>CM026554.1:847020-2047020 GCA_015143295.1 Tetracentron sinense | reverse complement strand
TGGCAAATAAGACGGCCAACTACTTGGCCAATAAAGGAGTTGAGAGGACGACTTTTCTTTTTGGGGTGCTTTCGCCCAATCGCCCACGGGTGGTTCTCTTGAGAATCTTTGATTGTTGCTATATCAGTCTGTAATCTATTAACCTATGTTCTTGATTAACACAACACTGTTACAGTCTTACAGATTTAAAAAATAATTGTAAAACAAAAAATTAAAAATGGGTTCTCTACTTGAAGAGGATTAGCTTCTAATTGGATCTCCATAATACTTGAGAAATCCATAACTTATCTCTATTATTATAATGAGAGAAAGAGGGGTAGCTGGCGTTGATTGATTTTTTTCAATATGACAAAGAAACCAGATATTATACTATCCTATTACTATTTAATGAATAGATATTTAAGGGTATTAAAGTCATTTTAAATCTATTCACTTCAATTCCCTTAACTAGGGTTGATTCCCTCAATCATCTACTCCTATTTTTTCTCTCCCACTCTCTATGTGTTATCCACCGCAACACAACTCACATTTCAAACAAATTTTCTCTCTCCCCTCTAACACACGTGCATAGACCCACTAGGTCTCTTTTTCCACTCTCTCCCCCCCTTCCCTCTCACGTGCATCGCACGTGCGGCCTACTAGTAATGTATATAAGAAACACTCAATAAACGACTTGTAATTGATGGATTGAATTGTTTCACCTGGCCTTGTCCTCTGTTTAGTGACAGTCGATTGTGGACTATAGACAACAAAGGTCGATTTTCAGTGAGATCCTTCTATCAGGCTCTTCATGGTCATCAAGTTGTGTGGCATGCTTGGGTACCCTCAAAGGTATCATTCTTTATTTGAATAACATCTTTGGTTAAGGTCCTAACTTGTGATAATCTCCAAGGCCGATGATGGAAGTTAGTTAATCATTGTGCTATGTTCTTAGCAGAAAATAAAACAGTAGATATCGGTACAGATTCCCCCGCATCGAAGAAGCTACTTTTGTGCCTCCCCATGTCTCTGTCCCCCAATGGGTGGGTGTCTGCCCTAGTGGTATAGGAATGAATGGCTTGAATCAATCTAAACTTTCCATTTCCTACGCCAATACATAGCCTTCAAAGTACAGCAGATTCAGCTGAAAAACTACTAGGCACACTCCTTGACCAAACTAATAGATAGGGCCCCGCCTACAAGGGCAGTTCTTTCGAGCCCCTTTACTAGTAGTTGCTTAGTCGAGTTGCTTGTTGGAAGGGATAGGGGAGGCTCACTTCTTATTCCACCACAAATCTTGAAATCATACTTTTCATTATCTTACAAAACCACTCATTCACATCAAATCATGCTTACCAAAAACCTTAACAATCCATACTTGATCCTATTCACATCATGCAATTCATACTCATTCTTATCCATACTTATCAATACCATGATAGATCATTAACAAGACAATATATTATACACATACTTATCATTATCTTAATATATTATTAACCAAACAGTATATCAAATCTAGTCCTTTTGTCATTTTACCCTACCGTTCAACCGGTGATGATACCGGTCGATCGGTCTCTTGGCATGAAAATAGAAATCGCTGAAACTGATACGAAATGGGTGATACATATAGGTATCGGTAGTCCCTTATACGATATTTATATTGAAACGAAACAGGCAATACATATTGTTTATTAGTTATTTATGTTTTAATTCATTGTGTAATTGTAATTGTGTTTGCTACTTTGTTTTTGAGTCATTTCCCATTGTTTTATATTTGCTTCTACAAATTCGTTTGATTTTTCTAAAATTTAATTTGATTTTTTATATATATTTTATAAAAGGGAAAAAATTATATGTATCGTCTGAAACCAATACCGATACCGATATGTATAGGTTTTAGTTGGGACCGATACATCCCCCAAAACCAAATTTTTAATCCTTGGTTTTTGGTTATTTTCACTTTTTTTTCTTCCTTTAATCATTTAATTGATGTCATATACTATTAAATAACATGATAGATAATTATGTTTTATTTTTTGTCACGAATCTCGAAACAAAACAAGTTTGGGTTTCTACATCCTCCCATCCTTATAAGAATTTCGTCCTCGAAATTACAGGATTACATGAATAGATGAGGATACTTGTCACGAACTTCATCTTCTCTTTCCCAAGTGGTTTCCTCTACAGAATGATGTTGCCAACAGAAGAGGACTAGGCGGATTGTCTTTGTGCATAAGACTTGCTCCTTTTGATCCAAAATTTGAGCCAGTTGCTCAACTAAGGTCAAATCTTCACGAATCTCAAATGGTTTGAAATCGATCACATGAGATGGGTCCAAATTATATTTCCTTAACATGGAAACATGAAAGACGTTGTGGACGCCCGCCATTTGAGGAGGTAGGGCAACTCGGTATACGACTTCCCCAATTTTTGTAATGTTCTCAAATGGGCCTACATATCTCAAACTTAGTTTACGCCGCTTATCGAATCTAATGACTCCTTTTGTAGGCCATATCTGAATGAAGACGTGGTTTCCAACATGAAATTCCAGATCTCTCCTATGAGTATCAGCATAACTTTTCTGCCTACTCTACGCAGTCTTCAATCTTTTCTTGATCACTTGAACCTCTGCAGTCTGCTTAATGAGTTTAGGACCCAAAAGCTTCTTTTCACCTACTTCATCCCAACATAGAAGTGAACGACAACTCCTACCATAAAGTGTCTCGAATGGTGTCATGTGTATACTAGCCTGATAACTGTGAACAGGCGAACTCTACTAATGGCAAATGTTCATCCCAGCTTCCTCAGAAATCCAACATACAAGCACGCAACATGTCCTCAATAATCTGATTCACCCTTTTAGTTTGCCCACCTTTCAGAAGATGAAACGCCGTGCTAAAGTACAAATGAGAACTCATAGCTTACTGAAAGTTCTTCCAAATCTACAAGCGAATCTCAAATCTCGGTCAGAAACAATGCTTACTAGCACTCCATGCTAATGAACTAATTCCTTAATGTATAAGTTTGCAAGCGGACTTGAATTGAATGTAGTGCAATACGAAAAAAAAAATGGGCTGACTTGGTCAATCAATCAACCACAACCCAAATTGAATCAAAATTCTTTGTTGTCCTTAGCGAACCTATTATGAAATCCATCAAGATGTTTTCCCACTTCCATTCCAAAATAGGAAGAGGCTCAAGAAGTCCAACTAGTCTTTGGTGTTCGGCGTTAACTTGTTGGGAAACCAAACACTTAAACAAGAATGTAGCCACATCCCTCTTCATATTTCTCCACCAAAAATACTTATTAAAATTCTGATACATCTTGGTACCTTCAGGATGAACGGTGTACTTGGATTTGTGTGCCTCATCCAGAATCTCTCGCTTTAACTCGTCATTGGTTGGAAAACATAATCTTCCATTGAAAATTATAGTGCCCTTTCCATTCATTGAGAAGTCCCGATTACCACTTCTGAATGATTTATCTCGATAGGGTAGTAGTTCTTCATCTGACCATTGAAGATCTTTGATCCTATCCAAGATGGTTGACCTGACTGCAATGTTAGTCACTAAGACTTCAAATGTGCCAGCAAAAAAATTTGTATCATTATTAGACATATCTTCTAACAACTTCCACTCTTGAACCATCATATTGGCCAATAGTCCAGAAGGATTCCTACTAAGTGCATCGACTACCACATTAGCTTTCCCCAGGTGGTACTAGATAGAGCAATCATAATCCTTGAGGAATTCCACCCAAAGACGTTGCCTCAACTTTAACTCCTTCTGTAAGAACAGATATTTCAATCTCTTGTGATCGGTGAATACCTCAAATTTCTCACCATATAAATACTCTCCATATCTTAAGAGTAAATACCACTGCAGCTAGTTCTAAATCATGAGTAGGACAGTTCTTTTCGTGATCTTTTAATTGTCGGGAAACATAAGCAATAATTTTGCCGTGCTGCATAAGAACACGTCCTAATTCGATAAGTGAAGCATAGTTGTACACTACAAAACCTCCACTACCAGATGAAACTGTCAAAATCGGTGTCATAGTGAGGCGCTTCTTCAATTCTAGAAAGCCCCTTTCACATTTATCATCCCATGTGTACTTGACATCCTTCCAAGTCCGGTGTATTTTGCAATGTTTTGAGGCAATGTCAGGTCTCAGAGTCAACCTGGGGAAAAGAGAAATTGTGTCAGTTGGCGATGTCCATAACCTTGAGCTTCTAGCCAGTTGTTTAGGATGTCGTAAAGGGTCTCTCCTGTCTACTTACCTTGGTCTCCCTCTGGGGCCTCTTTCAAGTCCAAGGTTGTTTGGGCTCCAGTCATTGACAAATTCTCCATGAGACTTGCAAGTTGGAAGTCCCGGTGCCTCTCCAAAGGCGGTAAGTTAACCCCCATTAAGAGTACACTTAAGAGTCTCCCAACTTATTGTCTCTCCATCCTTTGCCTGCACAGGTCCTTCGCCCGGGCCATTGATCGCCTCCAGCGTAATTTTCTCTGGCATGGACGAGATGACCATAGGAAATATCATCTGGTAGCCTAGAACCAAATCTGTAAACCGCTAGTGGCAGGGGGTCTGAACATTGTTCCTCTCAGTGCAATGAGCAAGGCACTTCTGGTTAAATAGGTGTGGCAGTTCGGTGAGGAGCGTGACAGTCTTTGGCGGAAGGTGATAAAAGCCAAGTATGTGCTAGCATCACCTTGGTTATCTAAGGGGGTTAGAGGCCCACATGAGGTGGGACCCTGGAAAGGAATCATGAGTGTAGCTTCGTCCCTAGAGCCTTTTACTAGGTTTAAGCTGGGAAATGGGGTCGACATTCAGTTTTGGAATGATGTCTGGTGTGGTCCGTCGAGACTTAGAGATGATTTTCGTCTCAACTTTCTCCTGGCCACCAATAGAGGGGCCTCTATTGCTGAAAGTGTGGAGAGGTTGGGAAGCGATCCAATTTGGTGTCATAGATTTAGGAGGGATTTAAACGATTGGGAAATTAAGGAGATGCAAAGGCTTTTGACCCGGTTATGCTTCTCCCTCCCAAGATCCCAGATTAAAGATTGTAGAGTTTAGTCCCGAAGCATCAGTGGTCGATTTTCAATACGATCACTCTTGAAGTGCTTTGACCCTCCACCTTTGCGCTCATTTCCTCATAAGGCTGTATGGGCTAACCATGTTCCCTTTAAGGAATCTTTCTTCCTCTGGTCCGTTGCATTAGATAAAATTCTTACTTTGGATCATTTAAAGAGGCGAGGGTGGACCTTAGCTAATTGCTGCTATTTGTGTCTGACTGTCAAAGAGTCTGTGAGATTACGAAATATCCTAAGGGCATAATAGTCATTTTACTAAAATATTAACCAATGTCCAATGGAACTTAGGAATGAGGTTCTATGTCTAACGGTTGAGAAATGGGCGAGTGATTCTAGCATTAGTGCATGACCTATAAGATTTTAAGTTAAAAGGGTTTCTCTCATTTCACTTTACTGTTCGACATTTCTTACCAAGCTCAAGAGCCTGACAAGAGAAAAGGAAAAGGGGAGGAGGAATGAACAACAAACCTACTCTTCTAGGATCTGCGGTTAGCAACAACAAGTGATGGTGATGGCGACAATAGCGGCAACGAAGAACAAACTCTCGTCACAGTATGTACCCTACTTCTTTCTCTTCTCTATTTCAATACTTCTCAAAATTCATTTTTCTTCTTCTGTTTTTCCTTCTCAATCAGAGATTGATTGTCATAGAGGATGATTTCTGCCCCATTAGTAGGGACTGATTTCTGCCTGTGGTAATCAAAAAAAAATTTGATTAAGTTTATGTAGACTTCGGTGAATTTCCACCGAAGTTAGTATTTTTTCTACTAAAATTTTTTGTTTCAATCGAAGTCCACTGAAGTAGACCAAAATGCATCACAAATTCCAGAATTTTTAAATTACATGTTGATTTTGCTTTGGTCACCACCGAAGTCGACTCAAGTCGATTGAAGTTTACCGAATTGAGTCGAATTTTAACACCTTGGAGGAGGCTACTAAGGCTTCGGGGCCTGAGGAGGCCTCTGCTAAACAGTCTGCCTTGCTGGTGGCCTAGTTTCCTAAGGTTGGGTCTGAGGGGGTTGTTGTTGATTGCGGCTAGGGCAATCCTGAATCCAATGTGTAAGGTCCCCACAATGGAAACACCCTCTTGTGACTATCCGGCATTCTCCTGACTTGTGTCTCTTATTACAAAGGCAGGTGCCCAAGTAGTAGGATGTGCAGCTCACGGTGCTTGAGGAGTAGGGTGAGGAACTGTAGGTGCAGGTGCAGCCCTCTGAGGCTGAGCTAGCTTGGTAACTGGCGTTGGGCCTGAGAAAATTTTCAGGTGAACTATACCTGCACCTAGAATATATTGTAGGGAAGCGATCTTAAGAGGTTTAATATATTGTTTGGTTAATAATATATATATATATATATATATATATATATATATATATTTTGATCAATGTTGTTTGGTTAATAATATATTAAGATAATGATAAGTATGCGTATAATATACTGTCTTGTTAATGATTTATCATGATATTGATAAGTATGGATAAGAATGAGTATGAATTGTATGATGTGAATAGAATCAAGTATGAATTGTTAAGATTTTTGATAAGCATGATTTGATGTGAATGAGTATGGTTTTGTAAGATTATGAAAAGTATGATTTCAAGATTTGTGGTGAAACTAAGAATATGGATGATGAATATGCATGTATAAAAACAAGTAGGAATTAAATTGAAGGATTGATGATTATTGAATTATGGTTAATTAGGAATTAAGAATAAGTATGGGTGATAATGAATAATTGGCATTGAAGATATTGTGTATGCTATGTTATTGATTTTTATGAATTTGATGAAAATTAAGGATTTTAAGATGTGATGGAGTATGATGTTGAGAGTTTATTGGGAAACTATGATTATATGCTTGTATTGTGGTAAATGCGAATATGATTATCCTATACAATTGATAAATATTATGGTATGATTCCATAAGCTAAGTTATAAATATGTAAGCATTTATGCTGGTTGAATTTCGGATAAGCAAATACTTAGAGGATGATCTTATAACCTAGATTCTTTACCATGGTGGTATGAGACGCTATGGTGGGGTTCCGATGGCGAGAGATCGAAAACTAAGGGATAACATAGATGAAAGTTAATCACGACACTTTAAGCACAAGTTCGCAAGCATGGTAAGTTGGCAAGTCTGCACAAGTACATGCATCTGGTAAGTTTGTACAAGTTTCATGAGTCTACATAAGTCTCATAACTTTGCACAAGTTCATAAGACTGAATATGTCATGTATGATGATATGATATGTTCAAATGTTTTTCACACTCTGATTTTGTAAGTATGTCATGTATGATAAGCCTGATAAAGTAAGCATGTTATTGTATTGTTAACTAGACTTTATATCAACTGAGTGTTTCGTTACTCAACCGATATTTTGACATCGCAGGTTTAGATTCAGAGCAAGTTGCAAAGCTTTGGATTGAGGAAGAGTACGTAAAGGAACCCGAATGTGCCTATCGGGATGAAGAGAGCGATTTGGATCGATATTCATATTTTGATCCCGTATTAATTCATTGTGAACAAAAGGTTGTAATGGATTTTTATTGATGTTGCTTAGGTTTAAGTTTTGGTATTTTGAGATCATAGTGGATGATTTGAATTATTTAAGTTTCAAGTTGGTCACATATTGATGAATTATGGTTTATTTAATTATCGATGACTTCATTATTGTTATTAAGGAGAAAATTTTCAAGTTCTCATTTTGGTATGCCTTGTATGTTGTTAAGTTAAGTTCTGTGTAAGCAGTGTCATGGATCCAAAATCTCATTTGACCAAGATGAGATTTTGGGGCACGACAGTTGCTTGCTGGAAGGGATAGGGGAGGCTCGCTTCTGTTAGTCGCTTTTCAGTTCTAGTTCCTGACTTCGAGGTACTTCTAGTGACTGGCTTTAGGGTTTTGTTCCCAAATCAACCATGAATCACATGCCCGAGCCCCGAGGAAGAAACCAACTCTGATTGAATCCTCTTTAGCAGTTGATTTGTAGTGAAAGTACCTTTGTTAAGAAAATGTTTCTTTCGGCTAGCAGGCTAATTACATCTACTCACTCTACTTAACAGCGTAGCGAGCGAAAGTACCTAACTGTTTTCATAACCGGACCAGTCGTCGAACCGGTTGGGTAGCCAGTTCCCGATTTTACCGGTTCAACCAATTCAACTGGTCCTTAAAACACCACAACCCTTGATTATGACCTAGCATAGAGAAAACGAGTATATCCCAAGGGCACTTATCTAGAGGGCAGAGTCTTACACCTAACCCAAGAAAAGGACAAAATGAGATATTTGTGACAGCAACAAAATCCCTCTCACTTAATCCTATCCCACCACATTTTGAAAAAGCCTATCATCAGCTGACAAGATGGTTATTACCATTGATGAGTCTAGTCTCCACTAGCTATAATGATCTCCCTTCTTCTCCAAATTTATTTATTTTTGTCCAAGAGAGAATGTGCAGTATAAACTCAGCTTTGTTCTCGGCTGTATCAACATGGAAGCCAAAGACAGCTCGAAGGAAGAAACTAGAATCAGAAAACTGAAGTCTCCGACAAGAAATCTTGCTAATAACCGAAGTTTCCGGCAATAAGTTTCGCTAGCTAGTAACCAAAGTTTCCAGCAAGAAATCTCGCCGATAAGCACCCCGGTGAGATTTCTCATCTCTAACTTACGCCTATGGGAGACAAGAGAGTGAGCTTTGTTGGAACCGGTTATTAGAACTGGTCGTCAGTTCCCGATTTAACCGGACGAACTGGTCGTCAGTTCCCGATTTAACCGGACGGTTCGTCCGGTTCTTACAATTTCTTGCGGTTTTGAATTCAGTCCAGTTTTGGAGGTCTTGAAAACCGTTCAAAGGACCGATTCCCGGTTCGACTGGCCTGGCCGGTCCGGTCCGGTCCAATTCTGATAACACTAGTATCGAAGCCAACAGGTGAATGTGAAGGAGCTACTCAGTGGGAGCGGAGGAAGGAGGAATACCACAGAGGAGTAGTGAATGGCTAGGGCCCGAAGGTTCAAGGTATCCCCCAGACCGCAACGGGAGCGGAGCAGCGACTGAACACAGGGACTTGAGCAAGCGAAGCATCTATGGCAAAGGAAGCATCAGAGAAATCATCTGATCCGTACTCAAAAGGGGCATCAGGGGGTCTATTAGAGAAAGGCCTGAATCCAGGGGTGGTCCTGGTTCTACCTATGGCAAAGTAAACTCAGTAGATCGAATCTCCAACCAAAATATTAACCAAGGGACTGACTCGATGAGTGCGTAGTGAGGACCAGTGTGGGTATCTCACCTTTCACTCGTAAAGGTTTAAAGACGTCAGTCCTTACGTGTGTTCTAGACTGTCATCAAAGTCAATTTTCTGATGCCTTGATTGGCGCAATCTCTGCATCCCTTGACGAGACCCTTTCCCAGAAGATTCCAATCCATGGAGTCTCGAACTCTCCTCTCCTTCTTCCCGAACTTATACAACAAGAACCTAGGAAGAGTCGATAAAACGACGGGGCCTAAAGTGAAGCTGTGGAATCCCGCGCTACTAGCTTTATAAAATTCGCTCAATCTCGGTAGGGGCGGCGACATAGAACGCCTGATTTCTTTTTTTTTTTCTTTTTTTTTTTTGCCATGGTGTCCCAATCCGGGACACATAGAGTCAATAAGTTAAAGTACCACTCGAAGGTCTCGCCTTCTATGGACAAGACGAATTGTCTGAGCAGGCTTTCAATTGCCTAGGTACTCCACTACCTGTGGTGGGTAAGTCAATCAAGATCCTGTCGAGCCACCCCTCCTGGCAATTCCTCATTGTTCGATTATATGCCAGCCGGTATTTTCGGTAAGAACGTCTCCAAAACAAAATCTTCATCATCCCCTGCAACAACCAACTAAAATAGTAGTCACCTAGCCATGAACAAGCGATCACCAGGCAGACCAAGGCCAAGAAAAGAAAGAAGAACTTATTTACTCTCATATTGTCCTTTTGCTTTTAGCATATGCAGTTTCTTCATGTCTTAGCTAGGAGTGGTCTGTTTTGAGACTTCTTATCTTGTTGGCTTTCAATTTGGTTGGACCCCATACAAGCAATTGTGTGGGTTCTCTTATTATGAGCACATGGTCCATTTGAAATGAGGTAAATAGACGTATTTTCTAAGATGTTGAACTCGCTGTGGATCATCCACAGTTCCTCATTCTATCATGGTGCTTGGGATTAGCATCTTTGATCTCTGCATAAAAGGTTTCCTTGTTAGCTAGCCGGTTTGGTAGTCTATGTCAAGCTCAGTTTTGCTTTTCTCGGTTCACTTTCTGTGAATTCTTATTGTGTGCCTTTCATTCCCGGTTTTCTTTTTAATATATCTCTGATTACCGATAATAGAAAGGGGAAAAAAAAAAACAGTTCTAACTAACTAAAATCTTGTGAAAAGGACCATAACAAACATAAGGTATGAAGAACAATGCACTGGAAACCATTTATTTTCACTAAAACAATTATGCCATTATATCAAGATAATCAGAAAATTGCAGATATAACCTAATGGATTATGAGATATTGCATTTTTTTAATTCGATTGTCGTGGTGGAAGCGAACATGAATATCATGGCACCTGTTACCAAACACAGAACCAGTACCTAAAAGAAGGGAAAAAAGTTCCATAGTTTGAGTAGTGCTGTATATTTCGAGTTTTAGAGACAAACATGGCTGTTCTGCTCGATGTAGTATAATAAGAGAAGGAAAATTAGGGTTAGGGGGGAGAGATTACACCTCTGTCTGCAGCAGCAGCAGCAGCAGCAGCACTGTATCTCCAGTAAGGATCGCCCATCTCTTTCCGCCCTCTCTCTTTTTCTTTACCGCTTGCTCGACGAACTAGGTCTCTCTGTTAAGAGCGGAGGTGTTCCAGGTAATTTGATGAAAGTTACTTTAAAATGGCCAAAACGCCCAGCGATTATTCATCGTATTACCGAAAGAACCCCTTGGAGCAGTCTACCATTACAAGTCCACCAGGACCGCACCCTTTTTTTTCCCGTATTTTAGGGTATAACTATCAAATACGATGTCGTCTTTTTTTTGGTTGGAAGTAGATCAAATAACATTAACTGTGGGAAAGCATTACATCATGCGGCTGAGGACCCAGATAATACGATGCTGTCGATGCACGGAAAAATGAAAAAAATTGCAAAAATTAAAATGATTTCTAAGATATGATATTTTTATTTGATAAAATTATATAAAATCTTTTTACACCAATTTATACATTAAATTATTTATTTAATATAAAATTGTAGAAATATATGAACAGTTTATCCTCAGTATCTCACATCAATCTATATTATTGTAAAAATAATTTAACCAAAAAATATTGTAAAAATAATTAATTTTGATTCATAAGAGAGTTGTCACAATCAATGAGGAGAAGGCAAAGGTTTGTAAGGAACATTATTTTTGAAGAGATATATAATAAGAGAGGAATTTTAGAAAAGATAAGAGGTAACTGAATATCATGATAAAAATTTATAGTTTGATGATGTGGCCTCATAAATGAAGAGGAATCCTACGTAGCATCAAGAGGAAGACATAGGTGACATCCATAGAAACACTCTAATCTACTACTATAATATAAAAATATAAGACTTTTCTCTTTGCTCTCCAAACTTCAATCTCTCCAATCTCATAAGTTCTATTTTAGATTTGACATGTGGCTTTTCTCTTTAATCTCCACCGTTCAAATATGGGACCTCCTATTTCATTGTAGAGTCCTCTCTATCTCCACTATTATAGACACATCTCTCATCTCCAACTCTTACAGTTTTGAGACCCACTATCTCATCTTAGAGCTCTATCTATCTCCACTATTGTAGAGTCCTCTCTTATCTCCAACTCTTGGGTGCATTAATTTAAGTTTAATACTAAAAAAACTTATGATTTTCCTATAAATGTTATTAAAATAATAATAAATTATTATTATAAAATTAATTAATTAATACAAATAATAATGTATATCAAATAATAAACTAATACTATTAAAAATAAAATTTATGAAATATTCTTAAAATATATTACTTAATATTTAAATAAATAAAAAATATTATTTAATTTTAGATATTCTTAATTATTACTGTGCATCGCATGGGTCTCTGCTAGTTGTGTTATACAATAGTAATATAGAAGTATAGATGCATAATTTATCTAAGACTAGTGACTCTGGATCACAGTCAATTGCGATTGAACATTGAACTCGGGGCGAGTTCAATCGCATCCACAGGTCAACATGCGTCCCTTTTAACCTCTATTAACTCACTCTGGTTAAGATTCACTAAATATTGGGATTCAACAATATAACATTGGTTTTTAAAATATATATATTTATATTTAAAATTATTAATCATAAGGGTTAAAAATTCTTAACCAGAGTTAATTTTTTTATATATTTTTCCAAAACCAAGGTTATATTATTGAAGCTCAAGAGTAAGTAAATCTTAACCATAGTTAAAAGAGATTTAAAGGAACACTTGACCAGTGGGTGCGATTGAACTCGGGGCTTTGGATCGGAGTAAGGTTTAGCGCAGGGCCCTTAATAGTTATGTGAGTAAAATTGTGAGCCATCTCTCTGGGACTCGAAATCGAGGAGTAAACTTGTTTATAAAAATGGTAGGATTTACGATATGAACATCGAAGTAGTAGTTAAGATTGTGAGCATATTAACTAATTTTTTCCTGACATATCGTGACTGTACATCTCTTTGATGAACGAGGGAGATCCAAGCCTCACCTTAAATTGTTTTAATCCTTGCAGATATGAAGAGTACATCATCAGAATCTGTGGATTCTATCTCCAGTAATAGATCCTAACTCAATGTTATCTGGTTCACTCGGTTCGAATTCGGATTCGCAGTTCGCAATTCGTCACTCGAGTGAACCCGGTTCATTAGGGGTAGGATGAGATAATTCGTTTTTTTAGTTCGCTTAGGTTCTATAGTTTAGTTTGCTACTTAAGTATGTAAAACAAAAATATATTTTATATTATATTATAAAATATGTATCTTTTAAGCATGTAAATAATATATTACAAATATTTATTTTTAAAAAATGATTTTTTATGAATGGTTTAAATTTGTCGAACCTGAAGAAAAATATCAGTGAATTTAAATAAAAAATTTGACAAACTAAGATTGTTTTGAAACCACTATGTGATTCACTCAATTTCACAAACCAAACCACGAACTAGTTCGGGTTTGCTCGGTTCGTGATTCGCTATACCATGTAGTGAACTTGGTAACCCTCTCTTAACTCAAGACTAATATGTAACGATGACCTTGTTCGTGTATGCCATTTGTTACAACACGTGGATGCTGAAAAAGCCGGTAGGTTTTTGCCCAAATCTGCATTTCCCATGAGCTGGGTACCATGCATGTTGCATAAACTATAGTATTGTAGAGCAGTATTTCAGGAACCTTGCAAAAGTAGAATGGATTGATTGGTATCAATAGTTGAGGTGGCAATGGGTCAGGTTTGGGCTTGAATTTCTGTATTTTTTAATAAGCCCGGTCCGAAGCCTGACCGATTGCCAACCCTAATCAATAGTAGTGGTATTTGTAGCATAAACGGTCTATGCCTTGAGTAGTGAAATATACTCATGTCCTGGCTCCCCAGATTGACAGAGCAAAACATGTTTTCTCTTGTGGCAGTTTCTAGCCTAATTTTTAATTTACTGATAGTTTAGAAAGCTAAGAAAAACTCTAGGACTGTTTACAAAATCAATAATAGATATTATGTGTAAGGAACTTTGGTGGATTGATTGGAATCAATAGTTAGGGTGGCAATGGGTCAGGTTTGGGCTTGAATTTCTGTATTTTTTAATAAGCCCGGTCCGAAGCCCGACCGTTTGCCACCCCTAATCAATAGTAGTGGTATTTGTAGCATAAAGGGTCTGTGCCTTGAGTAGTGAAATATATTCATGTCCTGGCTGCCCAGATTGACAGAGAAAAACATGCTTTCTCTTGTGGCAGTTTCTGGCCTAATTTTTAATTTGCTGATAGTTTAGAAAGCTAAGAAAAACTCTAGGACTGTTTACAAAGATCAATAATAGATATTATGTGTGTGAGGGGAAAAAATACCGGACGGACACGCGTCAGCAGCAGCTTCTTCCACGCTCTGGTTTCCCGGTAGAAGGTTGGAGCGGAGGGTGTGGCACCCTGACCTGTACTCCGATGGTAAAGTCAGTAAGGGTAGAAGATGATGACCAGAAAACGCTAGAACAGTCACTGAAAAATACACAAGGCACTGGAGGCTCCGAACACGTATTCTCGGATCTGGGTCAGTGAACAAGTGTCCTGTGCACTAAAAATCACGGGGTTTTTATAGGGCAAGGGTTGGTATGGCCATCGATGACCATGGATGGCCATAGGTGTCCATACCACGTGTCTTTGCACTCATTGCCAAATATCTTAGACATATCTGCCACCGGTTGCATCACTCGTGAGAGCCTCCTATAAGTCCAATCGGACGGGATCGGTCGGTATGCAGAAGTGACCAGCATTAAATGCCAAGACAGTGCTTTCGGCACGAAACGGCGCGTTCGGCACGCTTGTCGGGATCATGGATCGCCTCCTGATCACTTCCTCCTATGAGCCGGTCTCGTTGTTGACTTAAGCTCGGTTACGGCGTAGATGCCTTAAAACACAGCACGACATCGTTGTCGGTGAGACAACGGACTCGTTGTTCGCGTAACGACAGCGACGTTGTCAAGAGCACAACGTTCACGTTGTGCTTTAGACAACGAGCACGTTGTCGAAGCCACAACGGAAATGTTGTTCTGCGTGAGAACAAAGACGTCGTAATGCGCACAACGGGATCGTTGTACATCAGACAACGTGTGACCCTTATATTTTAAGCACGTGACCCCAACTCGTGCCCACGTGTCACTTCCGTGAACAAAACGACAAAAAGAGCTCGTCCTCCAACGCTGAGCTGATTTACGAATTTTATCCGTTACAATTTGCCCCTTTATGATGCTTGGAACGTAGTTCGAAGCGTCATAAACGAACAAAAAGATCATACCTGGCACCACTCCGGAAGACGAAACGTTGCGTGCTTTAAACGCTTATTGAGAAGGTCGACCGTTCACGCCAGCTGGTCACGCGTGCGAACCGTCGCGTCTCTTTAATGCGGACAGGCTGTCATCATCACCGATTTAAATTTCGAGAACGCTTTAATGACCCTGACGGTTACTCTACTTGGTGAAAAGACGATCTTGCCACTGCTCTTAATTCCGTTGATACAGGTGTACGCCTCAGATGAAGGGTAGTGGTATACTTTCGCAAACCAGAGATGCTTATAAAATCCCATCGAATCCTCCTTCTCTCTCACCCTGTTTTATCAAGCACTGTTACTCTGTTGAATCCTCTTCTTGCCCGAAAGTTCATCTTCCTCAAGCTCTTCAACAATCTCTCTGAGTTCTTTGGTTCGGTACGCCCTTCACCCCTATCTCTTATTATCTCTTACTGTTTTTCCGTTTCTCTCTTCTCTGGTTCCCAGAGTGGTTCTGCTCTGCGCATATTCTTTTGCTCTTGTCCCTCTTCTCGATTTCTTCTTATCATCATGGCTGCCAACGTTCCCGTAGAACCTGCTAGGATAGAGGAAGTTAGAGGCCCTTCCGATGATGAGGCCAGTTGCACAGGTAGCGCACCTCACGATGCCTACATTGAAAAATCCTCAGTTCTGCGCCAGTACCAGTTGGCGCATCTGAACCGTTACAGGGAACGTTTCGACTTCCCTTCCAATGTCAATCTCCACTTCAAGCGAGATGATGCCATCATAGATAGGCGTTCTGCCTGTACCGTTGTCTATCTCTCCCAGCTTGAGGCTGGCCTTCGCTTCCCTCTTCATCCTGTCTTGGATGAAGTTCTGTCCACCCTGCAACTCGCACCGGGACAAATGCACCCGGGCTTCCACAAATACATGTCCATGATGATCAAATTCATCAAGGACGGGTACCCCATAGAGGCTAGGCATCTATTCCATTTCTGCCATGCCGTCAGATGCCGAGGCAATGACGACGGTCTGTATTCCTACTTTTCGTGGAACAAGAAACCCCGTTATCCAGAGCTCGTCTCAGGCATTCTCGATAGAGAAAGAAAATGGAAAGCCACTCCTTTCGTTGTCTCTGGCGGCTGGAAGGCAGAGAATTCCTCGGTCTCCAACGTCTTCCGAGTGGAAGCAGGTATACCACAAGTCATCCGTTGTCCGTTGTGCACCATCGTCCTGACTACGTTCTCGTTGTACGCTGTATCTTCTCGTCCTGCTAACTCCCTCGTTGTACTCATTTTGCTTTTTCTTGTGTGCAGTGACCCAAAGAAATTCTCATACAAGAAGTTAGCCCCAGAAGAAGAAGAACTCCTTACCGGTATCCGCCGTGCTCGAGGTGGGGAATACATCAGGTGGAAACCACTCGAGCTCGACACGCGGGCCTCCTCCAGCAACCCAGCAACTACTCAACAACAACCACAACAATAGCAACAGGGCGCCTCCACTTCCGCACCTTCACCATTCCTTCATCTAACCGAAGAAGAAGAAGAAGCCATGGCCGACTCAAACCCACCACCGCTAAGCAGGAAGCCGAGGTCTGCTCGCCCTGTGGTTCAGCCGCTTCCACCGCCACCACCGCCGAAGAAGAAGAAGAACCATTCTTCCAAGGGTACAGCGCCTGCTGACCCGAAGAGAAAGATGGCCACCCAGGCCGAGCACGAGGCCAGAAAGAAAGCCAAGGCGGACAAACGCCTGGAGAAAGAGATTGCAGCCATTGCTGCTCCCCCTTCCGCCCCTGCCGCTCCTCCAACAAGTCCAGGAGCCGAGGTGACAACGGCAGTGCCCGAGGTTAGCTCGGCCCCTGCCCCTTCTCGAGCTGCCACTGCCCCAGCCAGCACGAGCTCCGCTGTCGTTGCCTTGGCTGCAACGGAAGCTGGCACGACGAGTCTCCCGGCTTGTATGCTGCCGTCCTTCGCTAAGGATTGGTCACCCGACTTTACTCGGTTCGGGGTGCCGACCGTGAATGAATCGACGAAGAGCTCGGGGAAGGCCGCCCGAGCTCTGACTCACGCGATGAGGCTGCCCCGGGACATCGCTGAGGTCAGCGAACTCCACTTGGCCGACCTGTCCTACGCTGCCTGCCAGTCCGTGGCAACAGTAAGCTTCTCCCTCCCTCGTCTCCTACCTTAATTGTTTGAAATATTACTTCTCGTTGTGCTAACGCCCAGACATTTCCTTGCAGATGAACACGCTCGTGCAAGAGCTCTGTGATCGCAGCCAGGATAAGTACACTCAGCTGCGAGACGGGATCAATTACTGGAGAGACAGGACGGAGATGCTGGAGAAGACTCTTGTTGAAGAGAGACTCAAGGCAGACTTTGATCTGTCTCAAGCCAAGGCTGACACGACTCGTGCTGAGGTAAGGCTAAGCACTGCCACCAAGGTACGAGAAAAGGCTGAGGCTGAGGCACGATCAGCAAAGGAGGCCGAAAAGAAGGCCAAGTAAGAGGTAGAGAATGTTGTTGTACGCATCAGCGAGCTGGAGCATGTCTCCCAAGTTTTGGATAGACAGTTGGAAGAAACTGAGGCAGCCAGGTCGGCACTGGCAGAGGAGCTCGAGGAGGCCAAGAAAACTCAGGAGGACACCGATAGGTCCGTGACCCTGAGACTGCAGCAGTATTATCAGTCTCAGCTGGACACGCTCTTGGATGAAGATCGTGCTGAGACCGAGAAAGAGGTTCTCGACTCGCTCCGCCAGCAAGGCCGCCTGAAGGAAGACAATGAAGAGGACGCCACCACGTTCTCCGAGCTTCAGAGCAAAGAACTGATCGAGCTCGACAACGAGCCCGAGGTGCAAGGCGTCGAGTTGCCTCATTTTCTCGAAGGTCCTGCACCCTTCCCTGCCGAGCCATCCTCCGAGCCGGCTGCTCCAGAGCTTCCTCCTGCTGCCGATGAAGTTACTCCGGTGGAAGCCCCTATTGCTGAAGCCTCTACTCCTGCCCCTGCTACAACGGCGACAGAGGCTGACCTTGAGCTCGTCTGACCTGCTGTCCCTCTGATCTCCTACTCTTCTGATCCCTTGCCCCTTCCTATGTTTCTGCTTCTCTCTTTCGTTGATGTAAATTCTTCTTTCTCCCTTTTATGGGAGTTCCTCACTGTAACTGCCCAGAAATGGGCTTTTGATATGAATAGATCGCTCCTCTCTTTTTTATTTGTGTTTGCACTTCTTTTCACCTCGTAGCGTAGTACGACGCATGCACACAGAATAAGAAAAAACACAATGTGAGTAGTTGAATGATTTTTCACAGTCCACTGTACCGATGTTAATGCGGTACTTCGCTATGTGAACATTTGGATATTCGCGAAATTATAACTGTTGTATACCAAATAAACTATTTTGACCAAAACACTACGAGCAAAACACTATGAGTAGAACGCTATGATCAAAGCACAACGAACAAAACACTACGAGCAAGCACTACGAGCAAACACTACGAGCAAAGCACTACGAGCAAACACTACGAGCAAAGCACTACGAGCAAAGCACTACGAGCAATCACTTATGAACAAGCACTACGAGCGTTCGCTATGAGCGTTCACCATGAGCAAAGCACTGCGATCAATCACTTATGAACAAGCACTACGAGCAAGCACTGATCTAGATACATCATTCGCGTAGTTCACTGTGAATGCAATCTGACAAATAAAATTCATAGGACGAACGCAATGTAACTCAGTTTCGAAACACATGCTCAGAGGATGTCATTAGGATAAGCCACTAGATTTGCTCAGATGACATCCTTATATAAGCCACTCGTGTTCGTTGTGAGTACGTTGTTCAGTCAAAACTTTATTTGAATTACTTGCAAAACATTCACAATATTACACTGATGAACCAGATAGAGAATAGTGTAAACAATGGGCAGGTACAAATCACATGTTGAAATATGAACACTATGATTATGTAAAATCACTGAAAACTTATAAGCACGACGATGTATGTAAATAGCATTTCACAGATTCTATTGAAAGAATTGCCTCAGATTCATGATGTTCCAAGATTTCGAGATGAGGTTACCTTGCAAGTCTTTCAAGTAGCAGACTCCAGGACTTCCCAATCGTTCTACGATATAAGGCCCTTCTCAGTTTGGTCCCAACTTGCTACTGTTAAGCTCTCTTGTGTTCTGGAACACTCTTCGGAGGACGAGATCACCGACCTGCAGCACTCTCCGTTGTACTTTCTTGTTGTAGGCTTTCCTCAATCGCTGCTGATATCTCCTCATCTGAATACTAGCATCTTCTCGCTTCTCCTCTAGCAGATCAAGATGAATAGCCATGAGCTCTGCGTTCTGATCTTTCTCTTCATCCTTCTTCTTGCCGTGCCAAGAGCGCACTGTAGGCAAACTGATCTCTGTAGGAATGACTGCCTCCATGCCATACGCTAGAGAGAAGGGAGTTTCATTGGTAGGGCTCTTTGGAGTCGTTCTGTACCCCCACAAAACGTTGTGCAGCTCGGTGGCCCACTTCCCCTTTGAATCTTCCAGTCTTCTCTTCAAGGCATTGAGAATGTTCTTGTTGGCTGCCTCGGCTAATCCATTCCCCTGAGGATAATATGGGGAAGAGAAGACATGCTTGATCTTCAACTCGCTGCAAAAGTCGGCAATTACACGTCCTGAGAACTGCTTCCCGTTGTCAGTAATGATGGACTGCGGTATGCCAAACCTACAGATGATATGCTCCCACAAGAATCTCTTCACTTCTTGCTCCCTGATACGTGCAAGGGGAACAGCTTCAATCCACCGTGAGAAGTAGTCAGTTGCCACTAAAAGGAAGATCAGATTCCCTGGAGCCCTCGGGAAAGGTCCCACAATGTCAAGTCCCCACCGCGCAAATGGCCAAGGCTGCGATACAGTGCTGAGCTCTTGAGCTGGAGCATGAATCAGACGAGCAAACCGCTGGCACTGGCTGCACCTCTTCACATACTTCTGAGCATCAGCTTGCATGTAAGGCCAGAAGTAGCCTTGCCCCAGAGCTCGATGGGCAATGGTCCTCCCGCCCGAATGAATACCACATATACCTTCATGCAGCTCAGCAAGTATTCTCTCCACGTCTACGGGATGAACACACTTCAGCAAAGGTCCGCCAAAAGATTTCCTGTACAACTCTCTGTGCACCAAGGTATAATGAGATGCCTTTGACTGAATGCGCATTGACTCCTTCACACTGATAGGGAGAACTCCATCCTTTAGATAAGCCACCAACCCTGTCATCCAGCTCAGGACTGGACTGACAAAGAACACTTCTCGCTGTGCCTGAAGAGTTATCGAGGGATACTCTTGGAACTCCATCAGAATAGCCTTAGGCTGGTCAGCCTGCACCATGGAAGCTAAATACGCCAAAGCGTCAGCATGCCTGTTCTCGTCTCTTCGGGTATGCCTGATCTCCACAACGGTGAATGTTTCACACGACGAACGAACGAGAGTAGCATACTGCTTCATCCGGTCGTCCTTGCATTCATAAACACCATTCACCTGATTCACCACGAGCTGTGAATCACAAAACACTCTCAACGTGGAGATCCGCAACTCTCGTGCGCTCTCCAACCCAAGGAGCAAGACTTCGTACTCAGCTTCGTTGTTAGAGGCAGTGAACCCGAGGCGTGACATCTTCTGAACTTTGATGTTGTCCGGACTTATAAGCACAATACCCAGTCCCGAACCACTGAATGTTTGCAATAATATTACAAATTATTAGGGGAGCAACTCAACCTAATATTTAGTTATGGATAAAATTTGCTCTAGCTACTTCCCCAGCTTACATATCTACGATGCATTGCCTAGCACCCAAGTTTGAGAAAATATCCCATAACATAGAACCTGTTATGGCCATCTATCATAACATGGAAAACAGAACACTACCCCAAATCAAAACCAAAGCTTCCAAAATCTCACATGAATGTGAATTTAGACATCAACCACTTTCAGATCTACGAAATGCAAACTTGAGACTACCATTAGGATAATCAACATATGCATCTAAAAGAAAAAAAAATCTAGGACAATTTATCAACAAGAGAGGAAAAGGAAATGAAAAAAAAATCCTCCATTCTGTGGTGGCCCAAAGTTCATTTATCACAAGCAAATCCTCCATTACATTGAAGGAGTTTCATCTAGTAGTCTGAAGTTGAACAGAAATGAACTGAACTGAAAAATCTAAGGGCTTCTGAGCCAAACTAATTCATATGTGCACATATGGCCTGCAATTTTGAATTCTGGACTTACACTATAACAGAGTAATGCCTTCTACCCCATTTTAGATGGATTCCACAATCTTGTTAAGATGATCCTTTTAGTATGCCAAATCCAATTAAAAATCACACATACCCAAGTTGGAGCCCCTAGCTCAATTGATTAACGCATCTGCAAGGCTGTTTAGAATCCCTATTTACCCACCAAAAAGGATAAAAGTAAAAATAAAAATATTTTCACAGCCAAATAACTCCTCCATCTTCATTGGTTTTCCACTCAATATACAAGCAAAGATATGCTATCTGATGGTTGAAAATGGTACAAGAAATCTAGATGATGTAATACACAGAAGGCATGATTCACACCTGCTCTTTATCATGTAATTTGGATATGTTTCCCTAATAAAAGCTCAGGAGTTCTTGATTAGAGTAAGAGGAAGCCCTGAACAAATTTTCAATAGCAGAGGAACCAACAAAAAAAAAAAAACATCCATTGATCTACAAAGAAAATGATACGGTTAGAATCAAAGCAATGGAAAAGTATTCTGAGGCTCCTGCTGTAATAAGCCAATTAAAGCAAAGAATAACTGAACAAAAAAATCTCAATTCTGGAAAGACAAAGTTCATTCGATCTATGAGAGAATCCAAAAAAAAAAAAAAAACAAGATCAAGTTCACAGATCTTCAAAGATCATGCATTGAATTCCTATTTCTTGATATGTGAACAAAAAAAAAAACGAACCAGAGAAAAAATTGGCAGAATTGGAAGATGGAAGATGAAGATCTCGCCATCGGTAGATCTGGAAGATGAAGATCTCGCCATTGGCAGATCTGGAAGATGAAGATCTCGCCACCTCTCTTCGTCGTTGACAGATTTGGAAGATAAAGATCTCGCTGTCATCGACAGATCTGCTATTTGATGAAGACCTCGACTTCACATCCATTTTCAGAGAGAGATATCTTGACCTAACATCCATTTTTAGAGAGAGAGAAAATACCTCGATGTCGTTGTTCGGAGCTGTTACCGGAGTTGATTGTCGCCAGAGTTGGTTCACCTCTCTTCACCGGAGCTGGTTCTCCTCTCTTCATTGTTTCCTTCTTAGCACCCAATCTCTACTTCATTGTTGCTTTTTTACATTTTATCGGGAACAAGTAACGTGTGAGTTTCGTGCCGTTCCGAGGAGCTACTTTTTTTTGTTCCGCAAAAATCGAGTCTCGTTGTTCCGTTTCTCTATTTGGTCGAAGAAACAACCCCACCCAAACACGTTTCTGCTACTCAGCTACGTTCCAGAACACGAAAACGTTCCGCGAGAACGATGCCAAACGGCCCCTAAGAGTACTCTCTCAAAAATTCTATCCATGGCAGGTGAACTCAAAAATGGTATAACTCCATCTCAGCAGCGCATAGTCGGGAACCAAACCTCATGGACCCCCCCTAGTGTAGGGTGGATCAAAATCAATGTTGATGGGGCAGCCTTAACTACCCTACCGACGGGAGGGGCAGGAGCAGTGGCGCGCAATCACTACGGTATTATTTTAAGCTGCAAGAGGAAAGCCCTCCCCGGCGTATCAGCCCGCATAGCGCCTGGGCTTGCAAATGGCCCAACAATTCAGATGGCGAATGAATTATCATTGAGTCAGATTGCAAGTAGTTGATTGATTTCTTAGATGGTAGCTCAGGTTTTCGGCATTGGGAAGTGAGTACCCTCCTTAACGATATCACAACACTTTGCGGTCTCTGCATTTATCAGCCGAGGGGAAAATTCTCTGGCACATTTCTTTGCTCAGCAAGCTTTAAACGAGAGTATGCTTCATAGACGCTTGGTCCCAAGTGCTGCGGCTTATCCGGCAGGCTCTATTCAGAGACCTCCCTCTACCTAGGTAATTTCTCATCTTTAATGCTATTATCCTCTTAAACAAAAAAAAAAAAAAAAAACTGCCCCATTAGCCCAAGTTATAAAATTTTAACTCTTTTAATTTCCCAGAAGTCATGGTTACGTGGTTGAACTCTAAGGGCTAGCGAATCTTAACCACAATTAAGGGGGTCCTCAAGAACACATGTTGACCTATGAGAGGAGGCCGGACAAAGTTTGTTAAGCGAGGGACGAAATCCATTCTCGATTTTAGAGGGACCCAGATGAATCAAACTCATTTACGAGTCACCAAGGTGGCGTTTGGATTGAATTTTATTAGCCAAAAATCAATTCTGATGAAATAGATTTTGTAAAATTAATTGTCAAATAATCATTTTTTCAAATAATAGTGTTCAAGGAATACGAAGTTGATCTATTTTATAAGAATTGATTTTTGGCCAATAAAATCCAATCCAAACGCCTCTCAAACATTTTAGGAAAAAGAACTTAAGACTTTGTTTTTTTGGAAATACATTGTGAAAAAATATTCTTATTAATAATTTCGCCTCATTTTTCACAGATTTTTTTCCCTCGAATATGAAGTAGAACTAGAAAATTGTTTATTTACTGCAAACACAACCTCAAGAAAGGGCAAAAAAAGAAGCAAGCCATGTGTCTTGAACATATAGACAGCCCGATATGCCTAAAAACTAAAAATATTTACTGCTTGCATTTTTTTATCACAATATAATAAGGGGGTTTAGAAGGGCTTGGTTGTAAATAATTATTCTTAATATGATTTACTAAATAAAAATATTGTTATATGATCCTCATTTTATTTGAGCCAATTATTCATATTTATAGCTAAGCAATGGGATTGATGCATGGTGGCCAAAAATAATTTTAATTTTTTTTATGATATGTGGTGATCACTGTGCTTGGTAATTATAATTATTTATTTTAATAAATGTAATCTTAATAATTTAATTCAAATTATTAAGTGTATAATTAGATACCTAATACCAACGAAATAAAATACCTAATAAACTAGAGGAACCTAAATATTAAGAATTATAACACTTAATTATAATTATTTAATTTTATAAATGTAATATTGATTATTTAATATAAATATTACGTTTAAAAATAATAATTTAATAAATCATACTAGTTCAATAATAATTTCAAAGTATTATATTTAATAATATTAGTTAAATTATTAGATAAGTGACTTATATCTATTAATTTTATCTAATATGCTTGAATATATTAGATTAAAACATAAAAGTAAATATTTAAGCTACAATCCTGAAATTTATAAAATATCTCGATCAGGTAAAATATTTGTAATAATAAAATGTTGAAAAGTTGTTAAAATTTCTATTTTTTTCAAAAATTCAAATTTGATTGGAGTATTGATGAATTTTCTGCGATTTCAAACCTTGTGTTTGCTGTATAGGTTTTTTTCTTTGGTGTAAAACTCATACTGTTAGGCAGCAATCATTAGTAGTGTTAGTATCTAATTTTAGGTTATCAGTTAATGCCTAACATTGGAAGTTTGACAGAGGATGTTAAATAAATCATCCCTCTAAACTCGGAAAATCTACCTTAGAAGGGAGAGACACACTACCACTAGTATAAAAGCCCATGGTGTGATTCTTTATGCGTCTGCAACCGTGTTTTTTTGGTCTTCAATGTAATCCACTTTATTGAACTCAAACAAAAACATCATATTACATGTACAGATTGGTTTGGCCGATCAAAAATTTGATCTTTGCTCACGTAATTCTTCTATCAAACAGAATTTTCCCGCTTCTATACAAGGCCATCTTGGCCAACTCATGGGCTCCCCCATTTTGATCTCTAGATATGAACTCTAGTTGAACATTGTTTGAAGATTTCAACAAATCAATACAGTCCAAAATAGGAGTTTGGGCAACAATTGCGATTTGAGGTTATTGATCCAACATTAATAGCATCAATAACCACATTTGCATCCGATTGAATTAACACATTCTCCTATCTATACTGATCAATCAATAAGACACAAATTTTTATAGCCTGAGCTTCAGCTAGAGTTGAAGATCCACCATTGAAAGGGACAATTAATGTGGTAAGTCTTCCACCAGAGCTATTCAGAATCTCCACCCCAGCACCAGCAGCTTCCCTAACCCTTTGGGCAGCACCATCACATTTGATAATAAAGTCAAACTTTGACATTTCTTTTCTATTAACTAAAACACTCCCATTTATTCTGGATTTCAGTAGCTGGTTCTTCTGGTCATCCATAGCAGATTTATATTCTTCATATTGCAACCGTGTTGGGAAGTCCCTTCTTAATCCCTCTAACGATGATTGAGATTCATTAGCTTAGGCCTTAGAGGATTAATTTTCCCCCCTAAGAATCATTAAATTTATTAATCATAAGGGTTAATCAAAATTGAGAAAAAATAAAAAATAAAAAATAAAAAAGAGGGCGAGCTCGGAATTTGACATATTTATGCTTTCAGCCTTTTGTTTTTCTGAGAGAATCGATGAAGTTGCAGAAAAAGGGGACGACCGGATGAGCATGGAAAGAGATGGGTGGAGTCGTGGAGATGCTTTTAATATGTCCTCTCTGTTGGACATCTGTCCATCTCTATCTCTCTCTGTTTTTTTTAACCTGTCTTTCTCTCTCAGTCCCGAGGCCCCTCTATCTCTATTCCTCTTCTGACCCTTTTTTGGGGGGAAAAAAAAGAAATATCTGAAGAGATTTTTGGGACGATATTTGCACTTCTTTGAAATGGTAAGCAGTTCACATCTGTTTGTTGATTATCTGTATTTTTCTGTTTTGACATAATAGTCTTGGAACAGAGACAGAGAGTAGAGAATAGCAGGTCAGGTTTCTCATTTGGCCTTTTTTTCTTTTATTAATTTGAGGTAATTTTCAGAGAGAGAGAGAGAGAGATAGAGAATCCCCAATTTCAAGAGGCTGAAATGGGTTACCTCAGATATAGGGAATCCCAGTCGTATGTGAAAAGGGCTTCATCTGTTTTTAGGGTTTCCTTGTGATTCTTGGGAGTTCGCCTTTCCTAGGTTCTTTCTCATGACCCCTTTTGCCTATTCTTACCCGTGCTTAGAGATAAAGGATTGATTTTAATTTTGCTTGACTTTTTTCCATTTTTTTCTGGATTCCAGGGTTGGTGGGGGGATTTCATTTCAGGTATTCTCTGGTTGTTTCTTCGTCACTGAAGTTGATGGGGGTAGATAGAGAAGAGTCCAGAAGAAAGATGCTGATAAGTTCTAGAGGAATCTACCCTATCTTTCTAGGGTTGAAATTTCCATAAATAGAAGTTTGGATCCGTTGTTTCACACTACATCTAACTACTCATTTCCATTGCACTGCTCCTTAGCTCATTCCTCACGCTCTAGCAGTTGTATACTGGATTAGTGTTTTCTGTCACGGTTATTGTAGACAATTCATGGGTAGTCGAGTTTTGTAGGCATGGAACATAGTCTGTTCAACACCGGGAATCTTGTCCTTAGATCATTCCCAAGAGAAGGAGATGAAGTAGTAGAAAAATGATAAATTATGTGATTGTGGAGGGATTGGAAGAGAACTCTTGCTACTATGCAGATGGGGGAATTCATGGACCCAATGTCTCTTAGGCTAGGTGATTCGATCTGTGCTAAGTTAACAACTCACATGGAAATTACACGGCTCAAGCTGATAACGGATACAGCAAACTTGTTGTCAGATCCTGTAACCAAGCTGCCTGCTGAGTCCATTTCTGTTGGAGATGGAGTTTGTAGTTGCAGTAGTCCACAGAGTGAAGTAAGTATTATAACCGTGTTTTCATCTGAAGAAGATGGGGAAGGAGGTGTGGTGTTGGAGATGATACCTGAAAATGATAGCAGTTGGGTTGTTAGTGATGCCATTATTCAGGAAAGCGAGGAAGATGATTTCTTATCAGCAGGGGGTGATCAAATAGTTGATAACTCCTGTTCCCTTTCCATGGCTAGTGATGTTAGTAGCATCTGTGGTGATGAATTCTTAGCTATGGAGGCTAGTTGTGAGATAAGCACACCAAGTTCTGTGGATATAGTGAAGAGCATTGGTGGTGTTCAAATTATTGCCAAGGCGACGAATTTGGGGGAAACAATTATTGAGCAGGAGCCAGTTGAGGTGGAGGTTGGTGATGGGTCAGAACCAAAAGCATCTGGAGTGGTTCTTGAATTGCCTCGGGAAAAGAAGATGGGAGGAACGGGCAGCCAGAGTGTTTTTGAATTGGATTACATACCACTTTGGGGATTCACATCTATCTGTGGAAGAAGACCAGAGATGGAAGATGCTGTTGCAGCTGTACCTCGATTTTTGAAAATTCCTTTTCAAATGCTAATGGGCGACAGCATACTGGACTGCATGAACCAAAGTTTAAATTATTCAACTGCTCATTTTTTTGGAGTCTATGATGGCCATGGAGGCTCTCAGGTACTATCTTCTTTCTTTTGTTTTACCTTACTCTTTCCGGTCATTTGTATAACATGTTATGCTCTTAGTCACAAAATTTGCGAATTTTAAGTGTTCCGAATTATTTGCCGAACTATACGTGAATTTTAAGTTTGCCGAATTATTCGCGAATTTTCCAAATAGTTCTTTTGTTTGATGAGCAAACATTTTAATTCTTTTTATATATTATCTAATCAAATTGTTAGATATATTTTTATAATTATTAAAACAATTACTATCTTTTCTCGAAATTTCCCCGAATTTTCCGAACTTGCCTTGCAGAATTATTAGCGAACCCCGACTATGTCACTTTGGTTATGCTAGTGGGTTCATTTCATGACATGGGTTCTCTCTATGCAGGTTGCTAACTACTGTCGTGATCATATTCACTCGGCTTTGGCTGAGGAGATAGAAATCGTAAAAGAAGGCTTGGATGATGGAAGTATCAGGGTTCCTTGTCAGGAGCAGTGGGAGAAAGCCTTCACCAGTTGTTTTCTGAAGGTTGATGGTGAGGTAGGAGGAAGAATCAGCAGGGGTAGTGTTGGAAGCAATGCCAATGCCTCTGAGGGTAGTCTTGATCCTGTTGCTCCAGAAACTGTTGGGTCTACTGCTGTTGTTGCTGTTATTTGTTCGTCACACATCATAGTTGCAAATTGTGGTGATTCAAGAGCAGTCCTTTGTCGTGGGAAAGTACCCATGCCATTGTCTGTGGATCATAAAGTAAGGCATTTTTTTTGTGGTCTTGCATCTTTTTCTATAACTCATGGTCGTTGTCATCACTTTATGGGAACTGATCCTTATTTATTTATTTTTCAGCCAAATAGAGATGACGAATATGCAAGGATTGAAGCAGCTGGAGGCAGGGTTATACACTGGAATGGGCACCGTGTCTTCGGTGTTCTTGCGATGTCAAGGTCCATTGGTATGTGTATTTTCAACATGATCTTGTCTCTATATGCATGTTTCCAATGTAGTAAATTTTGGGCTTCACTGAGGCAATGTCAAGGCTCAAAAATCAAAATGCAGTATATTTTGTGCTTCACTGAGCTCCCTTGACTGAAACCCCTGTCGGAAATTTCTGCCCGTAGACAACTTGATGTCTTTGTTATTATAATCATTGTGCCTAGAAATCATCAATCTATCTCAGCTGATCTCTTTCCCCCTGTCCTTGGTTGTTAAATTGCTGATCTACTGGGAGTCTAGTTAATATGCTAGCATATTTGAGACATGCCAGGTTCTATGTGGCACTTTGGAGGGCCAAACTAGAGTTCTGTTTATAAATTGGTTGGATGTTTCTGTGATCTTTTTATTTTCTCATTATCCCTAATATAGCAGGGGTTAAAATTTTGTAAAAAGTCAGGTATGATTCAACAAGGGGGGAGGGAAGGGGGAAGCCAGGGAAGAGAGGGATCAGATGCGAGTAACTCATGTAATTGGCTCTCCCCAGTCATTTTAAACCAGGGTTGCCAAGTTCGCTACATGCTATAGCGAACTGCGAACCGAGCGAACCCGAACTGGTTCGTGGTTCGGTTCGGTTTGGTTCGTGAAATTGAGCGAACCACATATAGGTTTCAAAATAATCTTAGTTTGTCTAATTTTTTATTCAAATTCACTGATATTTTTATTAGGTTCGGCAGATTTATACTTTGAGTTCACAAATCGTTCATAAAAAGATATTTTTATTATTATTTTTCAAATAAGTATTCCTAATATATTGTTTACATGCTTAAAAGTATATTTTTATAATATATATTTTGTTTTATAAGTAGCGAACCAAACTAAAGAATCTAAGCGAATCGAAAAACAAATTATCTCATCCTACCCCTAGTGAACCGGGTTCACTGTAAAGTGACAAATTGCGAACCGCGAACCCGAATTTGAACTGAGCGAACCGACGAACTAGGTAACATTGTTTTAAACTCTGATATGGATATGGAAGCAGCGTATTTGAATCAGTAGACTCAGTACCAAGAGTTGTTGATTTCGTGTTCGACGGGATGCATGCCAAGAAAAAGGTTCTATACCTTATAAAAGAGTTAATTTGCTGACCAGTTACAAGAGATTTGTGTTTTCCCATATTACCTCTGTTGGATACTCATTCGTGGGATGTGGATTGCTTATTGCGTGTGCGGGCATAGCTCAATGGTTCATCAATCTGTCATGCAAAAGAAGTTGAAATTTTCTAAACATTGCTGTATGATGTGAACTATTGTGAAAAGTCATTATAATCATCATCATCATCATCAATGCCTTATTCCAATACTTAGGTCTGCAACATGAATCATGTTCTGCCATTTCGTTTTATTCAAGTCATCACTTCGGTTAAATTGTGTATTATCAAATCCTTTATCACTAACTCCATCCATATCATTTTTTGTCTACACTTTTTAGGGCTGTCGATTTATACTTAACCAATGATAAAAGATATGAGTTCATAGCCAACTCTTGATGTGACCCTATTATCACAATGAATTTATTTGTATCGCCCTAATTGTTCTCACGGTAGTTACCACTCCCTCGTACATGTTCTTAATGAAATCAATACATTTGCTTGAAATTACTTTTTTTCCCAACCCACCAGACTAATTCTTTAGTGGATTCTAAGTCCATATATACTATATAATTTTCGCCCTAAATTTTCCTTCAGTTGTCCAAGTAAAACCTCCACGACATGATTCCAAATTGATTTTCTGAAACGTTAGTTATTTGTCTTAATCTTTGTTATGTTACTCTCTCTCATAACTTTGTAGTATGACTATAAGTTTTTTCCCGATAGTTGGTACAACTTTGTATATCTCATTTATTCATAATTTCATATATCTAGGTACCACACAATACTTATCTTCTCTTAATCTTCAAAACATTATTAAACAACTTTATAAGCCAGGATATGCCAATTTCTCTAGTGTCAAACGAGAAGCTCATGCTAAACATCTATAGCCGCATCTATTTGCTGTGCTCGGTCTGTATTGACTAGGATGACATTTAGGAGGTCTCCTTTCTTAGAGCAGGTTGTAACTTTTCTTTAGCTATCTCGGTTTTTATCTTGTCTTTTTTTTTTTTCACTTATTTGTGGATACTTTTGTACTTGTCTCTTTTCTCTTATTGATTGATCTTATTATGATAAGACTTTGTTTGTAGAGTAATAAGCGATGTAAAAATGATATGTGACATACTATCAGACCAGCTGAAAATCAAGTATCACATTAATGAAATATGGGTGTTTTCATCACTTGAGTGATAGACTACTCAGCCCTTTGTATGGCATAGAATAATAATAAAGGACAACTTGACCATTGCAGGCGTTGCATATGTGCCTAGGTTGTTGCTTACTTTAAACTTTAAATTGCATACCTATTTGTTATCTTCCTGTTGATCACTTTATGATTGCTTGTCGCAACTCGTGTGGGCTGTGTATCCTAGACGTTTGTAAATTGGTTACATCTCATCTCACATTATACTGAAACATGTATCTGTATACAGGTTTAGGTTCATATCATCATTCAAGATTCCCAAGCTCTAGAACATCCTCCCTCCTACACACCAAATATGTTCCTTTTCTTATCTGTTCCAGTTACCAATGGGTCGCAATGTTTGTGTTTTTTTTTTTAATTTCTTTAGAACCTTTGCATTCTAGATATAATTGAGACATACGTAGACAGGCACCTCCCATCCATACTACCAGGTCTATATTTAGTCATATATCGTGTGATGAAAGAATTCAGTCTCGGACTTAGATTTGTTATATTTTCGTTGTGGGGGCACAGGGGATAGGTATTTAAAGCCATGGATTATTCCAGAACCAGAAGTGATGTTTGTTCCTCGAGCAAAAGAAGATGATTGCCTTATTCTAGCCAGTGATGGTTTGTGGGATGTAATGGCAAATGAGGAGGTGTGTGATGTGGCTCGAAGACGAATACTTCTCTGGCACAAAAAGAATGGTGTTACAGCTCCTGCAGAAAGGGGCGAGGGAGTTGATCCTGCGGCTCAAGCAGCAGCAGAATGCCTCTCAAAGCTTGCTTTCCAAAAGGGAAGCAAGGACAACATCACTGTGATTGTAGTGGACTTGAAAGCTCAAAGGAAATTTAAGAGCAAAACCTGATGGTAAGTTCACGCAATATTTAGGTTTTTTTATATAGCTGTATGATATAAAACTGCATCTAGTCCATATGGTTATTACCCAGTTCAAGCCCGGCTGTTTTTCACCTAGGCTGAATGGGTGTTAGCAGTCTGTAAGTAGTATAGAATCTGCACTGTAGTGGAATGCCTTATTGTTTCAAATCTTTGTCATACAGTATGCCATGTTCTGGCTATGTAAATTTCACCTGTTGTAAGGATAGGACTTAGGGAGAGTTCTGTGCTTTCCCTATCACCAAAATTGTGATTGATTGTATTTGTTTCCTCCTCCGAGTTCAAGGCTCTGTGAGGTATTTACTGGATATTATTTTTACCCTTTGGTGCCTTATAAAACAACTAGCAAAGTTTGGAAGATGGGTTTGTGATCCTCTCATTCCCTGTAAGTGTTCTTCCTCTTTGACCCCTACTGTATTTTCTGCCATATCTATGACTTCTGCAGCATTCATTTATGTTTCTTTCCAATTAATAACTAATCTTTATACTTTATGTCAACCATTCTTTCCAAACATCATTTCTGACTTTGATGTGCATATTAGTATTATTTATCCCCATCGACTTCACTACCTTGGTTTCCAGAACCCGTTCTTTTGGAAATTTAATCAGGCTGTTATCACTTGGCCAGTTAATTCTAAATTAACTTATGAGTCACTTGAAATGGGGCTTGTTTGGAGTCACTACATTGGTGAGTCGGGTACGGCTTGGTTGAGTAAGACATTTTTTCCCCAGAAAGTGAAGGACTGTTACACTTATTTCTTGGTGGTAAGCTACTGGATTAGCTAGTGGGATTGAATCCGTGAGGCCGTGACCTTTCTATAGAAGAAAGCCTCCCCACACATGCGTCTAGCCGCATTTTGTGTTGGAATTTTGCTGGTAGTCCTTTATTGTCCATTCTATAGAAGAAAGCATCCTAACACGTCTCTAGCCGAATTGTGTGTTGGAATTTTGCTGGTAGTTCTCATTTGTCTAGAGCAGCTATTATCCCTTGGTAACTCAAAGCAACAAAGTTCCAACTTGAGGGATTTGCTGCCTATTGGGCCCTATGGGTGCTGGATGTCTTCTTTAATTGTGCTGAGAGGTAAGGTGTCTTATCCTTTGTATGGTAGCTTTGCTTTCACTTTGCACAATGGGTAGTCTTAAGCTTAGATATCCCTAACGATCTAACCCAGAACCAGCCAAATAGAAAGGCTATCTTTTTATTCAGGTCCATTCTTTTGCGGAGACATTTTTCTTTTGAGAATACGTTGTATTTTACTTTTCATCTCTTGGGTTGCAATTCTGGCATGACTTCAAATGCAGCAAAATGAATGATTTCAAATCTTATAAAAAAAATTATAAAACTTGAAATCTCATGATGATAAGAATTAAGCTTCATAGAAATCACAAAATGACTCAAATTTCCCAACTACAATGACAAAGTGTCAAGTTTTACAAGTCACAGCAAAAGAAAGAACGGACCCTTAGCAAAGATGGTGGTGACCTATAATTTGGGCCTACTGAATTTTCATGACCATTTGGCCGCTGCATATTGGTCTAACTCATCCTCCTTTTCAGTAGCACCAAACCCGCTCGTGCTGTGGTGTTTACGCATGGCCATGCAAGGGTGCTTTGGCAATTTGTAGCAGTGGGTATTTTTGGTAAGCTTCTGTACCAGTGGGTATTTTGGTAAGCTTCAGTGGCTACAAGTTAGCACCACATAAGAAAAAGAAGTTAGCACCACAAAAGAGACTGATTTGAGGGGCTAGCACCATCGTTGCAGCAGTGGGTATTTTGCTAAGCTTTAGTGGCTCCAAGTTAGGACCACAAGGAGAGTGATATGGAGCCAACTGGGGCTAGGACTTCCCATTGATCTGGGTATGTATGGCGCATTTACTTGATATAACCAAATAGAGAAACTAGAGGGTGGGCACATGTCCCTGCTTCCCTCTACTCGGACAATTGCAATTAAATCATCGGTTAAAACCTCAAATCTATTTGTGCATCATATCACGCCATAATTTCATCACAGTGCTTTTCCAAGTCACTCCTACACTTTCAAAGTCATAATGCATGACTACATGGCAGAGTGTTCCCCACTAGCTGTTCTCTTCTTTCAAGTCATGATGATTTCTAATTGTGGGGTAAGGAGCCACAGTCTCTAGCTCATATTTCTAAATAACTGGAAGCCCTCAAGTAAGGTAAATAACTGGTTCATAAAACTATTTCACCAGTTTCTGTACAGGAAGCTATTCTTGAGAAGTACTTCGGGTCAAACTGGAAATTCATCAAATCCTACAGATATAGAGGCCAATGGTTGTTGAAAACTTTCTTCATTCACACCATTGAGTAGGCAAAAGAACATCTTATATCATATGATTCTCTGGATCGATAAGCAAAACATCTGAGATCATGTTACTTATTCTCACTTGAACAATTTTCATATATTCATAATTACGTTCCTAACACTTTCTCAAGACAAAAATTACATACCTGAAGTAAAAGATCTCCGTTTCCTGGCGCATTCTGCTTCTTGTGATCTTAAGAATCCTCGCCACTTCTCTCTTCTAATGGACTGGAACATGTTTTATTTCCACTGCTGTACGTAGCAACTAAATCCTTTCTCGGTTCTCTAAATCATCATGTAGCTGCTTTCCTTCCATCTTTGAAACTCTCATATACTCTCCTTTGCAATTGTGAAATCTTCAGAAACTATATAATGACTAATATCAGTCATAAGGTCAGGCAGCAGATTGTATTGTCGTTCAAATGCACCAGCTTATAGGCAGTTGATGTATCATTCCATCAAGTGTAGATATTTTCTGCGCAAGAAATAATCAGTTTTAGGTCCTACTCAAACCAAAAATTTGAATAGAATCAGGTGCACATGCACATCAACCTGGGGGAACCTCTTGGATAGGCCATAGCCGAAGTAGTAGAATGAGATTGTTGTATCAATACAATCATCAAATGTTTCTGGTAAAGCAATAATATTTATGAAAAATACCAAACCATTCCTGAGATCCAGCTCTCAACACTGGACCGTAGCCCCATTTTACCCATCCAGTTGAATGGATTGGGGGGGTCTTACATGTGCAATCATTATTTATGGGCCCACCTTGTAATGAATGTATAACCCACCACGATCCCCGGGAAATAATTCAACAGCATTTTTTAACCAACCAAATAAATCCCACAAGGGTTTGTTCTTTTGCTGAGACTTATCTGGCACTTTGCAAGTTTTATCATTTAACAATGGACTTTGCTACTGAGACCCCTTTAGGGCCGAGACCACCGAGACTGTGCTCTAAGAGCACGGGATTCAGGTGGGGCCCATTTCACATGGTAGGCCCCACCTGAAATTCCGTGCTCTTAGAGCACGGTCTCGGCCCTAAAGGGGTCTCAGTAGCATTTCCCTTTGACAATATATACATTTTCTTTGTGCTTTTCATCTCTTGATTTGCAATTCCCGTAAGACTTTGAATGTAGCAAAATGAGTGATTTCAAATCTAATAAAAAATTGATAAGACTTAAATTGATTTTGTTAGAAACCTTGACAATAGCAAAATGATAAGACTTAATGAGGCGTTTGGATTTGATTTTTTTGGCCAAAAAATCAATTTTGGTAAAATTGATTGTGTAGAAATTAATGGTCAAATAATCATTTTTTCAAATAATAGTGTTTGGAGAATACGTAGGTGAGTCTATCAACTTCGTATTCTCTGAACACTATTATTTGAAAAAATGATTATTAGATCATGAATTTCTACACAATCAATTTTATCAGAATTGATTTTTGGCCAAAAAAATCCAATCCAAGCGCCACCTTAAAATCTCATGACGGTAAAAATTGATTTTATTAGAAACCTTGACAAAGTGACTCAACTTTCCTAACACCTACTTATGACAAAGTGCAAAGTTTTATAAGTCTCAATAAAAGAATGGACCCTAAAAGAATTTGATCAAGACAGAGTCCACAGGTACGCACATGTATATCATACTTGTAAGACCCACCTGCTAAATATATCTACTTGGGGCTGTTTTGAGCTAAAAGTCCAGTTCTCAGGACTGGACACTCAAGTCTGGCATAGCATTCTCTAATATTATTTGAAAAACTCATCAAAGTTGGAGACTGACATGGAAATGCAAATTATTAATGAAAAGTATATTAGTGTAAATTTAAACTTAAAAATTTTAAAGAAGAAGAATATCTATGTTCCCCCCACCCTTCAGGTAGACCGGGTAAACACCGGGTGCATGCAAGACCCCGCTACCCACATGAACCGGTAAGCCCAAGGCCCATGAGAACCATAGAACCTTGTGTGGTTGGGCCCAGTGCGACCTGCACATGTTCAACAACGAGAGTCCGACATAACTTGTTCCAAGAAATGCAGTGGCCTAGTTACTTTAAAAAATCCAATGATTGGGTGTCATCCAATGAGTGCAGAGCATTGGTATATGGCTCTTCCAAGAAATGGACCGTCATTTGGAAGATCCATTTGGATGTGCATATGGACCAATTGGGCAGACAAGTGTAGACAATCATTTTAGCTTTTTATAAGATTAACGTTGAGCTCATCCACATAGTTAACAGCTAACACCCAATAGAGAAGACACCACCATATCCCAGACTAGGTATCAGAGGATGTGGTGCCCAGTAAAAACTGGTGTATACTACTTGGCACTTCACAAAAACTTGACACAGTGAAGTTGGACTTACACTTTTGAAATAAAGGGACTGAATCTAGGCATGGGATATACCAGATCGGTGTTTAAAAGGTTGCAAGTGGAGAGCCTGCATCAGTGAAGTACGCTGCGAGATCAACATTCAGGTCTTCATACATGCTGATAAAAGGATGTTTCTGGTTTTCACATGAACACACTATCAGTTGAGAAAGCTTAGATACATACAACTTCATAGTTCATACATGATAGATGTGCCCATTGGATCATACGGAGGGAGAAGAAAGGTAGAGATTGTATCCATACCATTAGTTCATGTGCTCGCTGTCTATCCTTTGGGTCTTTCTGTGCACTGAAATAGAGAACACAATTTGAAGTTAGTGGTGATCAATCTTCAAAATTTAAAAACGTGCTGCAGATGTTTCAGATGGAAAAAAGAAGATTTAAGTTAGTCCCTACAAAATACTTGGTATAGGAGGAGTACAGAACAAGCATGCTATATGTCACATGACCAATTTGACTACAAAAGCAATGAAAGAACTCAACCACTTGGAACTTGTCAGAGAAGCAAGCTGAATCTCAAGTGATCAGTGCTGCCATAATTCCAAGTTTTGACTTAATAAGGAAAAATTCAATATTCTAAGATTACAAGTTCCAACACATAAGCACGTGCATATGTGGCTTAAATATATGAAGTGCTTATTCTAAGCTTATCATGTTAAAGTAGAATAAAATAACTATCATTGTCAACGTTACATATGGAACAAAACTAATTCTCGCAAAATCTTACAAGGTAAGGTGCTTGAATTTATTTGAACTTTCAGTCTGTTCACAAATGAAGCATGCAGAGTGTAACCCTAATAAGTTTGGGTATGGAAGAAGTATGGCAGGGTACAAATCGAGTATAATCCGTTTCATCATTAAGAAAAGGGTAAAAAAAATTAGGGGAAAATGGAAGAGCCAAAAAGTCGGGAACAGATCTATTCGAGCATGCTACAAAAATTCGCATATATTTATATATACATATTTACAAATTATATACTAATAGTATAACTGTATAAGTGGTATATCTATATATATAAGTAGCATATTTACAGTAACCATAAATATCACATTTTTATTACACTACAATATGTATATATATATATATATATATATATATATATATATATATATATATAATTTTTTGGATAATTCAACTGATTTTATAAGTAGAGGATTGGACTATAGAAGGGGATAAGAAAAAAAACAGAACATGAAATAACACAATTTTTTTCAGTAAAACACATGATTCAAGAGATGGAGGCGTGTCCTTAGACATGGAGAAGCATGACAGCTTTCTAAGTACTTCTGTGCATTTTACTCTCTCCCCCCTTCCCTCTTCCCTGACAACAGAGGCCACTCTCCTCTATTGTTCTCTCAGCAACTCTTATCAATAGTGCACAAAAAGAGGATGGAGATAGGGTTTTCTTCCTTCTTTTATTATTTATTTATAAATGCAAACTAAAAGTATATTATACAATTGGGTCGAACGATACACATATAATAATTCAACTTTCGCAATATTACCCAGACACTTTTTTTCTTCCTAATAATAAGCAATGTACGCATAAACTTGGTGTGTTTACTAACTAGGATCTCTACCATGCAGAAATGAATGAGCAAAATTCTCGGGAGAATTGGTCAGAAGGTGCACAAGGCGGTGGCTGATCAACAATTGCTTCCATAAGCTCATAAACACTATTCCATCCTTCCCCTTGTTCTGGTGGTGAAAATGGAAAGTGCCCTGTTGCACACTCCAACAAAAGTATTCCCAAGCTCCAAATATCACTTTTGGAGCCGTATTCGCCTCCACTGATTCTCTCTGGCTGTTGAACATAAATTTCACAGAAGCAACTTATATGCTCAGATATTAAGAAAGAATTGCTTATCCTTAAGAATCCTGGGGGAGAAATAGAAATGTCCTACGGAAATAGAGAAAAAGTTAATATCTGTCCATAAAGTTAGTAAATTTACTCACAGACATGTAGTTGTATGTGCCAACATAAGTATTTGCCTGGCCAGATGTACTTGCCAGTATAGCACTCACACCAAAGTCAGTAATCTTGACTTCTCCTCTATGATTTACTAACAAATTAGAAGGTTTCAAGTCCCTGTGAATTATGTGCTTTTCATGATGAAGATACAACAAGCCCTTGAGCACCTGCAAATATTAATAGACATTGCAAATGGAAGACTTGATTTATACTTTAGTCTGTTATAAAATAAAAATTCTTGAGTCAGAATGAAACATAATATCCACCTGCTTACAAATGGCAGCAAGATATGGCTCCGGAATTTTTTTGACTTTCTTCAGAAAATCTGCAAGTGACCCTCCATCCATGTACTCCAAAACTATTGATATAACACCATTATCATAGAAAGATTGGTAGCACACAACAACATATGGACATCGTGCTGACTTATTTATCTTCAGTTCCTGTGCAATTTGTTTGCGATAAGACTCCTCAATATTCATTTGGATAACCTGAATGTTGGAGAGTGTGTCAGAATATTTTTGCCCACAGTCTGGTAAAACACAACAACATACTTGAATGAATCTTGAATTGCCACAAACATAAATAAATAAATAAGCTCATATAAAACAGCCAATTTACAAGCATGAATCTAGATCGAGAATCTACCTAGGTAGGAGCATGTGTATTGCATGATGGTCTGTAAAAAAATTGATTTGCAACTTGCAAGGGCATAAACTGAACAAGGAAATATCTAAGGTTTGGGTCATGGAGAACGTCAATAAGGTCTAAAAGTGGCATAGATTTACCCTAAAAGCACGTGTAAAAGGCTGAGATCTACAATTTGACAAGTCATACTGGAGAGATCTTTACTCGACTTGATTAAATACCAAATTTAACCAATACATTCCCTCTTTTGGACTCTCAAAAGTATTGATGTTTAGTTAACAAAATAGATATATAATGATTCGGTAAATTAATTGGGCCAGACCAAAAAATCTTCTAGACAGGATCAATCATTAGTTGGGTCTCATACTCCCATCCACAATGTAGGTGTACCATCTGTATAACTATGACATTTATCAGAGCATGCATGGTCAGGTCCAGGTGGACCTGGGTCCGAATCCAAATTTAGAGGTATTCAGAGGTATTTGAATCCATTACCGGCTTTGCCCGAGGATTCAGGACTCATATCCATACTAAAAATCACTTGAAAATTCGACATGGATTAGTTCTGTGAATCGACAACTAGTCGGATCTGGATATGCATTATTAATTGTTATAAACATGTACCCTTCGATTCCAACTGTAAGGACCATAGCAGACCAAGACCAGGATCCAGATCTAACCAATATATAACGATCAAGTAATTGGATTTGAATGGCTCCATCCAATCCCTATAGTCCATAAACTGTCATCTTGGTATCCAATATGCAGACCACGAATCATTAAAACATGTAGATCTTCCAATTTATGTCAAGTTAAGTCGGCTAGAACTGAATTTGAGGTCAACTCATCTAGTTTAAACCATGCTGATATCTGGTTCATTTCATATTTGTTTATTCTGTTTATCAAAACCTTATCACTCGATTACTCTTTATTTAGCTTCCTAGAGCTGAGAGCCTATTTTCTTCCCTTCTCTTTCTTGTACACCTTACCGCTATGTTAACTTAATTTGTCTCCTCTGTCACTTTTATCCACATTCAGGTCATGGTATAGGGATTCTATTACTTTAGCAACCTCCCAGATTTGTTCTACGTGGTTTCCCTGCCCTACTTGAAACATAAGGTGGTCAGTAAAGGATTGCTGCCAAACATTTAAAAAAAAATTGAACTATATGGTTGGGTTTGCAAATGTGACAAATATTTTTAGGTGAATGAGGTGTTATTTAGCAACTTGAATATAATAGCTCGCATAGAGTATTTGACATGATATTTCTTTTCTCTATATCAAATAATTGAGAGATACAATAACTTTTCCATTAAACATTTCAGCAAATTTTGTCATCAACCACCTAAATATTCCTTTCCTCACACTAATGAAAATTCTTACTTACAACCCAATTAAAGAAACTTAACTTGAAGCACTTAGTGATCTACTCTATCCTCTTTACCTATCAGGGTTAGTAAATTAAGCATGCTCAGGATTCTCAATGTACAAAGGTTGTGATAATGTAGAGTAATTATTACTGTTATGCTAGGTATTGCTTTCTGAGAACTACAAGGAAGAGCAACTCTATTTTCCAAGGAATGAAACCAATTCACGGATACAAATATTAGTAGTGAAGAAAGTGCAAATAAAGCAGGCTTGACATTGAATGTGTACAGTACCTTAAGAGCAAAAAACTGGCCAGTCCATTTGTGTTGCACAAGTTGCACAATCCCTCCATTACCCTTTCCAATTACTTTAATTGTGTCTATGTCAGCTAAATTCAACTGGTTGTCAGATGGCTTTATAGGGGGTGGCTGAACACAAAGCGGCATACACAAAAAAGAACTTAGAAGTCTGTAAAGCAGTAAGATGACAGTACTTAGCATGAATTGTACTGCACACTGAGCATGAATCGAACTGCACACTGAGATTATCCTATTGTATGTAATAAGAATAACAGTATGGGTTAAAGTCAAAAGATATCCAACAATGAGGAAGTTCCAAGTAAATACTGTATTTTGAGCAAATAAGGAAGACCAGAGATAAGAAAATTTGTTTATATCAAAGTTGTAGACTTTGTAAGAATAGGCAATTTCGTCACAAATTATTTTTAATTGAATTGGTTGGTAAAAGAGTAAGATGATAATTACACGAAGTGGATGTCGTGACTTGTGAGGGAACGGGAAATTGAGCTTTTAACAGATTAGTCTAATTAGAATTCATATATTTCCAAGGGGAAATGAATATAGTATGTGATACATTAATAAGGTACATGCTTGAAAAAAAAGAGAGAAGTTGCATCTCTTTCGCATGCCATTACTAACCACAAAATAGGAACAGGGGATTGCACTCAGCTGAGAAAGTGCCTCCAGGTATTAGCATTCATAAATTCTCTTTAGTACTCTATTCAAAGCTTATACAAAGAAATAACAAAAAGTAAACACTAGAAACTAACATTTGATATGGAAAAGAACTTTATCAGGGATGGATGCTGCTCTTGAGTTAACTAATCAATAAAATATTTGTACAAGTGGAAGAGCAATTACAGTACTGCTGCTGATTTCCCGAAACAAAAGGAAGAAATAGGTTATATGTATATATAAACAAAAACTCCAACATGATTATACGTCTATAGTAATTTTTTCTAAGCTAAAATTCTTGGTCTAATTAAGGAAGGTCAATCCCTGGTAAGACCTTTTGGATGTGAGTCATGTGACATACTTTACCTCCACTTCTTCAACGTCAAGTAGACATATCTCTATGACACTGATTATGACATGGTAAGCGGATCAAGAATATCTGAAATTGCTTTCATAATTATAGTAGGCTTGATGTCAATATCCACCACATTTGCACATCAAGCTCAACAAATGAGATTACTAGTCATTCAACCCTGGCCCTATACTTCTGCACTAACTTAACTGTACAATTTTCTCCCGAGTTTTGATTCTTGACTCTTGAGAATATCATAGTGTTCCAAATGAATACATAGTAGCCTGAAGTATTTTACTCTGTAGGCCCAGTTTGCAAACAGAACAATGTCACATGTGTAAGATCAGTCTTGCACTGAGATGGATTTTAAAACAACTCTGTTCATATTAATGACTTCAATAGGTGAAATTCTTGGGTTGTGATTAAGTTGAACTTGAACATAAGGGACAGTAAACAATCCTCCAAATATGATTCAACATATCTAGGATCAGATTGTTGCACCCTATTCAAGCAGATCCAAGACAAACTTTTTTAACTAAGAACCATCCATCTGATCCACCCACTAGCTTCAAATCCAAAGTAGATATTTGAGTTAGTTATAACGAGCTCCACGTTCATATCTGATAGGAAAGTTAGGATTGGTTGACTACTTCACATCCTATCTCCAGCTTGATGGGGGATGTTAGCACACATATATTTGGACATTACAATTCATAAGAGAACCAGGGTTTCAATCTTGTTAATAGATGTTCTCCCAGAGCTCCAAGCATTAACAAAGAATGCAGGACTCTATGGTGAAAAGAAACATAAAAATACAATATATTAGTTTATCTCATCATATCTTCATATGCATTTTTTTAGCCATAAGGTCTTAGTAGATCGATTAACCATTTAAGCTATATTTCATTCTAGGGGCAAACCAATTTCTTCCTGAACTAAGACGAGACAACCAGTCTCAGAACTACTAATTAGAGGTCCAATTACGAACTCAGTCTTCAAACATTGCGACGCCGCGATTTGATGACAGAAAATGAGACTAAAACACCATTTTATTAACATGAACTCCAGTAGAATCAGGAAAAAGATGCTAGAAAAACCTTACAATGATGAAAAATGGAGCAATTCGATTCAAATCAACAGAGTTCAGGGTTGAGCTTACCGTCTCAACTTCGTTTTGAGGGACGATTCGAATTCCCTCCTTACTGACAAGAAGATCGCCGTCCTTGAACGCACCGTTTCTAGTTCTAGTACGAATCACTAATTATGATTAATCAAACAAAGATCCTAGAAATGTACAGAAGATGATCAAATATAGAAAGAGAGAGAGAGAGAGAGAGAGTTACAGGAATTTAGAGAAGAAAACCTCATCTGGAGGCAGAGGAAGCTTGAGCTTAGGGTTTAAGCTCCCTTTCTTCATGGTTCTTCTTCGTTTTCTCTCACTTTTGTTGCAGAGTCGTTCCAAGTCTTTTCCAAGTCATTCGAAGAACGGGAACTTTTACGGTTTTTATTATTTTTAATTTTTCTTTGCTTTGAACGGTTTTTTTATTTTCTTTATATATAAGTAGTAACAGCGAGTCAAACACTAAAACTAGTCACCATTGAGAGGAGGTGAGAATGTGTTTCGTTTACTTTACCTTTGATTTGTACCCTTGATTTTTGTATTTTTGAAAATTTTACTTTTCTATATTTTATATTATATATAAGTACTATATGTCATGCATTTTATATTATTATTATTATAACAAAAGTCTAATAATAGTAAATTATATGTTATATGATAGGGAAAGGAAAACAGACCCAGGGTCAGCTCCAGTGACCTCATTGGTCCAAGCCCCTTTTTTACCATCTATCAATTGTAATTAACCCTCTAGGGTTAAGCAATCTACCCATGATTTTAGAAAACACAAAAAAAACAAAATTATTAATTTTATTTTAGTTAAGTTTCACCATAATTAAACAATTAAAAGGAACATGGGACACTTGAGTCAGCTTAGAAGCAGGGTCCGCTTCTCAGACTCTATATGATATGATTATACTAATGTTTATATATATATATATATATAAATATAAGATTTTACTAACCCCCGTCGCAAGTCTTCCAAGGACGCAACTTAGTGGTCACAAATAGCAAACTTTTTCTGTTTTCTAATTTTTTATTGTGTTAAAATATGAAACATCTTCAACTGATAAACTAATTTTGCGTTTGTGGAACCTTTTGAAATAAATGGGATTGGGGATAGCACTCCTCATATATATATATATATATATATATATATTTAAGTATACTATTAATTATATACTTGCTTTATATTTTATATTATATGTTATATAAAATAAAACGATATGGTACTATAATGTTTATTAATGTTTATTAGTATATAATATATCTCAGTGTGTTATTCTACAACATTTATTGATATAAATATATTATGTAAAATATATATAGTATTGTGTTTATTGGTATACTTATTAGTATATAATAAACATAAGTTATATGTGTTTATATTATACTAGCGGGTGGCACATGCGATGCATGTGAGAGCGAGGGGAAGGAGTTAACCAAAGCTAATAGGAGTTAGAAGGGACACGTGTTAACCAGCGGGTGCGATTGAACTCTCCCCGAGTTCAATCGTGATTGGCTGTGATTCTATTCTTTAAATAGATAGATGAGCAAGCGGTAATATGAGAATTAAAGTAAAACATGAAATCAAAGCTTTGTTTTATATAAGGATAGTTTGAGAATTTTGAAAAAATCAGGCTAAGCTTGCCTCTCGCATTATAATAGTAAAGATGTTATGTTATGTTATATTATATGACAAATAATATTAATTATATATTATATAACATTGTTATATATATGACATAAAATATAGATGATATTATATAGCAAACAATATAAAATATTCAACCAAAAAAAATAATATAAAATATTATTATATGTTATATATGTTTATGTTATGCTATTAACACTGGTATTCCTACTATACTTTTTTTATATATACATAATATATATAATAATGAATAAACATTGTATTATATAGCACTATTATATATTATATAACATACACTACAAAATACATAACATATAAATAGTCAGAAGATTGAACTACCTCCATGGACTCTCACCGAAAAAAAAAAAAAAAAACTACCTTCATGGACTATAATCTAGAATGTTTTTCATTTACTTTTTTTTAATGATTTATCCATAATTTTTGTATTTTTGAAAATTTTTCTATAGTTATATCAAAATAAAAAATAGAAATTTATTGATTTCTTTAGTGAATAAAATTTAGGGAGCAAATGATACGGGTATTTCAGATAATTATTTAAATAAGTATTCGATGGAATTAAAAGAAATTTTTATTATATTTTTTTATTGAAAATATCTGACTCATTATTTTGTAATATATACACACTAGCGGGTGGCAAGTGCGATGCACGTGAGAGTGAGGGGAAGGAGTTAACCACAGTTAATAAGAGTTAAAAGGGACACGTGTTAACCCGCAGGTGCGATTGAACTCTCCCCGAGTTCAATCGCAATTGGCGTGATTTTATTCTTTAAATAGATAGATGAGCAAGGTGTAGTTTGGGAATTAAAGTAAAACATTAAATCAAAATTTTGTTTTATATAAGGGTAGTTTGGAAATTTCGGAAAAATCAGGCTACGCCTGCCTCTTGCATTATAATAGTACTAGCGGTTGGCACATGCGATGCACGTGAGAGTGAGGGGAAGGAGTTAACCACAGTTAATAGGAGTTAAAAGGGACACGTGTTAACCAGTGGGTGCGATTGAATTCGCTAGTGGCACGTGTGATGCACGTGAGTGCGATATAGGAAGGAGTAAAACCCGCGGGTGCGATTGAATTCGCTATTGGCACGTGCGATGCACGTGAGCGCGAGAGGAAGGAGTTAACCACAGTTAATAGGAGTTAAAAGGGACACGTGTTAACCCACGGGTGCGATTGAACTCTCTCCGAGTTCAATCACGATTAGTTGTGATTCTAAATAGATAGATGAGCAATGGGTAGTTTGGGAATTAAAGTAAAACATAAATCAAAGGTAAGGGGTAGTTTTGAAATTAAAGTAAAACATTAAATCACTGTTTTGTTTTAATATAAGGGTAGTTTGAGAATTTAAAAAAATTCATCTACGCAAGCTCTCGCATTATAATAGTAAAGATAAAGATATACTATAAGTTTATAAGAATAAAATACCTTTATTGATAGGGATGTATTCTTCTCCAATTGTAACCAGTTTTGCCAAAACCGGTTACACTCCTGAGGTGGCTACATGTCTCTTTTGACACCTCTTAACTATGGTTAAGATTCACTCATCCTTAAGGTTCATCCACCTATTTTTGATATTTAGAAAAAATTAATAAATTTTTTTTGTTAACTATGGTTAAAATTTACCAACTCTTGGGGTTAATTTTTTAAAAATATTTTTTCTAAAAACCAAAAAGAGGTGGGTGAAACCTAGGGGTAGGTGAATCTTAACCACAGTTAAGGGGTGTAAAAAGGGACATGTGGTGACCACTGGGATGTAACTAGTTTTGCCCAAAACCGGTTACAATCGGAGAAGATAACCAGTCTTATTGATATGCTTTTTTTCACATAATTCCACGATATATTAAATTGTTATTATTAATATACATGATAATAATTTAACTTTTAATTGATTTTTTTTATTAAAGTAATAAGATAATTTGGATAATGTATGATAATCATTCTAATCAAAAGGAAATTATTAACACATGTATTAATATATCTTGGCACATGTTTTACTTCGCCAATAAGATATAAATCATGAGTTTATATAAGTTAATAATGATGAGTGTACTCCTACTTAGAGTTACAGTCGTAGATAGAGTGTTTTCGAATTGAGAAGTGTTTTATCTGAATTCGTATCCGATTAGGCTATCTAAAATCGTTTTAAATATCTAATTGATAGTAAAATAGAATATTTATATTTGGATTCGATTAAAATATTTAAAATATTCAATTACTTTTAAAAAATTTAAAAGAAGCAAACAAAATGTCAAAAAATATATAATTTTATTTAAAAATTAAAATTTTAATATTTTATCTTCAGTTATGTTTAAAATAAGTAGGTCTTAAACTTGTAAAAAGTACATATTAATAATGTTATTTAAATATTATAAACTTATATCAGATATTTATGAAATTGGATATATCAATATCAAAATTCGTATCTAATTAATAAACAAATAGTAAAATTACCCCTAATCTTACTTAGCGGCATCACCAATAGATAATTTTTTCCTCTTTGAGAAGCCTCATGAGGAGCACACCTTGCCATTGGAGCTACATACAATGGAGGCAAATCAAATTACTAAGGTAGCGTTTGGTAACATTAATTTAAATAAGTACAATTTATTTGAAAATTGTGCTTAATTAGATTTTAAATTGTTAAGTTGAAAGTTAATTGGATGTTTATATCTTTTTGAAGTAAATGTTTTACCGGAAAAAAAAAATAGTTGTGAGCTATTTTTTAAAGTATAAGTTTTTATCTCTAAAATCTCTACTTCAAAAAGTTGTAGGCATCCAATTACCTTTCAACTTAAAAATTTAAAGTCCAACTAAATTCTACCTATTTAGATTAGTGTTACCAAATACCGTCTAAATTGTCTATGTGATGGAATAATTTTAAACTAAAACCGCCCGAAAATCAATCACAATTATTCACCAAGTTCATCTACAAGGTGGTCCACCAATTGAATAAGCTTGTACAAATTGCCAGCCCGCCATCGCCATATCGTTAGTGACCATAATGACAATCACAACTGCATTTAACATGTTTTAATAATATCTATATCTGTAGTGGCTGATCCCATTAGTGAATGCTGTATATAGTCAACTTTATTTGTTACATGTCCCATTCAATCAAAGCACGAGGCTGTTGGAAAGGTCGGAGAAAGTCATGATCTACCCTTGCTTTCGTACTCATACACACAATTTTGTAGATGCTAAATGGCCCATCAAAGGTTGGTTTTTTCAGTGGTAGAACGTCCACCATCTCGAAGCAGATATCCACTTACCAGGAACCACAGCACTATGAGCCGCCATGTCCACTAGGGGTTGGGGGTTGGTGCAGTTAGCTAGCTTCCCGGGATTGCACCCTGTGATCGTGTGTTCGGTTCGGGTGCAAATCCTCTCCAGTTATAACTGGATGTGGCACATCCGGTTATAACCCCTAGAGGTCGCCATGTGTCTCCTTTGACACCCCTTAACCGTGGGTAAAGTTCACCCACCCCTAGGGTTCACCCACCTATTTTTGGTTTTTTTTTTTAAACATTAATTCTATTTTTAAAATTAAAAAATTGTTTTTAATATTAAAAAAACTTTAAAAACATATTTTTAATTTTAAAAATAGAATTAATATTTTTTAAAAAAAACCAAAAATGGATGGGTGAACCCTAGAGGTGGGTGAACCTTACCCACGGTTAAGAGGTGTCAAAGGATACACGTGGCGACCTCTAGGGATTATAACCGGATGTGCCACATCCGGTTATAACTGGAGAGGATTTGCCACCGTTCGGTTAACTCCCACTCCTTACTTACCCTATGATATCTGTAAGAAAAAATTCGAATAGATTGGCTTTAAAGCTTTGGGAATTGGGACACCCACCCTCCCTTACCCACCAAAAAAAATGTTTAAATCCATTAAAGAGCACTTGGCCAGCAGCTGAAAAGCTGCAGACTTTGATCTGGGCTTAAGCTGTACAGCCTGTACCAATGACCTCAGGTTAGGTGTAATCATAAATTGAGTGAGTACCATTAGATCTTGTGTGCCCCCACGGTATTTTTAGTAAAAAAAATTCCTGTAAAAAAAATTCCAGATGAAAGGCAAATTCAACTCGAGTTTTGTTTACCAATATTCCCCTAATCTGTGTACGTGACCGCTTTAATCAACGGGGCACACAAGATCTCTATGCCGAGTTGCACACACCAAATGGACTCAACTTAGCTTAAACTATGATCAAACCCGACATTAATGCTCCATCAACATTCTTTTTGTAATTAATAATCTTTTTATTATTATTTTTTCTAGAGTTTAAATACGGAACTTTGCTTCATGGTCTTTGAGCTGAGCTCCCTTCAATTTAAAGTTGGTGGTATTTTGTAATTATGAAAAGAAACGTGTTTTCAAAACTGAATTTTTAAATAATTATAAGATTGCCACCAACTACACATTTTAAAAAAGGGAGTGTAATGGAGAAAATTGAGAAATGCACAAGTCTTGCGGGCTCGGGTCCGTGTCCTAATTAGAGACGAACTCGTGCCCAACTCCAGGACGACTTTAGAACTCGTGGTCATGAAGACCATTTTCAGAACTCGTGGTCATGAGGACGAACACAAAATCCGTGCTCTAATTAAGGGCGAGACCGAATTTAAGGATGAAAGTATCAGGAGGCGATCCATTTACTTTTGAATTAGATGAAAAGTTCTGACTTAGCATTTAATGATGGTCACTTTGAACCGCTTTCGGCTGAACCAACCTGAGAATAAGTAGTTAACACATGTGACACATGTTAGGGAAAATTTGTCTGACATGTTTGGTAATGATTACAAAAGAAGATGCATGACCATCTATAAGCATGAATGGACATACACACTTAAGTCTATAAATACCCCAAGACCCTCACTAAGAGAGGACTACTGAAAATCGATCATTCTTCCACTCAGAGTCAGACCACAAAGAACAAAGGCTCTAAGTCATACACTCCCAACTTCCATCTAAAGTTTATTTTATGCACTTCATCTTCTTTATATACTGACTTCATTATCGAAGTGTCTTGACTGGCCGAATCCCTCCCCCCCCCCCTTCTTCATCAATAATCAACGATCTTTGCTACCACCTTTTTTCTTCTACCAATCAATTTGAATTCAAGGAGCAAGCGACATGTGGAGCTTCCGAAAAATTTCCATCACAAAATTGGTGTCATCTATGGGATACTCTTAAACCACTCCCAACTTTGCATAACTCTTTTTTGCTTGCTCATTATGGCAGACCGAGGTCAAGTTCCCTTTGTCGAAGATGTGACCAGACAAGAGGTTGGTCTGGCCATGCAAGCCACCCCTCCGTCTGTACACACCACCAGACAAACTTCTAGACAAGTGCCCATCGAGAGAGATGCATTAAGGAATGCATCCGGACAATCCCCTCCTGAAGGAAACATATCTCAAGCCGATCAAATCATCACACTGTTGCAGCAACAGCAGGAGGATATGATTCTACAGCAGTCCATGTTGAATCGGCTAATAAACATTCAACAAACGTTTCAAGAAAGGCTAGAGGCCTATGAGCACGACATGTATGAATCTGAGCAAGAGCTTCATTTGGTTCCGAAGACCCGTGCTTACAATCCTCAACATCCGGATTTGCAGGCATCTAATCGAGGCGAACCACGAAGAGATCTTTCACCTGGTAGGAATGTAAGGTTAGAGTCCCCACGACGAGACACTCGACGACAGCTTATATTTTTGTCCCCTCCAAGAGGTCTAGTGGCACGAATAACATCCCCACCGTTTCGAGGCCACCACGATAGAAGGTTCGTGCGTTCTCCTCCCTGTGATACGAACAAACCCCGTTCTCACCCTTTTCAATATGCTCATGATGAACCACGGGGTCAAGCTTTTTATGGAAATCAGGGGGCATTATCAACCCCAAGTGATGTGGAGCCTATGATCAATGCTCATGTCAAGCGATCAAGTGGAAGTCAGATGGACCAGTTCGCTCAGCAATCGAAAAGGGATGTCGAAAGTTCTCCCCTCTCCGCACTGATCAACCAGACCCTCACGCCCCAGAAGTTTGTGACACCAAACTTCACTATGTTCGATGGAAGGACTGATCCAGTTGATCATCTGTTCCAGTTCATTCATGTCATGGCTCTTCGCAATCCAGATGATGCCCTCCTGTGTAAAGCTTTCCAGCCAGTCTTGGTCAGCATTGAGATGGTTCTGTAATCTGCCCTCCGGGTCAATAAGAGATATGACAGAACTAAGGTTAGTCTTTATTGATTGTTATCTATCTAACAGGAAGAAGAAGGCAGACGTAGACTCACTATTAGCCTTGAAGATGAAGTCCACAAAATCTCTCAGAGACTTCGTCCAACGATTCAGTGAGGAAGCCCTGAACATTGATGAAGTAGAAATGGAAGCAGTATCGTGGCACTTAAGAATGTGTTACCAATCGGCTTCAGGCTGTACGAATCCATTGCTCTCAATCATCCCCGATGTCTGGATGAATTGATGGTCCGTGCAGCTAAATTCGGGCGACTTGAGGATGACCTCAAGTCTCGAATCAGGCCAAGAAGTGTAGCAGTTGAAGCCGTGGTGAGGGCAGACTGAGCATCCACCTTAGGGAAGTGGCCAAGGTATGTCTCCTCGGATGATGAAAGATCACCTCGGTATGAGCCGCAAGAGATAGGGCTGTAAACAGAGCGGATAGTGGTATATCTGAATTCGTATTTGATTATATATCCGAATATCCGAATCTGAATAAATATCTGACGGACAATGAAATATGATATCCGTATCCGACTCCGATTAAAATATCCGGATTCGGATAGTATCCGAATTATCTGATTATTTTAAAAAAATATTTTAAAAATATAAATTAATATTTAAAAAAATGTAAAAATATATAAATTTTTATTTAAAAAATACATTTTAAAGGTTATATTAATTTTATAAATTTAAAATATATTATATAATCAGACGGATATTTATCGAATCGGATATATCAATATCTGAATCTGTATCCGATTATAAACGGATAGTATTTTACTATCCGAATTCGCTCCGCCGGATACCTATTCGGATAATTATCCTACTAAACGCATTCGGATACGAATAATATCTACATTCGTTTATAGCCCTAGCAAGAGATGATAGTATGTAAAAGTCAACGAGATCAGCCAGATCGGCGCCCATATGAAGTGTATCAAAATCATAATCAGCAACAAAATCAGTCGGATCGGAGCCCCATTCCGTCCAATCAAACTCAGTAGCAGCAAGGTCAACCAAGACAAAACCAAGGCCCTCGAAAGCGAGGCAACCAAAATCAACCAAGGCAGAACCAAGGCCCTCAGGAGCGAGGCAATCAACTGACGGAGAGGCATCCTTATCAGAATCGGACTGACCAGGTCAACTTCACAGTCAACCTAGCACGATTATGCAGACGATGATGAACGAGTCTTATTTTGAGTGACCCGCACGAGCCATCACTGACATCACCACGGGACCATGGGCTCAAGATTATTGTTATTATCATAAGTGTCACGGTCACATAACTAATCGATTCAGGATCTTGAGGGACTACTTGGAGAGTCTAGTGCGTGAAGGTTTCTTGGGAGAATACATGGTTCCCGACGCTGCCACGAGATAAGCACGAGCACCACAAAACGTGCCCCGTGTTGAAGGGCCTATGAATCCGGAAGCCAACTGAGGAGGAGGTGGAGGAACACTCATCGGCACGATCAACATCATCCATTGTTCTCGGTCTCCAATAGTTGACTTGGAGCAGGACTTCCATGCGAAGACCAAAAAGCTATTCCATATGGCTGAAATTTGTCAGGTGCAGCCAACAACAAGGGGCATTGAGCAAGCCCTCATTTTCTACGACCATGACATGACGACCATGGTCCGACCTCATTACGATGCCCTCGTTCTCATTATCAGGATAGGAAACTTCGACATCAAGAAGGTGTTTATCGATTCAGGGAGTGCGGTGGACATTCTCTATCTCCTGGCTTTCACATAGATGGGGTTGGACTTAACTACAATGGTCTCAACACAGACGTCATTAGTTGGGTTCGATGGAAGTTCGATGCAGCCTCTGGGAAAAGTCGTCCTGTTCGTCGAGGCCGGACCAATAGTCCTATAAACACGATTATTTGTCCTCGACGCTCCGTCACCCTACAATGTCATTCTTGGGTGATGGTGGACACACGAGATGAGAGTTGTTCCCTCATCTTATTATCAAGTGTTAAAGTTCCCCACTCAAGAAGGGCCACAGGAGATCAACTGGCGTCCTAGAGGTGCCACTTCACTTCACTCAGTTCTATCACAAGGCTTTAAGGCAAGGTTACTTTTGGTCATATGTTGTTGATCGGCTTGGAAGCCCTGGAGTATGCTACCTCAAAAATTTAGAAGGTAATAACATACAAAAGTCTTATAATATAATGAATTTAAGAAAAAAAATTCAGTAGAAAGAAATATAAATGCAGACATGTAAATAACTTGTTTCCTTTTATACATTGAAGAAATCTTGGCCTCATTCAAATGAAATCTAAAATGAATTGTCATCTGAGCAAGGTACCTATCACAGGGCACATATGGCTCAACCAAATGAATTGTCATCTGAGCAACTGTACCCATCACGGGGCACGTATGACTTACACTAATGAAATGTCATCTGAGCAAATGTCCCTGTAACGAGACACCTAAGGCTGAACCTAATGAAATGTCATCTGTATATTTACATTTATGGTGTTTCCGTACTTTGAATACTTAGAAGAAAAATGAGATTAAAAATATTACTGAGTCTTAGAATTGTTAGAAGTATTACTGACTCATCCCGTGATGTTTTCAGGTTCTAAATACTTGAAAGAAAAACAAGCGAATTCCATTCATTACGTCCAGATTACGGGCGAGGTTTTGTACATAGATAAAGAGAGAGAAAGAGAAGAAAGGCCCATAAGAGATGGGCAGTAGTCTTGGCAACAGTAATCTCAGCAGCAGGAGTTTCAAGGATCTGGGTAGAGTTAGAGGGATTGGCTAGAATCTCAGGCTGCTTAGGGGCAACCTCTTAAACCCCATCGCAGGTAGCCTCACTCTCAACTTCTCCATCTTCCTCGAGATGGATGACTTCTTGAGCAAGACTGTTAGCCTAAAGGTTACAACCTTAGGGACCCTTATTAATTTTGATGATAACTCAAATAATGAAATGACTTTTGTACTACTAATGTCTACTTTAAAGTGATTATGAAAAATAGTGAACAAGAGTATTAGTCAACAAATCAACTCAAAAGACATGATATCATTATTCAAGTTGCTAAAAGATACATTCAAGTCAAGTTGATGAAAAAGCACATAACCATCAAGTCGAGAAGCTTCAATCATACAAGAAAACCAAGTTGGAGTTCTTGCCAAAATGTACAAAAACATGAAAAACAAATCTTGAAAGATCTCAAAGTTGAAGCCTTATTGAAGATCCAAGAATCAAGATTAGAAGACTCTCAAAATGGTTTTAAAATTTACTTTTCAGTCTTTGAGAGTATTTAGGACTTTTGTAAAAGTCCTCAATGGTTGGTGTTGAAAAGCTCAAAAACTTAGAATGACCATAGGTACCTTAAGAATAAATTGAAAAATTATTAATATGACCTAAAAAGATGGTATTTATCTTGTTAAAGATGAGTTAGAAGGCCTTGGAATCAAATCACATCTTCATGATCTCGAAAAACCAAGTTTGAACAAAATCTGCACCATCCAATCGACTGGATGAAGCCATTCAGCCGACTGGATAGGCCAAAATCACTCGGATAGGCCAAAATGCTTTCGGATGACAATTTTGCCTATCCAATCCAGTCGACTGGATGAATCGTAAAATGCAGTAATTACTCTGCAACGACTATTTTTAAGCGGTTATCTTGCATTAACTATTCTAATCAACGATCATAAATTCTTATGGGGTATAAAAGGAGATCATTTATGAATCAAATATAATTATTGATCAATCCAAAAATAATTATCATTCACTAAAAGTTCATTTTCTCAAATCCCTAGTAAAAAATCGAAAATCCCCAAACTCTATGTTCTTGAGCTATTCAACTCCTATTATTGAGAGATCTTATTAGGGCTTTATTGAAATCTTATTCAGCTCAATCAAGGAGAATTTTCTGGATTCAAATCCAATCACAAAGTACTGTATTATAAAGTCAAGAATCTAAGAATTCTTGCAACCACAAAGTATTGTATTATAAAGTCAAGAATCTGAGGATTCTTGCACTAGAGCTGAAGGCTTTGTGAAAGACAATGGAGGAATGTTCCCTTACAAGAAAGGTCTGATTCACACCCAGAAGTGAGAATGTGAAGGTAGGATCCTCGCCTGAAAAAGGATTGTAAAAGGTTTAGGCTTCACCCGAAAGAAGTCTGTACGATTAGTGAATCGTGGTGAACCCTCTAACGGGAAAATCTTGAGGCGGGGAGTAGGCTGGATTTGCCGAACCTCGATAACAAATCTCTGTGTTTGCTTCTCTAACTCTTACCCTTAATTCTTTGTTTTGCATTTCTTAAAACTGTTAGTTGGTAATACTTTGATAATTTAAATTTCGCATAAAGAACCAAAGTAGAAACTTAAATTTGTCAATACCTTATTCACCCCTCCTCTAGGGTCAATACTTGGGAAACAAGGATGATCAGACTGAGTAGCCTCGTCCTACGATGGAGAAGGAGTATTGAGCAGACACCCCAACTCTCGGAGAGTCTTCATTAGTTCCCTCTTCGTCTCCTCTCAGTCGTCCAACACCATCTTCTCCATTTCCTTTTAATAATACTCTTGATGTTTCAACTTCTGAGTTTCTTTCGCAAGCTCCACGACTTTGAGTTGATTGCTCAGAGCCTCAGGCAAGCTCTCCAACTCCGTGATGCGAATATTAGCCGCATCGGCCGCCTCCGAAGCTTTCTTCTCGTCCTCATCAGTCTTTCGGATAACTTCACGGGACTCGTTCAACTGTGCCTTAGAGCTTTCAGCGTCAGCTTTGGCTTGATTTGCTTGGCCTTGAGCTTCTTGGAGTTCTTTGGCCATGGAAATCTTCTTTGCAACAACCCTCGTCTCTGATGCCACAGCATGTGCCTTCCATGTTTCTATCGAGTTGCTCAGGCGATCACAACAGTCGGACAACTCCGCATACATATTGTAAAGCTGACAAGAAAAAAGAGAACATGTAAAAACCAATGATATGGAATGACGGGGTATGAAATGATTAAATGAAGATAGAACTTATCGTTGCGAGAGCCATGACATTAACTGAGTCAAGCCCCAGCTTGGTTAACTGCTTGGTCATGGCCACATCAGCTGGAAGTCTGGCTCCTCAGGTCCAAGTAATGGTCATCGCACCAATGTCTATGGCCGAGTCCTTCGTGGTCAGCAACCATGACCCGACCTTGAAAGTAGGGGTCCAGAAGGGCCCGGGTGCATCAGCTGCCGTGGTCCCTTGAGCTTCTGGAGTTGAAGAAGAAGTAGCTATGGGAGCATTTGATTGACGAACAACCGCAGGTTGCACCACAGTCGGATCTCAGATAATTTGTCGAGTCGGAGGAAGAGTCGTGACAACTTTGCCCTTATTTGGGCGGGTTTTCTCGCGCTATTCCTCTCGTCCCTTCTTATGGGACGTAAACTCGGCCAAAGTTGCCATCCTCTTCTTGGATTGAGCGTCTGTAGGGGCAACAGTTGGTTCTGGCACAGACGACGAACCGAAGACATGCACCCGTCCTGATTGCCTTGTCACCAGGGCCTGTCTGGGAGCATGGGCAACCCTGACCAAAGGAAGGGGGTTTTCATCGGTCATTTCTTCTTTGAATGCTACGAAAGTAGCACGAGAGGAGGACATGCCCACTTGAGAAGAAGAGGCTACGTGCTCGGCCTCTGCGTTGATGACATGCTCGAGTTCTTCTTCAAGATCTGCCTCAACTACTTTCCGCAATCTCCACGTGATGTAGTCCGCTCCTCTTTGAGTGTCGATAGCCTTCAAGCGACGAACTTCCTCCTTGGACAAATCTGAGAAATGAACTTTTGATGGGACTGCACGAGAAAAAGAAAAGATTAATTGATATTACAGAGGACATAATACAGAGGGCGAAAAACTACTATGACATTCGAAACCGACCTTATTGAAAGGTGTTGGGGACGGGACAAGCCCTCTCAGACCTCCATTCACCTGAGATAATGAAGGACTTAACATTCCATTTTCGATCCATGTTAATCAGGCCCGATATGAAGTCAGAAATTTTGGCTCGGGAGCTCCAGGTGAAGTAAGGTCCGCCTTCATCACTCCTCGGACACTTAACGACATGACGAAAGCCATGACGAACTTCGATATGGTACCTGCCCTTGATAAACTTGGATACCATGGACATATATTTATAAAATTGAGGGTGCATTTTCCCCGGGACAAGTTGCAGGACGGACAACATGTCCTCTATAATGGGCTCGAGAGCGAATCGGAGACCAGTCTCCAGTTGAGCAAGGTGGACCATAGTGACTCGAGAACAATGGTCTATCGACCAACCGTCTCTCATATAATGAATTTGGACTTCGGGGGAATATGGAATTGGATTCTATAGTGGGCTATGGTATGCTTTTGATAATTCCTAGTTTTAGGGGAGGTCGTGATATAGGCCTCCCAAGGGGCACTACCTGAGCTACTGGCCTCTTCATTATCACTCATAGTTACAGGGTTCAAGAAAGACTTAGAAAAGAAGAAGAAAGACAAGAAGAAGGACGAACAAAGTAAAATCAAGAACAAACAGTAAGAGAAACAAAAACTTACCGAGGTCTTTACTGGTTTCAGAAAGATGAGAAGACAAGAACGCACCAGAGCTCAATTGGAGTAGAAGTCTTGAAAATGGCAGAATAACAGTAAAAGTTTGAAGTGAAGAAGAAGGGCTTACTTCGATCTCTCACCATTTATAGAAAATACAAGATGACTAGGATGAAGATACCCTTCATCTCCATCGTTCACGTACGCACACGTAAGGGCAAGATGATCTTTAAAATAAATTCAAATCCGCATGCCAAAAGTGACATCTCGGCGTGACATATGTACCCCTCCAAATCTACCGTACATGTGGGTTTTATTAGGGACACGATGATATTTTATGTGAAAGAATAAACCGACGTATGAACCCATGCGCCTGAGCTCTGCAAAAGTAATAATGACAAGCTGATAGGCATTAAATGAGACACGATGGATCGTTACGCGTGCAAAATGTCTAAGAAAACAGTTGCGTCGCTTTACCTTCACTAAACATTCCGTCTTCCATAAAGTGTCAGGTATTTCCCACCATCAATTTTTGTTTGATTTGCGATGTTTTGAACTACGTTCAAAACACTGCAAATGGGTAAATTGTAACAGAGAAAATTGGGAAATGGACAAGTCTTGGGGGCTCGGGTCTGTGCCCTAATTGGAGACGAACTCGAACCCAACTCTAGGACAACTTTAGAACTCGTGGTCATGAGGATGATTTCAGAACTTGTGGTCATGAGGAAGATTTTATAACTCGTGGTTGTGATGACGAACACCAACTCGTGCTCTAATGGAGGCCAGACCGACTTTAAGGACGAAAGTATTAGGAGGTGATCCATTTACTATTGGGTTAGGTGAAAAGTTCTGACTTAGCATGTAATGTTGATCACTTCGAACCGCTTTCGACTGAACCAACCTGAGAATAAGTAGACTTACACGTGTGACACGTGTTAGGAAAGATTTGTCTGACATATTTGGTAATGATCACAAAAGAAAATGCATGGCCATCTATGGGCATGAATGAACATACACACTTAAGTCTATAAATACCCCAAGACCCTCAGTAAGAGAGGATTACTGAAAATCGACCATTCTTCTACTCAGAGCCCGACCACTAATTAAGAACAAAGGCTCTAACTCATACACTCCCAACTTTCATCTAAAGTTTATTTTCTGCACTTCATCTTCTTCATATACTAACTTCATCATCAGAGTGTCTTGACTGGGCGAACCCCCCATTCTTCATCAACAATTAACAATCTTTGCTACCACTTTTTTCCTTCTACCAGTCAACTTGAATTTAAGGAGCAAGCGACACGTGGAGCTTCCGAAAAATTCCCATCATAGGGAGCTCACCTCAAAGGCTCAAAGGTCATGAAGCACAACTTTGCCTCATTGTTAAACTCATTTTTTAATGATGTTTTCACGACTTTTCCTTTGCCAATTTCTTATTTTCTCCATAACCAGTTCTTGAACCCAGCTTGATGACTGTTGTAGAACCCTAAAATTTCTCAATTTTACATAAAAGTCTCTACACACTCATAAAATTGTATAAAGAGCCTAAAATCATATTAAAAGCCCTACACATTTAAATTGGGCCTAATGACAAGGCATGGGCCTCCAACGGCTCGGGTCTGGGCATGAAGTATTTCCCATAAACCCAAAACCCAAGTCCAAATTCAAATGTGTCACACACTCAACAAATGAGTTGATCCGTCAACACAAGAAGTTTGAGTATAGACTCAATACCCAAGAAGATGGGTGAGACCCATAAAAGTCTCTTAGGTCCCTTAAACCACTAAATGGAGTGAGGCTCTTAGAATCCTTATCTCTAAATTGGTGAGACTTATTAAAGTCTCCTAAGTCCCTTAAACCACTAAATGGAGTGAGACTCATGAAATCCTTATCTCTAAAATTTTCTATAAATAAGACTCAAAGCTAGAGATTCAGGAAGACAATTCAGAAGAAGCAAAAGAAGAGAATTCAGAATAAATCATTAAGCTTTGAGAGAAAAGAAATCAAAGCATTCCAGAGAACACAAAACTACAAAGAAGCCAGTTCTCCTCGAGAATCATTTTCTATCCGATCAAGCACGAAGCCCGGAAGAAAGGAAAAACCATATTAACACCTTTAGAGAAGATCAAGATCATGCCTCGGCCCTCATTTTCTACTTCAGAAAATTCTGATTGTTAATCAGAGGATTCTTGAGAGTTGTACCAAATTTTAAATAAATAAATATTTGTTCATCCTTATTTCGTGATCCATTCGCTAATCGTGAAATCTGTGTCGACAACTATTTTAAACAAAAGATCAATCAAAGTAACTTGATACAAATCATTTGTTTTTTTTTTTTATTCTTGGCGGATAATGTATAATTATGTAGTTTGACGTAATTGATCAAACCAGCAAACCATTTCATGGTTATCAACCACACAATAAATTGTTTAATCCCTGCGGATTCAACCTCCTGGCCGGGTTTCAAAATATTGGGTAGATATAATCTGGGGGTACCTTATATCTCACCTCTTCTCAACTAGTTCTTGGTAAAAAGACCACTCATAACATTATTCCCCAAATCCAATGAGCCTTAAGCCTGGCTGAGTCACTTGACATTTTTGACCCAACGTGCCCTAAAATGAATATGGCTAGATCTGATGGACGAAGAAGCCATTTGAATCCTCAAATTTTTGCCCAGAAAACCAGTCACCTAAGGAACTCCACCAATGCGATGCACTGCTGTACTTTTTTTTTTGGTTGAACTAATATCATGTATCCTACACACACTCTCTAAACACACACACGGGGCCAAATCTAAGGTGCCATAAGGGTAAGTCCAAGCAACCACTCCAAAAGGGCCTGTTTAAGGAGGGTTGATGGCCACTCTGCTGTACTAGGGGTTCCAAGACTAGATGAAGGAGAAAGGATCATGTCAGGTTTAGTAGCCAGATTAAATCTTATTGCACGAATTTTAATTTGTTGTTTTTGAGCATCTTGATAGACTAAAATAGAAGAATATTAGCATTGCTTAGACTAGAATGGTGTTTTACAAAAATGTAGTTACCATATTATTAAGAGGAGTGTTAGCCCCAGTCGTAATAACTCCAATTTTTTAACTCCAGTTTTTTAATCCTATGAAATTTGTAATAAGTAGATTAGATTAAAAGTAAGGTGATCTACTAAAGGGGAATCGTCTCACCGTAAAAACAACTAAAAGGGGGCATCAAAGGATAATTCTAAAACCATTTTTTCAATTAAAAACTAGTGGGTGGCACATGCGATGCACATGAGAGCGAGGGGAAGAAGTTAACGACACCCGATTGAACTCGCTAGTGGCATGTGTAATGCACGTGAGAGCGAGGGGAAGGAGTTAACCACAGTTAATAGGAATTAAAAGGGCACGTGTTAAACCATGGGTGTGATTGAACTCTCCCCGAGGTTAATCGCGATTGGCTGTGATTCTAAATAGATAGATGGCAAGGGGTAGTTTAGGAATTAAAGTACAATATTAAATCAAAGGTAAGGATAATTTGGTAATTTCGGAAAAATCATCTACGTCGCATTATAATAGTAACTAGCGGGTGACACGTGCAATGCACGTGAGAGCGAGGGGAAGGAGTTAACCACAATTAATAGGAGTTAAAAGGGACACATGTTAACCTGCGGGTGCGATTGAACTCTCCCCGAGTTCAATCGCAATTGACCGTGATTGTATTCTTTAAATAGATAGATAAGGGTAGTTTGGGAATTAAAGTAAACATTAAATTAAAGTTTTGTTTTATATAAGGGTAGTTTAGGAATTTTGGAAAATTTAGGCTACACCTACCTCTCCCATTACAATTATATACTACTAGCGGGTGGCACGTGCGATGCACGTGAGAGCGAGGGACATGAGTTAACTACAGTTAATAGGAATTAAAGGGACACATGTTAACCTGCGGGTCCGATTGAACTCTCCCCGAGTTGAATCGCGATTGACTGTGATTCTATTTTTTAAGTAGATAGATGAGGGTAGTTTGGGAATTAAAGTAAAACATTAAATTAAAATTTTGTTTTATAAAAGGATAGTTTAGGAATTTTGGAAAATTCAGGCTACGCCTGCCTCTCCCATTATAATAGCCTCTCCCATTATAATAGTAAAGATATACTAAAGAAATAGGGATGCCAACTTGGCACCCCTATTTGATCTTATTTTTGTGTTTTTGTTGCCACATTATCTAATTTTATCTATCTCATTTATTTCTCTCAAAATGAAGTTAAGACAACTCACATAAGTGAGACCCACTTTACTATAGAAATAGGGATTGTTCTTCATTTTTTCATTTGTGATGTCACATCATCAATTAAGTAGGACCCACTCATTTACTTTCTTATTCCATCTTATTTTGTCTGCTCAAAATAAAAATATCCTATTAACTCCCAGTCCCCCACTGAATTCTTCTCCCCCAACTAAACCATCTTCCCCCCCCACTCCAAATCCTAATAAGACCCCCCTCTCTCTCTACCTATTAATCTCCCAAAAATGTCTTTTCATTCTCATAGTCTTTTCATCTTCTTTCCAAAATTTTTTCTTTTCTAAAAGATAATTTAGTCTCCCAATAAATCCCATTACATCTTACATTTGTCTAAACTTAGAGCATTCCTAGTAGCCTTACCAAATTTTACTCACCAAAATAGTCAAAACTCATAAAAAGTTATTTTGGTGAGCCACTTTTTTAAAACACACCCAACAGCCTCACCATTTTAACAAAAAAGGAAGGAGAGAGAAACAATATTTTATTATTTTTGTGAGAAAACGAAAAAGAAAGGGAGAGAGAAACATTATTTTATTGTTTGTGTGGGACCACAATAAAGGAAGGAAGAGGGAAACATTTATTTTATTATTTGTGTGGGCTCACAAAAAAGAAGGGAAAGAGAAATTTTAGCTTTGGTGAGTGTACATGGTGAGTACTGTACACTCACCAAACCCAAATATTTTGCTGAGTTTTGGTGAGGCTGCTGGAGAGAGTTTTTTAGCCATTTGGCTTACCAAAATAACATTTTGGTTATTTTGTTGAGGCCGCTAGGAATGCTCTTATTAATGTATTCCCAAGTAAGGGTTAGAAACCAAATTCTCTACGGTGATAATTGGATTTGGTAAATCCAGTTATCACTCCTGATGTCGCCATGTGTCCATTTTGAAACCCCTTAACTGTGGTTAAGATTCACCCACCCCTAGGGTTCATCCACCCATCCTTGGTTTTTAGAAAAAAATATCAATTCTTTTTAAAAATATTTTAATATTAAAAATAATTATTTAATATTAAAAAATGATTTAATTAAAAAAAGAAAACCTAAAGATGAGGGGTTGAACCCTAAGGGTGGGTCAATCTTAACCACAACTAAGGGGTGTCAAAAGGGACACGTGACGTCCTCAGGGGTGTTAAACTGGATTTGCCAAATCCGGTTATCACCCTAGAGGAAAATTAATTTTTAATTCCATTTTTTTAATTATTTGTAATTAAATATTTTATCTTCTTCTTATCCTCTGTGAAGCACATGGGTGTTGCTAGTAGAAATAGAAAAGAGAAAAGATATGTATGGCAAACAGAAACAGGGACAACAGGTTCGTCCATTCTCCGACCATGGTTTAATGCGGAAGAGCGTTGCCGTCATGTAAAAAACACTTTTCGATGGAAATTAGAAACTCTCTTCCGTTCTTTTCATTTTCCGAAATAAAAAAAAAGGGGAAAAAAGAGAAGCTCGTTTTGGGGTTTCAGTTCTTGCTCCTCACAGTCAAGGTATCTTCATCTCTATTGATTTATTCCCTTCTTCTAGTTGCTGCTGCTTCTGATTGGATTTTCCTCTCTCTCTCTCTCTCTCTCTTTCTCTCTCTCTATTTATGCCGCCTTCTATAATAGTTGCATTTCATTGTTCAGATGCATAATAAAACTACTGTGTTAGCTCGCGACCTTTTGGAGGATGGATCCTAATAATTATTTAGCTGATGGTCTGGATTCTGTTTGGATAAATCTGTGGATGTTGAGTTTGCTTTACATGTTTGTGCATTTTTTTTTTCGTTTGATAATTCATGCTTGTGCTGGAAGTTGTTAACTGCCCAAGTACTAGTTTTGTATGGATAGATGTGTTTTTAGTGCTGGATATGAAATTTCCACATTAAAAGCTTAAGACCCTTATATACTTAGTGTTACAAATTAGTTATCTTGGATTTGGAATTTGTGACGAACAAGATATCCAACATATGTTGTTCTCAAATGGTCAAATGGGTAAAATACTTGTAAACGCTCCCAAAACTGCAAACCGGATGTTGTATCTAAGGAACTTTTCAGTGAGCAATAACATGTACACAAATATATAAAAATTCCAACAGCTTCTATGATTTGAGGTGTGGACACGGTTTTTATCTTTAAGACGATTCGCGCCCCCACAGAAGATGTACAAGATATACGACAACGCCTCTAGGAAACAACAAGCTCACAGAACCCGAACATTGACTATAAGCGTGCACAACCTATAGTCGCACACGTTACTCTGGTTGCTTACCCATCAAACTCTCAATATATAAAGATCTTAAAATCAGGAAAATCTAATAGTAGAGAAATCTTATTTTGCTCTTCTTATAGAAAATATGAAGATATCCACTATATGTAGAAATCTAATTAGGTTCTTGAGATTCTAAAACTGTCCCATTAGTGACTAATTAGTGTGACAATAAAGCTTTGAAGAAAGAAACGTCTTCCACAGTTCCACTACGAAAGCCTTAAATGACTATAATGAAAAATAAATAAATTAATGTTTAATTCCTTGTATTTAATTGTTTTGAATCACCCAAAGTTACAACAACATATATATGATATAACTGCTACATGTTCGAGATGAACAATTAGTTGCTAAGCTTGTCTCCTTATGGGAAAAATTCAAATATCCTCTAAAATAGTCATATTTGTTGTCCTTAGGTCTTTAATCAAAGAGAATTAGGGGTTATGTTAAGTGGAAGTAGCTATACCAAAATCATGCATTTGTGTGGATGCAATATTATTGATCAAAAAAATCCAAGGCTTCTAAATCAAATTTCCAATTAATATCGCATTTGGTGGACCTAAGAGTGAGAGATGCTGCTTTGTGATAGAAACAATCAGATTGATATGGGCAATCCCATTGTCTTCTTGAGAAAAACCATCAGGATGGTCAGAATAAATAAGAAGAATAGGTAACCTCCAATTCTCAATCCAAGATGTTCTTCGGCCTAGTGCACATAGCTGGTGGATTCAAACTGACCCTACTTAATGGAGAACTCCTCCTCCATAGCTGGTTGCCAAGGATGAGGGCTCTGTTTGTGCCTTCTTTCCAATCCCTTTATTTGCCCCCTTCTTTGCAACACCAATTGTTCATTGGTTGTCCTCATGTGATGTGCTTATGATTGGCTTCTAATGCTTTGAACTTCTCTTGAAAATTATAGAATCTCATATTGTGCATCTTAAAGACCTTTGCTAGTCTATTTTTGTGAAATTCTGACTATAATTCAGGCCATGGTTCAGGCCATGGTTCAAAATATTAGTATCTGGTATCGTATCGGTTAGTCTAAAACAAGATACGTATCGGTGTATTGGATCGTATCGGATAGATACGACATAAAAAATTAGGATATTTTAAGAGATGCTTGGATATGCAAGGAAAGACTTGGATACCTTGGATAAAACTTCTTTTAATGCAAATATAAGCTAAAAACAAATTAAATAAATATCTCCAACTATATTTATAACAATACATATGAGAGTTAAAAATTTTTATTAGTTAAAAAAGGCATGTGTGCTGCTAAACATGTATGAAAATACCAAACCATATCACTTAGCCAAGTGTAAGAAATACAATCCAGATATTAAAACCTTACATGCAATAAGTTAAATAAAAATGTATTGAATTACAACCATAAAATAAGCTTGAATGTAAATCTTTTTATACTGAACAACCTGAATTGTTACCCTGTTAGTTGACATTTTGACCCTCTAGATGAAAATAGGTTTGGTGACTAAAATATGAGATTTTCTTTTGCCGGACTTTTGAGTTTTGGTAATGATTTGATATAGTAGAATTTATGAAATTTTAATATTTGAAAAATACTTATCATTTGAAAGTTGAAATTTTGACATAATTCCTAAAAGACGCTAAAAGAAGATTTTGTTCTTGAACTGGAAAGTTGACATTTAATTTTTCAAGAATTTGGATCCAAGATAATTTTTATTGAATTCAAATGGAGGTATAACATACATATAAATATCTTAAATGTAAGTAAAATCAATTTAAAACCATTTTCGTAAATAATAATTTATGTAAATAAGTTGTGCGTATCGGGTCTGTACTGTGGATCCTAGTGTAAATAGGAGAGAAAAAAAATTAACTAAAAAATCTCTCATATTGGTCATATCGGGCTCGTATCGGCTCGATATGGTCCAATAAAATGTGGATACGTGGAGTTTTTTTTTTCAATATACCAGTGTATTGGGTAGCTCTAAATAGGATACGTATCAGCTCGTATCTGTCCATACAATCGAAATTTTAAACCATGATTTAGGCATGGTGAGCTTCATACCATGTTGTGTTAGTACATTGGAACTATGTTAGTTTGAGGGTATAGTAGCCATAGTACGTCATGGACATGACATTCACAAGGGTTGGACACAAGCACGGCATCCATGCATTTTAGACCAGAACCTATGCAAATTATGAATATGCAGGTCTATAGAAGTAATTAACGAAACTCATCTTGTTATTGTTCTCAATTATGAATGGCGCGTTGAAGTGCACTTCACTAGGTTCTAGGGTATGTGGTGTGTTTGTCCCCATATTGCACTTGCTAACTTGAGGTATCAGGCGTGGATATATTATGGAGGCTTTCTGAAGCATTTATTCTGATGTCTTTTAAATTTTGAAGTGGCTATGCTTTTGCATCTGATGCTGAGGTGGTCCATGTCATATATATGCTCTTAGTGATAAGTGAAAGAATTTGACAAAATAAACAAGTTTTCTTTTTTTTTCCTGTAAGGGTAAACAACAAACTCACACACAGGCCAACCACACACACATGGACCAGAAAAAGGCTTGGACCCAACAATGTTCAATCTTTACAAGGGTTGCCTATGCCCTATGTACACAGCCTAGGAGCCGGATAAGGTGGCGATGATGATTGTTGTTTCCATATCATTCCTTTATTTTAAGGAATCCTCATTGGATCTGAGGGTATTTCAATTTTTTGGTGGTTGTGGTTGACTTGAACATGGAGTTGCATAGTCCAATACCAAATTGAGTTTGAGTTTTCTGACTAATGGCATCTAGCATTCAGTAACATGACAAAAGGGTCCAGTATCTGTTGTTAATCCTCAAATTTTCAATTGTTGTGGTTGACTTGAATATGGAGTTAGATAGTCCAAGACCAAATTGAATTTTGAGTTTCCTGATTAATGGCATCTAGCATTTAGTAAATTGACAACAGGTCCAGTAGCTGCTGAACAATTTTGAGTTTTCTGATTAATGGTATTTAGCATTTAGTAAATTGACAACAGGTCCAGTATCTACTGAAAAATGACAAATTTTAATGATGTTAGGCCCTGTAGAGAAATATTTTACACATGTGAAAGGGAAAAAATCCCGTGCACGCCACGCGTCTGTAGCTGCTTAGCTGGTAGAGGAATGATAGCAAAACTCCACCTGTAAATGAGCCTGAGGGGGCGGGTGTGCACCCTGAAATAAGCTCCGATGATAAAGTCAGTATAAGGCACATAGCACAGTATAAGGCACAAGCACAACATAAGACACAAGCACTGCATAAGGCACAAGGCACAGGCACAACATAAGGCACAAGGCACAAGCACAGCACAAGGCACAAGCACAACACAAGGCACAAGGCACAAAGCACAAGCACAGTGTATGGCACAAGACACAAGGCACAAACACAGTGTAAGGCACAAGGCACAAGCACAGTGTATGGCACAAGGCACAAGCACAGTGTATAGCACAAGGCACAAGCACAGTGTAAGGCACAAGGCACAAGCACAGTGTATGGCACAAGGCACAAGCACAGTGTAAGGCACAAGGCACAAGCACAGTGTATGGCACAAGACACAAGCACAGTGTAAGGCACAAGGCACAAGCACAGTGTATGGCACAAGGCACAAGCACAGTGTAAGGCACAAGACACAAGCACAGTGTATGGCACAAGGCACAAGCACAGTGTAAGGCACAAGGCACAAGCACAGTGTAAGGCACAAGGCACAAGCACAGTGTATGGCACAAGGCACAAGCACAGTGTATGGCACAAGGCACAAGCACAGTGTAAGGCACAAGGCACAAGCACAGTGTATGGCACAAGGCACAAACACAGTGTAAGGCACAAGACACAAGCACAGTGTATGGCACAAGGCACAAGCACAGTGTAAGGCACAAGGCACAAGCACAGTGTAAGGCACAAGGCACAAGCACAGTGTATGGCACAAGGCACAAGCACAGTGTATGGCACAAGGCACAAGCACAGTGTGGTATAGAGATACTTATCGTGAGGGCACTGGGCATATGCACTTGAGGACGAGCTCTGATGTTATGCTCTGGAGATTGTAGCTCAGGAGGCACAAAGGATATAGCTCAGAAGGCACAAAGAACTCAGCTCGGATGGCCCAAGGGACTCAGCTCGGATGGCCTAAAGGACTCAGCTCGGATAAGGCTCAGACAACGTAGCTCGGGGCTCAGACAACGTACTCGGGCTCAGACAACGTACTCGGGCTCAGACAACGTAGCTCGGGCTCAGACAACGTAGCTCGGGGCTCAGACAACGTAGCTCGGGCTCAGACAACGTAGCTCGGGCTCAGACAACGTAGCTCGAGCTCAGACAACGTAGCTCGGGACTCAGACAACGTGTACGTTATGCATCAGACAACGTAGCTCGGGGCTCAGACAACGTGTACGTTATGCATCAGACAACGGACAACGAGCTCGGCACTATTCACATCAGACAACGGCACAACGAATTTGGCACTATTCACAGCACAACGGCACAACGGATTTGGCACTATTCACAGCACAACGGCACAACGGATTTGGCACTATTCACATCATCAGACACAAGTTCAAGTGTGATGACACTCAACAGATGATCAATTACAAGGCCCTGCAAGTGGCAGTGTGACCATTCATGGAGAGCATCAGGCAGACAAGGCCTATTTGAGAGAATCTGACAGCCATAAACGCTTGTGAGACCATAAAGAGCATCAAGTAGCCGGAGAACACCAAAGGAAGATGAGAGAATCAGGTGAGTGGCCACTTGCACAGCACTTCAAGGTAGGGGTGTGAATGACTCAAGCTCCTCAGATCTCCCTCTTCCTCTTCCTCTTCCTCTTGCTCTTCCTCTTCCTCTTTCTCTTCTTCTCTTGATCTCCTCTCTTGCCTTTCGCACCATCCTCTTTGCCTTTCGCACCATTCTCCTTGCCTTTAGCACCATTCTCCTTGCCTTTCGCACCATTCTCCTTGCCTTTAGCATCATCCTCTTTCTCTTGCATATCATCCATCTCTCTAGCGCACCATCCATCCCTCTTCTCTGGTGATTCTTGCTTATTTACAGGCATTTGGAGTCATCATGACTTGTGCAGTCATGATAAGACCACCTGTCAGACAACACTCAAGTGAGCCAGCACATAGCCCAAGTGGGCTGAATTTTGGCTAAATTGTCAGAATTTCTGAGCATGAGAAATCACTATTTTACCCCTTCTTTTTGCTCTATTTTACGAATTTTATCCGTTACAACATGTATCCAGATATTCTACAATTGACGACATTGCTCATGATTGTCAAGATGTGCCAAATATAGATTTTTATGTGTATTCTCTACTGTGCGATAAAAATGCAATCTTGAGGTCCGATGAAAATATGACAAAATAGATATATAAAAATACCTACAATAGCGCTACATTTACGTGTGAAGACAATCAAGAACTTTCATTATACAGAGATTATGTGGTATAAGGACATCCACTCTCAAACACAGAGAGTCCGCTCTTCTTTCAAGCGCTACACATTCTCCCAAGAGCCATCTACTCTTCTTCCTGAGAGTCACCCGCTCTTCTTGAGGACTATTTGGGCTAACCTCAATTCATCGTGTCTCCATAGGAGCCCTATTCACTCACATATCCTCAGCCTATTCAATAACTCTAAACCATAGGCTTATTTATTGGATTTTAGAACCTAAAATCAAATCCTAAACCAACTAGAATATTCCCAAATTCTAATCTCAAAAGATAACTCCATAATAATGGGGTTTCACATAAAATAGAATTCTAGGCAAATCCCAATGTTCTGGACACTTAGTTTGAGAAAATTCAACTTTCATTTTCTGATAGTTGAGCAACACTAAGTTGGGATTAGGCAAAAGGAGAGACAATTCTCAAGGATTCAACTCTCAACTTCGAGATCTAACAATGCGCAATCATAGTTGGGGGTTACACAGAAGAATAACATGCTGTCATAACATTAATTTTCTGTTTCTAGTGTTTTTCTTTTTAATTTTTTTAAGTTACTGGAGTACATAGTTGATAACATCCTCGATTGAACTTGGCAAGGTATCAAAAATCAACTCAATTCGGTCAACTTCAGCCGAATTGAGTCGACTTCGGTGCGAAGCTAAACCTCCATGTATTTTAAAAATACAAGAATTCGTGGCAAACTTTGGTGGACTTTGACCGAAATTGTAAAAATGTAATTGAAAAATTCAGAACATCGGAGAAATTTCATGGAAGTCACCAAACTTGGGTAAAAAGCTCTATAACACTCATGACTCACAGACTGAGAAGGAAATGACATTTGATTCTGCACTTGCAGACATCCATCCAAGAAAGAAATATAAAAAAGTAGGTTCTGCCTCTGTGGCGGACTCACCACTCACGGATCCATGACCAAAGTATGGTTGCAGACCACCATCTAATGAAAAAAAATAAAATTCGCATAGACTGAAGTGAAATCAGTCACCATACTCACCAGTGATCAGATTCGAAAGGGATACCTAGTACCTAAATAGTAACCTAGCCTACCATGAACCAACTAAAGTGAAAGGGTCCCCTTTAAATCTCCAAGAAGGCAAAAATCCGAGAGGCATGTTCATACTCTAGAGAAACTCCAACTGAGAAGTAGAATCGTAGAAAAAGAAAAGAAATTTGAGAAGGAGAGTAGAGAAGATGGAGGAATAGTACATACCTAAGGTTGTGGAGACCAAGACCCTAGCTGAAGAAGATCCCTCCATTGCCGTCTTCGATCGCCGTCCGCCGTTGTGTTGCCATTGCCTCCGTCCATCGTCGAAACCCTAAAGGTTAGATCCCCTTCGGTCAGCATTTTCTCCTCTGTTTTGGGTGAAACTGAAATGGGAAAGCATACGGGATTATAAGTTTATAACTTATAAGTTATAAAAGGGTAATGCTAACTCCACTCCTTGTTATAAACTTATAAGCTAATAAACCTAAGAGGGTAATGCTAACTCCACTCTTTGTTAAACTCACCGTTTTTTAAGTGAAAAACACGTGTCACTGTCTTTCATTAAGAAAAACACATGTTTTGAACACCCTAAAAGAGAGAGTTGCTAGTATTGGTCCACGTGTTCCTTATTGGACCACACCTACTTTTATCACCTACTAACTGGGGTTAAGATTCACTCACCCCTGGGGTTAAGATTCATCCATCCAACCTTGGCTTTGAAAAAGAAATAGTAACCTTAATTAGTTAATTATCTTCCAAAAAAACTTAATTAGTTAAGCTTAACTATTGTTAAAAGAGGTGTTAAAAAGGACATGTGGATTGGCATTTGGCTACACAATCCACTAATCACAACTCTATTATAAACCACTTCCTTGGACATTTTGATTAACATAACAATAATATTTTAAAAAAGAAAAATAAATACAAAAACATTGGATATATAAGACACTAAGCAGTGGAAAGAGTGATTAATAGGGATTCTTTGGAAAATCAAAATTAATTTTTAAAAAGGATATTCTAAGTTAACATATTTTTTTTAGTAACAAAAATTCGAAAAATGACGTATTATGTAAAAAACGATATTGTATTATATGACAAAAAAGTAATGTGTTAAAAATTAATATTAATTTATATTATACATACAATTAAAAAATGATCAAGAAAATATTACTACGTGATGAGTATATGTGCCGTGTGATTCAGAGCCGAATATGGGTTGGAAGCACTGGCGGTGCATTGATGGATATAAACAAAAGGCCATCTGCAATTACCGTAGGCATAGAATCCTGAGTGGTGGTGTTGCTAGGTTGAAGCAACATTTGGTCGATGGGTATAGTAATGTCAAAGATTGCCCAAATTGTCCTAAAGAAGTGAAAATGGCGATGAAAAAGCTTTTATTGGGGAGGATAATAGAGAAGAGGGAGAAGGAAAAGAGGGAGGCACAGTTTAATGAGTCACTGATGGAGCCTCCATATCGGGATGATATGGTGCATGTAGGAGACAGTGATGATGATGGTGTTCAATATCCATCTGACTATGAGACCGAGCAACAAAGGATGCAGCATAGGCTTGCAGTTTGAGCGTCCATTGTTGATCAGTGGGATGCATATCAGAGAGGGAGGCATAGGATTGGTGGTTCATTTGGTGTCGGCACATCAAGGGCCGGTGAATTTGGAGCTGGGGGTGGCAGTCTTGGTGCCGGCACGTCGAGGGCCGCCGGATTGGGAGCTGGGGGTGGCAGTTCTGGTGCTGGCTCATCGAGGGCTGGTGGGGCTATAGCCCGGGGCCAAGGCAGTCTTATGCGCACTTTTAGTGCAAGAGGGGATGAGGAAATCCCTATGGATCCGCAAATGTACTGGAATAGAGATGCAAAACAAGGATGGTTGAAACCCATGTGGGGAAATGTCAGAGAGACACTTGGACAGGCGACTGCAAAGTATATTATCTTCAATGGCATTCCGGCCCGTACTCACAAGTCCCGTGATCAACCGCAGCCGCTCGTACTTCTCTGTGTTTCGAAAACAGTCCACGATCTTCCGATCGATCTCCGTCAATGACGGCTTCGGATTCCATCGACCAAATCACACTACCACGATCCTTCTCGGATCTATCTCATTCGCAAAGGCTCCGGAACACTCCGGCCAAGTTGTTCTATCCAGAATGGGTTGATGGTTTGATAACAATCAAATCGTAGATGGACTCCTTCAATGGACAAGTCCAAGCAAGCAAGAATGGGGCTTTAGGCTTGCAAATTCTAGGATGAAAGCATCAAACAAAGGGGAGGAGAACAAGGTATTTCCAGAGTTTTTATGAACTCTAGAGATAGCTTAAAGTACTCTCAACACAGTCCCAAAATCCCTATTTTCGTAGTGGAAGGGTTCTAGTTATATATGGAATCAAAAACCAAGTTTAGAGGTTGCTAAAACCCAAGAAGGAAGTTGCCAAAATAGCCAAAAAGGCAAAAAAATCGATTTGGAAAAATTCCCATATCAGGGTCGACCCTAGGAGACACTTGGGTCGACCCAAATGTGGAGTTGGGTCGACCCAAGTATCCTCCATGGTCGACCCTGGATTTTTCAACGTTCTGCCTCAATTTCCCATACATTATATTGCATACTCAGGTCGACCTTGAGGTTAAAACTCGATTTTCAAACTTCATTTTTGGCTCTTGCACCCTTCACGAAAGTTGTAGCTCTTTTTGACACGGTCAATTTGATATATTATTGAGAAAAATCCGAGCTACGGTTTGGGAGATATGCCACCTACAAGCAACCTTGATTTTTTGAGAAATTTCAGAATTCTTAACTTGTTTTGGGCTACATATCTCATTACCTAAGGTCCATATGATTAGAATAAGATCATTACCACCTAAGGTATCATATTAGGTTTATTCTAAGGCAATTCCCACCTATGGTAGCATGGTATCTAGGTCACTTACCATCCTTTGAAGGAAATGATCAACCGAGTCTTCAACGGTCTTCAACTTCACTTGTCGTGGATGCTTGACGGTAATGACACAAGATACACACCTAGATACCTAGACTTACTTATTTTGACACCGGAATAAGCCAACACATAAAACATAGACTTTATATGTCACGACCTGACTTAAACTTAACATTTCACTCATGGAATGTAAGAGTAATCCGTCCGTGAGATCCTTTTTCTCTTATAATGCGGAAGCGTAAAATACCAAGGGAATTAAAATTTTTAAGCCCTTCTTCTCTTTCCATATGCAATAGCCATCATAACCATGTCCATAATTAAAGTTAAGGTTTACATAACCAGTTTAATTACATCCAAATGAATATATAACAAAATATAGCATCAAGATCAAAAGCAACTCCGCCCTTCTTCGAATGTCGCTTACAAGTTGTTCTTTTACTGTTCATCTGGAGACATAAAAAGTCAGTGAGCTATGAAGCCCAATAAGAATATTCCAGGATATCATGCTAAATAACAAGATAGAATAAGCATAACAATATATATAATATTAAAACTTTTAATATTATTTTCAACATTTCTTTTAAATATCTTTTACTCGGATCCAGTTTATCTTAACTTTGCCTCTCAAGATGATCCCTGAAAGGTACACCTCTTTAGACTCATTCCGTCTTGGAGTTTGACCCCTCATGAAGTATTTCATTCCGTCTCGGAGCCATCATTACTCCTCATGAAGTATTGTCGAACGGCCTTCCTTTACCTCGCCACTATCTTGAGACATTTTTAAGATAAACATTATTTATCTTTTCCTTTATCTTTTCATTTATTTTTCAGACTTATCTTACTCCTGTCTCTCAAGATGATCGCCGAACGGTATTCCCTTTTGGGGCTCACCCATCTGTCTTGGGATTTTCCATAACCCCTCAAGATGATTGCCGAACGGTATTCCCTTTTGGGGCTCACCCATTTGTCTTGGGATTTTCCATAACCCCTCAAGATGATTAGCGAACGGTATTCCCTTTTGGGGCTCACCCATCTGTCTTGAGACCTAAGATAAATATTCATTTTCTTTTATCTTTTTCTTTTATTTCTGACTTATCTTAATCCTCTCTCAAGATGATCGCCGAATGGTATTCCCTTTTGGGGCTCACCCACCTGTCTTGGGATTTTCCTTAACCCCTCAAGATGATTGCCGAACGGTCTTCCCTTTTGGGGCTCGCCCATCTGTCTTGAAACCCTTTATAAGATAAGTGTTTTCATTGCCTTCTCATTAAGATATTATACATCATAACATTATGATTTCCATTTTAATTATTTTAATTATAGTTTTTCTCATAACTATAACTTCACAATTTAGAATCCTCATTTTCAATTACATCTATTTCTATATCATAGAATGTAATATATGAATAACATGTAACGTACTAGTATCATCACTCTATATTGTTAACACGTTACATAACATCATCTTATGATTTGACCATAGTATTATTATACTATCTTTTTCCAGAATTTCAATATATCCTTATCAAATCATTCATAGTATCATTATACTAGTTTCTAGTATCTCTTATACTATTTTCCAGCAATTAAACATAGTAAGATAATACTATTTTCCAACAATTAAACATAGTAAGGTAATACTATCATAGTATTATTATACTATTTTTACAGCATTTTAATATAGTAAGATCATACTATTTATTTCCATAGTTATAGTAGAATAATTATCATCTAATCATAACCTTCATTCTAAATTACTATTTAGAATGATATCATAGAATATCACTTACATATTTCACCTTATATAAAAATACTTGCTTTTACTAACCTTCATTCTAAAATGCTATTTTAAATTAGATCCTCGAATATAACTTACCTTTTTTTACCGAAACCGAAGTATGGCTTGGCATGATCCCTTTCTTCTTTCCTTTCTTTCTTTCTTCTTCTTTTTCTCTCCCTTTCTTTCTTTCTTTCTTCTTTTTCTCCCTTGCTCTCTCACTATTCCCTCATGGTTTAGACGTTAGCTTGGAGTGAGACACAAGGGTGGGCATGGGGTATATATAGGGTAGGAGATTCCTCCTCATATTAATTAGGTACATCACAATAATTAGATGCATACTAATTATGGTTCATGAATTAGAAGATTCACTTCAATTAATCCTATCCTAATTCATGTATTCATTAATTATGTACATGGGTTAGATTCATGGATCCTATTAATTCATGAATACATTAATTATGTACATAAACTAAATTCATGAATCACCAATTTAGATTCAATGGACCACATTAATTCATGAATATATTAATATATACATAGACTAAATTCATGATTTTCCAACTTAGATTCATGGAATATATTAATTCATGAATCCATTAATTATGTACATAGACTAATATTCATGAATCTTTTAACTTGATTCATGGTTAGTTTAACCAACCCAAGTGGTTAACTCCCAAGATACCCAAGGGGTGGGCGTGGACATCATCCATGGTGGGAGATTTTTAGGTTCTTCTCCCTTATCTCATGTTTGCTTCTTTTGTTCCATGAACCTATTTAATAAAGGTGCCATGTGGCATTAGATACCTCAAGATTAAATCTTGTCCATCCATTTAATAGATGAAGATATGTGGATATTATGCCATATGTCATCATCATGATGTTTTTAACTCTATGATTAACTCATCTTAGTTAATTAACTCTAACCACAGTTAATCTTGGACGTCCCTTTTTGTGGTGTTGACATGTGGCACTTGCCACGTGTCCTCCTCTTAGCTCATGATCAACTCTTTCATTAAATAATTGGGCATCCACCGTATGATATTGCCACTTGTCATGATCCAATTTACTTTAAGTGTTAAATACATATTTTAACACTAAGCTTTATACATTAAGCTTAGTATATATTCCATTATCACCTAATTAAATTACTTTATTGTTAAATACCTATATTAACACTAAGCTTTATACATTAAGCTTAACATATATTCCATTATCACCTAATTAAATTACTTTAGTGTTAAATATCTATATTAACACTAAGCTTTATGTATTAAGCTTAATATACTCCATTATCACCTAATTAAGTGATATAATGACTTATAGACTTAGGTAATACTAGGAATTACCAAATATTCAGTCATATATTGAATATATATAATATTTTTATTTATAAAAATATTCGGGTCGTTACATTATAGATGTAACTGGACTCTTTAAATTTCGGTTACAATTTGAGAGAATTTTGAGTGAAATACAAACATGGGTAACTGGGAACTGAAAAAATGCCCTGAAAGGGATAGCTTGGACCTTATTTCCCAGGAATTGTAGTTCAAATGATCAATCAAAAGTTTTAGTTGATAGAAATATGTATTGTAATTGTAATGAGTAAAATTGGTAAGTGTACTGAGGACAAGAGGACGAGCCCGACTTGAAGAGAGGACGAATCCGGCCTGATAAGAAGATGAACCTGACCTGATAAGAGGACGAGCCCGACTGACAAGAGGACGAGCTTGATCTGACAAAAGGACAAGCCCGACCTGAAGAGAGGACGAGCCCGACCTGATGAGAGGACGAGCCCGTCCTGATCTGAAGACGAATTCAAACTCACTTAAAGACATAACTGTTGCTAGGTAGCTGCCTGTGAGAGCATTAATGAGGCACTCATAGGTAGATATTACTTTTGACCTAACATATTTGATTCATTAAATGCGTATTAAACGATGGTCACTTCGAATCACTTTAGTAACAGAACTGACCTGCAAATAAGAGATGCCCCCTGCAAATAAGAGATGCACATTTATTGCGGGGATATTTGTCTGACACTAATGTACTGAGTAGCTCGGATGTATGGCCATCTCACCAGTATGGATGGACATCCGGTCTGGGAGCCTATAAATACTCCCAGAATCTTAGTGAGAAGGGGTTGATAAATTTCACGAAATCTCTTGTGGAATCCTCATTTCTAAACTCAAGAACATAGAACCAGAATCAAACACTTTTTAATCTTACTCTCTGTATTTACCTTTGATATTCTCTTCCAGTTACTAACTTGAGCTTTAGAGTGTCTTGACAGGGTGGAAGACCACTCAACAACCTTAGGACTACCCGGTTCAGTGTCATTCTTTCTTCTACCAGTAAAGCAGTGCCACGTGGAATCACCGAAAATTTCCATCATAAAATTGGCGTTGTCTGTGGGAAACACATCGATTCCCAAATAAAGCACCGTCCGTTTCTTACTCTGTGATGGCAAACCAGGCTATTCCTTCGAACCAGGCTCCACCTGAAGGTGATATGACCCAATCAACTCAAATTATCCAGATATTGCAACAACAACAAGATGACATGCACCAACAGCAGATCACTCTGAATCGTTTAGCCCACTCCCAATAGATGGTCCATGAAAGATTGGAAACATTTGAAGAGGACCGTATCATCAACGAAGTCTACGTCTCGCCATCACGGCACCTAGAAACTCTTCCATATAATATCTGGATCATCCGAGTATGTACAGAGTGCAAAGGGTCCAAGATGCTGAGTACAGGTGGCGAGCTCCTTCACCAGACCGAAGTATGAGAAGATTTTCCTCGGGTCAGACTACGTGAAGGCGTCTTTCTTACTCCCCAAGTCGAAAGGCCAGATGAAACATTCAAGATCTCTCCCCGGGCGAAACGGTGCCAGACAAAATATCTCCCAGGTCGGGATGCTCGACGTGAATCCTCACCAGGAGAAAATGCTTGGGCGTACTACTTGCCAGAACGAAGTAATCAACACGATTATTACCAAGGTCAGATTGCCCGATGGGAACCAGGACGAAATATCAGACAGGATACTCCTCTAGGACAAAACGTGCGTGGCAATGACAGGTATGCACCTCCGTCTCCTAACCGTTATCAGAATACAAGAGATATGCCCCGAGTTCCATTGCAGGATCGGTATAGAGATTCATTCAATAGTTAGGGACGACCTCAATCGAAGTCCAAGCTTTGATACAAGCCGATAGAGAAACCTGTTAAGAGAGAGTCCCCACCGACTCTCTCCTCTCTCCATAATTCTCTTTATTTCTCTCTCTTCTAGATTCCTCTCGCTCTCTCTTTAGAATATTCTTTATTTTCCCTCCATTTAGTCCCTCATCCATTTCCACCGACTATTCACTCCTATAAATAAGGGGCTTGGGGTTTCCTTAGGTATACAAGAAACACACAAGTTTCTAAGTGTGTGAGGTCTAGTGTTAGTTTAGTGAGTGTGACTTCTTGTGTTAGGATAAGTGTGAGTACATTCCTTGAGTGTTAGAATCCCTTGAGGTATTTGAGTGTTGTACATATTTGAGTTAGTGCATCAATAAATCTTCTTTATTCGGGTTTCCGCTGCTATTATATCCAACAATTTGGTATCAGAGCCTCGAAGGCTGGTGTTCGAGCGCTACAGAGGAGAAATCTTGTTCTTGCATAGTTCGGGACTATACACGCAAATTTCAAGCGTCTTTTAATGGTTGACCTCTTGAACCTTGCGGTTCGATTACCGCCACTGTTGTATGAAGTTTATTATTTTATGTAGGGGACTATCCTTCCAATCCGAGTAAACCTAGATTGTTAATTACCTTCCCGATTTGGGGAAGAACCTTTGGTTAAGAAGAAAAAATAAAGAACAAAGATTTGAATAAAATATTTTATTTATTCAAAGGGGTTGCTCAGATCCCATGTAGGTGTTACAGGATACCTCATAGAGGTTTTTGTATCAATAAAAGGGAAAAAAAGAAAGAGAGGTGGCCATATTGGGGGTTCACCTGATGTTCTCCATTGGTGGTAGATCCTTCTTCGTCCTCCTTAATTGTTGTTTTCCTGTAAAAAGAGAAGTAAAGCTTTTGTTCTATTTTCTTTTATCGCTTGGTCTTGTCCTTCTCTTCATGAGGGTTTCTTGTGAGAAACCCTCTTTTTATAGCTTTTGGAGAATCCTTTTTGCACTCCCTTTGACTTCATCATTCTGAGGGAATTAAAAGGTTCTCTCCTTTTTAGAGAGAGTCATTTGTCATTTGACAGCTAATTTATCTTATCTTAGAGAAATCTGGTACGATTGGGATTGCATTTTCTTAAAGGACTCCAAATTGATTTTCCTTTTTGGGGAACCTAGGAGGATACGACATTTTCTTTTAAAAGGGGAAGAATCCTATCTTCCAAGAAAATAGGAGAGATTACTCTTCCTTTCAGATGGGGTGCCATATGATACTCTGTTATTGGAGAATAGAGGGGATCTCTATCTTGGGATCTCCCAAAGCTGGCAGATAGTCCTTTTTTTTTATAAGGGATTCTCTAGCACATGACAGTCAATATCTTACTGCCAGCTGGGAAAGGATTGACCTTGGTCAATCCGCAAATTAAAGGGATGAGGCTATGAGTCTCACCCGCGGCCTGGGTCAGTTTCAAAGCGTATTTGGGCTGCAGATTAGGGTCTGACCTTGGTCAGTCAGCGTACCAAGACATGATGGAACCATAGATCCAATCCTTGGTCTGAGTTTAGTCCTTGGCCATTTATGGTCACGGGCTGGGCTAGTCATTGACTAGCCCGCAGATGGACTCATAGAGTCTGTCCAGCAGAGCTTAAGTGGGGGTTTGCCCACAAGGGAAAACCCTAACCACGTGTCAGTCCCCTAAGGACTGACACAAAGGAGTGTCCACGGGGCATTATTTTCTTGCCACCATTAAATGCTTGGCGGGCTGGCGCGCTTGCCTTTGGCACGTGCGAAGCCTAACTGTCCATTCTATGAGTAATGATCGGGTGCGGGCAGGTGCATGGTGCACCTGCCCTGCGGATAGTGAGATTTCATTTCCCACAAATGTCCTTTAGGATCTGAACTGTTGAAAATGGTTCAGCCATTCAGATCCTGCTACGTGGCAGTGAGCGTGGGGAGACGCATTATCTCCCCACTACGAGGTGGGGGTTATCGAGAAACCCTCATGATGAGGGTTTCTCCCCCTTAATGCCAGACGGCGGGGATCTTCTCCTGCCATCTGGGCTGTCTATTTTAAAATGGATGGTCTGGATTTATTTTAAGGGGTCCCTATATAAGGGACCATTCGTTCTCAAAAAGACACTTTGTCTTCCCGTTTTTAGAAAACAGCGAACTCTTAAAGCTAGAGGCCTCTTCTTTTTCAGAGAGAATTTTTTTTTCTTCACTCTCGGTTTCTCTCTCCCTTTTAAGGTGTGTTGAGTTTTCCAACCAAACTAGTGAGGGGAAAGAGCATTTAGCTCTTTCCCGGTTCATTTTCCTTTGAAAGAAACCCTTTCTTTGGGTTTTTTGGTCTCACAAAGGAAAGAGATGAGGGTTTTTCCTCATTCGGAAGGTTTCGAATGCCCTTCTGGGCATTATTTGGGGGTTTCCCTGATGTAGGGACCCTTGGAATGCCTTTTTGGGTATTCTACTATTTTTGTAGGAATTCTGGTACCATTACCGGAGATCCAAGGTTTTTCGATGAGGGAAACCTGAAGGGTCATCTGAGAAGATGACCTCCTATCCACAGACTTGTCTGCGGACTAACTTTGCCCAAGGACTTTGTGCGCGGGCTTAAAACAGTTCCGAGGACTTTCATATCCGTGGGCTCTAATTAACATTCGGAGGGACTATGTCTGCAGACGCTAATTACTACCCGTAGACATTTAGTTTGCAAATTTGGACTTTTCCAATTTTTGGTTAAGTCCTATAATTGATATCCGCGGACTTGTCTGTGGACTTGGACTTTTCCAATTTTTTGGTTGAGCCCTGTAATCTGTCCATGGACTTGGACTTTTCCAATTATTTGGTTAAGTCCTGTAATCTGTCTACGGACTTGTCCGCGGACTTGGACTTTTCCAAAAATTGGTTAAGTCCTACAGGGTGTCCTTAGACCATTTTAAACCAATTAAGGCTTATTAAAATTTATTTAATTCTTTTTTTTAAACACACTTAATAGAGTTATCTCATAACGTAGGGTGTCTTAAATGCCTTGACATTTCAACTAAGGGGTCTTGACTATTTTGGTCAAGACTTAGGGTTTATTTGTGGCCCCAAAAATCAAATTATTTCATCTCCTTAGGTACATGTTAACCTTTACTAGTTTGTATAACATACCTAATCGGTTTTGTGTTTTTTGTTGTGCAGAATGGCTGTTTTATGGCGATATTTTATCGGCAAATAGGCGCTCCACTGGCTTGATATTGACGAAAATGATCACACTGGATAGATTCTGCTCGGTATATCAAAATAATGGGCCCAGGCGGTGTTGGAGAAGTCAAATCCTTTAAGATACGGGATCCAGCTGAATGGGTGAGAATCAGCATCGCCCCAATTTCCGTTTTCGATCCCAAGTTCGATACTGTAGCTAGCCAAAATGAAGGTCAGGTTTTGTACTTGAAACCTGTCAGAGAAGTTGACTTACCTGCAGAAAACCTGACCAAAGTGGTAAAGAATAGATTTGACATACCACTGAACAGGGCAGACAAATTCCTATGGGACAATTCGATACTAATCAAAGGGGCTTCCTTCGTAGATACTAGAGACTTATGGCCGGCATGGGTGCACGATGTCTACATCTGTTTCCGAGCAGAATTGAACACGGTTGGGATCCGGGGAGCCGTGGCATTTGCCCGGTATGAGTACAAAAGGGATGCACATTTCTTACGCAGCCTATTGAACCGGTGGTGTGCTACGACCAATACATTCCACATGGCTTAGGGGGAAGTAATACTTTCGATTAACGTCATGCACCACATTTCAGGACTTCCTCTAGACGGGGCCCTGTATGATGAGTTCACACCATTCAATGTTAACCTCTGTTCGAACGAGGTTCCCAGCTGCGCTAGGAAATTATTTACAACTTACAATACAATCCTTGGTTGCAAGGAAGGTGATGTGAAAGGTAAGAAGATGATGGCAGCGGCTTCTGGGACAGTTGAAGGAGAAAGAGAAGAAGCTGAAGAGGCTGAAGCTGAAGAAGCATTAAAAACAACCGAAGTAAAGGGAAAAGAAAGGCTTCTCAAAAGGATAAACTGCGCAGGGTTTCCTTTACTTCGCGGTTGAAATATTTCTTCCATGGGAAAGTTGGTGAATATTCAAGGAACCCGGAACCTACTCCATCTGATGAAGAGATCCGGAGTTCAAAGATTTTGACGAGTTATGGAGTAAGCCATGAAGGTTATTTAACCGCCTTCATTTCATGTTGGCTTTACAGCTTTGCGCTGCCCTCCCGTCGAGGAGAAGTCATTCGTCCGGAGATGTTTGTGATGGTTGGCAGGCTGGCTACGGGAACTAGACAGTGTCTCCTGATACCAATAATGACAAGTTTATACCGAGAGCTGGGGACTATCTCGAAGAGTATTATGCTAATTTGAAGGTAAAAGAGGGGGTCGTTAACCTAGGTGGAGGTCGGACCCTTTGCTCGGGTAGCCTACATACCCATCTTGCGGGACCAGACCAGTGTAGTTCTATCGAAAGGTGAGATTTGCATTTTTGGTATTTTAGTGGTATTTGAATATTTTTGGATTTTAAATTGTATTTTAGGCTCGTTTTGGAGCAAAAGTAGTTTAGACTCATTTTGGAGCATAATGAGGTTTAGTAAGTTAATCAGGGTTAGAATGTAACCTACGATAGGTTAGGAGGGGCCTGGGAGTTTTGCTGGACCATGGCAATTCGAACGGGCGGGGTGGTTGTTTGAACGACCATGATTCTATTACTGAAACAAAGTTGTTCGAATGGGAAAGGACCCGTTCAAATGGTCGTGATTTTGAAACTGCCTAGAATCCAATGTTATGGGGTTTAATGGGAATTAATTGGGGTTAAAGACTAACCTAAGATTGGGTTAAAGTGGTGATGACGCAATGGGCCAAAAGAAAAGGGAAAGACTAACACAAATCATGCTCGTTTGAACGGAATGCGCCTCATTCAAAAAAAATGGAAGATCTCTCCTTTTTTAGAACAAAGACCATCTATTCCATTGGACTTGGTATAGAAGAGCTGAATTGAGGTTGTAGGAGAGGTCTTCTAAAACGATTCCTAGCTAGAAAAGGATTAGCAACTAAAAGAAAACAATAAAAACTAGACAATACAGAAATGTGAAAGGGGTACTCATCCTCCTTTCAATGGGTCCCTCTACACCATTAGATTAATGTAGAGAGACCCACCAAGGACAAATGATAGACTCTCACAATTGGCTCTAGAGATGGACTAGAACCTAAAGAAAGCAACTAAAGGAGGCAGTTGTCGGAGATTATGTGGAGAGAAGGGGGGAGGAGGTGGTTTGGAGCCTATCCTTAAGACGTGACTTAAATGATTAGGAGGTTGAGGAGGTGTCTAGTTTGTTGGCTTGTTTAAGTTCTTACTGCATGAGCACAGAGATTCGGGATTGCCGAGTTTGGAACGGAAGTAAGAGTGGGAGATTCTCAGTTAAATTTCTTTATAAATCCTTGAGCCCAGTTCTTCCGAGTTCTTTTCCTCACTGAGTAGTGTGGAACCCTAGTATCCCCTCTAAGGTATCATTTTTTCTTTGGAACGTTGCATTGAATAAAATCCTTACTTGTGATCATTTACAACATCGAGGGTGGAAGATGGCCAGCCGGTGTTTCATGTGTCTTGAAGCAGAAGAGACAGTAGATCATTTGTTCCTTCATTGTCCTTATGCGGCTAAAATCTGGGGCTCCTTTTTGTCTCGTTTGGGTTTGGTCTGGGTTTTCCCCTCATCTTTCAAAGAGTTCTTAGACAGCTGGTGCAGTCCTTGTAGAGATGGGACTTGGGAGGTTATTTGGGCAGTCTTGCTGGGAGCCATATCTTGGATGCTTTGGAAGGAGAGAAATCTCAGGGTTTTTGAGGACTCTTCAGTCTCTCAGTCTCGTTTGTGTGCTTGGATACGGGTGGTTGTGTTGGAATGGGCGGGTCTAAAAGCAGATGGGGTGGAGCTTTGGGCGTTGATGGGCTGAGTCAGTAGGGGGCTGTGTGCTCTCGTCTAGGAGTAGGGTTTTTTCTTGTTTTTGGTGCTTTCGAGTTTATTTCCTTATAAACCCTGTGTTTGCACCTCTGTTTTTGCCTGTATTCTTGCTATTTTCAATATATTTGGTTTGTTGCTGATCAAAAAAAAAAAAGAAGCTATACAATAATAAAGCAATAAAGAAAATTGAAAATGAAGAAGAGAGAAAATGGAAGATGGAGAGGGTGAGGTGAAAACCTACCCTCCCCTTTGCTCTTTAAATCTAATGAGATAATCGACTCCAAGGTGAGGACGACGTTTAATGAGGGGGGATAGCCTCAAGGTTCTAGCTCGGAGATTGTGTTTGGATTGAAAGGGGTTAGGGTTAATGGCGGTTTCCTATCAGAATTTTAATTTCATGGGTTTTGGGGTTGAAGGAGATAGTGGATTAAGGTTTTAGACTAAGGATTTGGAAATTAGGGTTTAAACCTTGAATGCGGGGTATTTAGAGGGTTTCTAAAGGTTAAGGTAGTTTGGGAATTATCTAGGGAATTTAAGAGTGAGGTTGGGTGGTCAAATTAGGTTTGGATCCCAGAATATTCAATTTTTGCGGGGTCCGTTCGAACAAACTCATGTTGTACGAACCAAATTAGGCATAAATAATCTAACCTCAGTTTTTAGAAAAAATTAACCTTGCTTGTGATTCACTTACTCATGTGGTTACTTTTTTTAAAATATTTTTTCTAAAAACTAAGATTAGATTATTATTTAACCGTAGGGATGAGTTAATCTTGATCTCGGTTAATGAATGTCAAAGAGGACATGTGGTGAGCTTGGGAGATTTGCGTGTACCACCCTGGGAAATGTGCAATGCATGCTATCACTCCCCTAGTTTAATGTCATTCCATGGTATGCAAAGAGTTGTGTCTGCTATCACTCCCCTAGTTTAATGTCATTCCAGGGTCATGCAAAGAGTGGTGTCTGAGAGCTAATCTCGGGCATCTACCAAAGAGAATCCGTTGCCCGACAACCCTTGTGCTTTTCTGTTTTTTGTTTTTTTGGTACAAGTAACGCGGTTAGGCCGCAACCCGGTTATAGTGTTAGTATCTGTTCTGTTCGGTTAATGCCTAGCATTTTTAAGCTTGGCTAAGGGTGGTTACGCAACCCTTGTTCATTTACCATTACTCATTTCCTTTACTTTTTGTGCGATTAATTACCCTACAACGAAAAAAAAAAAATGGAGGAAATGCTTGTTCTAATAATTCAGATCAATAGTGACCAAAAAAAATAAAATTCAGATCAATCATGATTAGAACCTAATGAAAAATGAAAAAGAAACAATCGCTACTAACGCACGCTCAGCTTAGCTCTTACATGGCCTTTTGATATTTGGATTTGTTCAGTTAGACCAAGATGCGCTATGAGAAGCCATACGTGAGTGAGCAGCTCTCCGCCTCACCTGAGCTGCTGAGCATGATAAGTCCCTCTGCACTGACTCGCTGCATAAGATAGCAACTCCACCCACACTTCACTCATGGTTTCCCATTTCCTCTCTTTCAACGACTCCAATAATTTGGCAAGCCTACTCGCATCGAATAGCACCAACTTGCTTCTATCTCCCTTCACTTCACTTAGAAGAATTTCAGTTTCCACTTCAAACATTGTATTGCAAGCTGTTTTTCTATCTTTTATCGATTTTCTTTCATTGAAAAAATTCATGGCCTCAGCGCAGGTGTCTTGAAACCTGATCTGACTGATCCCGTTCAGCAACATGAAGGGACACATGACTAAGAAAAACAACATATATTCCGATACAAGCTTAGAAATTTTACAATCTGTACTACTCTGTGTCTCAGGAGAGTCTGAATGAAAGCATAGATCCGTGGCAATGTGCCAGAGAAGAATGATTTGATCAAATTCTGCTTCAATGAATTCACGGAAACATTCGTTCTCTTGTATCAGAGCATCTCTTCTAGTGCACAGCTGCTTGCGTACAACAACATCCTCACCGTCCTCTGCTTTCTGTTTCAGCTGTTTAGCTTTCTCTTCCAGCTGTTTGGCTTCTTTCTCTTCGTTCTGTTTGGCTTTCTCTTTCAGCTGTCGGAAGATCAATTCCTTCAGCTTGGGAGAGACATTCTCTAAAGTCTTGTAGCGGTGTTGCTCTAGCACTTCTTAAATGCAAAACAGCTTCTGGAGTTGGGCGAACTTTGTCTGTCGCGACCCAAAATACCCCCTAAGAGTTAGGATACCTTAGCGTCGTGAACTCATTACCAAACCATCCTGTACAACACATAAGACATGCTATAGCAGAAGTGAAGTACAAAAACTTCTATACATCCTATATCCAAGTTTATACACAACCAAAATAAAGAGCGAACATGCTCGCTCATCAAAATACAGGTATCAGTCTCTCCCTATCTCACTCATTTTGGGGCCACCACCTATCAAGTATCCTCTGATACTCTTGAAGCTCCTCCGGAGTAGGCACCTCCTCAATATATTCCTCCTCAACCCAAGGCTCTTGAGAACGCTCGCCATAGATGTCGAGAGGACCTGCGGCTGTGTATTGAATACTCCGCGTATACAAACCACTAGATAGTAATGTCATAAACATGAATACAACATATATTTGGCAGTTTAAATCATTTCACATGCATTGTTTTAATCAGAGCGTGGAAAACGTAATTTAAAACAATCATGTGCATATACTTTGGAAAAATATATTCTTTTGCTTTACCATCTTTACCTTACGTTCCTTTACGTTTTTGCATTACGGGTATTGTAAAATACCTTAGTTTCCATTACTTTCCATCTACAGGTATTTGAAATACCCTAGATCCACCTAAGGATTCGGGCAACTAGTACCCATGTACCCACATAAACTAGGCGGGCCTACTGTTATCCTCACCTTCGGCTACCTTCGGAGTAGACGACCAGTATCCATCTCCCTTCCAGGTGGTCTACTATTCGTCGGAGTCCGACGACCAGTATCCGTTTCCCTTCGAGGCGGCCTGCTATCGTGCCTCCCCGTCGGTATTATTCGATTGATTAGTACCCATGAACCCACAGGAGATGGGCGGGCCTTCTATCAACCTGAGATAGATGACTAGAATCATCCTGTACCATTACTTTCCCATATACTTTCCATTTCTTTTCCTTTTGCCTTTCATGACTTTCCCTTTACATCTTATACTTTACTTTTGCCTTTACTTTTTTGGATAACCATAATTGATAAAATCTCGATCATGCAAACATATGTGCTTGTGTAGCAATTGTGAAGAACATGGTAGACAAAAAGGAAAACTGTACATATCACCAATATTTCACCTTTTCATTTATAGTAATAGCCAAGATATGAGTAAAGTCATACACATCCAAGCACAAATAGAATATATGGTTTTCTCATTGGTTTTCCCCAAAACTTAAAGCTTTTAATCATGCTTTTCATCTTTGAATTCTAACATCAAGAACAGATAATAAAATAGGGATTTCTACACTTTTTATTAGTTGGTTGAAAGCATAAAAGCATCACAATTTCCTAGTAGGATTCCCTACTAGTTCACAATGCAATACAAATGATTTTATCTTGAATTACCAAATGGTTTATGCCATTAAAAGCTAATAGTGTGTATCTACATATTAAAGTTCATAACAAACAACCTAGTAGCTTGTTCTACTAGCTTATAACAACAACAAATGGATTTGATCTAGATTTATAACATATGGTTTATGAAATTAACATCTAGTAGAGTGTATCTACCTTTCTCAACCCAAATCCCTTTGGTTGAGCACTTGAGAAATGACTTAGAGATGAACTTTAAGCTTGAAGAAGACTCGTGGAAGTGAAGATCGAACTTCGGAAGCAAGAACAAGCTTCACCTTTTGATCTTCAAAGAACACTAGCAAAGCCCCCTTCAAAACCCTAACTTTCTTCTCAAAATCCCTAAAAATCTCTTCTAAGGGTTGTGTAAACCCTTACCCTCGAGTGTGAGTGTATTTATAGGGAAAGGGGTTGTCAAAAACTCTTATTCCCCCACAAAAGATCTCCCAAGGTCGGTTTAGGCACCAAAAGGCAAGGAGGGGTCGACCGGAGGTGTCCACCGGTTGACTGGTTCATTTAGGAGGTTCTGGAATAAACCCCCATACAAAAAAGTGCTAGACCGGTCAACCCTTAGTGGAGGGTTCGACCGCTGGTCTCCCGCTCAGGTTTTCCGGTTTGTCTGCCTTGGTGTTTCGGTCATAAATTTTGACTCGGTGATTGGATTTTGACGATTCAACTTGTGTTGGATTCTACATTCAAAGGGGAACAACTTTCATGTTTTGTACAAAGCCCAATTCTGAGTTTTAAAGGGTCGAAATGAGCCCACAAGTGGACTGGTCCAAACTGTTCCAGAAATTCTCAGCAGACCAGGTTCCAAAAATCCCACATTTGACTTAACTTCTAGTCCAAATCTCAAAAAGCGATAAACATGAACTTTAAAGAGGGGTTCAATATCTTTCTAATGGTTCAAGAATCATTCGATTCCGATAAGCTATGACCCAACTAGAGCTCCCTCAAGTTGATGGTATGTTAATACTCACTCTTTTTCACACTTCGAACTTTTCCAACTTATGTTTTTAACTCTTACAAACATGAAATTGAACTCCCTTAAGACTTTAAAACTCATCAGACCATGAACATAAAGTGGAATCCAAGACCTTCTTCTGCATAATAACAAAAGCATTGCAAAACCCAAGGCTTTAAGCCTTGAAAAACACTATTCACAACACTATTCACTCTACAGTGATCCCAAATTCCGGGGTTCTACATTGTCGGCTTTTCATCGAGGCAAAAACTAAACAGATTGTAATGTGCCATGGAATTGGACCACATTTTTTTGATCCGAAAAGATTCGAAAATATGTTTCGCTAGCCGGCTCTTGTGGTTACTCAGATGAACGAATGTCTGTTCGAGATAAGTACCAAAATGGCTGCATAAATTTCTAGAGCAATTGCTCCAACCAACAATAGGTGAGTGATAATTATGTTGATGTTTTTGAACCCATGCTTGTTGATGATCAGAAAGGCCACAAACGCAGAAACTGTTACAGAGTGAAAGAGAGCAGAGAAAGAATTCTGAAGTATCAACTGAAATGATCTGAAAGTTAAACTTCATTCATTCGACTTGTGTTTATAATCTAAATCCTCTGTATTTATAACCAGAGAATAAAAGGAGGGAAGTAACAGAAATAACAGAAAGTAAACTAACTATTACATGCATCCAATGGAATTATTACACGTGTTGCAGTATATCATCTATCTATTATCTGTGATAGTCCCCCTTAAGATGATGTGTATATATGATGCACATTCATCTTGGATAAAAGAACTTCAAATGACTTAGATCCCAAAGGTTTGGTCATTAGATCTGCAACCTGATGAGCAGAAGATACATGTAAAGTAGTGATCAGACCCTCTTGTAACTTCTCATGCACCAAATGACAGTCTATTTCTATGTGTTTAGTACGTTCATGGTAGACTGGATTGGCTGCTATGTGAAGAGCCGCTTGGTTATCACAGAATAAAAGAGTTGGTTGGGTGTGTTGTTGATGCAGGTCAGCAAGTAAAGCTTTTATCCAGATAATTTCGCAAACTGTGAATGCCATTGATCAATATTCAGCCTCAGCTGAAGATCTTGATATTGTGTGTTGCTTCTTAGATTTCCATGATACAAGAGAATCCTCAATGAAAATGCAATATCCACTTGTTGATCTGCGAGTATCTGGGCAGCTAGCCCAGTCTGAATCCGAAAAAGATTTGATGTGAACCTTTGATGAAGCTGAGAAAAATAAACCTTGTCCAGGAGCAGACTTGAGATATCTCAAGATTCTCATAGCAGCTTGTAAATGAGGCATTTGAGGGCTATCTAAGAATTGACTAAGATGATGTATTGCAAATGTAATGTCTGGTCTAGTGTGAGTCAAATACAATAACCTGTCAATTAGCCTTCTGTAAGCTGAAATATCATCCACTAGTTCACCATCATCTTTCGATAACTTTGCATGAGTATCCATAGGAAATAGAGCTGGTTTTGCAGCAAGTAAACCAGAATCTGAAATAAGTTCTAAAGTGTACTTTCTTTGAGACAAAGAGATGCCCTTTTTGATCGAGCTATTTCCATGCCAAGAAAGAATTTTGCTGGCCCCAAATCTTTCAGTTTGAACTCAGCACTTAGAGATCTTTTAACATTCTCAATTGCAGCTATATCACTACTAACTAGCAGTATATCATCTACATACAACAACAAGGCAACAAATGAGCTTTCTTCTTTCTTAGTAAACAAGGAATAGTCAACCTTTGATTGTGAGAATCCTATGTTAAACAGCACTGAAGTAAACTTGGAATTCCACTGTCTTGAAGCCTGCTTTAAAGTGTATAGAGACCTTTGCAATTTACATACTCTTTTGTCCCCCTTGCTAAGATAACCTGGATGAGGCTTCATAAAAACTTCTTCATCTAATTCCCCATATAGGAATGCATTATTAACTTCTAGATGAAAAATCTGCCAATTGTGTACTGCAGCAAGTGACAGAACACACCTCATAGTAACCATCTTTACAACAGGTGAGAAAGTCTCAAAAAAATCTAAGCCTTCCTTTTGAGTATACCCTTTGGCAACAAGTCTTGCCTTGTGTCTCTTTATTGAACTATCAGAATTGTATTTTATTTTATATACCCACTTACAACCTATAGGAGTTTTATTAGGTGGTAATGTTGTGAGAGCCCAAGTGTCATTCATTTCTAATGCAGATAATTCTTCAGACATAGCAGCTCTCCAATGAGCATGTTGGACAGCTTGGTGATAAAATGAAGGTTCTAATTCTGAAGAAATAGCAACAGAGAAGGCTTTATGTGATTCAGATAATTTGGAGTAAGAAAGAACCTCAGATATGCTATGTTTATTACCTGGATTAGTAGCAGGATCCCTGGTAGATGACTAGGAAGCAGAAGCAACTAAATTGCAATGATAGTTTTGCAGATAACCAGGCATCTTGTGCTGTCAAGTTGATTTTCTCAAGGGTGGAAATTGATTTTCATCATGTAGAGGTAAATCTGTACTAGTTTGAATAACTGAATCAGGAGAAGGAATTTCTGATTGCAATGGTCAGGATAAGGAATTTCTGATTGCAATGGTGTAAGATAGATTACATTTTCATTGTAATCTGGAACTGGTTTTGGAAGAACTGAAATGGAATTCTTTGAAATGTTATTTGACTGAGATGTATTTTCAGTCATAGAACTTGTATTTGAGTGAGATGAAAAAGGAAATATTGATTCATGAAATATTACATCTCTAGAAACAAAGAATATTTTCTGTTCCAAATCATAAAGCTTGTAGCCCTTTATACCAAATGGATATCCTACAAACATACATTTTCTTGCTCCTGGTGAAAATTTTGATCTGTTTTGGGTAAGGGTTGATGCATAACATAAACACCCAAAAACTTTTAAATGGTGATACGCTGGAAATGAATTGTACAAAACTTCATGTGGAGATCTATTATTCAAAATTAAAGAAGGAATTCTATTAATGAGATATGTTGTAGCAAGTATACATTCTCCCCAAAAAATCAAAGGTATGTTTGATTGAAATTTTAAAGCGCTTGCTACATTTAATAAATGTTGATGTTTTCTCTCAACTATAGAGTTTTGTTGAGGTGTCTCTACACATGACACTAGATGCAAAATTCCTTTTGAATTAAAAAAAATTGTCATTTTAAACTCTAAACCAGTGTTAGATCTCACACACTTTATTTTTGTCTCAAACTGTGTTTCAACTAGATTGTAAAAGACAATAAAAATATATTGAACTTCAGATTTCGTTTTCATTAAGTAGGTACAAGTAAATCTTGTGTGATCATCCACTAAGGTAAGAAAGTATCTAGAACCATTATGAGTTGAAACAGAAAAAGGACACCATATATCAGTATGAACAAGATTGAAAGAAGAACTTTTATTATATGAATGATTCTCAAAAGAAAGCTTTTTCTGTTTGGCTAGAGGACAAACTGTACAATGACCATCAAGTTTGTCTGAAAAACTAATATCTGGTAAATTCTTTGAAAGAAGAGACAATCGACACATAGAAGGATGTCCTAATCTACTATGCCAGATTTTGGAATTTGTAACAGAGTTCACAGTGTTTGATTTTGGTGGAAACTCAACAGCATAAGCACTTGATTGTTGCAAGATGTATAGCCCAACAGACTTTCTAGCAATCCCAATTATCTTCCATGGGGTAAATTCCTGAATAAAACAAACATCAGGTAGAATATAAAAGTGCATTTTTGAGATGAAGTAAGTTTGCAAACCGAAAGAAAATTATATGAAAAAGATGGTACACAAAGTACATCTTTGAGAATTAAATTTTTAGACAATTTGACTATGCCAAGATGGGTGACTGGTACAGTATTGCCATTTGGAAGTGTAACATCAGTGTTTAAAGACTTTGTTATGGAAATAAAGATATCAATGGAATGAATAATATGGTCTGTAGCACCAGTGTCTACAATCCAATTATTCTGAGATATTGATGAAGATGGTAAACAATTTGAAGAAAAACTGGAAAGTATCATACCTTGGGTAGTTTGAACAGGAGTGCTAGAAACAATGATTGCTTGATGAGTAATGGTTTCATTAGATTGTGAGTGGATTAAAGCTAACAATTTTTGACAGTCCTCTTGAAAGAAAGGCAGGTTATTATAAGACTCAAAGGGTGTAGCAATAGGTTGGCTCATGACTTGGTTTGCTGATGAAGACTTTCCTTTCTGTCGAGAGTTGGTAAATTTGAATCCTGGAGGATAGCCGTGTACTTTGTAACATTTATCAACCGTGTGATTAGTCATCCCACAATGAGTACGAAACAATTTGGCTCTTCTTTGCTGCTGATTTCCAGGAACAAATCTTTGGCTTGATGAATTCGATTCTTGCATTTTACTCAAAAAAGCAATAGTGTCAATTGCACTAGTTCTGCTAATTTCTCTCTGTTTCTCTTCTTGAACCATTAAAGAAAATACTTTGTTTATCTCTGGTAGAGGTTCCATCATCAGAATCTGCCCTCTAACATGAGAAAAACATTCATTCAATCCCATTAAGAATTGAATGACATGTTGCCTATCTTGATATTTCAAGAAATGCCGAATGGCATCACAAGTGCAAGTTTAAAATATCACAAGAACAAGTGGGAATTTGATTGTAATAAGCCAATTCATCCCATAAAGACTTGAATGTCGTATAGTAATCTCTTACCGACATATTTTCTTGAGTCAGCATCGATAAATCTTTCTGAAGTTGGAAAATTCTTGGCCCATTTCCTTGTTGTGTGAACCTATTCTTGAGATCTTGCCACATGTCCTTTGCAGTTTGCGCACAAATGATACTAGCCCCAATTTCTCTTGACACAGAACTGATGATCCAAGAAGATACCATATTGTTGCATCTTTCCTACAAAACACTCCAAGCATCTGTTGAAGCTGGTTGAACTATCGATCCATTTACAAATCCAATTATATTTTTTGCCTTCAAAGCCATCATCATGGACCTGCTCCATGTATGATAATTTTCCCCAGTGAGGACGTTGGACACCAAGATTGCACCTGGTGAATGTGAATCACCACTCTGTAAGTGGTATGGACTGCTCTCCATATTCGTAGAATTAGAAACGGAATCAGAAACGGAAGCTTCAGTGGACATGGATCCTTTTACGATGATACCATGATACAGAGTGAAAGAGAGCAGAGAGAGAATTCTGAAGTATCAAATGAAATGATCTGAAAACTAAACTTCATTCATTCAACTTATGTTTACAATCTAAATCCTCTGTATTTATAATTAGAGAATAAAAGGAGGGAAGTAACAGAAATAACAGAAAGTAAACTAACTATTACATGCATCCAATGGAATTATTACACGTGTTGCAGTATATCATCTAACTATTATCTGTGATAGAAACGGTGGATGAGAAACTGATGAGGCGGAGAACATAGCCTGTCACAGTATGAACTACGGTGGACTTGGTGTAGAGCGCATCATACATGAATCCGAGTTCAACCTCTACCACTTTAAATGCATCTTTCCATTCCCATTTTAGGAAGTAGGACTGGCTGTTCTGGGTCTCCTGGAAGCTGAGGATGAGATCTGCAAAGAGACGCTTGGATATCTCGAAGAAGTAATGAGCATCAACTATAATTAATACATCACGATTCGTGTCGTTTAGACTGATGGAATGGGAATGACCCACTAGATGCGGAGCATCCTTCACCCTATCTACTGTCACAATGTACCCCTCGTCGTCTTTTGTAGTGTATTCCTCCATGAATTTGGCATAATTAGGGCCTGGATCGGGAGGGGTTAGCATAGTCTCTAAAATGTTGCCTATATGCGGACCTGAGAACCCATGTCCTCTCGCCGTATATGATCATTCCAGCAACAAACATTGGTATGGATAGAATCAAGATTGGAGCGCCCGACCACGACCTGAGAAAGACATAAAATGCCACACAGAATTGGAAGATTAGTGCAAGCAAGTGTCTTAACCACGTACAACTCGTTGTCCTCTAAGGAGTAAGCAGTAATGGTATCCGGGCCGCTGAGGTGCAAGAGAAGAAATGGTGCCCAAAATGCGGTAAGTATATCAGTTTGGTCTGGAGAATGATGTCGGCCGCCATCAGAATCTCCTTGGTTGTTGGAGAGGATACCAAGTGACACAGTTGCCACCCAGTCCGCCAACAAGTAGGCCAACCAAAGAATGATTCTGACCCAATTTCTGGCGGTACGCTTTCTCCGGTTGCCCAAGACGATGAGGAAAATTTGTAAGAAGAGGCTGATTACAACCAACATCTGGAGCTCCCATTCGTTCCACAGTTTCCTCATCCCTTTTGGGACAATCTCCATGGCCCTCCTCTTCTTCTCCACAAAAATCAAACTGCTAACAACTGAAATTTCAAATACCATACATTTATCAAAACTAATAGATGAATTAAGCTACACAGTCGAGATCCTATTGCCCCTGTTCTTGCCATCAAGGCTGTTTCATTAAAACAATTGGATGACGAAACAAAGAAAATAGTTAACTTACTAGTGGGTAGTAGCATTAATGGTAGTTCTGCTCTTGATATAATCCAAAGAGCTTTGAGGGTGAGCTCAACCCCTGCTGGTTGTACTGCTTTCAGCCTCCCCTGAACTGGTCGGTGGTCTCATTTCCTAGTGGATCTTATCAATAAGGGGCTCAAAGGAGACAGTGATGTTAAAACTTTACGACTCCATTGACTTGGGAGTCTACTTGAGATATAGACAAGTCATTGGACCACTCCCAAGGAAATCGTTGAGTTGACTCGAAACTCAACTGAGTTCAAAACTCGATCGACCGAACCTTACAATGGGTAAATAAATTCTTTATAACATTATCTTAAAATTCTAAAAAAAGGTGGAGAAGAAGAAGAAACCATGTTTCTGTATTCACTTTGAAGAAGAAGCTAGCGAGTTTAGGACCTTACCGGCCAAATTAGGTTAAGAAAAAGAAGAAGCCAGCAAAAATAGGTGTTTTCCGGCAAGCTTCTCCGGAAGAAACGAGCTGAGCTTCTCTGTGATGACGAGCTTCTATGGATCCACCGCATAAACTTAACCTTCCAGTACTTATCTAAAGGTTAAGTTAAAAAAATAAATAAAGAAGGGCCATGAGTTTCAAATCAACTTAGAGAAATAAGTATGATAAAATATTTATTTTCTTTCTTGCTGTAGACTGTAGGAGCCAATCCATCCTCCTGTTCCGCTCTCAAACCTCCCTCACAAACTTTGAGAACGGAATCATCGTAAAGAGTGCAGTTTCAAATTTAGTGGTGCCCCAGTTTCAAACTCAGGGATGTTGTGGAATCTGTTTCAAATTTAGTGGAACCCCAGTTTCAAACTCAGGGATGTGGAATCTGAGAACTTTAAGGACCTTATTTCTAGCCATGCTATAGTCTCCTATCTACCTGTTTGGTCTACTACATGAAAATGGGTAAAAAACGACATTGTGTAGTCGGGAAAAACGACAGCCCACAACTGTCGTTAAGTATCCGATGGCCATTTTACAACAAACGACGGCTTGTGGAAGTCATGTTCGTGTGACGCAATAAACGACTGCTTAGAGTCGTCTCGTGAATGTTCTTTTTTTTCCCTTTACTCTTTTGCGAAATAACCCTAACCACATCGCCAGCTTCTTCCCTTCTCTCTCAGTTTCTCTCAACGACTTCTTCTTCCTCTCTCTCTCTCTCTCTCTCTCTCTCATGGCTTCTTCTTCCTCTCTCTCTCTCTCGGAAGGTTTCTTCTGCCTGTCTCCCGGACGGCTACATCTTCCTCTCTCTCAGTTTCTCTCAAATCAAAGCCATAGTTGAATCGTTCAATCCTTTCGAAGAATAAACACCATAGATCCCTCGATCAGAAAAGGTATTGGATCGTACTAGATTTCTGGTTTTTCCATCAGATTTCTTGTTATTTTTTTCGAGATATGGTTATATTGTTTATGCAATCTCGGTTAGGTTAGTAATGTAGCTAGAATTTAAATGTTTCAATTGAGAAATTTTGGTTTTCTAATGGTTTAATGAACGATTGATTCTGTTTCAAGGTTAGGATTAGATCTGCTATTTTTTGGACGACATATGCTGGAAAATTCAATTAGGTTAGTACTGTAGCTGGAAATTTTAGTTAGTTGATTTGGTTTTGTAATGGTTTAGCGTTTTTTTTTTTTTTTGGTCTGAGTAATGGTTAGCATTAGATCTGCTATTTTTGGGATGACATTTATATGCATTTGTTCACTTTATCAAATGAATTTGTTCATATTTTGCGTGGAATTATGTTCCTTTTCAGGGTTTTTTTTTAAAAAGAAAATTTGAGGTGAGTTTAGAGGAGAGAAATAAGGTGATAAATTCACTTAGGAAGGTGTTGATACTTATATGCGTTTATGTACTGAAGTTTTAGGTGTGTGAGCCTGAGTGAGCTTAACATGGATTAGGGTTAATAACCTGATTTTTTGGTGTTGCAGACTTTGTGGGGTTCCTGAAGTTGCCATTAGCCTTTAGGTATTTTGAGTAATTTCTTAGTTTTTGTTTTCTAGATATTTCAATTGGCACATATTTGTGAAGCTTAATTGATGATATATGGCTGTCCACAAGTAGAAGATTCAATCTTTAATCTCTATCTCAAAACCTAGCAACCACATGTTCTGATTTGGATATATATGTTGCTTTTAATTTCCTGGAAAAAATCAGAAAACCCAATATTGGTGATTGTGCTTTAGATATGTAAGTTGCTTAGTCGATGATTGTGCTTTATACTATTTTTATTTTTACTTTGATCTTGAAAACCCAATATTGGTGAAGTGAGCTCTACGCTCACTTGAAAACCCAAGATGATATAATCCTTGAAATAGTGCCTTACACGGCCTTTGATAATCAAACAATCATGTCTGTTATAATCTTCTTTATACATTTGATTAGTCTTTAATATCCTCTTCTTGTTGAAAAATGGGCACGCTTATACTTTGTGTGTCCATGTGTGTGTGCGCATGGGTGTAATTCGTTTCTATTTAAATCTGTGGGGGTAATTTGTTTATAGTCAAATATGATGCACAAGTTCATCCACCCACACCATAGAACCATGGCCGACCGTCACCTTTGGTCACAGACTAACCCCATAACACCTATTAAATGATCCGAACCATCCAACCAAAGGACCTGTTTCCTGGACAGTTTGCCATAAATATATTGTCCCTCAAAAGTAAGTAATCAAACATAAGATTATGGTTGTGATGTTTGGTTTATATGATTCTGGATTGCGTGGAGGTAAACCTCTTGTTGCTCTGTGAAATCGAGGGTGGATCAGCACTTGTAAGTAAAACTCTTGTTGCTTTGTTAAATCCAAAATTTCTACATTTAGGAATTGAAATGCTTGCACTTGGGTCTTTTAAACAATGTATTTTATATATAATCTAGACTTGTGGTATTCCTCAAGGCTGCTCGAGAAAGGGAAATAACGCAAATAGAGTATAAAAAAAGGATTAGAACAAGGAGAGGGTTTTGTTACCTTAAGTAAAGATCTGTAATGGGAAAAAATTAAGTGGAAAATAGATATTTTCTTTTTTCTTTATTGTAAGTACAGATATGTAATGTGCTTGTGTCATTGATCTAAAAAATGTAGAATCCCTGTTTTCTTATGCTTTGTGAGTTTTTGCTGGTAGTATGTTCTTTTCTATAGAACTTATGACAAGCATTTAGAAATGAAAAGATACGATCCAGTTCTCAAGAGCATCTTTCTTTTTCCCTTTTTGGGTGTTCTTCATTGCATGTTAGCTTTACCGAGTTTAATGCGTTTTCTATTACTTGTAGTGTGTAGATGATAACCAAATTCTTTGATGGTGGTGGTTTTGGTGTTGGGTTTTGGTGTTTGGGAAATGATGAGATAGTCAAACATATTTTCAGAAGCTCAATGCTCTGTTGAATGGTTTTTTTTGCAGATCAGCTAGGCATAGTTTTGAAATTTCTTTTTTTTGGTAATGTTCTAATTAGGACTCTTTGGCTACTATTTTTAGTTGTCACAAGAATGACTGTTTGGGTTTATTACATTTGTTAGTTTGCTAGTTTAATCAATAGATCAACCTATTGGAAGCTCAAACATATTTTCAGAAGTTCAAAGATATTTGTTATAAAATATACTTTTTTGTAATTGTAAAAACAAGTTCATAAGAAATTTTAGTAGTATTTGTGGCACTGACACTAGAGGGGTTTTTACTGTCCCATAATATAATTGTGCTGGGACTCATGGACTTTCCAATTTAGAGCATTTTGGTAGATGGGGCACTTCTGGATGTGCCAAATTTATGACCGATGCTGATCTGAAGATCCTAAGCTTTCATTACATGGACTGTTTGGCCATAGTTGGCCACATTAGGTCTGATTGTCTTATTTAGTTAGATAGAGTAGCTACAGTGCTACACTGTGGAAGATTTTTTATTATGGATATTGGACATGGTACACTAAATGAATGTGGTCAATAGGATATACTGTGCAGTTTTTAGGAGGCTTTGGGTATTTGAGGGAAAAAATTCTATCTTTGAAGTTAGCACTCTAGTTTAATCTGAGAGTTATATGACCATTCAGGGTCATAGATAGATTTAGTTTGATGGTGGAAAGGAATTGGGGAACTTTGTTTACTTGTGTTCTTTCATGGAAACTTGACATGCTTACTTTTTTGACCTCCTATCTCTTTTTCTCATATTTTTTTCCAGTCTCAAGAAGAAGTGAACAACACGCTCTTTTGGTATGCTCTGTTAAATTCTTTACAATTTTTTACATCTCATATTAATAATAAAGTCTACCTAAATTCTTTACAATTTTTGGGTTATGGCATGCTCTATTATACCTACTTTGACATTTTTTAATGTATAGGTATATATAAACAAGGGAGCTGGTCAGAGACATGGAGTAACTAGAAGGAGTTATTCTTTAAATTGGGGCTTCTCTTGTAATGAGAAAGAGAGAGAGAGAGATGGAGCTTGTGAAAGCTCTGGTTTTCGATTGGCAGGTAAAAGACCTTGATCTCTCCCCTTTTTTGGGCCTATTTCATGGTTTTTGGTGTTTGACTATCCTAATTTGAATCTCTAATGCTAAGTTTGGCATTTAAGACAAAAGAACTGTAACTAAGAATTAGTTAACAATGCAAAATAGATTTTCTTGTCACATTGACATCAAAGTATTGGCATTTAAGACAATACTTTGATGTATACTTTATGGACATTAAGTTTTGGTTTGTTTGATTTATAGATTGGTCCACTTTTTTTAGTGCTAGCATTTTAGTGTCCATCTAGATGCAGGTCAAATGCCCAAAATGCCCACTAATAAGGTATATTCTCTGGAATTCACACAGATCATAATCTGTTCTAATTTTCAAATCTTCACATAATCAGAACATAATCATAGATGACCTTTAAAAGTGGTGAGAACAACCTCATATTCCTGTCCAAGCTTAACTTGAGAGAGTGGTAGAGGCTCAGCTTCTATAAAGTCATTAATGGTTGAACTGTAATCTGGGTTCTATCTATAAAGTGGTATGAACTTAAAGCAAGAGAAAATGGGTATTACTGCAAAAGTAACTTCATCTGGGCAGCAAGAGAAAGTGGGTATTATTGCAAAGTAGTGGGTTGAACTCTTCACAACCCAGTGACCCATTATTCCAAACTACCCACCAAATCACATAGAACAGAGCTGCTAAACTCTCTGGAATTCACACAGTTCAGAATCTGTTCTCCGAATCCGACACAGTTTATATCTGCCTTCCGGAGTATTGGCACCAGTATTACCTGGTAGTGTATTGGGCGTTGAGTTGGGTTTGGGACTTTGGGTGCCAGAGTTCTGGACTCCAAAATATCAAAATTATAAGAAATAATTTCCTTTCTTCCACAAAATAGTTAATCTGGTTCAGTGATTTGATATTTCGTCTGATCTGTGATGGAAACCTTTTGAGGCCAGTTGATCTCTTTTGTGCTTCTTTGCACCTTGGACCTAACTCTTTTTCCACATCTCAGGCTGCATACAACTACTTACAGGTGACTATAACAATCCAAGTGATACAGCCGTACATTGATGCCATAATTCCTTGTAGCTCAATGGTTTCTTATTAGCTTCTTATTAAGTTTGATGTATATTTTGATTTTTTGTTGATTATTTATATTATTGAAGCAAGAATATACCATGAGATTTGATTACAACAATTTATGATTTGATTTTTGCGTAAACCATATATAGAACTTGCTGGAAACAATGTTGACACCTCATTATTATTATTATTATTTCTGTGGGATTCCTGATTTTTATTGATAATTATTTTTCTTTAGAGTTTAGGTTACTTGCTGTAGATTTTATGTAACCTGCAGGCTCATGATATTATCACTAAGCTGTTAGTAATACTCTTACATGAGCATATATATATATATATAAAATCCGTTTCAACTAGCTCTTCCGGAGTATTGGCACCAGTATTACCTGGTAGTGTATTGGGCGTTGAGTTGGGTTTGGTACTTTGGGTGCCAGAGTTCTGGACTCCGAAATATCAAAATTATAAGAAATAATTTCCTTTCTTCCACAAAATAGTTAATCTGGTTCAGTGATTTGATATTTCGTCTGATCTGTGATGGAAACCTTTTGAGGCCAATTGATCTCTTTTGTGCTTCTTTGCACCTTGGACCTAACTCTTTTTCCACATCTCAGGCTGCATACAACTACTTACAGGTGACTATAACAATCCAAGTGATACAGCCGTACATTGATGCCATAATTCCTTGTAGCTCAATGGTTTCTTATTAGCTTCTTATTAAGTTTGATGTATATTTTGATTTTTTGTTGATTATTTATATTATTGAAGCAAGAATATACCATGAGATTTGATTACAACAATTTATGATTTGATTTTTGCGTAAAGCATATAGAGAACTTGCTGGAAACAATGTTGACACCTCATTATTATTATTATTATTTCTGTGGGATTCCTGATTTTTATTGATAATTATTTTTCTTTAGAGTTTAGGTTACTTGCTGTAGATTTTATGTAACCTGCAGGCTCATGATATTATCACTGAGCTGTTAGTAATACTCTTACATGAGCATATATATATATATATATATAAAATCCGTTTCAACTAGCTCTTCCGGAGTATTGGCACCAGTATTACCTGGTAGTGTATTGGGCGTTGAGTTGGGTTTGGTACTTTGGGTGCCAGAGTTCTGGACTCCGAAATATCAAAATTATAAGAAATAATTTCCTTTCTTCCACAAAATAGTTAATCTGGTTCAGTGATTTGATATTTCGTCTGATCTGTGATGGAAACCTTTTGAGGCCAATTGATCTCTTTTGTGCTTCTTTGCACCTTGGACCTAACTCTTTTTCCACATCTCAGGCTGCATACAACTACTTACAGGTGACTATAACAATCCAAGTGATACAGTCGTACATTAATGCCATAATTCCTTGTAGCTCGATGGTTTCTTATTAGCTTCTTATAGAGTTTGATGTATATTTTGATTTCTTTGTTGATTATTTATACTATTGAAGCAAGAATATACCATGAGATTTGATTACAACAATTTAGAGTTTAGGTTACTTGCTGTAGATTTTATGTAACCTGCAGGCTCATGATATTATCACTGAGCTGTTAGTAATACTCTTACATGAGCTTATATACATACTAGTTAACCCGGCACGTGCAAGGCACGTTCAGGGTTATATTCTTATATGTTAATTATCAAAATATAAATTAAAAAAAGAAAAATTTATCTACTTATTTAAAAAAAATTGAACCAACAGTTTCACCCACTTTTTTGCCTCCCTATCAAAGGAATCAATCACCACTTACTTCCAATATATAATGGCTAAAACCCAATTTGAGGTATGTTGAAACCTCAATCCAAGCAAATAAATGAGTGAAAGGAAGGGAATAACTATTGATATTCGATTTCACCTGGCATATTTCATATATAAGATATAAAATGAGGGTTATCATTTGTAAATAAGAAACTTGAATATGGGTATTCTGGGAAGTAAATATGAAACTTGAATAAGGGTATTTTGGGAAGAATAAACTTGAACAAACGAATCCTTCTCCTCTTTTATAATATATATATATATATAATCCGTTTCAACTAGCTCTTTTCAAGGCATTCAGCATACTCACGTTCTTTCTTAAAACACCCCTAAGTATTGAAAATGATGCATGAGCCCAAAAAGTATTTTTTTGAAATAAATTTTGATTAGTTTTCCTACTATTTAAGTCATTTAGGCTTAAAAGATTACAGATGGATTAAGATAAGTGGAATCATGGTTATTCATAAGTTTCTACATGAATGGTGTGGATGTTATGAAGGTGACGGTATCGTTTTACATATGTCAGATAAAAAGTTTATGAGATATGATATATGTAACTACCATAGATTCATCATTCATCTCTTAATACCCACCTTCAGTGATTGGAACACTTTGGCATCAGCTTGTCCCTTATCTCTCCCACTTTTTTTTACATTTGCTTCAATAAATCTCCTGCTGTCCCATGGAAACTTATCTGATCATTACAAGAAGAAGATTGACAAATATGAAATGATGATCATGTTCTTATTCTTCTTCTGTCGTTCGTATATATTCTTATCTCATCTATATATTGCATTCTTTTTATGCAGGGAGGTAAAGGATTTTGCGAGGAGATTGAATTCCATCAAGTTCAGAATTACAAACCAACAATTACACTGTCCTTCAATGTCGAGTATTCAATTTCAGTTATATCAGGTATCCACTCACTTTGTGTTCTGTACATATAGTTTCAGGCTTTTACATTAAAAACAATTTATTGACATTGTATTTATTGTGACAATTTAGTTATGGATTTCCCACCTATTGATGAGGCTGACATTAGTCACTGCATCAAACATCAAACCATATTTAGCTTAATATGTCTGGTATTTGACTCTTCATTCATCTATTGTTGAGTTTATAATTTTTCGAACTTTTCTGTAAGGGGATCTGAAGTTAAGGCTATGGGCCAGAGATCAATAGAAGCACATGATTTTGATTGACCTGCTTGCTTCAAATAAAAATCCAGAATCTAGTGACTTTGCAAGAGCTTCAGTCAGCAAGTGGGCAGCTTGGTCATCAGCAGTCAAGGTGTTTTGAGGTTGAGGCACGCTTCAAAGTTCTTTTTTTTTGTTGATTATAGGTTTTCAGTCAGTTCTTGATGATAGTGTAATTAGGAAATAATCTGCCAACACCAAGACTACTTTCAAGATTTGTATTTGTATTGTATTGTGGTTTGCTAATTTGATTGATGATTATGTAGAGAAGATGAAACTAATTTTTAATATGTATTGTATTCTGTATAGAAGAAAGTTAGGATGTGATGGATTAGAGTAAATGTATTAGAAATGAATTTGCATGTAAAAGGTAACAATGACAAGTTTCGTTTGGGAGATTTTTTTTTACACATTTTCTTTAAAAAGGACGATCGTAGACCGTCGTTAATCATATTATCGATTTTTTTTAAAAAAGAAAACGCAAACCACGACGGCCCATGACGTAAAGAACGATTGCTATACACCGTCGCTGATGAAAAAAAAAAAGACTGTCCATGATTGTCGTATATCCTGATATATAATCGATGCTCACGGACAGTCGTTTGTGAAAAACGACACCAACTTTCTCGACAGCCCACTCAACAGTCAGAAATAGTCGTATTTGATCAAAAACGATAGTTTTGGACAGTCATTTGTTGTTTTTAGCGACTTTTTTTTTTTTTTTTTTTTACGTAATATGTGGTGAGCTTAGGCGGTGTGCGTGTATGGCCCAATAATGCATGCGCATGCATACTATCACCTCTTCTTCCATTAGAGGTGCCCGAGGTACCCGAGGTTACACCTCAGCATCTGCCCGTGATAATCCGTTGTCTTTTACATTGTGTAATTAGTCAATTCGTGTTGGCCTCGGATTGTCTCTGGCGAAGCCAGAAAGGGCTCTCGGGGTTCCATACATTGTGTGACACTTGGAGTAAAATGGGGAGAAGTCATTCCATTTTCTCTCCATAATTTTGACTTCTCCCCATTTGATATCGCACACCTTTATTCTTACACACATATCACCACGTGCCTTATTATTGGTGGAAAAGTCAAAATTATGGGGCCCATGATTTTGACTTCTCCACCACTTGTCACCTATTCTATGGAACCCCGGGACAAGTCCTTTCTGGCTTCGCCAGAGACAATCCAAGGCCGTAGGAGTTAGCTTGTGTCAGTGGTAAAGCCTTCACTTTTTTTTTCTTTATTAATTTTAATTTTAATTTATTTATATTTTTTCTTTTTTATATTTTATATTGTACGATGAACCGTGTGGGTTAAGTCATTAGGATTTCTACCAAAAAAAAAAACAAGAGAGGTTCACAGCCAACTTCGATTGAACTCTTCCTGAGTTCAATCACGCCCAGAGGAGAGAGTTCAATCGCACCAGAGGTCAATACGTGTTTCTTTTAGCTCTTAGTAATTGCGATTAAGATTTACTAATCCTTGGAGTTTAAAAATATAACTTTGGTCTTTAAAAAATAAAATAAAATACAATAATTATTTATATATACCGATGCCAATCCTATCCTAAATTGAAACTTGATGTTAATATGTATTTTATTTCTTAAGTTAAGATTAAGGGCTGTGTGTGGTGTGCGTGAATTTGTGTGCGAGTTTAATAAGCTATCAAAAAAAATTATTTAATTATTTTCTTTCTTACTGTTGTATATTGCCAAACCAAAGTTAGTTAGCAGTCAATTGCAACTAAACTCTCACTAAGTTTAATCCCTTCCATGGGCCAACATATGTCCCTTTTATCCTATATTAACTATGGTTAATATTTACTAACTAATTGTTGGGGTTCAACAATGTAACCTCGATTTTTAGAAAAAATATTTAATTTTGTTTAAGAATTTTTAACCTTTAGTGTTAATATTTTTCTTTAATACTTTTTTAAAAACCAATATTATATTGTTGAATATGAAGAGCTAATGAATCTTAACCACAGTTGATAGAGGTTAAAAGGGACACATGTTGACCTATGAGTACGATTGAACTCAGGGAGAGTTCAACGACATCCGACTTTGATTCAATCTCAACCAAAGTAAATCCAACTCAGTATGCCTTATTAGCTGGAATTTTGAATTTAATTATACTTAGCTTTGATAAATTAACTGTAGTTTTATAATAATTCTCCCTTATGCTTAATTTTAATTTTTAACTCATTAACCCCATTAATTTTCAATTTATATTATATATATAATTAAAAATATATTATATTTTCGAGTTACAGAATTTGAGTTTTGTCAGATTTTGGCAAACTTTTTGAATTAACTCGAATTAATAAGTCTCGAATCTACTGAGGTTTCGTGTTTTAAAACATTGCAGTAACTGTGGTCGATAAACCACAATAGTGCACCCGTAAGAATGGTCAGATTAAGAGTGGTCAAATACCGCACAAAGTGTTGCGGACTCAAACGGCATGCCTAACTGCCTTGCAAGCACTCTTGAACTCTTGTGCAAACTCAACTTAGTGACTGGTGTTACCATCCCCTTTAATCCCACATCTGTTGGGTACTTAGATTTGGCATATATAAGGGTTCAATAGTCCTCTATTGATTAAAAAAAAAGTTCCGTGCACATTTGTTTTTTTTTTGTTTTTTGAAAAAAGCCACTTAAAGGGATCGGGGGGGTTTGACAGACTCTACCTATTTACCTGTTTACTAATACAATAAAATTTAGGAGACCTAAAACCTTACCCCTCAAAACCAAAAACAGACAAAACCTTACCCTAAGAGACAACCAAAAAAGGTCTGTGCGTGTCCTTTGCTTTAGGATACCAATATGTTTGGTAGCGTGGGAGCTAAATGTGTAAAATATGGGACATGATATTATGGCCGTATGGGCCAGAGTCTAACGATTAAAGCCTTGAACCCGTCGTGTCGTTTTTACTTGCCATTGGTGCTAGTATCTTGATTTAATGGGATTAATACTAATAAAAGAAATTCCTTGCCACAATCCTCATAAAGCATAATGTGACAGCTTAACAACCATGGACTAGAAAGTTTTTAATGAATTAAAGAGACAACTTATAACACGACAACATGCACTGCAAAGTTTCAGATAATATACATGACATGTAGGGCTGTCAACAGTCGAATTCAGATAGGATTTGCCTATATTATAATCCGATCCGATCCGATCTGATCTGAAATCCGATTGATCTTATATTCGTCAGATTTGAACTCCCCAATCCGATTAGAGAGGTGGTTATATTGGGGGTTCACCTGATGTTCTCCATTAGTGAGAGATCCTTCTTCTTCCTCATTGGCTGTTGTTTATCTGTAAAAAGAAAAGTAAAGTTTTTGTTCTATTTTCTTTTATCGCTTGGTTTTTTCCTTCTCTTCATGAGGGTTTCTTGTGAGAAATCCTCTTTTCATAGCTTTTGGAGAGTCATTTTTGGATTCCCCCTTGACTTCTTCCTTTTGAGGGAATCAAAAGATTCTCTCATTTTTAGAGAGAGTCATCTGTCTTTTGATAGCTTAGAAAAACCTGGTACAATTAGGATTCATTTTTCTTAAAGGACTCCAAATTGATTTCCCTTTTTGGAGAACCTAGGAGGATAAGACATTTCCCTTTAAAAGGGGAAGAATCCTATCTTCCAAAAAAATGAGAGATTAGTCCTCCTTTCGGATGAGGTGCCATATGATCCTCTATTATTGGAGAAAAATAGGAGGTTTCTATCTTGAATCTTCCAAAGCTGGCAAATAGTCATTTTTTTATAAGGGATTCTCAATTATTGGAGAAAAATAGGGGATCTCTATCTTGAATCTTCCAAAGCTGGCAGAGAGTCCTTTTTTATAAGGGATTCTCTACCACATGACAGTCAATATCTGATTGTCAGCTGGAAAAAGACTGACCTTGGTCAGTCCGCAAATTAAAGGGGTGAGACCATGGGTCTCATCCGTGGCTTGGGTCAGTTTCAAAACCTATTTGTGCTGCAGACTGGGTTCTGACCTTGGTCAGCTTGCGGATCAAGACAGGATGGAACCATGTGTCTAGCCCTTGGTCTGGGTTGAGTCCTTGGCCATTTATGGTCACGAATTGGGCTAGTCATTGATTAGCCCGCGGATGGACTCATAGAGTCTGTTAGCAGAGCTTAAGCGGGGTCTACCCACAAGAGCAAACCCTAACCACGTGTCAGTCCCCTAAGGACTGACATAAAGAGGTATCCGTGGGGTATTATTACCCTGCCACCATTAAATGCTTGGAGGGCTGTCGGTTAGCTAGCCCTTGGCTAGCTGGCACGTGTGCCTTTGGCACGTGAGAATTCTAACCGCTCATTCTATGAGTGGTGATCGGGTGCGGGCGGGTGCATGGTGCACCCGCCCTGTGGACAATGAGATTTCACTTCCCACAAATGCCCCTCAAGATCTAAACAGCTGAAAATGATTCAGCCATTCAGATCCTGCTATGTGGCAGTGAGCGTGGGGTGATGCATTGTCTCCCCACTACGCGGGCTGTACCTCAGCAGACAATCCACTACGAGGTGGGGGTTATCGAGAAACCCTCATGAAGAGGGTTTCTCCCCCTTAATGCCAGACGGCGGGAGATCTTCTCCTGTCATCTGGGTTGTCCATTTCAAAATAGACGGTCTGAATTTATTTTAAGGGGTCCCTATATAAGGGACCCTTCATTCTCAGGGAAGGCACTTTGCCTTCCCATTTTTAGAAAACAGAGAACTCTGAAAGCTCTCTGCTTCTTTTTCAGAGAGAATTTTTTTTTTCTTCACTCTCGGTTTCTCTCTCCCTTTTCAGGTGGGTTGAGTTTTTCGACCAAACTAGTGAGGGGAAAGAGCATTTGGCTCTTTCCCGGTTCATTTTCTTTTGAAAGAAACCCTTTCTTTGGGTTTCTTGGCCTCACAGAGGAAAGGGATGAGGGTTTCTCCTCATTCAGAAGGTTCGGAATGCCCTTATGGGCATTCTTTGGGGTTTTCCCTATTGAATGGACCCTTGGAATGCCTTTTTGGGCATTCTGCTATTTTTGTAGGAATTTCGGTACCATTACTGGAGTTCCAAGGTTTTCTGATGAGGGAAACCTAAAGGGTCATCTGAGAAGATGACTTCCTATTCGTAGACTTGTTTGCGGACTAACTTTGCCCAAGGATTAAAACAATTTCGAGGACTTTCATATCCACGGGCTCTAATTAACATTGCAGGGACTATGTCTGCGGACGCTAATTACTACCCGCGGACATTTGGTTCTCAAATTTGGACTTTTCTACTTTTTGGTTAACTCCTATCATTTATCCACGGACTTGTACGTCTGCGGACTTGGACTTTTCCAATTTTTTGGTTGAGTCCTGTAATCTGTCTGTAGACTTGTTTACGGACTTGGACTTTTCCAACTTTTTGGTTGAGCCCTGTAATTTGTCTGCGGACTTGGACTTTTCCAATTATTTGGTTAAGTCTTGTAATCTGTCGGCGGACTTGGATTTTTCCAAAAATTGGTTAAGTCCTACAGGGGGTCCTTAGACCATTTTAAATTAATTAAGGCTTATTAAAATTTGTTTAATTCTTTTTTAAACACACTTAATTGGGCTATCTCACAACTTAGGGTTTCTTAAATGCCCTGACATTTCAACTAAGGGGTCTTGACTATTTTGGTCAAGACTTAGGGTCTATTTGTGGCCCCAAAAATCAAATTATTTAATCTCCTTAGGTACGTGTTAACCTTTAGTAGTTTGTTTAATATACCTGATCGGTTTTGTGTTTTTTGTTGCACAGAATGGTTGTTTCATCGCGATATTTTATCGGCAAATAGGTGTTCCGCTAGCTTGATATTGACGAAAATGATCAGACTAGATAGAGTCTGACTCGCCATATTGAAATAATGGGCCTAGACGGTGTTGGAGAAGTCAAATCCTTTAAGATACGGGATCCAACTGAATGGGTGGGAATAAGCACCGCCCTAATTGCCCTTTTCGATCCCTAGTTCAGCATTGTAGCTAGCCAAAATGAAGGTCAGGTTTTGTACTTGAAACTTATCAGAGAAGCTAACTTACCCGCAGAAGACCCGACCAGAGTGGTCAAGGATAGATTTGACATACTGCTGAACAGGGTAGATAAATTCTTATGGGACAATTCGATGCTGATCAAAGGGGCTTCCTCCATAGATACCAGAGACTTATGGTCGGCATGGGTGCACGATGTCTACATCCATTTTCGAGCATAATTGAACACAGTTGGGATCCGGGGAGCCGTGGCGTTGGCCCGGTATGAGTGCAAAAGGGATGCGCATTTCTTACGCAGCCTGTTGAACTAGTGGTGTGCTGCAACGAATACATTTCACATGGCTTGGGGGGAAGTAGGACTTCCGATTAATGCCATGTACCACATTTCAGGACTTTCTCTAGATGGGGCCCTGTATGATTAGTTCACACCATTCAATGCTAACCTCTATTCGAATAAGGTTCCCGGCTGCACCAGTGAATTATTTACAGCTTACAACACAATCCTTGGTAGCAAACAAGGTGATGTGAAAGGTAAGAAGACGATGGTAGCGGCTTTTGGGACAGTTGAAGGAGAAAGAAAAGAAGCTGAAGAAGTATTAGAAACAACCAAAGTAAAGGGAAAAGAAAAGGCTTCTCAGAAGGATAAACTTCGCAGGGTTTCCTTTACTTCGTGTTTGAAATATTTCTTCCACAGAAAAGCTTGTGAATATTCAAGGAACTCGGAACCTACTCCATCTGATGAAGAGATCAGGAGTTTAGAGATTTTGACGAGTTATGGAGTAAGCTGAGAAGGTTATTTAGCCACCTTCATTTCATGTTGGCTTTACAGCTTTGCACTGCCCTCCCGTCGAGGAGAAGTCATTCGTCTAGAGACGTTTGTGATGGCTAGCAAGCTGGCTATGGGAACTAGACACTGTCTCCTGATACCAATAATGAGAAGTTTATACCGAGAGTTGGGGACATCTCGAAGAGTATTATGCTAATTTAAAGGTAAAAGAGTGGGTCGCTAACTTAGGTGAAGGATGGACCCTTTGCTCGGGTAGCCTACATACCCGTCTCACGGGACCAGACTAGTGTAGTTCTATCGAAGGGTGAGAGTTGATTGATTTACATTTTTGGTATTTTGGTGGTATTTGAATATTTTTGGTTTTTAAATTGTATTTTAGGCTTGTTTTGGAGCAAAAGTAGTTTAGACTCAATTTGGAGCATAATGAGGTTTAGTAAGTTAATCAGGGTTAGAATGTAATCTACGATAGGTTAGGAGGGGCCTGGGATTTTTCCTGGACCATGGCAATTCGAACAGGTAGGGTGGTTGTTTGAACGACCATGATTCTGTTACTGAAACAAAGTCGTTCGAACGAGAAAGGACCCGTTCAAATGGTGGTGATTCTAAAACTGCCTAGAATCCAACATTATGGGGTTTAATGGGAATTAATTGGGGTTAAAGACTAACCTAAGATTGGGTTTACGTGGTGAGGACGCAATGGGCCAAAAGAAAAGGGAAAGACTAACACAATCATGCTCGTTTGAACGGAATGCGCCTCATTCAAACGGGCATGGCTAGAAAAAAAACATGAACGAAAGGAAATGGGTCTCGACTGTTACCAGACCTTAAACAGAGAAGGAAATACAACATATGAAGGGATATAAAAAGACAATGCAAATAGGAAAATGGAAGATCGATCTCCTTTTAAAGAACAAGGACCCTCTATACCATTGGACTTGGTATAGAAGAGCCGAATTAAGGTTGTAGGAGTAGTCTTTTAAAAAGATTCCTAGCTAGAAATGGATTAGGAACTAAAAGAAAACAATAAAAACTAGACTATACAAAAATGCAAAAGGGTACTCATCCTCCTCCTTTCAATGGGTCCCTCTACACCATTGGATTACTGTAGAGAGACCCGCCAAAGAGAAATGATGGACTCTCACAATTGGCTCTAGAAATGAACTAGAACCTAAAAAAAGCAAATAAAGTTTAAGCAATACAATAATAAAGCAATAAAGAAAATTGAAAATGAAGAAGAGAGAAAATGGAAGATGGAGAGGGTGAGGTGAATACCCACCCTCCCCTTTGCTCTTCAAAGCTCCGAGATAATCGACTCCAAGGTGAGGATGGCGTTCAATGAGGGGTAGCCTCAAGGTTCTAGCTCGGTGATTGTGTTTGGATTGAAAGGGGTTTAGGGTTAATGACAGTTTCCTATCAGAATTTTCAATGGGTTTTGGGGTTGAAGGAGATAGTGGATAAGGGTTTTAGACTAAGGATTTGGAAATTGGGGTTTAAAACTTGAATGAGGGGTATATATAGGTTTTCTAAAGGTTAAGGTAGTTTGGTAATTATCTAGGGAATTTAAGAGTGAGGTAATTAGGCGGTCGAATTAGGTTTGGATCCCAGAATATTCAATTTTTGTGGGGTCCGTTCGAACAAACTCATGTTGTTCGAACCAAATTAGGCATAAATAATCTAAGGGAAATAGTTAACATACCTGGGAAATGGATTTTAAAATCCAAGGCTGAACCTCATTGGTCCATGCCCCCCCTCTTAAATACCCACTAACTGTGGTGGGTATTTAAGAGGAGGGGGCATGGACCAATGAGATCTAGCCTATAAAATCCATTTCCCAGGTATGCTAATCACTACTCATAATCTAACCTTTGGTTTTAGAAAAAATATTTTTTAAAAAATTAACCTTGCTTATGATTCACTTACTCATGTGGTTACTTTTTTAAACATATTTTTTCTAAAAACTAAGATTAGATTATTTAACCGTAGGGATGAGTGAATCTTGACCTCGGTTAATGAATGTCAAAGAGAACATGTGGTGAGCTTGGGAGACTTGCGTGAACCACCCAAGGTGCCTGAGAGCTAATCTCGGGCATCTGCCAAAGAGTGGTGTTTGAGAGCTAATCTCGGGCATCTACCAGAGAGAATCCGTTGTCCAAACAATCCTTGTTTTTTTTTTGGTACAAATAACGTGGTTAAGCCGTACCCCGGTTAGAGTGTTAGTATCTGTTCGGTTAATGCCTAGCATTTTTAAGCTTGGCTAAGGGTGATTATGCAACCCACGCAACCCTTGTTCATTTACCATTACTCATTTCCTTTTCTTTTCGTGCGATTAATTACCCTACAACTGAAGGAAAAAAAAAAATAAAAAAAAAAAAAAAAAAAATAATAATAATAATAATAATAATTATGCTTGTTCTAATAATTTAGATCAATCACTAGAACCCAATGAAAAAAGAAAAAGAAACAGTCATTACTAACTAACGCACGCTCAACTTAGCTCTTACATGGCCTTTTGATATTTGGATTTGTTCAGTTAGACCAAGATGCGCCATGAGAAGCCAGACGTGAGTGAGCAGCTCTCCGCCTCGCCTGAGCTGCTGAGCATGATAAAACCCTCTGCACTGACTCGCTGCGTAAGATAGCAACTCCACCCACACTTCACTCATGGTCTCCCATTTCCTCTCTTTCAACGACTCCAATAATTTGGCAAGCCTACTCGCATCAAATAGCACCGACTTGCTTCTATCTCCCTTCACTTCACTTGGAAGAATTTTAATTTCCACTGTTTTTCTATCTTTTATGGATTTTCTTTCAATGAAAAAATTCATGAACTCAGCGCAGGTGTCTCGAAACCTGATCTGACCGATCCCGTTCGGCAACATGAAGGGACACATGACTAAGAGATACAACATATATTCCGATACAAGCTTAGAAATTTTACAATTTGGACTACTCTGTGTCTCGGAGGAATCCGAATGAAAGCATAGATCCGTGGCAATGTGCCAGAGAAGAATGATTTGATCAAATTCTGTCTCAATGAACTCACGGAAACATTCGTTCTCTTGTATCAGAGCATCTCTTCTAGTGCACAGCTGCTTGCGTACAACAACATCTTCACCTCTCTCTGCTTTCTCTTTCAGCTGTCGGAAGATCAATTCCTTCAGCTCGGGAGAGACATTCTCTAAAGTCTTGTAACGGTATTGTTCTAGCACTTCATAAATGCAAAACAGCTTCTGGAGTTGAGCGAACTTTGTCGGCTTTTCGTCGAGGCAAAAACTAAACAGATTATACTGTGCCATGGAATTGGACCACATTTTTTTTATCCGAAAAGATTCGAAAATATGTTTCGCTAGCCGGCTCTTGTGGTTACTCAGATGAAGGAATGTTTGTTCCGAGATAAGTACCAAAATGGCTGCATAAATTTCTAGAGCAATTGCTCCAACCAACAATAGGTGAGTGATAATTATGTCGATGTTTTTGAACCCATCCTTCTTGATGATCAGAAAGGCCACAAAAGCAGAAACGGTGGATGATAAACTGATGAGGCGGAGAATATAGCCTGTCACAGTATTAACTACGGTGGACTTGGTGTAGAGCGCATCATACATGAATCCGAGCTCAACCTCAACCACTTTAAACGCCTCTTCACAATTCCTTTCCAAGAAGTAGGACTGGCTGTTCTGGGTCTCCTGGAAGCTGAGGATGAGATCTGCAAAGAGACGCTTGAATGTCTCGTAATAATAGTGAGCTTCAAGTAAAATTCCTGTATCAGGAATTTTTCCGTCTATACTGATAGTATGGTTATGACCCACTACATGCGGAGCATCCTTCACCTTATTCACTGTCACAATGTACCCCTCGTCGTCTTTTGTAGTGTGTTCCTCTATGAATTTGGCATAATTAGGGCCTGGATCGGGAGGGGTTAGCATAGAGTCTCTAAAATGCTGCCTACTTGCGGACCTGAGAACCCATGTCCTCTCGCCATATTTGATCATTCCAGCTACAAACATTGGTATGGATAGAATCAAGATCGGAGCGCCCGTCCACGAACTAAGAAAGACATAAAACGCCACACAGAATTGGAAGATTAGTGCAAGCAAGTGCCTTAACCACAACTCGTTGTCCTCTAAGGAGTAAGCAGTAATGGTATCCGGGCCGCCGAGGTGCAAGAGAAGAAATGGTGCCCAAAATGCGGTAAGTATATCAGTTTGGTCTGGAGAATGATCTCGGCCGCCATCGGAATCTCCTTGGTTGTTGGAGAGGATGCCAAGTGACACAGTTGCCACCCAGTCCGCCAACAAGTAGGCCAACCAAAGAATGATTCTGACCCAATTTCTGGCGGTACGCTTTCTCCGGTTGCCAAAGAGGATGAGGACAATTTGCAAGAAGAGGCTTATTACAACCATCGTCTGGAGCTCCCATTCTTTCCACAGTTTCCTCATCCCTTTTGGGTCAATCTCCATGGCCCTCCTCTTCTTCTCCACAAAAATCAAACTGCTAACAACTGAAATTTCAAATAACCATACATTTATCAAAACTAGTAGATGAATTAAGCTACACATGAGTCGAGATCCTAGCTATTGCCCTTGTTCTTACAATCAAGGCTGCTTCATTTAAATTTAAAACAATTGGATGATGAAACAAAGAAAATAGTTAACTTACTAGTGATTAGCATTAATGGTAGTTCTGCTCTTGATATAATCCAAAGAGCTTTGAGGGTGAGCTCAACCCCTGCTGGTTGTACTGCTTTCAGCCTCCCCTGAACTGATCGGTGGTCTCATTTCCTAGTGGATCTTATCAATAAGGAGCTTAAAGGAGCCAGTGATGTTAATACTTTACGACTCCATTGACTTGGGAGTCTACTTGAGAATATAGACAAGTATTGGACGACTCGCAAGGAAATCGCCGAGTTGAGTCGAAACTCGACCGAGTTCAAAACTCGATCGACCGAACCTCCCAATGGGTAATGAAATTTTTTATAACATTATCTTAAAATCCTAAAAAAGGTGGAGAAGAAGAAGAAACCATGTTTTGTATTCACTTTGAAGAAGAAGAAGTCAGATTAGGTGAAGAAAAAGAAGAAGCCGGCAAAAATAGGTGTTTTCCGGGAAGCTTCTCCGGAAGAAACGAGCTGAGCTTCTCTATGGACCCACCGTACAAACCTTCCAGTACTTATCTAAAGGTTAAGTTAAAAAAAAAAAGTTAAAAGGAAAATAGTCACCTCCTCAGTCGGTGACGCGAGGAGGGGCGTCTTGTCTCCCATTTCTTGTCAAGTGTCCTCCTTGGAACTTTATTTAACTGTGGTTAAAATTCATCGACCCTTGGGGTTCACTTATCTACCCTTGATTTTTTAAAAAATAAAATGAAATAAATTAATTAAAACGTTAAAATAAATTGATTCGAGTTAAAAGGGAGTTGATGTGTGCACTATTTGAGAGCGAGGAGGAATAGTCCACTCCACGTCTACGAGGGGATGTTATGACTGTCAAATCAACTTAGGGAAATAAGTATTTAAAAATAAAATATTTATTTTCTTTCTTGCTGTAATCCATCCTTCTGTTCTGCTCTCAACCAGCGTTTTAAAACTCAGACCGGACCGGTGGGTCAAACCGGTTAACCCAGGACCTGGTTATCTTAGTGGGTTGGGTTGGTCTTTTGATGGGCTGAATACTAAAACCGGGGTGATCCAGTGAAAACCGTCCAAACCGGTGTGACTTAGTCGATCCAGACGATTTTTTTAGAACTGCCTGAATCATGGAAAAATGTATTTTTTATCCTATTTATCCTAAAACACAATATATTAAACAAAAGTAGGGGTTTTAAAACAAAACCCTAGAGAAGAAAAGACTACGTAACAAAAAGAGGATATTGGAGATAGAGAGAACTCAAGCCAATATGAGATGAGATCAAGCCATTATTTTTTCATTTGATTTGAAGGATTTGTATATGTTTTTTAGCTTAGTTTTGAAATTTTTAATAATAATCTCATTTTTTTATTAATTCATAATTAGGATTTTCTATTGATTTCAAGAGGTGCTTCCTCTTTAAAGGTTTGTCTCATCAAAGTTTCTTGCCTTTTGTCATAGAGTTGATACCGTCCTACTGCTAGATTTTTGCTGGTATAGTTGTTGTTCAAACAGTGGGATTAATCAGGCATTGTTATGATTGGGTTAAAGGGGTTTGACTTTATGGTAGAGGAGAGATATGGTAGAGAAGAGATGAGATCTGTGGTATTTCCATTTAGTGGGAAGTTGAACGGCGATTTAGTTTTAATGGGTTTGGACTTTTGATAGAGAGAACTAATCAACAACATTCGTTGATAGGATATGTTTTGGAGATGATGATGATCTTTGCCCATGTTTTTGTTTCGTATAAATGTTTATGCGCGCACTGTTAACTGGTTGTGTGGGTGAGTTTAGAGTGTGTGTCTTACATGATAATGTTTCCACCATTTATTTTCGGTATAAAAAATAGGAAAGATTGATTATATGCGTGTGTGAGTTTAAAGTGTGTCTTACATGTGTGTGTGAGTTTATGTATTATTTTAATCTATTGAATCACTCAAAAAATTATATCTCATGAACCAAATCTGTTAATAGGGAAAAATTATCAATATTAAATATTTTTATGACATTACTTAGGGTCATTGGGTCAACCCGGATTGACCCGACTGTCCGACTGGTTTGAACCAACCCGCCCCATTGACCAGGTTAGTGTCAGGTCTAGGTTTTAAAACATTGCCCTCAACAAAATTTGACAACGGAATTGTCATAAAGAGTGTGGTTTCAAATTTAGTGGAGCCCCAATTCCAAACGATGTTGTGGAATTTGAGAACTTTTCTTTTTTTGGTGACTACAATCATTAGCTATCTATGTATAGGGGTGGTTATTGAACAAAATGTTTGTGAACTACTCGAGCTCGACTCGTTAAAAGCTCGAGTATCGTTCGTTTATTTAGTAAACAAACCGAACTTGAACATCGTTTTCGAGCTCGTTTAGTAAACGAATCGAGCTTGAACATCGTTTTCGAGCTCGTTTAGTAAACGAGCCGAGCTTCAACACACCTGCTCGGCTCGATAAAAGCTCAGTTCGATTATATATATATATATAAATACTAAAAATAAAATATATATTCATCGATAATGGAGAGTCTGTTCTTCAACAACTACTGGAATTCATCTCATCCTTGCTACTCTCCAACCACTCGAGGTATACCCATTCCCCATCAGACGACTACGAAGTCTCCCTCTCCGTCACCGAAGGTTGTTTCCATCCAGGTTCACTTCCTCGGATCGGACAAAACCAGATCGGCTGCTTCTTTGAAGATTTAGAAAGTTTTCAGAAGGTTCTTGGTGAGAAAGAACATGAAAAAGATTGTTGGAATCGGAAGCGAAGTCGATGAGATTGAGCGGAGGCTTTCACAGAGGGAAATGGTTGATCTTATCCGGAGAGTCGGGAAAGAGAGGTTGAAGGTGAATGAGGTACTGATGGATTTGCTTTTCCGGCTGGATTCGGTTAATAGAGTTGATTCTGGTGTCAGGGGTTGCTGGAAGGCGATGATCAGGAAGGCCATCGCGTTGCAGGAAAGGGTGGATGCGATTGTTACTCGAGACCAAAGCTTAGATGTGGCGGATGGTATAGAAACGAAGGATCAAACCCTAGAGATGGATGGTAATGGAGATTCTTCAGGTAGCTGTGAGACTATTGCTGAAGCTGTTGATCAAGCCCTAGGAATCAAAAATAATCTTGCACTAACTGCTAAGCCTTCGTTAATGTGAGGGCTGAAGCTTATTCCATTGTGGACTTTAGTCCCACATCGGAAACAAACCCATGCTTCGGTGAGAGAGTTGGCAATAAAAGGTAATGAGTGGGCTTGTCAGGCTTGGCCTGTTTAGAAGCCCAAAAACTGATGTTGTGAGCATGAGCCGAGCTCAAGCTCAGCCAAAGCAATTTGCAACCAACCTGAGCCATGCTAAACTCGAACTCATTTATCTTTTCACGAGCTGATCACTAGCCGAGTTCGAACACTAGTAATTATTTTTAAACCGAGTTCGAGTTGAAGCGAACCGAGCTCGAACATCCTACTACTCGGCTCGGCTCGATATCACCCCTATCTATGTATGCCAGGGTTAGAGGGTTAGGGGATTAGAAAGTCAAGGGTTGGTGCTCAACAGCCACACCAGTACTCGAACACGAGTTGCCTTTGGGACAAACCCAAGGCGCGTGGGGCGCGTGGAATCTAAGAACTTTAAGGACCTTATTTCTAGCCATGTTATGGCCTTCTCGTACCTAGTTTTCTATATGTGGATTTCTTCTCCAAAAAAAAAATTTATGTGGAGCTTAGACTTCCATTAAAAAAAAAAAAAATAATCTATTTTTAGACTTTTTTGTTAAATCATTTTTTACTTTGTACAACTAAGTCAGTTTTCATTTTTTTTACATGGCAACGGAGTTTCTCTGGCAGATGCCCGAGGTTACACCTTAGGAACCTCTCTTTGCATGACATGTGGGAACATATTTAACTGAAGAGGTGATAGCATGCATGAATGAGTGAATCATATGTAATGTTAATTTTTTTTAAAAAATAAAAACTAAAAAATAAGGATTAATGATTTAATCCTAAGAATGAATGAATCTTAACCAAATGTCAGAGAGAACACGTGGGCGGGGTGTGTATACAGTCCAATGATGCAGGTTATAGCCTCCTAGGATAAATGTCTTCTCACATGTCATGCAAAGAGAGGTGTCCCACCTCGAGCATCAGCTAGGATAATATGTTGTCTTTTAAATGGTCTCGGATTGTCTCTGGCGAAACCAGAAAGGGGTCTCGGGCAACGATAGAATAAGGGACAAGGAGAGAAATCATTTCATTTTCTTCCCATGATTTTGACTTCTCCTCACTTGATATCTCTTCCCGTTTATCTTATCCAGATGTGACATATAGCGTGCGGAGAAGTCCAAATCATGGGGCTTGTCCGGGGCAACCATAGAAAAGACAACATGATTTTGACTTCTCCATCACTTGTCCATTCTATGGCTGCCCGTGAAAAGCCTCATGCTATAGTTGCCCGTGACAATCCCTTTCTTTGCTTCCGAGAGACAATCCGAGGCCCTTTTAATTGTACAATTAGTCTATAGGTGTTAGCTTGTGTCAGCGGTAAAGTCTTTCACTTTTTATTTTCTTTTACTTTTTAAATTTTTTATCTTTATATTTTTTCCTTTTTATATTTTATATTACACGTGAGAGAGGATCACAGCCAACTTGGATTCAACTCTCTCGGAGTTCAATCACACCCAGAGGAGAGAGTTTCAATTGCACCCAGAGGTCAAAACGTGTTTCTTTTAACTCTAATTAACTGTGATTAAGATTCACTAATCCTTAGAGTTTAATAATATAACTTTGATTTTTAGAAAATAAAATAAAATAATTATTTATATAAACCGAGACGTTCCAGAGGTGCTCTCGACCCTATCTTAAATTGAAATTTGATGCTAAAATGTATTTTCTTTTTTGAGTTGAGATTAAGGGCTGGGTGTGATGTGTGTTAATTTGTGTGTATTTATTATGCTATCAAAAAAATTATTAATTATTTTCTTTCTTACTTTTGTATATATTGCCAAACCAAAGTTAGTTAGCAGTCAATTGCTACTAAACTCTCACCGGTTCAATCACTTCCATGGGCCAACATATGTCTCTTTTAACCTATATTAACTATGATTAATATTTACTAACTAACTCTCAGGGTTCAATAATACAACTTTGATTTTTAGAAAAAATATTTAATTTTGTTTAAGAATTTTAAACTTTTAGTGTTAATATTTATCTTTAATACTTTTTCAAAACCAATATTATATTGTTGAATCTGAAGAGTTAATGAATCTTAAGCACAATTAATAGAGGTTAAAAGGGACACATGCATGTTGACCTATTAGTACGATTGAACTCAAGCAGAGTTCAACGACATCCGACCTTGATCCAATCTCAACCAAAGTAAATCCAACTCAGTATGCCTTATTAACTGGAAATTTGAATTTAATTATACTTAGCTTTGACAAATTAACTGTAGTTTTAAAATAATTGTCCTTTATTCTTAATTTTAATTTCTAACTCATTAACCCTATTAATTTTCAATTTATATTATATCTATAATTAAAAATATATTATATTTCCGAGTTACAGAATTTAAGTTTTGTCAAGTTTTGGCCAACTTTTTTAATTAACTCGACTTAACAAGTCTCGAATCTACTGAGGTTTCGCGTTTTAAAACATTACAATAGCACACGCGTAAGAGTGGCCATATACCGCACAAAGTGTTGCAGACTCATGCGGCATCCCTAACTACCTTGTAAGTACTCTCGAACTCTTGTCCAAACTCAGCTTAGTGACTGGGTGTTTCTATCCCTTTAATCCCACATTTGTTGGGTACTTAGATTTGGCATAGAAAAGGGTTCAACAACTTTTGGAGTGTTTGGGTGAGTTTACTTTAAGGCACCGCGGTAACTTTAGGTTTGTTCGTGTCCTTTGCCAGGGTGGTAAACAGAGTAGATTCGGAGCAAATAATCGTATATCTGACTTCGTATCTAATTATATATCCGAATTCGAATAAATATCCGACGGATAGTAAAATATGATATTCGTATCCGACTCTAATTAAAAATATCCGACTTCAGATAATATCCGGATTATCTGATTGCTTTAAAAAGTATTCAATAATATAAATTAATATTTAAAAAATATATAAATTTTTTATTTAAAAAGTATATTTTAAAGGTTATATTAATTTTATAAATTTAAAATATATATTATATAACCGGCCGGATATTTATCGGATTAGATATACTATTATCCGAATTCTTATCCGATTATAAACAGATAGTAATTTAATATCCGATTTCGTTTCGCCGGATACCTATTCGAATAATTATCCTACTAAAATAAGAATAAAATTCGGATATCGTTTACTGCGCAAGACTTTACTTTCGGATACCAATATGTTAGGTAGCGTGGGAGCTAAATGTGTAAAGGGGAATGCTAGCCCCAGTTTTCTTACTTCCTCACTTTCTTTACAAAGTGGACACATATAGTCCCTTTACCTGGTTACTTTTTGAGCCGGTTGATGCTGTCATCGACATGTATATTTTAGAATCCCTCCTTACTAGCTTGTAATTTATAAAAACAACCATCCACATTTAAACAAAAGAATACGAATGGAGAGAACATTTTCTCTCTCTTGTTCTCTTTTAATTTTCTCGGTTTTACTCCTCCTGTTCATTCAATCTCCCGCCCCACTTTATCTCTCGCGAAATCACTTCCCTTTCATTTCCCTTACAACATCTCAACAATCTCCCTCATTGATCGCCCTTCGTAAAACTAGTAGGAAAAGACTCCCTTCTCCATGAGCAACGCCCTGCCGGTGATGGACGATAATCTTCATTGACGGCAAACAACAATAGCCACTTAATATTGAAAAAAAATCCTTTAAAAACGATATGGTCAGCAGTTCCACAATTTTTTAATTTCCGAGGTTGGGGGTGAGGTAACTCAAGAATGACAACCCACATTCAAACACCCAAAATAGCATAAATTTTTTCATTATTTGGAGAAGAATAATCATACTAAGGCTTGAACACTCCATGAAATCAATGAAATTTTGTTTAAATGAAAGAGCCATTTTTTTTCTTTTTTTACAATTACTAAAAAAAAAATTGAGTAGGTGATGAGTCTATCAGGTTGAGAGTAGTTATGAAGGTATCATCTTCTTTTACGATTTCAGTCTGGTTGCCTTTTTCTTCAAACCTTTGCTCAGAAAGTGAGGAAGTGGGAAAAGAGAAACTCTCCTAAAAAAACCCTCCCATTTGAGTTTGACTTACTTTACGATTTTAGTGTTGCAGAAAAATTCTCCCATGGTAAGGACCTAAGAAAAGGTGTGAAGTTTCATTATCTTCTTCTCCGTTAGAAAAAGGGACGCTGGAGTTGAGAGAAAAAAAAATAGGGGCCAGAGATTACTTTGCTAATACACATGTGAGAAATTTTATTTGTTCTTTTGTCTTCAACGTGAAAGGGTTTTTTGATAAATCAAAAACTATTAAGGGGCTATCTTAAAGATAGATGTCAGACGAAGTTTAACCGGTTTTAAAAGTAGGCGGGAAAAATAAGTATACGTGTCTGTTAATTAGGGAAAGTGAGTATTTAGGAAGCTGGGGCTAGCATTCCCCATGCGTAAAATATGGGATGATATTATGGCAGTATATGGGCCAGGCCGCCAGGGTCTAATGATTAAAGCCTTCAACCCGTGTCTTTTTCCTTGCCGGTGATTTAATGGGACTAATACTAATAAAAGAAAGTCATTGCAGCAATCCCCATAAAGCATTAAAGTGACCGCTTGGCTAACGACAATCATGGACTACAAAGTTTTTATAATGAATTAAAGTGACAACTTGTAAAACGACAACCATTTTTTGGTTGGACCACAAAGTTTCAAATAATATACATGACATGTAGCCTCAAGGGCTGTCAACGGTTGGATTCGGATCCGATCCCATCCGATCCGAATACAAATCCGATTGATCCGATTGAACTCCCAAATCCGAATATGATTATATTTTAAAGATCCGAATCCGATCTAAATCTGATCCGATTACTGTTCATTTAAAAAAAAATATTTAATAATATAAAAATCTAATAAGACCTTATTTAACTCTAATTAATGTTAATTTTTTAAAATATTAATACTTTAGACAGAAAATATAATATATTTAAAATGATTAAAAAAAATAATGGTATCAGATCACCATATATCCGGATCTGATCAGATTATAATTGGATTCCACCTTTGTGATCTGAATCCGATCCGGTGGATCACTAATAGGGACCAGAATCCGACTAATTGGATCTAGATGGGAACCAGATCTTGATCTGATCCATTGACAGCCCTAATGACATGAGATCTTCTCAGTTGGTGTTGGAGAGGAGACCGCCAGCTCCCACTCAGAAGCCGTCACATAAGTCATTGAACTTTACCCAAAATGTTGATTTGCATGCATACACTGCCCAAATGCATGTGGGAGTTTCCGAGTGGATGCAGGTAATCTCCTCACTAACACTAATTGGAGAAGATCCCAAGTATATATATTTATATGATGATGATCAGTTAATGACACAATGATGTGGAACTAGCATGGACATTTGTCACCCAAATTGCAATAGAGCAAAGCATATGAAGCACAAAATAATCATCTCCAAGGCATCGTTGAAACACAACTATGACACCACTAGGGTGTCACCAAGGAGCCACCGGGACACCACCAAGATGCCATCAAGGCATTGAAATATGTTAAAAATCAAATTTTGTCGGATATGAAGTCACCAACTCTTGAGAACCCATGCTTCCAAGGTGCATTGCTACTGACTAAATTTCAATGATTATAGCTGGTTTAACACCTCAAATAATATCCTTAATATGTGAGTCATTACACCTCAAGGAAATAAAAGACAAGGTGCCTTGGATGAGCTAAAATGCCTGCATAAATTTTTTTGTCTTCTGTGGGTTATGACACCTGAAGACATGTCAAAATTCGGGGAAATAATGGTTTGGTGGGCATAGAGGATCACTGATAAAGGTAGACATCTTCATTATCTCGTGTCTCAAAATGAGACTACGGAGTGAGTGCCACCTTCGTCAACCCATTTAGATTTCGAAAATAGTAAAACTTGTTTCCAAAGACACCTGAGGTAACAACGCACGAATTCCGAGATTTAATAGTTTCGTAACTGAAAAGTCGTTACAGATAACTTTGATAATCATTAATGTTTATCATTTTGAAACGTCCATGTTAAATGAGCTATGTCAAATCTATAAAAGGCATCACAACCCTAGGAAATGGAACGAACACATTGGATTCCGAATCAAGAAATCTTTCTCCAATCGACTTCACTAGTTCTTAGATTGAACTCAGTGCTTTTTTTTCTCTAAGTGTGCTTTATGTCCCTCTCTACTGCCTTTTATTTCCCTAGGCTGCCCCAATCAGAATGGCTATATTCAGGTTTAGGCTAACTCAGTAATCATCTCCCTTACCCTCTCTCTCATGCAGTGCTCATGTAGCTATCTACCTCGACACTCAGAAAAATACATCTTGCATTTGGCGACTCTACTAGAGATGTGATATAGCAGTTTTAGGCTTCAAACCAAGGACAATCGAACTCTACTTGAAGAGAAGTTGCGGAAACTAATCCCCCTTAACAAACCACATGACTTGCAGTAGAGCCCGTCTCTACCTTAACCCCTTTTCTGCAAGCTATGTAATAGGCCCAAACTCAAATTATATGTATTTTGAAGGAATTCGAGACATGACCATCCATGGGTCTAATCCCTCTAGCTGATGATAGTGCCCTTGACGGTGCCTCTAACAGCACCTGCAACGGCGCTCCGAGAGCTTCAAACATCCAGTCTACCACTAGTGAATTTTTTGTGATGACGGCTGATGTTGCCACGATGCTAAAAAGACAAATTTTAAAAGTGTTCGACAACAGTTTTGACTTCGACTCAAACCCGCCATATCCTGTGAGTGTTCTTGAGAAATCTTAACCCCAAGGGGTATACTATCCCTAATTTCCCCCATTACAATAGGAAAGAGAGAAATACCTAAGAACACATTAATAATTTCATCGATGCATTTGGAATGCATGCAAACTACCAAATGCATGCAAACTACCACAAGCTCTGCCTTCGTGAATTTTCGAAGTCATTATATGACCAGGCATACACTTGATATAAGAACCTCACACCTAACTCTATTTGCTCTTGGGACGAGATGATGGTTGTGTTCGCCATGAAAATTTTCATGGTCGAAGATCAAATCTCTTTTGTCAACCTTAATTGTGAAAGACAGAAAACGTCTGAAGGACATGTCCATCATTTCAAGCGTTTCCAAGAACACGTCTTCGACTATCGAGACCCAAGTTTCGAAAAAATCTTAGTCCAAACTTTTATCAGTAGAATGCTTTGAGAATATCGAGTGCATCTGAAAAACTTAAGAATCACAAGTTTTTATTGCTTCCAAATAGCGAATCGTCATACGAGTGAGTCTATAAAAGCAAGTGAAAGAAATTGACATCGGGAACCAAAGTCTGATAAACCACATTTCATGGTTGGAGGCAATCAGACAAATCCAAGCATCGGAGACTGGGTACTTTTGTTCAATTATTTATTTTTGCTTGTATTCTCATAATATTGCTTGAATAAACTTATGTTTTTAAATATTGGCTCACTCTACATTTATGATGGGTTACATTAGCATTGTCACCACGCTAATCAGCAACATTGACAGCATAAAATTGCCTCAACGGGTTATACAACTTGGCATGTCGCCTTTATGGGTCTTTACAGCCCACGACTTCTCCTCTTACGAGTCCTTACGCCTTTGAACACATAGTCTCAGTAGGCTCTCATTCCCTTGATAAGTTGTCTTCATTGGCCGGGGGCTTAACGCCGTGATAATAGAGAAAAATCGCGCCATCTAATATAAAAAGTTACAACATAAAGTATGGAAAATCAAACCTTCAAACACGACAAATCGCACTTTTAAGGTCAAGAGACAACTCTTATTTCATCATATACAAACTTAGGTATGGTTATATTTTTGTATTTTACACATATGAATTTTTTCTTTAGAAGAATCTTTTAAAATTCAATTAAAAAAAATTAGCAAAGTAAGGCGCCCCCACTTTATTACTTCATAAAAGAAATTTGTAGTTCATCACAGAAAAAAAAAAAAGTCGGTATAAAATGTAGCAACTATGAGGCGCCACCTTTTGGGGGCGGCTACAGGGCGTCACCATGGTGCCTCACTCTTTTCGCTCTAGATTGCTTTCCAAATTGTTATAATTAAAAAAAAAAAAGTAATTGAGTGTTTGGGTATTTAAGAGGGGGGCATGGACCAATGAGGTCCAACCTTGGATTTTAAAATCCATTTCCCAGGTATGTTAACTATTTTTGCATATCAGTTGCTCCATTCTACCAGCTTTGCAAATACACCGTAACTTGTAACAGTTTTGTAAATTAACACATGATTTTGGAACCGTTAGACAAACAACCTCAATCCCTAGTTTCGTTAGGCTTCTGTTTATTATTGTTATTAAAATGGCTATTATGCCCTTATGGTATTTCATAACCGCACAAAACCTTTAACTATGCTTGAACTATGGTTAATAAGTTTTAATCCCTGTGATTAAGATTCACACTCTTAGGGATAAAGCATCGAACCTTGGTTTTAAAAGAAAAAAAATTAACGTCTCTCCTTTGAACTCCGTGGTTAAGATTTAGTAACCCTTAGGGTTAAAGCATCTTACTTTGATTTTAAGAAAAAATATTAGAAAATACTAATGTGTCCCTTAACTCCCTTTAACTGTGGTTAAGATTCACTCACCCTTTGGAATAAAATATCTAACTTTGGTTTTTAGGAAAAAAAATTAAAAATTTAAGGCGTCCTCTTTTAACTCCTTTTAACTATGGTTAAGATCAACTAACCCCTAGGGTTAAAGCATCTAACTTTGGTTTTTAGAAAAAAAAATCAAAAAAATATAACCTATCTTTTAACTCCCTTTAACTGTGTTTAGGGTTCACTAACCCTCATGGAAGGGAACATTTAACTCCCTTTAACTATGGTTAGGGTTCACTAACCCTCATGGAAGAGGACGTGTTAATTTTTTAAATTAATAAGGACCATGGTTAGATACTTTAACCCTAAGGGTTAGTTGATCTTAACAACAGTTAAAGGGAGTTAAAAGGGGACGAATTAAATTTTTAATTTTTTTAAACCAAAGTTAGATGCTTTAATCCTAAGGGTTAATGAACCTTAACCATGGTTAAAATGAGTTAAAAGACATGTTAAATTTATTATTATTGTTTTCTAAAATCCAAAGTTAGATGTTTTAACCCTAAGGGTGAGTGAATCTTAACCACAGTTAAAGCGAAAAGAGACATTAATATTTTCTAATATTTTTTCCTAATTATCAAGGTTAGATGCTTTAACCTTAAGGGTGAATAAATACTAACCACAGTTAAAGGGAGATCAAAGGGGACACATTAATTTTTTTCTTTTATAACCAGGGTTAGATGCTTTATCCCTAAGGGTGTGAATCTTAATCACAAGGATTAATTAACCATAGTTCAAGGATAGTTAAAGGTTTGTGCGATTATGAATTATCATAAGGGCATATTAGTCATTTTTCTAACAATAATAAATGAAAGCCTAACAAAATCAGGATTGAGGTTGTATGTCTAATGGGTGCAAAACCACGAGTTAATTTGCAAAACTGTTTCTCATTACAGTGTATATGCAAAGCTAGTAGAACACTTGCATATATATATATATATATATATATATATATATATATATATATATATATATATATATATATATATATATATATATATATCAGTTGTTGTGTTTTACCAGCTTGCAAATACACTTTTATGAATAACAATTTCGCAAATTAACTCATGATTTTGCAACCGTTAGACAAACAACCTCAATCCTTAGCTTCCTTTGACATCCGTTTGTTATTGTTAGGAAAATGACTATTATGCTCTTACAATATTTCTTAATCTCACAAATCTTTATCTGCCCAGTAAATAAGTTTAAACCATTGTGATTAAGATTCACACCCTTAAGGATAAAGCCTCTAACCCTGGTTTTAAAATAATTTAATGTGCCCCCTTTGTACTCTCTTTAACTTAGGTTAAGATATACTAACCCTTAGAGTTAAACATCTAACATTGGTTTTAAAAGAAAAAAATTAATGTGTCTCATTTGAACTCCCTTTAATTATGGTTAAGATTCATTTACCCTTAGGGTTAAAACATCTAACCTTGATTTTTAGAAAAAAATTAGAAGAAATTAATGTATCCCTTTTTAACTCCCTTTAACTATGGTTAAGATTCACTCACATATAACTTTAGATTTTAGAAAAAAAAATTACCGTGTCTGTTAACTCCTGTTAACCGTGGTTAAGGTTCAGTAACCCTGAAGATTAAAGCATCTAACCTTGGTTTAAAAAAATTAGAAATTTAAGGTGTCCCCTTTTAACTTCCTTTAATTGTGGTTAAGACCAACTAATCCTTCAGGTTAAAGCTGTTAGACATATATGCCCACAAAAGTCATTCCGAAATTGTATTAGTCTACTTAATCCATAAAAGCATATTTTACATTCACACATTGTCTTATACATTGGGTAACATATTAAAAGTATTTCATTAGATGAGACTACTTTGTCCCTTAGGTAACATTGTAGGAAAATCATTCAATTAGTTTTTAACTAATTGTTAAGGAGATACGGTTTTCCGTTTCCTTGTAGGCCTAGAATTGTTCTAAGTTATTCAATATACATCTGGACAATGTATTCCTACTAACTTATACATTGTTAGTTCCATATGATGGAGTGATGAATATCAATCACTGAGAGAATGATCTCTTGACTAAGATGTGAATATAAGTGAGAAGTAATTATATTGTAACTAGATTGCTCAGTAAATACCCTTAGAAATATACTATTTGTATGTTTAGGGTAGTTCATTTGACAGATTATCCTTAACCTGAGAGGTCGACATCTTCTCTAGTATTTGTCTATATAATTTTGATGTAGCCAATCGTCAATGTCCAACACACCAGAGTAAATACGGGCTCGTTGGGTTATGTGCAATATACTAGAAGAAGTATGTGTACACTCAACAAGGATTCTATTACTCCATTAGAGTAATTTATATTGAATTGATACTTGTCAAACCGGACTTGGAAAACTAGCACTGGTATTTATCAATGAAATGGTTTTATCGAGAAGTTTATTTTCTATATAAAAGGAATATAATAATAATTATTATTTATTTTAAATAATTTCTAAAATAGTCTTGAAAGTCCAAATTTGACTAAAGGTATCAAATAGAAAGGGTTCTCATTATAAGCTAGAGATTACAGACAATATAAGATATTGTCCCATAAGCTTATAACGATATTAGAAGTGGAGATATTAGAAGTGGAGGGACGCATCTGTAAACAAATCTTGTAATAGAAATACTTGCAAGTAATTCTCTGTTTTTTGGGGGTTAGTCACATTGTGTTAATGGACATTATTGTGATTAGTGGAAGTCTAGGGACATAGATAAAATTCTATGATCCTAATGGAGTTATAGGAAAGTGTTTCCTAGTAACAAGGCTTTAACCAAAAAGGTTAAACACTTGGTCTCATAACCGGAAATAGGAGATCCCTTTAGATCCCACACACTAGGACCTTCTTAAAGCTTTTAATTTAATTACTAATTAAATTAATTAATTTCTCTAAGTATATCAGTATATGGTATGGTGAAGCTGTAATAGGTGAAATCACATACGATGTGATTAACCAAATGGGTAGGACTCATTGAGAATTTTGATAAAGATTAAATAATGACCTAAGGAGTTTGGAACTCCTTAAAGAGGCGTGTGGAAGTGGGGCCCACTTCAATGTGGAGCCTTATCTTTTAGTTGGTTAGTGATACTTATCTTCTAATAGTTAAGAATAAGATTACTTGCTCACTAATTAATGTTTTTGTATAGGATAAGGATAAGATTAATTAGTTACTAATTAAAGATTCCCTATTTAAATAAAGATTCCATTAGTTTGTTACTAATGGATAAGATTAGTTTCTTTTAAAATAAATCCTAATTAATTAAGAATAATCATTAAAGAATCTTTTGAGGGAATTCTAATTGGATTAGGATAATGATGAGGAGTCTTGGATTGCAAGAAAGCAATCTAAGATAATCTATATAAGGGTGGGACATCCACCCCATGGATCACACTCTTCTCCAACATTTTGCTCTCTCCATTTCCTCTAGTTCACCCCCCTCTCTCTCATCTTTTGGAAGTGTACGGTCATCCATCTCTCTTTTCTCTTAGTTCTTGTTTTTATCTTGAGTAAAAGCAGAACCAATCTTGTTAATCAAGAAAGGATCTTGAGATTCAAGAAAAGAACAAAAGATCATAAATCTTGAATTAGAATGACCATTAATTTTCATTAAAGAAAGCTTTAAAGAAAAAGGAAGGTTCGTGTGAATCACGAAAGAGACTTTGCATTTGCGAAGTTTTGTAGGCATCGTTGTATAATGTGGATTTGACTTATCATTATCAAAGTTACAAAGGTGGTTGTTGTTTTATCCAATTTATTAAATAAAATCAATTAGAATCTTAGTCAGATCTTGAGATTCAATGTATGCCCTCCAAGGACTGTTTTTCTAAAATTGAAAAGAGGCATACTTTCAAAAGCATCTATCCTTGGTATTTGAAAATAGTAATTAATGTGTCCCTTTCCATAAGGGTTAGTGAATCCTAACCACAATTAAAGGGAGTTAAAATATAGGTTAATTTTTTTTTTTTTAAAGACCAAAGTTAGATGTTTTTTTTTGGAAACCAAAGTTAGATGTTTTAAGTACCTCGAGGGTCTAGTGTATCTTAACCACATTTAAAGGCAGATAAAAATGACATGTTCATTTTTTCTAAATTTCTTTTTCTAAAACTCAAGGTTAGATGCTTTAACCCTAAAGGTTAAGGAATCTTAACTTCAATAAGGAATCTTAACCTCAATTAAAGGTAGTTCAAAGGGGACACGTTAATTTTTTCTTTTAAAACAAGGTTAGATGTTTTAACTCTAGTATATCTTAACCTAAGTTGAAGGGAGTTAAAAGAGGACACCTTAATTTTTTTTTAAACTACGGTTAGATGCTTTATCCCTAATGGTGTGAATCTTAATCATAAGGGTTAAAATTTACTAACCATAGTTCAAGGATAGTTTAAAGCTTTGTAAGGTTATGAAATATCTTAAGGGGATAATAGCTATTTTCCTAACAATAACAAACGGAAACGTAATTAAACTAAGGATTGAGGTTATTTGGCTAACTGTTGTAAAACCATGAGTTAATATGCAAAATTGTTACTTATAACCGTGTATGTTTTTTTTTTAATAACAGTGTATTTGCAAAGCTGCTATAACACAACAGCTGATATGCAATTTTTTTTTTTTTGTTTTGTGATAAAGTTAGTTGTTAGGTTGGGGTTGGAGCCCGTACGGACTCATAACCTGTGACTGTTGGATCCCCGATTTCTCTCAATAACAAAAAGGTCACACCACACCCCCACCACTGACGCAAGAGAAGAGGCGACGTGTAAGAAAAAGTAGGTTGAGCTAGCCAAAATTGACTGGAAAGAGAGATGAATTATTTTCCATTTTCAAATTTAAGTAGATGCAAAATTCCCATCTCTCGCAACAACAAAAAGGTCACACCACACCCCCACCACTGATGCAAGAGAAGAGGCGAAGTGTAAGAAAAAGTAGGTTAGCCCGTCAAAATTGACTGGAAAGAGAGATGAATTATTTTCCATTTTCAAATTCAAGCAGATGCAAAATCCTTTGCTTTCCGATATCAAATGGTCCAAAACGACAAGACGAAGCAAGGAGCCGATCCGAGCGGAGTAGTGGTGTGTTCAAGCTTGTTCGTTTATTAAACGATCGAGCTTGGAAATCATGTTCAAGCTTGACTTGTTTATTAAATAAGCAAGCTCGAGTTTACTAGCCAAACACGAGCCAAGCTCGAGTAGTTCACGAGCAGCTTCGTTTATTGGATATAGTTATTTATATTAGGTAAAAAATTCACTTTCTTATCCTAGGCAAAGAAATCACGGTGTTAACTAAAATTTTAGTATAAGATTATAATTATATAAAGGGTATACTTATCATATAAAATACTACTCTCCTTCTCAACACCTCTTTATTGCTAACAACTTTCACAACATTTCTTCTTAACCGATGTGAGACTATTTTTTGTCCCACATCACACTTCACATCCGCACCTACACCCACACCCACACACAGCCAAACTCACACCTACAACATACTCTCCTTAATGAATCGAGCTTTTGTCGAGCCGAGTATGGGTGTGTTCAAGCTCAGCTCGTTTACTAAAGGAGCTCGAAAATGGTGTTCAAGCTCGGCTTGTTTACTAAATAAACGAACGATACTCGAGCTTTTAACGAGCCGAACCCGAGTAGTTCACGAACATTTTGTTCAATAACCACCCTTATGTGTAACCATATAAGATGAGTTGGAGGAGCAAAACTCGGAAAAGATCGGAAAACGACAACTTGCTAGAGGACCCTATCAGACTCAAAATTTGCATAAATACCCCTACCCAAGGATTTTTTGGGTTGCTCCGGAGCAAATTTCATAGTTTTTTTTTTTTTGATAAGAGATATCATTTACCTAAATTAGTAGAGTCAGACAATTAGAAGTTAGCTTCGGCAGTGGAGCTCTTACAACTCATACCCAGTTGGGATTAGATCCCTAGACCTCCTCTATGGCCACACCCCTACCACTCACGCAGGAGGCCAAGGTGTTCGCTTCTGTTCATAGTTAATCTGCTATGTGTAACATGAGTTGTCGTATTCGCAAATTTTAAAATAAATGAGAAGTGAAACTGGCTTTGTGTATGTAAGGCAATTGTCCTTCATTGTATTGTTTTTATTTTTTATTTTTTTAAAATTATTATAAACGATAAGGGTTACAAGAGGCCGAGACCGTCCCGGCCCAACACACAGTTTCAAAGTCCTCAGATTCATTCGGGCGAAGCCAGAAAGGGTGGTCTCAGGCTGCCACAATGTCTCTTGGCAAAACCAGAAAGGTGGTCTCGGAGTTACCATAATGTGTGCCAGATGTGACCGGATAAGTCATTTCATTGTCCCCATGATTTTGACTTTTCCACTTATTATGAGACGTGGCGATAAAATGATGAGAAAAAGGAAGAGAGATATCAAGTGAGAAGAAGTCAAAATCAAGGAGAGAAAATGAAAAGACTTCTCTCATTTTTCAAGCCACATGTCGCATAATGTATGGTAGCCTCTGGATTCACCAAAGACAATGCTGATCCGGTTTTAAAGGTGTAAAGGAAAACAAAAAAAATAACAGCTTGGGATTTTTGCTTAGCCGGGACAATCTCTTTTTAGAGGGAAATGGTATGGGATTTGGTCTGGCACTCACCAGGCCAAACCCGTCTGGCCCTCATTGCACATGTCGACGAGTGCTCTTTTATACAAATATTACTGTGGTTAAGATTTACTAACCCTTAAGGTTCAACCATGTAATCATAGTAGTTAAATTTTGTAACTAAGGTTAAAAAGACAGTTAAAGGGGTACGTGCTGTCTGTGTGTGAGTTTGGATGCTGGGTGTGTGTGTGTTGGGGGGGGGGGTTGCATGGGTGGTGTGAGTATTTCCTTGTATTTGCCTTCAGCCATTGCGTTGTGGTATGATTGAGTTTGCTAAAAAAAAACAAAAGGGGTACGTGAGTGAGGCCAGACGATTTTGGTCTGGTGAGGCCAGACCAAATCCTTGAGGGGGAATGCATTGGACTATGTAGTCATGCATTGGACTATGTAGTCATGTGCAGTCCTGATTGGTCCATGCCTCTTTATCGAACATGGTTAAGATTCACTCACTCTTATAAGGTTAAGAATCTAATCTTAGTTTTTAAAATATTAACCTTAATTTCCTTAACCTTAACCATAGTTAAATGAGTATTAAAACGGACATGTGGCAATGGCATTTGACTATATAGTCAAATGTGTGGGTGCATCCTTTTTTTTTTGTAAGACTAATGATTCTCTCCAGTTGTGACGAGACTTAGGGGAGTCTGGTTATGCCATTGATGCTGCCACATGTCCCTTTTGACACTCTTAACCGTGGTTAAGATTCACCAACCCCTGGACTTCATACAACTATCCTTGGTTTTTCGAAAAAAAATTAAAAAAGAAAATCAACCCCCGGTTAAAATTCACTAACTCTTAGGGGTTAATTTTTCGAAATTTGTTTTTTTAAAAAAATCAAGGATATGTAGGTGAACCCTAAGGGTGGGTGAATCTTAACCATAGTTAAGAGATGTCAAAAGGGACACATGACAGCGTCAATAGGATAACCGGACTCCCCAAGTCCGATTACAACTGGAGATGATTACTAGTCTTTTTTTTAATAATATTTTATGTGTGAGCATTCTAATAGTCGTTGGAACCTAATCCTCCACGACATACCGGTTATCACCCCTGAGATCGCTTTATGTCCCTTTTGACCTCCTTAACTGTGGTTAAGATTTACCCACCCATCCTTGGTTTTTCGAAAAAAATATAAATTTTTTAAACATTTTAATCTTTTAAAATTTTACTAAAATATTTTTAATATTTTAATATTACCCCTAAGATCGCCATATGTCCCTTCTGACCTCCTTAACTGTGGTTAAGATTTATCCACCCATCCTTGATTTTTAGAAAAAATTATTAATTCTTTTTTTAAATATTTTAAAATTTTATAATAATATTTTTTTTTTTTTAAAAGATGGGTGGGTGAACCCTACGAGTAGGTGAATCTTAACCAGGATTAAGGGGTGTCAAAAGGGACATGGTGATCTCAGGGTGATAACCGGTTTTGTTCCATAGTCATTCCGAGGGTTACCAAGTTTGTTACATGCTATAAAGAACCACAAACCGAACGAGCTGGTACGTGGTTCGATTCAATTTGGTTTGTGAAATTGAGCAAACCACATAGTGGCTTTAGAACAATCTAATTTTGCCAAATATTTTATTTAAATTTAGTGATATTTTTCTTTAGGTTCAGTAAATTTATATTTTGAATTCACAAATTATCCGTACAATTAAATTATTATTATTTTTTAAATAAATTTTTATAATATATTATTTACATGTTAAAAGATATATATATTTATAATATAATGTAAAATATATATTTTGTTTTCCAAGCAGCGAAATAAGCTAAATAAGAAGCTAAAGAACCTATGCGAACCGAACAAAAACGAATTATCTCTTTCGACTCCCTAGCGATCCGGGTTAGCTCTAGAGGCGCACTGCCAACCCGAATTCGGCCAGGCCAACCCGGTAACATTGGTCATTCGTACCATTTTGTTGCTACGTTTTGCTCGAGTTGGAGACATCATTCGGAAAACAACAATCACTTACTCCAAAGTTTAATAAAATAATAATAATAATAATATCTCCGTAGCGGCCTTGATTTGTCTCTAAACCAGAAAAGTCTCTCGGGGTTCCATACATGTGCGACAGTTGGCGTAAAAATGGGAGAAGCCATTTATTTTTCTCCCATAATTTTGACTTCCCCCCCTATTTGATATCTCTCACCATTATCTCACCCACTTATCACCACGTGTCTTATCATGAACCCCGAGACAAGCCCTTTTGGTTTCGTCAGAGACAATCCATGGCCCTCTGTATCAGCTAACTAGCAGGAGGTGCCTGGAAAGGCAACTTATAGCTAAGCTGAGCAATGTGAAGAAATCTGTCTGTTATTCCTCTGCTTCCCTCACCAAATAAATTAAAACAGATGACAGGATCAATGGCGGACGCATTTGTTGGGGTGACAAATGTTTCTGCTGAAGAAGATGATGAAGCAATGCTAATAGCACAGGTAAGAGGATTAAACTATGGAGTGAAGAACTGGATGAAGGGTTTAAAAAGCTATTCGTTTCCGGAGAGTTTAATTTGCATGCAACTAGAACAGATAGTATGGAAGGTGAGGTTCCGGCGAGATCTGCAAAGTCGCCATAAGCTTTGCAATGAACTCGAATTAGTCCTAAAAGGACTTATGCAAATGCGTCTCTTCTTAAGCGATGCAGAACGAAGTGACGTAGTTATGAAGAATTGGGTGGAGAATTTGAAAGGTGTAGCTTCGGAAGTGGAGGGCGTCATTGACAAGTTCATACAAGACACAGTAACTAAGATGGGGTTCCGGAAGAGGTTACTTTTGTACTGGCAGGATCCACAGAGTCTCCTTAAATTTCGCAAGGAAATTAAGGAGGTCGTGATTAAAATCGATGGTATATCTAGACAGGCAGTGAGTCATGGTATTGTATATATTAAAGGAGATCAGTCGAGCTCCTCCGTGCATCCATACCGGCGAACTTTGTCTTTAGACAAGCTGAGGCAGGAACTTCTCGTCCCGGAGAAACAGGAAATAGAAAAACAGCTCACCACCGGGGAAACAGAGCGCCGCGTGACTTCCATTGTAGGCTGATGGAGTCGGGTAAGACAGCCTTGGCATGGGAGACTTATAACAGTAAAGCCGTCAAGGAAAATTTTCCATGTCGTGTTTGGGTAAATGTATTTGAACTATACGACACAGGAGAGATTTTGCAGGAGATTGCAGATCGGGTGGATCGTTTATTTCAATTCCAAAAAGATAAAAGGACCTCAACAGAGGAGGAGGACTTGGTGCAAAATCTCTGTGATTTCTTGAAAACTAGAAAGTATCTCATAGTCCTGGCCGAAGTGTGGACAATCAACGTCTGGAATAAGCTAAAAGCAGCATTTCCAGACTCTGATAACGGGAGTAGGGTATTGTTAGTTACTCGCGACAAGTATGTACCTCTACAGTCTTGGCTAGTATATGCTTATGAGGGCTGGAACTTGATCAATCGGAAGAGGACCACTGAATCTGTTCGACTTGCAAGACACTGGAGCTGGAAGATGCGATCAAGTACTGAAGATGAGCCGTTTGCAATTGCAAGACATCGGGAAGGGGAGCGATTAAATGAAGATGAAAGCTGGGAGTTGTTCACAAGAAAGGTAAGCGTCCCTCTCGAATTCGAGCAAATTGCAAGAGAACTTGTGAGGAATTGTGAGGGCATGGCCCTCACAATTGTTCGATTAGGAGCTGTATTAATGTCAATGATAGATGCGAAGACTGAGGAGGAGTGGACGCGAACGCTTCGGTTGTCCCATAAACCGGGAAGACTGCGGTTGTATATCATGGCCATGAATGGCGACAACGATCTACCCTTGTACTTGATGCGCTGTCTTCTTTATGTTGTGTATAATTTTTCTGCAAAATCTAAGATCCCTGCAAGGAGATTGATTGCCCTTTGGATTGCGGAGGGACTAGTAGAGGATACCCCATTTGGATTATCAAATGAAGATGATGGATTATCATCTGAAGATGTCGCCGAGACTTATCTAACAGCATTAATAAATCGGAACTTGATTCAAGTAGCAAAGCAGAAGTTTGATGGGGAAGTAAAATCATGTCGCTTGCCCAATGATGCTCGGCAACAATTTTGGTTATCAAAAGCTGAGGAAGCTAACTTTCTTCTTAGCCACCGTACGAGAAATTCAATGTCTGAGTCTTCCCCAAGCAAAGAAATGATTTTGCGACTTGTTGATCATCTTGACGAAAAGGATGCCTGCCTCATTCATCTTCACGGTACCGACAAAAATCCCTCTTTGCATCGTTACAAGTATATCTCCTCCTTTCTTTCATTTGATTTACGGGAAGGCAGTAAACCCGGAGAGGATATAGACTACTTTCTCCATAGAGGCATTTCCAGTAGGTGCTTTAAATTGCTTAGGGTACTTGATCTTGAAGATGTATTTAAGCGGAGGTTGAATCGGGTACTAGGGAAACTAATCCATTTGAGGTACCTAGGCCTTAGAAGGACTTTCTTGGATGACCCTTCCATCATCCGTTGGCAATTTAAAGTACCTCCAAACCTTAGATGTGAAACACACTTATATCAACAATCTCCCTAGTTCCATTTGTAAGATGCAACACCTGCGGCACCTGTATTTGCAAAACACTAGATTTGAGCCGGTAAGGGGTGGCGCTTTGCCGCATCTGCAAACACTATGGGGAGTTTTAGTAGATGAGGAAAGTCAGGTGAAGAATGGCTTGGACCAGTCGACTGATCTTAGATTCTTGGAACTGACATGTCGGCCCATGTCAGAAAAGTCACAACAAGCATTGGCCGAATGGGTTGAGAAACTGAAGTTACTACGATCTTTGAGGTTAAAATCAACTGATGACTTGGGTCGGCCTTCAGATCTATATTTGAATTCTCTGTCAGGCCTCGGTGATCTTTCCACCCTATATATGTGTGGAAAGTTACAGAAATTATTTGATGTACCTGAGTTCCCAAAATCACTCACAGGCCTTACATTGTCGGCATCGAAACTAACAGCAGATCCAATGCAAGCATTGGGGGAGCTTCCCAACCTAAGAATCCTTGAGTTATATTCAGGTTCCTACACTGGGAAGAGCATGGTTTGCTCTTCAAATCAGCTTCGACAATTGCGACTCTGGAAGCTAGCAGAATTGGAGGGATGGACTGTACAGAATGAAGCAATGCCCAGTATTAGAGAGATAGAGATTAGATTCTGTTACAAATTGAAGATGCTTCCGGATGGATTGCAGCACCTGAGCACCCTTAGGATATTGAAGTTGACGGGTATGCCCCAGGAATTCACAGCAAAGGTTGATCGAAATAAGATTCCAGAGTCTTGTGAGGTTATACTAGTAGATGTGAAGTTGGAACCCGAATTGGACTCTGGTGCCATATATATTTGAAGTATGTCAGGTTAGTTAGTGCTCTTTTGATTGTTCTTCCTTCACTAGTGATATATCTTCTCTCTTGTGCTTTGATTAACTTGTTACAGATCTCTGTAAAATTCTTCTCTCACAACAAAAGTAGGTCTTTCAAGGAGTTCGAAGCCGAATGAAAGGGGGATGGAAATGGCGTATATTGTTAATGGGAAGTTGATCGCTCTTTTTGGATAGTTTGAAAGATTAGTTCTTCAGAAATGCCCCTGTTAGGCTTATTGTTATCTCTTGTACTAGAACTCTTGTTTGCTGTTAAATTGTAGTTAAACTCTTATTTTATCACCGGCGTAATTTTGTTCTACATAAATCAAGGCATTGATCACAACCCCACTCTTACTACATAGGGACAATCGTAAAATTCAGGTTATTAGTTTAACTAATTCAGGTTATTGTTTTAAATAATTGTAAAAGTAATTCAAGTTATTATTATCTTATCTGTATAAAGGATAAAAACGGAGTTATGCTTCCGCATGCACATGATTTGCGAATTCATTCCTAGGACATAGAGGAAATATTACCTTGATCAGTTTCGTAGCATGGTATAATTGAGCTCTTTTCCAAATACGTCCATCAATGAAAGCAGAGTGGACAATGATAGCTCATCATCATGATCCTCACAAGAGCATATGAATCTCCAAAATTCAAGACAGTGAAAATTGTATGAAGTTAGTTCAGCTCTTATCCTGTCATATTAGCCAATGGCATAAACTCACTAATGGTAGATGGTAGCTGCACTGTGGCAGAGTGTGGATTAGCAACAGGTAGCTAGGGTTGTCAAAGGATCAGATTCGGATCACTTCTCCACAAAAATATTTAAATATTTAACTTTTAATTTATTGAGTGTACAAGGGTTGTTACTAATCTACACTCCAATTTGGCCCGTTAAATGTGCAAGATTATTCAGAGTTCAGATGTTGCCGAGCAACGAATAATCTTATTCCATGCTAAAGCCTACGTAGAGAGTTCGGATGGGCAACAGCGCTTATTGTTGCGTTGTTACTCATCTGTGTCTTATAAAATGGGGGCCACTTACTATTCACATGGGGATCACCAAATGATGGATATGGGGCCCATTTTGCAAGACACAGATGGGCAACAGCAAACGCTATTGCCCATCTGAACTCCTATGTGTTGGATATATTGTAAGTTCTATATGTTATAATGAGTACATGAAAATGACATAATGGTAAACACAATTACAGAACACAAACAATGACAGTAGAACAGAAAATTAAAGGAGGACAGTGCACTTTATTGATTGAGGCTTGAATTGGATTCAATGTCCTTAAGACAATATTGCCCCGCACAAGTGGTGACGACTTGCAGCAACTTGTCTCCCAAGATACAACAGTCACGTCCTGGGTACTACCACTAAAAACACCAGAACACAGCGAACCAGTGATGATATGTACTCTCTCTTAATCGATATGCAGATTATAAAATGCAGACGAAGATGGAAGAATAGGGAGTAGAAGATCTTAAAATTCGTACTCCAGAAAATGCAACAGAAGTCCTTAAATAATTGAAAAATGAGACTATCCAGAATAGTCATGTCTGTTGGGGTTTCAGTTTAAATCAAACAAACATGACTGTTGGATAATTAAACTGCTGTGTATTGTTTAAGTTGAATGGGCTTTGGCTCAGCCCTGTTGGATAATTTAACTGCAAAAAATAAATATAGGGATCAGGCTTTAAGGCCCACAAGAACCAAGCCAGCCGGACCGGACTCAGGCGCGCGTGTGAGGTTGGTTGGTTCCACCTTGGAGCATGGGCTCACTCCTTCACAAAATTTGGGTGCTCAAAGGACCCACCCTTTACTCCAAGGTAATGGTATTTAAACCACACTATGGTTTCAATAGTTTTCCGATGTGGGACTATTTTCTCAACCATTTTTCAACTTACAACACATGTTGAAGTGGCCTACTTTGAGATGAATTTCTCATTCACCACTTCATTATTTTGGACAAGTAAATATACCACGTTAATTTCCTCATGGAAGAGAACACGGATCCACTTGGACCTGCCTCAAAACCCTTATGGTCCCACTTATATTTTGGGTCAAAGTTTAGAAAAAAACTTGATTTCCTAACACCCAGATTTTTTTCCAAAACAAATTTTTCCCAACACTATGTAGAATACATAGGATGCTAATTTATTAAAACATCCATTATGGCATCCCTAAGTTTGGAGATTTGCTCTCTAATGCACTTCTCAGTGACCACTAATGCACTAAAGTTTAATGGGTAATATGGTCCGTTAGAGTAGATCTTGGAGTAACAAAAGTCATACCCCCCAACAAAGTAGGTCAAGCAAAGTAAGTCGTTGTGCTTTGTTCTTTATGGACACTAACATTTGGGCCCCCGGATTGTCTCTGACGAAGCCAGAAAAGGCTTGTCCCCGGTTTCATAGAACAGGGGACACCCCATATTTTTGACTTCTCCACACATAATAAGACATGTGGCGATAAGTGTGTGAGAATAAAGCAGAGAGAAATAAGTCAAAAATTATGGGGGAGAAAATGAAATGACTTCTCCCCATTTTTATGCCAGCTGCCGCACAATGTATGGAACCCCAAGAGCCCTTTCTGGCTTCTTCAGAGACAATCCGAGGCCTAAAATCTGATAGCTCATATGGTCGAGGGGCCAATGCTGAGCCTACTAAGTCGAACAAAAAAAGTAACCAAGCACAGTAAAGACTTATCAGAAAGGTATGTCAAGCAAAAAAAAAAATTATGCTTTGTCCTATGTGGGACACTAAAGTCTAATGACCCACATAGTCCATTAGAGGAGTGAGGGGAAGGCTTCTTAGTAAACCAAATCAAGCGGGAAGTATTGTTTGCTTGTGTGTGCACCACTCATTCGGAATCGCAACCCTATCCTTTCCCGTTTCCTAGAATTGATGCTAACTGAGAGTGCCAAAAAAATAAATTCAAAGTATATTTTTAATATTTTAATATTACCCCTAAGATCGCCATATGTCCCTTTTGACCTCCTTAACTGTGGTTAAGATTTACCCACTCATCATTGATTTTTAGAAAAAAATATTAATTTTTAAAAAAATATTAAAATATTTTTAAATTTTATAATAACATTTTTAATAGGCTCGCTCGGAAGAGCGAGGGAGGTTGTAGGCACCTTCTCATCCTTCTAATGATAGTAGGCCGGGGAGAACAGGGAATTGACTCAGAGCTATGAATGAGTAATACGTGTTTCGGGAGTGATACAACCCAGCTGAGATTGAGGGAGAGATGCGACAGATACCGGAGATCAAATAGAGATCCCCCTCCAATCGTCGCCTAGGTACGAGACGGCGGCGGGCATTGATGCCGCTAAGTCGGTTGGCAAGCCAACATTCTCTTTCTGGTCAGTTCGACTGAGGTTTGTGTCTACCTCTGGACTGTACTGAAGAGATCGCTAGTTCTTTCATAGTTCCTTTATTTGCTGATTAGCTTGCCTCGGTTCCGGTCGGATAGGTAGGCTCAGCGGATGCGAAAAGAGGGACGAATTGGAGTCTTAGCTCGACTTCTCTAGTTCTTTTTCAATATTACAATATTTTAAAAAAAACCAAGGATGGTTGGGTGAACCCTAGGAGTAGGTGAATCTTAACTAGGATTAAAGGGTGTCAAAAGGGACACATGGTGATCTCAGGATGATAACTGGATTTGTTCCATAGTCATTCCTAAGGTTACCAAGTTCGCTACATGCTATAGAGAACCGCAAACCGAACGAACTGGTACGTGGTTCGATTCAGTTTGATTCGTGAAATTGAGCGAAGTGGTTTTAGAACAATCTTATTTTGTCAATTTTTTTATTTAAATTCATTTATATTTTTCTTTAGGTTCAGCAAATTTATACTTTGAGTTCAGAAATCGTTCGTAAAAAAAAATTATTATTATTTTTCAAATAAGGCTATATAATATATTGTTTACATGCTTAAAAGATATATATTTTTATAATATAATATAAAATATATATCTTGTTTAAATGCTAGAGTAGCGAATCAAACTAGCATAAGAAACTAAAGAACCAATGCGAACCAAACAAAAATATTTTCTCTTTCTACCCCTAGTGATCCGGGTTCACTTTAAAGTGGCGCATTGCCAACCCGAGTTCAAACCGAGCCATTTTGTTGCTACATTTTGCTCGAGTTGGAGCTAAGTAACCAGAGCGTAGCGCTGGAGCGAGAGCGGGAGAGCGTCAAATTTCAATTTAGGATATGGTCGAGAGCGCCTCCGGAGCGCCGATGAATGTATATATATATATATTTAAATAATTTTTTTAATATATTTTTTTCCCTCTTATTTTGTACTTTTGTAAAGAAAACAGAATTAAGTGAGTTGAAAAGTCATCCATATTACCAAAATTTTCTGATTTGATTTTGTACGTTGGAGAGAGAAAAAAAGATAGGGAGTTGAAAAGTCCTCATACAGTGACACTTTACTGTTGCCTTTTAAAGCTTTAAGCCTTTAACCCCACTTAAGGGTAAAAAAATATCTGGCTTAGAAAAAAGAAAGACACCATCGTCTCCTTCTAAAATCCAGCGAGTTGCAAAGACACCAGTTTTTTCTTCGCCGATCGCCACTTTCTACATCTCAACTCCTCTTCACGCCACGATCTGTAAGATTCAAAATCGCGCTCTCGAAAAAGTGCAACCATGCTTTGGTGGCGAATCCGTTCTCAAAACGTGACAATGAGGTTTGAGAGCGGGAGCGGGAAGCAATATGGTCGGTTTGGGTTACTAAGAGTTGGAGACATCACTCGGAAAATAACAAGAAATGGTGTGAGGCAACCATACGATAGGCAACATGTGGTGACAAAGAGGGGAGAAATCAATTCATTTTCTCTCATGATTTTGACTTCACATGTCTCATTGTATGTAGAGAAGTCAAAATCATGGATGGACTTCACATGATTTTGACTTCACCACCACTTGTTCACTGATTGGTGGATGCCCGAGAGGTCTTTCTTGCCGGAGACAATCCAAGGCAAAAGAGGAAAGGCAACTTATAGAGCAATGTGAAGAAATATGTTATTCCTCTGCTTCCCTCACCAAAGAAATTAAAACAGATGACAGGATCCATGGCGGACGCATTTGTTGGGGTGACAAATGTTTCTCCCGAAGAAGAAGAAGATGATGATGATGTAGAAGCAATGCTAATAGCAAAGGTAAGAGGATTAAACGATGGAGTGAAGAACTGGATGAAGGATTTAAAAAGCTATTCGTTTCCGGTGAGTTTAATTTGTATGCTACCAGAACAGATAGTATGGAAGGTGAGGTTCCGGCGAGATCTGCAAAGTCGCCATAAGCTTTGCAATAAACTCGAATTAGTCCTAAAAGGACTGATGCAAATGCGTCTCTTCTTAAGCGATGCAGAACGAAGTGACGTAGTTATGAAGAATTGGGTGGAGGATTTGAAAGGTGTAGCTTCGGAAGTGGAGGGCGTCATTGACAAGTTCATACAAGACACAGTAACCAAGATGGGGTTCCGGAAGAGGTTACTTTTGCACTGGCAGGATCCACAGACTCTCCTTAAATTTCGCAAGGAACTTAAGAAGGTCGTGATTAAAATCGATAATATATTTACACAGGCAGTGAGTCATGGTATTGTATATATTAAAGGAGATCAGTCGAGCTCCTCCGTGCATCCATACCGGCGAACTTTGTCTTTTATAGACAAGCAGAGGCAGGAACTTCTCGTCCAGGAGAAACAGGAAATAGAAACACAGCTCACCACCGGGGAAACAGAGCGCCGCGTGATTTCCATTGTAGGGCTGATGGAGTCGGGTAAGACAGCCTTGGCATGGGAGACTTATAACAGTGAAGCCGTCAAGGAAAAATTTCCATGTCGTGTTTGGGTAAATGTATTTCAACTGTACGACACAGGAGAGATTTTGCAGGAGATAGCGCAACAAGTTAAGTTGTATGAACTCCAACCAGATACAAGGACCATAAGAGAGGAGGAATTGGTGCAAAAGCTCTGTGATTTCTTGAAAACTAGCACGTATCTCATTGTCTTGGCCGAAGTATGGACAATCAAAATCTGGAATAAGCTACAAGCAGCATTTCCAGACTCTCATAATGGGAGTAGGATATTGTTGGTTACTCGCAACGAGGATGTACCTCTACAGTCTTGGCTACTATATGCTTCTGACGGCTGGGACTGGAAGAGGACCACGAGATTTTCACGCCTCACTTCTGAATTTGTTCGATTTTCAAGACACTTGAGCTGGCAGAAGCGATCAAGTACTGAAGATGTAAGCTGTGAGCTGCCGGAAATTGTAAGACATGGGACGGGGACGCGATTAAAAGACGATGAAAGCTGGGAGTTGTTCACAAGAAAGGTACAGGTCCCTTCCGAATTTGAGCAAATTGCAAGAGAACTTGTGAAGAATTGTGAGGACATGCCCCTCACAATTGCTCGATTAGCAGCAGTATTGTCAATGAAAGATGCAACGCCTGAGGAGGAGGAGTGGACGCGAACGTTTCGGTTGTCCCATAAACCAGGAAAACTGCGGATGTATATCATGGCCATGAATGGCGACAACGATCTACCCTTGTACTTGATGCGCTGTCTTCTTTATGTTGTGTACAATTTTCGTGCAAATTCTAAGATCCCTGCAAGGAGATTGATTGCCCTTTGGATTGCGGAGGGACTAGTAGAGGATACCCCATTTGGATTATCAAATGAAGATGATGGATTATCATCTGAAGATGTCGCCGAGACTTATCTAACAGCGTTAATAAATCGGAACTTGATTCAAGTAGCAAAGCAGAAGTTTGATGGGGAAGTAAAATCATGTCGCTTGCCCAATGATGCTCGGCAACAATTTTGGTTATCAAAAGCTAAGGAAGCCAACATTCTTCTTAGCCACCGTACGAGAAATTCAATGTCTGAGTCTTCCCCCCCAAGCAAAGAAATGATTTTGCGACTTGTTGATCATCTTGATGAAAAGGATGCCTGCTTCATTCATCTTCACGGTACCGACAAAAATCCCTCTTTGCATCGTTACAAGTATATCTCCTCCTTTCTTTCATTTGATTTACGGGAAGGCAGTAAACCCGGAGAGGATATAGACAACTTTCTCCATAGAGGCATTTCCAGTAGGTGCTTTAAATTGCTTAGGGTACTTGATCTTGAAGATGTATTTAAGCCGAGGTTGAATCGGGTAATAGGGAAACTAATCCATTTGAGGTACCTAGGCCTTAGAAGGACTTTCTTGGATACCCTTCCATCATCCATTGGCAATTTAAAGTACCTCCAAACTTTAGATGTGAAACACACTTATATCAACAATCTCCCTAGTTCCATTTGGAAGATGCAACACCTGCGGCACCTTTATTTGCACAACACTAGATTTGAGCCTGTAAGGGGTGGTACTTTGCCGCATCTGCAAACACTATGGGGAGTTTTAGTAGATAATGAAAGTCAGGTGAAGAGTGGCTTAGACCGATCGACTGATCTTAGATTTCTGGAACTGACATGTCGGTCCATGTTAGAAAAGTCACAGCAAGCATTGGCCCAATGGATAGGGGAACTGGGGAACCTACGATCTTTGCGGTTGATATCAACTAATGACTCGGGTAGACCTTCAGATCTATATTTGAATTCTCTGTCAGGCCTCGGTGATCTTTCCACCCTATATATGCGTGGAAAGTTACAGAAATTATTTGATGTAACTGAGTTCCCAAAATCCCTCACAGGCCTTACATTGTCGGCATCGGAACTACGGGTAGATCCAATGCAAACATTGGAGAAGCTTCCCAATCTAAGAATCCTTGAGTTATATTCAGGTTCCTACACCTGGACGAGCATGCTTTGCTCTTCAAAAGGCTTTCATCAGCTTCGACAATTGCGACTCTGGAAGCTAGCGGAATTGAAGAAATGGACGGTAGAGAAAGAAGCAATGCCCAGTATTAGAGAGATAGAGATTAGATTCTGTTTCAAATTGGAGATGCTTCCGGATGGATTGCAGAACCTGAGCACCCTTAGGATATTGAAGTTGACGGGTATGCCCCAGGAATTCACAGCAAAGGTTGATGGGAATAAGATTCCACCGTCATGTATTATTAGATCGGAATAAGATTCCATGCACCGTCATGTTCCGTTAGATTAGCAGATCGGAAGTTCAGTTTAGTGGAACCCGAATTGGACTCTGGCGCCATATTTGAAGTATGTCAGGTTAGTTAGTACTCTTTTGATTGTTATTCCTTTACTAGTGATATTTCTTCTCTCTTGTGCTTTGATTAATCTTGTTACAGATCTCTGTAAAATTCTTCTCTCAAAACAAAAGTAGGTATTTCAAGGAGTTCGAAGCCGAATGAAAGAGCGATCCAAATGGCATATATTGTTAATGGGAAGTTGATCACTCTTTTGGGATAGTTTAGAAGATTACTTGTAAAGATGTCTCTTTTAGTTCTTCCGAAATGCCCCTGTTAGGCATATTGTCATCTCTTGTACTAGAACTCCTGTTTGTTGTTACTTTGTAGTTGGAACTCTTATTTTATCTCCGGCGTAATTTTGTTATACATAAATCAAGGCATTGATCACGACCCCACTCTTACTACATAGGAATCGTAAAATTCAGGTTATTACTTTAACTAATTGCAAAAGTAATTCAGGTTATTATTATCTTATCTGTTTAAAGGATAAAAAACCGATTTATGCTTCCGCATGCACATGATTTGCGAATTCATTCCTAGGATATAGAGGAAATATTACCTTGATCAGTTTCGTAGCATGATATAATTGAGCTCTGTTCCAAATACGTCCATCAATGAAAGCAGAGAGGACACTGATAGTTCATCAGCCTCACAAGAGCATATTAATTTCCCAAAATTCAAGACAGTGAAAATAGTATGAAGTTAGTTCAGCTCTTATTCTGTCATATTAGCAAATGGCATAAACTCGCTAATGGTAGATGGTAGCTGCGCTGTGGCTTTTCTTTTATCTGTCCCCGACAAGTAATTAGATTCTATGGCTTTTCTTAGTCAAGCTGCGAGCTTCGAATCCCATAATTGTTCCTTGTTCTTTTTATAGTGGTTCATCTTCTCAAATGAGCTAGCATTGCCATCAGAATAAAGCAGAAGCTCAAATGTATTTACTTTTCCAGGTTTTATTTCTAAACAGGAAATTCTTGCTAGAGCTGTATAAACCAAGGGACGAAGATATTGGAATAGGGAAAACTATCTAAATGACGCCAGAGTCATTCCAGAGTACATATGTGACTCTTGACAATTCAACTTAAACTATGTAAAAACAACCACATGTGTAAGGATCTCATTTTCTTTGGACATGTATGCCCTAAGCATTAAGTATTTCTTTTAAGTGCAATATTGATTGAGATATCTTGTTGTGGGTTTAAGTACACATGATTTTCATTATGTAATGGAATGGCCGGTCCTCATTGGTCCACGCCCCATTTTTAACCACTCGCCAGCTATGGTTGAGATTCACTCACCCCTAAGGTTAAGCAATCCAACCATAGTTTTTAGAAAAAAAAAAATCATAATTTTAATTTAGTTAAGCTTAACCACGGTTAAATGAGAATGATGAAAGTTAAGTTGAATTGTCCAAAAAAACTACCTTTAGTTTTAACTTAATGCTTAGGGGTATATGGGTCCAAAAAAAAAAAGATCCTTACACATGTGGTTGTTTTCACATGGGAGGGTCATTAAAGTTAAGTTGAATTGTCAAATGTCATATATGTACTCTGGAAAAACCCTGGGTTCATTTAAGTAGATTTCCCTTGGAACAATCTAATTTCCATCTCCATGTGAATTCGATAACCAAACACTCTGTATGGCTTAAGGAACTTAAACCGTTAACAGTAAGATCATGTCACTCTGTGTGGCTTAATTGGATAGTGCTCATGGTTGCAATCTTGAGGTTCGGGATCATTTCAAGCTCCACATTCTAGTGTTACAAATCTCGTTCTCGGGTTTTTATCGGCTGAAGTTTTTCTCAGAAGATTTTCAAATTTGGAGTTTTCTTTGGGTATTTCTCTCCTAAATCTCGAAAATCATTAAAAAAATATAATTAAAATTACATAAAATAGTAATAAATATCACCGATTTATAAATTCATCAGACCGGCAATATTAGGTTCTCGCGATATTTTTTAAATACCGGCTAGATCTCGGCTAAACCCCGCAATATTTATGTGTTAAAAAGAGAAAATTGTATTTCTCGCAAGATTTTTAAAATGTCGTAATAAAAATGAGATTTTAAACTTTTAATGTTTTTCTCGGGAGATTTGTAACAGTGCCACATACTAGAAAGATCTTCAACACTTTACATTATGTTTGAAAATAGAAGGTTAGGAAGTTTTAACTTATTAACCAACTACTGGTGGAGAAAATTTCCAATCTATTGAACTTTGGAGTTACTTCACATGTCTACATGTTCCCGGATATCTGTATTTTGTTTTTCCATGTAATTTTGACGGTATATAAAAGAGTTTTACGTAAACATCATAAAGTTCTTTGAATGTAGTTCAAAAGATTTTCAAGTATAATGAGACATGAATTAGATATATCTTATGCATGTTTCCTTTTTGGTTTGTCGAGTCATCTGGATTTGCTCCTTTTCCTATTCTTAATAATTTTTTAAGTTTTTGAGTTAGAAATTTACAATGACTGTTATCTCTTTTAACATGATTTTTTTTTTCCCTTTACGAAGATCTTTACCCTCATTTATAAAGAGATGCTTGCTAGAATGCAAAGACATAAGAATTTTGTCATGTTCTTGTGGTGAAAATTAACCTGTTGAACGAGAACAGAAACACACAAATAAAACACGGATATACGTGGTTCGCCAGGTATGGGCTATGTCCAAGGAGAGATCACCTTCTTCATTAATAATCAAAGCAAAGAGTTACAATGACGTCTAACCTCTTAAAAAATCTCTCTCTCAAAGAAAACGTCAAGCTTCCTCTTTTAAACCCTAATACAAAGTGTCTCTTTATAAAAGGGAAAAACTCATAATAAGAAAAACTAATCCCACATCCACCGATCGATCAGCCAGTGAGTGGTCGATCAATCGCTGCTACCACTGATCAATCTGCCACTCACTGACTGATTGATCGATGGGCCTTGTATTGTCAAAATTTTAAGACAATTCCAACACTCTTTACCTTGCCTTCAATTTTGCTCTGCCTTGGGAGAAAGATAAATGTATCTCCAAAGATGCCTTCACACCCTCTTATAAGGGTGTGATCTTTCATTGATTTCATCGAATGTTAATTAAGTTCAAACAATGTTTAACTTGGAAATGGTAACCGGCTTTGTCATTATATCTGAAGGGTTCTCACTTGTGTGGATTTTCTCAAACAAAATTTTATTCTCAGATATCACATATCTTATGAAGTGGAACTGCACATCAATGTGCTTTGTTCTTGAGTGGTAAACCTGATTCTTCGCCAAGTGTATGACACTTTGGTTGTGACAATACGAAATCATCTTCTCCTGCTTTATCCCTAGTTCACCAACCAGACTTCTGAATCAGATAACTTCCTTGGTTGCTTCTAAAATTGCCATGTCTTTAGCCTCGGTAGTTGACAATGCTGTAGTAAGCTGCAACATGGATCTCCAACAAATTACTCTTCAATCCAGTTTATAAAAGTACCTTATAGTAGATCTCCTCTTTCCTAAGTCCCCAGCGTAGTCAGAATCGACATACCCAACTACTTCACAATTATCTTTCTTGTCGAACATTGTCCCGACATCAATGGTACCCTTCAAGTACCCAATGCTCCTTTCCAGGATTCATCATGTACCTACTAACAATACTAACACCTTATGAGATGTCAGGTCTAGTGCAAACCTTAGCATACATCAAGCTGCCTATGATACTTGCATATGAAAATTTTGCCATCTCTTCATCTGTCACATGACATAACTGAGAGGATAACCTGAAATGGACTGCCAAAGGAATACTCACCAATTTTGTATCTTGCATCTCGAATCTTTCAAGGACCCTCCTTATGCACTTCGCTTGGGATAGAGATAGTTTTTCCAGTTTCCAATCTCTCCAAATTTTCATGCCTAGAATTATTCTTGCTACACCGAATTCTTTCATCTTAAATTCACAGCTAAATTGTTTCTTCAAAATCTTCACCTCTAACATGCTTTTGGCAGCAATTAACATGTCATTCATATAGATTGTTAAGAATATGAAGAAATTATCTCTAATTTTTCTGAAATAGAGACAGTGGTCATACTCACTTCTAGAATACCCATTCTTCAGGATGAATGAGTCAAACCGCTTGTACCATTGCCTGAGTGACTACTTCAGACCATATAGAATCCTCTTCAGTTTGCAAACCCGGTTTGCTTTTCCCCTCTTCTAAAATCCCTCTAGTTGTCACATGTATATCTCTTCATCTAGCATGTAGGAAAGTTGTCTTCATGCCCATCTGTTCAAGTTGTAGGTCTCGCATAGCTACTATCGACAGAACTGTTCTGATAGAGTTATGTTTCACCATTGGTGAGAAGATTTCATTGAAATCTATTCATTCTGTTTGAGCAAAACCCATTACAATCAGACTAGCCTTGAACTTTACTTCGCTGTTTTCAGTGGTCGGTCCTTTCTTTCTGAAAATCCACTCGCAGTCGATAATTTTGGGATTTTCTCAGTTGTTATGATAGTTTTATTGGCCTTGTAGAAAACTAAAAGCAATAAAGAATACAAACACATACAAAATTTAAACAGATTTATGTGGTTCAGCAGATGAACTATTGTGATTCCAGTATATTCTAAAAGAAAAATTACAACCGTTAGAGTACTTTTCTCCGCCTAATTCAATTCCATATAAATTAAAGTTACCTAAAGCACCAGGATCTGGTCATAGGATTGGTGTAGCTAGGGGCATATACAATCCTTAGGTTAGTATTTTTTAATAGATTTTAAAAAAATAATATTATAATGTTAAACCCTAAGGGTTAGTGTTAGTGAATCTTAACCACAATTAATAGGGTTTAAAAGGGACATGTATTGACCTGCGTGTGCGAAATTGAATTCCTCGAGTTCAATCGCAATTGGACCAAATCTGTGTGGCCCTCATCCCATAGGTCGACACGTGTCCATTTAAATACCCTTTAATTGTGGTTAAGATTCACTAACCCTTAAGGTTGAACCATGTAACCTTGATTTTTAAAAAATAATGTTAAAAAAATTTACCCATAGATTTGAAATTTCTTAAGCAAGGTTACGAGTGTAAAATCCAAATTTATAATTTGTGATTGACTTAATCTTGTTAACAAAACTCAGTCACATTTTATTCTTAAGTCTGTCCATCCATGTTCAGAAGAATCTATGAAGATGACTGAAGCTTCATTCTCATTATTTAGGATAGTAAGTGACCTAGATACATGGTCCATACCTTAAGAAATTTGACCTAGATAACTTATTCACATAGGTGACTTGTAACTTGGCTTCTTTAAGGGAAATTCCGATATCAGATGCTTAATTAGTGGCTCGGTGAAGCATTTTCTGCGAGCGAATTATGGATGGATCGAGTGAATCAGTCTCGGGTCCAAGCCACTGAGATGTGTCGGCAATTGATGGAATTTCTAGTAGCTAAGTTGCTCAAACGACTTTAAGCTGGCTTGAGCGAATTGTTCTCGATTGGTATTACTGTAACAACAGTAACCCACTTGCTTAAACGAGACCTTGCTGGCTCGAGCGAGTGCCACAAAATCAATTTTTAGAAACTGCTAAGGTGGTGTTTGGATTTGATTTTTTTGGCCAAAAATCAATTCTGATAAAATTGATTATGTAGAAATTAATGGTCAAATAATCATTTTTTCAAATAATAGTGTTCGGAGAATACGGAGGTGTTTGAAATAATCACCTCCGTATTCTCTAAACACTATTATTTGAAAAAATGATTATTTGATCATGAATTTCTACACAATCAATTTTACCAGAATTGATTTTTAGCCAAAAAAAATCCAATCCAAATGCCCCATATGACTTTGATTTTTTAGTTGTCTGTAAATATCAATTGCTCTCCATAACAAATTCGAAAGAAAATGGATATATTTGAAAAAGTTGAGAGTTGCAAGAGTGAACTAGGGTTTCTCTAACCTTTTCGAATTGAACCCACATGTGTTCTCTTCCCTTCCACTTTCAAGTATGCAAGTGTAGAAAATTTCGCTATCCTGCTTGTGATTTCCCTATTCTGTAGAAATTAGTTCATGGCAACATATTTATTTTGAGGAATGCTAGCCTTACTCTCAGTCAACTCATACCCTCGCCCTCTACCAACCACATGTCCTCTTTTCCTTTTTTGGAGAGAAAGTGTTCTAATCATTGCAAAATAGACACTTTGGTGAATGGTGAGTGAGAATAAGGTTAGCACTCCTCATTTATTTTTTTGGATGATCGAAAAATTGAGTTCATAGGTTTGGACAACGACCTAGCTCGCCATCCATTTTCATACTATAGGATTGTCCCACATCACTAAATTACTACACCTTGACGAGAACAATATAAGTTCCACAGATGCAAAACGACAAAGTGCATAAACATAAAATAAATGTAGAATCTTCCATTAATGTTCCAACAAACCGAATATCCAGCTTAGAACATAAAACAGAGGCAGAGATTTCAGATAGAACGTTTCAACAGCAGCACAAGACAAGAGCTAAAAACAGATGCACATCTTTTTACAAGTAATCTTCTAAATTATCCAAATGAGCCAGTAACAATATATGCCATTTCGATCACGCTTTCAATCGGGCTTCGAACTCTTTGAAAGATCTAATTTTGCTGTGAGAGGAATTTTATAGAGGTCTGTTACGAGATTAGTTGGAAGACGTACAAGAAAGAAGATCATTAGAAAAGGAAGAACAATCAAAAGAGTAGTAACTTACCTCAAAAGAGTAGCACCAGAGTCCAATTGGAGTTCCACCTCAACTGAGCTCCACGTCTACAATTTCAATCTTATCATCTTTCTTAACCTTGGCTGTGAATTCCCGGGGCATACCCGTCAACTTCAATTTTTGAAGGGTGCTCAGGTGCTGCAATCCATCCGGAAGCATCTCCAATTTGTTACAAAATCTAATCTCTATCTTTTCAATTCTGGGCATCGCTCCTGTCTCCACCCTCCATTCCTTTAATTCCACTAGCTTCCAGAGTCGCAAGAGTCGAAGCTGACGAAAGCCTTCTGAAGAGCAAACCATGAGATCCCCGGTGAAGGAACCTGAAAATAACTCAAGGATTCTGAGGTTGGGAAGCTTCTCCAATGTTGGCATTGGATCTACCGGTAGTTCCGATGCTGACAATGTAAGGCGAGTGACAGATCGTGGGAATTCATGTGCACGAAATAATTGATTTAACTTTCCAAGCATATATATGTTGGAGAGATCTTCGAGGCCTGACAAAGACTTCAAATGTAGATCTGCGGGCCGACCCGAGTCATTGGTTGATTTCAACCTCAGAGATCGTAGGTACTTGAGTTTCCTAACCCATTCGGCCAAGACCTCCTTTTGTGAGGCTTCTGGCATGGACCGGCATGTGAGTCCCAATTTTCTAAGATCAGTGGAACGGTCAAAGGCACCCTTCACCTGATTTTCCTCATTTACTAGGACTCCCCACAGAGTTTGCAGATTCGGCAAAGTGCCACCCCAGATCGGCTCAAGTCCAATGTTGTTCAAATACAGGTGCCGTAGATTTTGCAACTTCCAGATGGAGCTAGGAAGATCGTTGATATATGTATGTTTCACGTCTAAGGTTTGGAGGTACTTTAAATTGGCTATGGATGGTGGAAGCTCATCCAAGAAAGTCCATCTTAGGCCCAGGTACCTCAAATTGGTCAGTTTCTCTAGTACCCGATTCAACCTCGGTTTAAATACACCTTCGAGGTCAAGTACCCTAAGCAATTGAAAGCACCTACTATTAATGCCCCTGAGAAGAAAGTTCTCCATATCCTCTCCAGGTGTACTGCCTTCCCGTTTATCAAATGACAGAAAAGAGTAGAGATGCTTAAAAGGTTGGAAAGAAAGATTTGTCTCGTTACCGTGAAGATGATTGAAGCTCTCATCTTTGTCGTCAAGATGATCAAGAAGTCGCAAAATCATTGCTTTGTCTGTGAAGGACTGAGCCTGGGCCTGGGCCTGGGCCAAGGTTGAGACCTGGGCCGATGATGAGGCCTTGGCCAAGGACGGGGATGGGGTCAAGGCCTTGGCCGAGGTTGAGGCCTGGGCCAATGATGAGGCCTTGGCTAAGGATGGGGATGGGGGCAAGGCCTGGGCTGAGATCGAGGCTTGGGCCGATGATGAGGCTTGGACTAAGGACTGGGAGGGGGACAGGGCCTGGGCTGAGGACCGGGAGAGGTAAAAGGCTTGGGCCGAGGATGAGGCCTTGACCGAGGACGGGGAGGGGGACAAGGCCTGGGCCGAGGACGAGGTTGGGGCCAAGGACAGAAATGAGGCCGAGACTGGGGCCGGGGCCAAGGCCTGGGCTGAGGACGAGGACGAGGACGAGGCTGGGGCTGAAGACGAAGATGTGGAATTTCTCTTACGGAGGCTAAGAAGAAAGTTGGCTTCCTTCGCTTTTGATAACAAGAGTTGTCGCTGAGCAGGGGGCAAGAGACATTTTTGTACTTCGCCATCGAACTTCTGCTTTGCTACTTGAATCAAGTTCCGGTTTATCAACACTGTTAAATAAGTCTCGGCCACATCTTCAGGTGATAATCCATATTCGGTATCCTCTACTAGTCCCTCTGCAACCCACAAGGCAATCAATCTCCTTGCAGGGATCTCATAATCTTTTGCTGGAAAATACGCGGCATTCAATCTCCTTGCAGGGATCTCATAATCTTTTGCTGGAAAATACGCAACATAGAAAAGACATCGCTTCAAGTACCAGGGTAGATCGTTGTCTTCATTCATGGCCATGACATACATCCATAGTGTTCTTCGATCATGGAACAGCCGAAGCGCTCTCAACCACTCCTTATCAGTCTTAGTTGCATCCTTCGACAATAAAGCTCTTAATCGAACAATCAGGAGGGGAATGCCCTCACAATTTTTCACAATTTCTATTGCAAGTTGCTGGAATTCGGAAGCGAAGCGTACTTTTCTTGTGAACAACTCCCAGCTTTCATCTTCACTTAATAGCCTCATTTGCTGAATTTGGCTCTCCGGATCAGCATGTAGAGCTACTTCCTTGTTGCGAGTAGTGAACAATATCCTACTCCCATTATTAGAGTCTGGAAATGCTGCTTTTAGATCATCCCAGACTTGGGTTGTCCACACGTCGGACATGACTATGAGATACGTGCTAGTTTTCAAGAAATCACAGAGCTTTTGCGCCAATTCCTCCCCTTTTGTGGTCCTTGTATCTGGTTGGAGTTCATACAACTTAACTTGTTCCGCTATCTCGTGCAAAATCTCTCCGGTGTTGTACAGCTCAGATACAATTACCCAAGCACGACATTTAAAATGGTCCTTGACAGCATCACTGTTATAAATTGTCCATGCCAAGGTTTTCTTACCCATGCCTATCAGTCCAACAATCGAAATCACGCTGCGTCGTGCGTCCCCAGTGATCAGCTTCTTTTGCATTACCTCTATGTATTTCTCCAAGCCCACAACATCATGTCTGTCTGTATGATAAGAAGTTCGCCGGTATGGAAACACGGAGCTCGAATCTTCTCCACCATATACAAGACCATGAGTCCTCCTCCTTCCAGATAAATCCTTGATATAACTCTCGATCTGCTTCAGTTCCTTGCGAAGCTTTTGGGGACTTTGAGGATCTCTCGACAACCTCATCTTCTGTGCTGTCTCCTCTATGACCTTGTCAATGACATCTTCCACACGCAGAGCGACGCCTTTTAAATCCTTCACCCAATTCTTCACTTCTTCATTTTCTTCTTGCTTTGCCTCTGCATCACTTAAGAAGAGATGCATTTGACTCAGTCCTTTTATGACTGATTCCATTGCGTCTTCCACTCCAGGAAATAAATTTGTCACCCGAACGATCAGGTGGCTAAGATCATGATCTTCACCAGAGGAAGCACCTGCGCTGGCCATGGATACTGTCGTCTTTTTTCTCTTTGATCAAGGAAGAAAAGGAATAACAGTTTTCTTCACATTGATCAGCTTAGCTAAGGTTGCCTTTTCCTTTACATAATGGGATCGGGAGTACTAGCGATACTTTCCTTCTCAATAGCATTTCCCTTTATCTTATTAATCATGAGAACGCCAACTCAACTGTATGAACTCAAGTTAAATTTTTTTTTAACTCATTTGGATAATTTTTTTTTCAAAAAACCAAAGGTAGATGGGAGAATCCAGATAATGAATCTTAACCACAATTAAATAGAATTAAAAGAGGCACATGTGGCATTAAAAGGGGACACGAGATGATTATTTTCCATTAATCATAGTTTCAACAAGGTTATCTTCCATTGATTGAAAGATACATGTTTTCAACTAACACTATCTCCAATGAAAGAGAGGAAGTCTTAATAGAGAGTGATGCTTGCATTATCCAAACTTTCTATTCCTTCACAAAGCATTGTGGGGCTTTGTCAAATTCCATTCAACAATCTAACAAATGAACTGTTTCTACGACTCATGTTACATACATTAGATTCGTCTGGTATCCAAAAGCAAAGATCCTTTTTATTTTTTGAGATCGGATCACAGCCGATTGCAATTGCATTGGGGAGAGTTCAATCACATCCAAGGGTCAATATGTGTCCCTTTTAACCCCTATTATATATGGTTTTAAGATCTTTTAACATTTAGGGTTCAACAATCTAACATTGGTTCTTAGAAAAAATATTTTAAAAAAAATTTAACCTTAGGATTAAGAATTAGAGTTATTTTTTTCCAAAAAATCAAGTTTAGATTGTTGAAGGTAGGGGGCGGACCAGGAATTTTTCTTTTGGGGGGGGGGGGGCAAAATACATGTATAAAAAAATTGGGTAGTTTTTTTTGAGAAATTTTTTTTCCTAGTAATGCCTTTGAGGTCGCCATGTGTCCCTATTAATGCCCCTTAATTGTGGTTAAGATTCACCCACCTATCCTTGGTTTTAAAAAAAATATCAAATTTCTTTTCGAACCCTAGTTTAAAATTCACTAACTCCTAAGATTAAAATTATTTAAATATTTTTCTAAGAACCAAGGATAAGTAGGTGAACCTTGAGATTGGGTTAATTTTAACCATAGTTAAGGGGTGTCAATAGGGTGGCGACCTCAAGGGCATAAGGGGACTCCATTAGGGGGCCCACTATATATATGACAAAAAAAAATTTGGGGGGGGGGGGGGGGGGGGGGGGGGGGGGCGGGGCATGTTTACTTAAAAAAAAAAATTAATTGAGGGCCCTACTATTCAACTACATGATTAAGGATCCGCCCCCAGGCTGAAGCCTAAGGGTTACTAAATCTTAACACAGTTAATTGGGGCTAAAAGGGACACTTGTTCAACCTCACAAAGCCTCTTTAACTGATTTTTTTTAACTTTTAGGATTAATATTTAAAAAAAAAAACTTGTTGAACCCTAAGATTAGTGAATTTTAACCACAGTTAATAGAGGTTAAAGAGAAAAAAAAAAAATAGAGGTACCTCACAAAGCCTCTTTAACTGATTTTTTTTAACTTTTAGGATTAATATTTAAAAAAAAAAACTTGTTGAACCCTAAGATTAGTGAATTTTAACCACAGTTAATAGAGGTTAAAGAGAAAAAAAAAAAAATAGAGGTTAAAGGGGACACATGTGATGCGTTTAAACTTTAAACTCTCCCGAGTTCGATTGAAAATGATCCCAACTCTTTTGGTATCACGATCTGCTTGAATTTGGAAGATTATGAGTCTCTCCATATCTAAACTGCGGACTTGGTCAAGCGGGCTTAACCTACCTGTATTAGGAAGTCAAATTCTCTAGAGTCCCTCTATAACCCACAGGTCAGCACGTGTCCCATTTAATATCCCTTAATTGGGGTTAAAATTTTCTAACCCTGAGGGTTTTACTATTTAACCCTAAATATTAACTCAAGAGATTAAAGTCATTAACCAGAGTAAAAAGAAGGCTTTTGTGTTTTGACTGAACAAATCATAGAGAATTTCAAGTCTTTTATTAATATTATATTAGGACTTTGAATTCTCTATGATTATAATATCTCTTAACTGTGATTAAGATTTACTAATCCTTAGGATCAATCATCTAACTTTGATTTTTAGAAAATAATATTAAAAAATATTAACTTTAAAGGTTATAGTTGTTAAATAAAGTTAAAAGAGCACTTAAAAGGCTTTTGATAAAGTCTCTTGGCATTGTATTGGAGATCTGGGATCGAATCCAACCTACATCAAGGATTGGGGGTTTATGGGAGGGGGCCGGGAGGGCTACCCGTGTAGCCCATAGGTCCATGTGGCCTCTAATGATTAAAAAAAAATTACATAAGGCTTGAAAAAATTTGGTGATTCATCCAGCCGTACAGTAAAATCAGCCATGTTAGGGTTTCTTAGTTATAATTGGGAGACGAACCGCGTGATCAACTTCCAATCTGATCACACCATCTTATTGGTCCAAGCAGCTTCTAAGCTGATCACGCAATCTTTTTAGTTTACCCCCTCCTTTTTAATACCCACTAACTGTGTTTAAGATGGCAGGAGATTGCCTCTGGCATATGCCAGAAAAAGCTCTCAGGCATCTATACATCATCTGACATGTGGCAATAAAAAGGGGAGAAGTTATTTCATTTTCTCTCATGTTTTTGACTTCTCCCCACTTGATTTTCTCCCCATGTTTTTTACTTCTCCCCACTTGATATCTCTCTCCTTTTTATCGCCACATGTGATGATGTGTGGATGCCCAATAGCAATTTTTTGGCATGTGCCAGAGACAATCTCGTGCTGTTTAAGATTCACTCACTTCACTCCTATGCTTCATCCATCCAACCTTATATATATATATATCATAATTAAGTTAAACTTAGCCATGATTAAAAATAAGTTAAAAGGGACACTGTGATCAGCTACGAAGAGAACCTCACGGTTCCTTTTCAGGACTCATTATAATTAGAAGGATACGTGTGAGTAGAGAAAAGCTAAAGACATTCTCTTTTGGCTTTGGGCAAAAGTTAGAGACATTCCCCAGAAGGATACGTGTGAGTAGGGAAAAGTTAAAGACATTATCTTTTGGCTTTGGGAAAAAGTTAGAGACATTCTCTTAGGCTTTGGACAAAGATATTTTATATATAATGAATTTACGTAATAGATAATTAAAATTCATAGCAGATAAGTTTTATTATCAAGAACAACATGGTCCACCTATTGAAAGGTCTAGAGGATGAACTATTGTAAATGTGTAGTCCGCATAAGATCCAGGTCTTATCGAAAACATATATGTAGAAAGAAAGGATATTATAGAAAGAAAAAATGTGAGTTTTGGAATAAAACTGATATATAAGTAGAAATAAAAAATATTATGGGAAAGAAATATATAGAAGCAAAGGGTATTATTGAGAAGAAAGTGATATCATGGTAATTTTAAAAAAAAATTAAAGGGTATTATGAGAAGAAAAATATGAGTTTTGGAATACTGATATATAAGTAGAAGAGTATTATAGGAAAGAATATTATTGGTTGACACCAACTTCTCCATCTCTTAGCACTAGCGTACAAAAATGCGGGTTTTTCTTTTTTTGTAGGCAGCTAGATCATTTATCTATCTATGTTAGGGTTTAGGGGTTTAGAACTCACGGTGGGTGCTCAACGATCACACCCAGACTCGAACATGAGTCACACCTCCCCAAAGGGAGATACACAACCACTGGGAAAGTAATTATGGAACAAAATAGTATCATAGCAAAAGAAAAAGATAATTATTGGCTTGAGATATAATTGGTATATAAATAAAATTAAAGGGTATTGTGGAAAAGTAATTTTTAGGATACAATTGGTATATATTTTAAAGCAAAGGGTATTAGGGAGAAGAAGTATATACGAAAAGTAGTATTAGAAGAGAAATATGGGCTTGGAATATAACTGATATATGAGTAAAAATAAATGGTATTATGGGAAAGGAAAGGGTATTAAGAAAAAGAAAATGGGAGCATTGTAAGAGAAATATGGGCTTGGGATATAACTGGTATACGAGTAAACATAGAGGATATTATGGAAAAGAAAAGTGTTGGCTGACACCAACTTCTCTCTCTTTTATCATACGGTAATAAATTCTCTCTGGCTAACACTCTCTCCATTCAAAAAGAGAATTAAGTCTTAATAGAAAGTGATGCTTGCATTATCCAACATTAAAACTTTCTTTTCCTTCACAAAGCATTGTGGGGCTTTGTGGAATCCCATTCAACAATCTAACCTTTGCAAATACGTTGTCTCTACAACTCATGTTACACACATTAGATTTGTCTAGTATCCGAAAGCAAAGAATTTTTTTTTAACCGTTCAAAAAAAAAAAAAAATTTATTTTTTAGATCGGATCACAGCCGATCGCAATTGCATTGGGGAGAGTTCAATCACATCCACAGGTCAACATGTTTCCCGTTTCACCCGCCTATTAACTATGGTTAAGATTTTTTAACCTTTAGGGTTCAACAATCTAACATTGGTTCTTAGAAAAAAACATTTTAAAAAAGTTTACCCCTAGGATTAAGAATTTTTAATCCTAAATGTTAATTTTTTTTCAAAAAAAACTAAGGTTAGCTTGCCTAAGGGTTACTAAATAACACAGTTAATTGGGGCTTAAAGGGACAAGTGTTCAACCACACTCACAAAGCCTCTTTAACCGAATTTTTTTTTAACTCTGGTCAGCAGGTTTTAACTATTAGGATTAATATCTATAAATAAATAAAAAACAAGCTAGGTTGCTGAACCCTAAGGTTAGTGTGAACACCCCATTTTTACACCCTTGAAATCCTTCTTACAAATTTAATTTAATTGATTATTTTTATTTTTTTTTCTTTAATTGGATTTACTATTTTATTTTATTTATTATTATCCTATGTTCAAATTCCATATAATCCACGACCCAGCAGCAAAGCCCGCAACCAAATCCAAGTCAAAATCCCAAGCCCAAGTTCACGTAAGCTAAATCCTCTAAGGGATGGAATTTAAAGCCTATGGCCCAAGAGAGATCCAAAACTTGTTTAAAGTTTCCATTGATTAAAGCCCAAGCCCATAACATAAGCCTCATACCCTAATTTCCTTGAACCACTCTATAAATAATCTTTATGAGGTTAGATGACCTCATTTTCCCCTTCTCCTCATTTCGGTAAAGAGCTTCACTCATTTCTCTCGGTATTTTTTTTCTCTCCTCTCTTGGGTGTGAAACTTCACCCCTACACTAGCAGCAGACCAATAGCCAACTCCGTTTGTTCTCGTCGCTGGCGACAGTAGCTTCGTTTGTAAGGTTCAACCAACAGTCCCTTCACCACTGTGCATCACCTTCGGCGGGTCATCCTGACTGACCACCTCGGCCACAGCTCCAAATCTCCGGCGAACTCTTCTCCAAATTCACATCCGGTGAGTTTCACCACCGGTCTCAATCCGGCAGCCATTGGGATTTCTCTGAGTAGCTCCAACCAGCTCCAGTTCTCTCCGTTTCTTCGGATCTAGAGAATCCTCTCTCAATCTCCGATCAGGTAACCTTCCTTCTCGGTTCAATTTGCAGTTCATGAGATCCCGATTTTTTTTTTTTTTAGATCTAGATCTAGGTTTACAGATCTAGATCTATTGATCTAAATTGTTCTCCCTTATTTGTTTAGCTACTTATTCATCTTCTCTGATCAGGAATCGTTTCCATCTCTTCTTCACTTCCCCGGCGAATCGTTTTCTCCGGCGAGCCGTGTGTTGCGCCCAAGGTAAACCCCTCTTTCTTCCTTCTCCCTTTTATTTTTTTTTATTTTTATTTTTTTTTTGGTTTTATTTCCACCGGTTTCATTTTCTGATCAATAATTTCTAGATCTAGATCTAGAATTTCTAGATCGAGATCTAGATCTAGATCTATTTGATCCGATTTTTTTATTTTCGGTTCTATGTTCTTTCTTATCTTCTGAGATCGAATCTGTGGCAGGGGAGGTAGTTTCACCTCCGTTCATCCTTCCGGCGAGCTTTGATCATCATCTCCGGTGACGAGTTCCATTTTCGAGTCATCTACCTTCTTGGGCGAGTTCCGTGCTGATCCAGCATTTCATGTTGCTCTAACCAACTCTTCTTCAGCCAACAGCGGCCTTGACCTCGATCTTTTCTTTCCGAGTCTCATCATCGGTTGTCTTCTCCGGCGAGATCCCACAGTGAACAAGCATCATCTCCGGACAAAGAATTTCAGCAAAATGTTTGGTTTTTTTTTTAAAATTTGTTTGTAAAATCCTTTGTTGGATTTTTCTTCCCTTCTCTTCTCTTCTCGGATCAATGGAGCAGCAATCATCATCACCGCACCAACATCCAATCTCAGGCAGGTATAATTCCACCCTCGTCTATTTGTCTCTCTTGTATATTCCCTTGCTATGGTATATTAATTTGTGATAGTCTGAGACCTTAAGGCTAGTGGTAGATCTGGCTTGAAATTTGAGAATATCAAATCTGGTTTAATAATGTTTAAAATGCAAGACTTAGATCTCTATGTTAAAACCAAGGCCTACTGGTCAACCTCCCAATGTTGTGCTCGATGATCTTAAAGAAAGGAAAAAAAGGGAGGGAAAGGCTTGTTTGAATAATTCTCTATTCACTTGTTCTTGATCGGTCCAATATGCAAGGATGGCTTCTTTCAAGCCCAAAGGTGACCATTGGGCCAATTTTGGGCCTTGGTTAATCTCATTATTAAACCAGATCTGATTTCAATTTCGTCTATTGGGTTAAAGCCGACTGACCAACTTTCACAATAGGTCAATTGGCCTTAGTACATTAGTTGATCCTGGCCCGATCTCATTTAATTTTAACCATGATTAATTATTTAATTTATTGTAATTATTCATCTGTATGTATGTGCAACGGGATTAGGCCGTAGCTTATTTTATGTTTTTGCCTACATTGGGCATTTAGGTAAGTTTTTTTTTACCCTAAATATTTGACTTACCCCGTTAATTTAGTTTATAAAAGGAAAAGTAAAATAAAAAATAAAAATATCAAATAAATTAAAGGTACTGGTCTATCTCCCCTTGGGACCTAGAGCAGGGTCCGTATTTAAACCATAGCCTCTTTTGGTTTAAGGCCGCTCGATCCGCCCTGCTCTTTGCCTTTTAAGTTAATTAAATCAGTTAGGCTTTATTCTCCTTTTTGCCTACCCTGGGCATTTAGTTTAGTTCTTGACTAGTCAAACTTGCCAAAATTAAAAAAAAATACAAAAAAAAAAAAAATCAAAAAATACAAAACAACAAAAAACATTGAAAAAACCTACAAAATTCAAAAAAGGACCTACCCTAATAAATGAACGCTCCCTAGAGCTCCCCCACGAGCACCTAGTTACACAACTACCTCTCGGAATGAGATTCATAAATCTCAATTCCACATCCCCTCAACTCAAACACGAGTTGGAAGTAACCACACTCCGAAACGAGTATAAAAACAGTCACGGACCCCGAACTACTATGAGGGTCTGATTCCGACTAACCGGATAAGTAGGCAGCCCGAGCCAGGGTTCGACCCCAACCTAGGATAAAGATCTTATATCCCTTTATGATTGTTTATGTTTGATTAGCAAAATTAATAATTGTTTTAGAAAATTTTAAGTGATTTAAATGTTTGGCTTAGACCTAGTGAGTAGGTTACCATCATTGGATGGAAGTCCTGGGGTGCCTAACCCCTTCCCCAGGACCTAAATGGATCTCTTACCTAGACTACTCTGGACCGTAGACCCCTTATTTTGGTTTTATCTTGGGATCCTACTTCCCCTAAGTAGGTGGCGACTCTTAGAATAAATTTAGCGTTATTCCTCTACTCTCGGACCTTATCTCGATACTTAGAGTTGAGAGGGGAGGAAAGGCGGTAAATTTTGGTGTTTACAGTTAGTAAATCTTAACCACAGTTAATATAGGTTAAAGGATAAAAAATAGAGATTAAAGGGGACACGTGTGATGCTTTTAAACTCTCCCGAGTTCGATTGAAAATGATCCCAGCTCTTTTTGTATCACGATCTGCTTTAATTTGGAAGATTTTGAGTCTCTCTATATCTAACCCGTGGACTTGGTCAAGTGAGCTTAACTTACTGTTACTAGAACGTGAAACTCTTTAGAATCCCGCTATAACCTTTAGGTCAACAAGTGTCCCTTTTAATATACCTTAACTATGGTTAAAACTTATTTAACCTTTTAAAAATATATATATAAATTCCTGAGATTAAAATTATTAACCAGATTTAATTAAAGGCTTTTGTGTTGTAAGTTGTAACTGACCTACGGTAGAGAATTTCAAATTCTTTTTGTTAATATTATATTATAATTTCAAATTCTCTATGGTTATAATATCTTTTAACTGTGATTAAGATTCATTAATCTTTAGGGTTCAACCATCTAATCTTGGTTTTTAGAAAATACTATTAAAAAATATTAACTCTAAAAGTTAAAGTTGTTAACTATAATTACAAGAACACTTAAAAAGTTTGTGTTGTGACGGAACTCCAATGGAGTCCAGCTATAACTGTAGAGGATTCCAAGTCTTATATTATTATTAGTATTTATAGTGAAACTATCATTAACTAGAAAAAAATTACGTAGGTGCCAACTAAGTACAGTTGGTAAAATCTCTTGGCATCGTACCAAAGATTTAGGGATCGAATCTCACCTGCATTAGGATTTGGGGGTTTATGAGAGGGGGATGGCTGCCCGTGTAGCCCATAGGTCCATGTGGCCTCAAATGAAAAAAAAAACATTACATAGTGTCAGCTACAACTTGAGGCTTAATAGAATTTGGTGATTCTTCCATCAATCAAACCACGTTACGAGCAGATTATGCTAGGGTTTCTTAATTATAATTGCGAAATTGGAAACAAACCGCATAGTAAGCTTCCAAGCTGATTGAGCCATCTTATTGGTTCACCCCCTCCTTTTCAATACCCACTATACCCACTGACTTTTTAAATTCACTCACTTCACTCATAAGGTTCATCTTCTAACCTTTGGTTTTGAGAAGAAAAAAATTTATTGATTAGGCATAATTTAGTTAAGCTTTGCCATGAAAAAAGCTAGACATTCTCTTTTGGCTTTGGGCAAAAGTTAGACATTCTCTTTGGCTTTGGGCAAAGATGATTAAATGTTTTATATATATATTCACTCTCGCTTGAGAGGAATGGCTACAATTTTATTTTATTTTTAATTTTAAATAAGTACATTTCTTAACCATAATTAAAAAGTATACGTGCCACAGCTGTAAAAAAAAGCTAGAGACATTCTCTTCGGTTTTGGGCAAAAATGATTCGGTGTTATATATATATATATATATATATATATATATATATATATATATTAATTATAATTTAGTTAAGCATAACCCTTAACCATGATTAAAAATAAGTTAAAAGGGACACTGCAATCAGCTACAAAGAGGACCTTGCGGTTCTTTTTCAGGACTCATTATAATTAGAAGGATACATATGAGTAGAGAAAAGCTAAAGACGTTCTCTTTTTGGCTTTGGGCAAAAGTTAGAGGCATTCTCTTGGGCTTTGGACAAAGATGATTCAGTGTTTTATATATATATTCTCTCTGGCTTGAGAGGATGGCAACAATTTTTAATTTTTTAATTTAAAAAAAGTAAATGTCTTAACCATAATTAAAAAGCATTCGTGCCAGAGTTGTTAAAAAACAGCTGTAGACGTTCTCTTCGGCTTTGGGCAAAGATGATTCTAGGTATGTTTTATTTATATATACTTGGCAGTTTTATAATCACAAGAATCTTACATAATTACAGAAATGTCATGATTCTGTTTGGTTGGAACCAAGAGTTGTGAACGTTAAGAGTTTCACGGCTTCCATGAACTCTAGATTTTCCCATATATATATATATAAAAGATGACACAAATTATTTTTCAATTAATACTAAATTCAAAAATGTATCAACTCTAAGCTTCTTAACCGGAATTAGAAAGATACGTTAGTGTTGTACAAAAAATTTAGTGACGTGAGTTGTACACAAAAGCTAAAGACATTCTCTTTGGCTTCGGGCAAAGATTTCCGTGTGTTTAAAAGCATATATGTGTAGTAGCAAACACCCCGTGCTATGCTCTCGGGTGTGTAAAAATATTAAAATAAATATTTATAAATTAACAATGATTTGTCTACCAAGGCCACGAGAGATAAAAAATAATTGAAAACAGTATAATCAAGACCATGATCTCGTGTCCTATTTACTTTTACCATAGGTAGGGGGTTAATGTAGTCTCTCTCTCTCTCTCTCTCTATGGACTAATATATGTGCAATATATAGACAAGGTTGCCTATGTATGAGTCTTTGAGCCCAAAAGAAAATTGAACCACATGGCCAATTTCAGCACAATTAGAGACAACAATGCATACAATCAAGAGCATATTGGCTATGAACCACATACTGTGGCCAAAAAAGGGTTTATAAAAAAGAATTTTGCAACGATAAAATATATAAAGAGTATATAATTGATCTTGGTGAAAAATAAATTTAATATGTATACTATATGGGAGGAAATTGAAAAATATAGAGATTTGTAAGAGAAAGGTGAAGAATATAGAGATTTGTGAGAAGAAGGAATTGGATTCCAAATACTTGTTATGGAAAGTAAAACCAACCAATGAGTTAGGTTGGAGTATTTTCTGAAGTCGTACATGTCTTCTTTTTAATAATTTGTAAGGAAATGCACACATTTATAAGTAGGTATATGATTTTTCTATGTCAAGTAAGCCTATACCCAAAATACAAAGTATAAATCTACTATCTTCATTACAAAATCAGTTATACTTCAATAGGGAGGAAAAGTTTGGAATCAAAACATTGAACTATATGCCCAAATCATAAGTAGTTGGCTTCATTGATTATAATATGAGTTCTGATTAGAGGACCTCTTCTAAGCTGACAACAACAGTGTCCCCTTATCCCTTTTAACATCTATTTAATCATGGTTATGCTAAATTAAATAAAAGTTGATAATTTAGTTTTTTGTTATTTTTTTTCTAAAAACCATGGTTAGATTTCTTAACCCTAGGGATGAGTGAATCTTAACCACAGTTGATGGGTGATAAAAATGGGACGTGGACTAATGAGATCACAGGGTTAGTTTAGAAGATGACCCTGCAGTCCATTTTCCATTTCCCTTATAATATTTCAAATTATTTAACATGGTGCACCTTTTCACATCAATAGCCCTAACTTGTTTTTGAACTTATGGCCCTGCCTACATCACAACAATGAATTGTGAAGACTTAATCCGTCCTATAACGGCCCTGGAAGTTACTGGTTCATGCATGAGAAGCATGGTTCTTGGTAGAGCTGATGAGATGCTTCCATGAGATGTGAAGGACTACAGTAATATCATAGTAATCCCTGGAAGCTACTGGTTTAAGCATGAGAAACCATAGTTCTTGGTTGAGCAGGTGAGGTCCCTGCAACTAAAAATGGAAAGAATACTACACAATTGGAAGAACATTTGCAAGGCACAATGCACATCCGGATAAAGTGTAGAATATTCTCATGGATCAAAGGCGTACAACATGAGGAATTCCCAAAAGTTGGCCTACCAATTAGCATATCCAATTCCACTTGAGGCTAAAGGGACAAATAATGACGGGTAATGTGTTTGGATATCTACTGGCCTGTAGTACTGAATCAATCTGTTAGTGCTACTTACGAATTATAATCAAATAAATGATCAAAGTGATGAGGTTGGTGATCATGTTGCAGATCTGTAAACCGGTGTAAGTCGTTGACTCGCCGGAATCCGTAAACCTCAGAAGGAACTGAGACATCCACAAACAGAGCTATAAGGGCAAATGCCGAAACTAACACACCATCCTAATTCTCATACTCAGGTGACTCTAACATAAGCGATAGGAATATCATGGTGTCTTTCTTGGCCGGTGGTTTCTTCTCAGAGTCTCTCACTAAAGATTCAGGGAGAGGGAGATTCTTTTGGATTGATTAATTGGTTTAAGCACCTTAAATAAAGAAATTATTTCGAATGGTTGGGCTGCTATAGGAATTGGAATCGTTATTTTAGAAAGCAATTTAAATATAAAGAGGAGCTTTGCACCGTGCGGAGCTCCCTTTTTACACTACCAGGTGGCAAATGTGTAATTATTGATCATTACACATTTGCCACCCGGTAGTGTTAAAAGGGAGCTCCGCATGATGCAAAGCTCCGGCTGAAAATTAATCTCAAAGCAGTTTAAATATAAAGAGGAGCTCTGCATCATGCAAAGCTCCCTTTTTACACTATCTGGTCGCAAATATGTAATTATTGATAATTACAAATTTGCCACCCAGTAGTGTTCAAAGGGATCTCCGCATGATGCATAGCTCCGGCTGAAAATTAATCTCTTTAGAAAGAGGTATTATGCGGAAGTTAGAAGGTTTGGACTCCCCAAGTCCCAACCATGCATGCTATGGAGCCGTGTGAATTTTCTGGATAAAGAAGAGTAATGGACGTGAGGGTCCCACAAACTGAACCAAGGAAAGGTGGTTCATGAGGAAGATGAAAAGGGAGGAAATGATAGAGAGGGAGGTGGTCCTACTTCCTTGATAGGTGATGTTAATGACGTCTCACATTCTGAACCAAGGGAAGGTGGTTTGACCGAATTTGTTGGGAGGGATTATGAAAAGGGGAGGAATGAGAGAGAAGGTGAGTCCTATTTACTAATTGAGAGATGATCTTAATGATGGCATGACATGTGTCTCTGGAATAATAAGAGGAGACCAAGGGATAGATAGAATGGGGGATTAATGTTAATTAATCTTACATTAATGGGGAGAGGAGATTTAATAGGTGACACATGGCACCAACATGAAGCTCAAATGGAAGCTTGTGAGGAGTGCCACGTGGATACCAAATGCTATATAGTAGTAGTATAGATAAGCGTATAAATTTTAGAATTGTACAAAAAATGAAGAGACATTTCTTTGGTTTCAGACAAAGATGACTTTGTGAGTGGTGCTCACTGAAAGAAGTAGTGAGTGCTCCATAAAATTGACACGTGGTAGGTTATTCTGAAATTTGATAGGAGATATGTGACAAAAAACAGGCTAATTAGATATTTATATACCATCTAATTTAATGTTGAAAAATCATGGATTTCTATAGCGTAGTAGAGTCTAGTGAACCCGAGCGGATTAATGCTGACAAACTAGGCTCAAATTGGATGGTTAAGGTGTGTCTTAGGAGACATGTGACAAAAAATAGGTTGATTGGATATTTATATATCATCTAATTTAATGTTGAAAAATCATAGATTTCTATAGATTAGTAGAGTCTAGTAAACCCGATGGGGTTAATGCTGACAAACTAGGCTCAAATTGAATGGTCTAAAAACATCCAATCAAGTTATTTTTTGTCACCTATCTTTTAAGGGACTCATTTTAACATCTAACCTTCGCAAATACACTATCACTACGACTCATGTTACACATTAGATTCATCTGGTATCCGAAAGCAAAGAAAATTTTTTTTAATCGGATCACAACCAATTGCATTGGGGAGAGTTCAATCACATCCACATGTCAACAAGTGTCCCTTTTCACCCCTATTAATTGTGGTTGAGATTTTTTAACCTTTAGGGTTCAACAATCTAACATTGGTTCTTTAAAAAACATTTTAAAAAAAAATTACCCTTAGTATTAAGAATTTTTAACCCTAAATGTTAATTATTAAAAAAAAAAACTAAGGTTAGATTGCTGAATCTTAAGGGTTACTAAATATTAACCACAGTTAATTGGGGCTAAAAGGGACACGTGTTCAACCACACTCATAAAGCCTCTTTAACTGAATTTTTTTTTAAACTCTGGTTTGCAGGTTTTAGCTCTTAGGATTAATATATATTTATAAAAAAACAAGCTAGGTAGTTGAACCCTAAGGTTAGTGAATCTTAACCATAGTAGACGGTGCCAATTTTGTAGTGGTGATTTTCGGATGCTCCATGCGATAATATCCTGCTGGTCAACTTGACTGGTAGAAGGAGAGAAGGACATAGGTGATTCCAAAGTTTGCTGGGGAGAGGCCGTTCGCCCTATCAAGACACCCAAATGCTTAATTCAGTACTAGAAGAAGAAGGTGTTTTTAACATAAACGAAAGAGCTCAAGGGGTTTCTTATAGTAGGGCCTTTGCTCTTAGCTTAGGGAAGAAGATGAGGGTTCTGGGTTAATCTATTAACCCCGATTATAAACCATCCTGGATTCTTTCTAGGCTGAGAGTTCCATGGTCATTCATGTCCGCTGATGGTCATACATTTCACCTAATCATTTTGCTAATGTCAGATAAATATCTTGTCAGCGTGGGGGAGAAATGTATGAGCCAAAAACCAGAAAGAGGAGAAGAAGAAGAAAGAAGGGGGCTTGGGGGCTCGGCCATTCGGTCTGCAATCCCCGACCCCGAAGGGCTTCCCAAACGATCGCTCTACCCAGATGGACTGATGTCCATCAACAATCGATACCACCCAAGTGGATCTCCACCATTTGATCGCCTATGCCGCATCGCACGACAGGTATTCTTACACCCATATCCTTTAATGATTATCTATTTAAAGATATGTCCGTTTCACTCAACCACCTAAACTGATGCCACGTATTCGGCCAAAGCAACGTCCCCAAAGCTACATCCTCCAAAGTTACGTGCCCCCAAGTTACGTCCTCCAAAGCTACGTCCTCCCAAGTTACGTCCTTCCCAGCTATGACCTTCTGACCACGTACCCGAGTACGCTTTTGCACGAGTACACTTACTCTCAACTTGCTCGAATGCACTTCTGAATGTACACCCACACAATATACTCGACCAGTACACATGCATGATATACTCAACCTGTACACATGCACGATACTTTCACCTGTACACTTGCACAGTGCACCCAAGGTCATGTTCGACCTCCGCCCTGGTCATGCTTGACCTGCCCTGGTCATACGCCTGTTATTCCCGACTAGAAAGACCTCTAATTTATTGTGCAGGTTCAACCTAGGATAGGTGAAATTTATTAATTCAATATGGACAATGTTATCAAAAAAATTTATACAACAAATAACAAATAATTAAATCAAATTAAAGAAACATATTGTAAAAGCATATCTAGCTAGTGAAACAAACCATGCATTTACGTACCATGTGACATGAGTTACCAGAGATGATTATGCTCTTAGTACTTCTGACTCAAGATCAGTCATCTTAGTCATTAAATGTGCTAACTTTTACTTCATATGTCGTAACTAATGGAGAATATCTTCTCTATTTTGGTTATCCTTTTCGTTGTTCCTGATTAAGAAGTTAAGGATTTTGGGTTAAATATTCTAATTGTTTTGTTCCGAAGTAAATATATTGATTTAAAATTAAAAGCACCGTCAACACTCACATTTTTTCTTTTCAAAGTAGAAATGTTACTAGTATTTGACTCTGTGTCAATACATTGTGTTTCTAACATGACTGTGTAATGAAGAAATGCATAAGTGAGTTTATTACAACATTTTCAATGTATGTATACAATCTTAATAGTATGGGGCTTTGAAAAAGAAATATTTATCTCTATATAAGAATAAGCATTAATTTGTTTAATCATTTGGGTGACACTTACTATATAAAAAAGAAATATTTCTCATACCTAAAAAAGGAGTTGATGTCAGAAATTGTACAAAGCAAATGTCGGAGGTTAATCGGGGCCTTTGACGGAGAGTAATAGTTGCAGGAAGACTCCACGAGGGTTAGGAATTACGTTCGAAATCTGCGCGTGAAGAGAAAACAAGTGAAATTCCAAGACCAATGGATTTTTTTACTGGTTTGTTTGGGTGAGTAATTACAAGAGAGGCGGATCAAACCGTGAGAGGCGGATCAAATCGATTCCCTAATTGAAACGATTCCCTACTTCGCTAGATGAGAGGTGGATCGAACCGTGAAGTTTTCAGATTTTGAGTGGTGCCAGACTAACTTGTCCGCTATGTTCTATAAACTGATAGGGATTTTTCGAATACCCAACAATGTCTGGGGCGACATTAGGGAATCCAGCAACGAACGATTCTAGCAGCCCTTGGCTTGGTTGATTAACTCAATCACCATCATTTGGTTTAATGAACCCCCTGGGAGAGGAACTAATTTAAAACCAAGCAAAGGGGGATCCACGGATCAGACCCCACACTCAGAGACTCACCCGAGCCAACCTGCCACTGAAGGCCCTAGGTAAGAAGGGCTCATCCAGCCAAAAGACTACATCACCCCCAGGATGGGCGGCTACCGAGCTTTGTTGAAGAAACGAAGACTGAGGAAAATAGTGGGCCTTCATCGTTTGGGCCCATAAAGAAGATGGTTTAGTAAGAAGCCGCCACCCTTGCTCCTTAAAGCCCATACCTCCTTTGTCTTTTACATGACACAACTTTTGCCAACTCACCAAATGAATTCGATTTTGAATATCACTGCTCCACTAAATTTGGCAACCGCCATATTTACTTCATTTATCCAATTTATTGGGAGCTTAAAGTAGCTCATGCCATAAGCCGACATGGATTAGGCCACCGCCTTAATCAACACACCTCACTCTGCTTGGGTTAAGAAAGAGCCTTTCCACCCTTGAAAACGATTAAGTATCCATTGCTTAAGATTGTCAAAAGTCTAGGTCTTTCAAGAACCAGTTTCCGCCGAATCCCCAAATACTTCTCATAAGATGTGCAGTGCCTAATCTTAAAAATGCGAGCCAGAAGACGACGGAACCTCCAAGGTGTAGACTTGCAAAACAAAATGCCCGATTTGTGGAAGTTAACCTTTTGGCCTGAGGCACGGTCATAATGATTAAGGATGTCCACCAACCGATAGGCTTCCTCCATATTAGCTTTGATCACTATCAAACAGTCATCCGCAAACAAGAGGTGAGAAATGATTGGAGCCTCCTAGCCACCACTATACCACTGAGAAGATTACCATGAAGAACTTGTTGGATTAAGCCTGATAGTACCTCGTCACATAGTAGGAACAAGTAAGGGGACAGGGGATCCCCCTGCCTAAGGCCCCTAGAAGGATTGATGCACCCAATTGGTTCCTCCATTAAGTAAGACAGAAGAGGTGATGGTAACACACAACTTGATAAGGTGGATCCAACAAGAACAAAAACTCAGGCTCTCTATAGTAGCAAACAGTAGAGGCCGTTCAACGTGGTCATATGCCCTGCTCATATCTAACTTCACAGCCATCATTCTTGCATTCCCCCGACCTTGCCTTCGAGGGAAATGACTAATTTCGTGAGCTACGAGGATATTATCAGAAATCTTTCTTCCACAAATAAATGTCGATTGCGACTTATCAATCACCGTGGAGACACTCATGCATTCGATTTGCGAGAAGCTTAAAAATCACTTTATAAAGGACATTACACAAGCTTATAGGACGGAAATGGTTTATTCTCTCAGGATAGGCTATCTTTGGAATAAGAACTATGTGGGTGTAATTGACCTCTTTGAAAAGGAACCCGCCTGAAAAGAAACTTCATACAGCATCACACACGAGAGGCCCCACTGTGTCCCAATGTTTTTTATAGAACCAGGCGGGCATGCCATCCGGCCCTAGAGCCTTCAACGACCCCATTTGGAACACCACTTCCTTGATTTCCTCTGGTGTTATGTCTCGCCAAAGATTTACATTCATTAGGGAGTCACCTTGGGCTAAATTGGGAAGATGGCTTCAGGAATGCCTGTAGGGTGAGAGCTCGAATATAAAGAATGGAAACGAGAGACTATAAATTCTTCCCCCCCCCCCCCCCTCTGGTTCCATATTCAGCCAAACATTGTCCTCCGACTTGATGGATAAGGTTCGATTCCGTTGGCGACGATGTACCACTGTTTTATGGAAAAATCAGGTATTTTTATCCCCTAAAGCCAGCCAACTCACTCTAGACTTCTGTTGCCAAAAAACTTCTTCTTGTTTGAAAGCTGATTCCAACACCCTCACAAGACTAGTCTCCCGAGAACACTCAGGATATGAAGTAGCGAGGCATTGAACGTTTTGAATTTGAAATTTAAGACATTGAATTTTTTCTGCCAAATACCCAAAGGACAGCCAATTCCATTGCTGGAGCTCAGATATGCAAGTACGTGTTTTGTGACACACTTGAAACATGGGAGACTCTCTACTGCTTCGAGTCCAGGCTGAGTGAATCACTCGAGCGCAATCCTCATGTTGGTCCCACATGGCCTCATATCGAAACATTTTTTTCGTTTACGAAAAGGCAGATCCGGACTAATCAAGAGAGGCACATGATCCGATCCTATAATCAGGAGCACTCGGACCACCTCACTGGAGAATGCATCCCGCCATTGGGAGTTAACTAGAACACGATCTAGTCGAGCTTTAATCCTATATGGGTGTTGTCTCTTGTTGGTCCAAGCAAACGTTGCACCCTGTCCTCCCAAATTCAGTAAATTTGCCATAGACACCATATCTCGAAAATGTCGAAGATAGGAGAGTGAGGGGGAGATTCCTCCCATTTTTTCTTAAGGGCTGAGAAGATCATTGAACTCTCCCAAACACGCCTAGGGCAGGTTCCGTTTCTGCCCTATTAAAGCAATATTCTTCCAAAGCTCATGTCCTCGACCATCATTAGTAAGGCCATACACAAAGGAGGCAATCCACACCTTGAACAGTTGATGTTCGTCAATCCAAGCTTCAATTAGATGCGAATCAGCAAAGATAATCATAATTGAGACTTCATTCGAACACAACAGTGCTAAGCCTCCCGAGATGCTGGAGGGATCTATTGTGAACACATTATCCATCTTTAATTTTCTTGCCACCACCTGTAACTTAGGCAGCTGATTTTTAGTTTCCATAAAAAAAACTACCGCTGGCTGGAACCAAAGGATATGATCCTTCAACATATGAACTGCAGGGGTCGGCCCAACCCCTAACAGTTCTAGACTAAGGTTTTCATTGTGGGTGGGGTGGCTGCTCCTCAGGCAGGCACCCCAGACTAGATAGAAATTGGTTTTCCTTGCATAGTCTTCAGCCATGCACTGGATGAGTCAAACATTCCACTCTCAGTAATTGGCACTTCAGCAAGATCTTCCTTGCACTCCATCAATGAACCCATAGTCACAAACTCTAGAGAATGATGGGGAGTTGTGGAATCCCCTAAGTCAATTTTGAATTTCCTCCGGGCTGGGGTCCATTTCAGACCTATTGGGGATGAATATAGGTACTCTTTTTGTTTACCCTTCAAAGTGGGGCTCTTAAGTTGCGAACCACTTGGGTTAGGCTGAGTGAGTGAAAGAGTATCAGAAGTGAGGCCTGCACATTCCTTGTGAGTTGGGCTGTCAAGGGCCTTCGAAAGCCCATGTGGGCTCATCATTACATCGGCCCTAGGCCCAATACCATAAAGCGAGGAAACATCCGATGGAAAGAGATGGATAAGGGGACACCCGTACCTGGGATCTTGTGTTTGGCAGGCGACGACAGCCTCTGGTCACCCTCAAGATCTCTACGAATAAGAGTTTGCCGGGTATGATTAACTTTAACAGAAAGGCCCGTTGGATTAGACTTCGAAAAACATAATGTTAGTAACTATATGAGAAATGTAAGCTAACAAAAATTAAGATAATAAACATGTAAGGAAAAGAAACTAAGCTTAACATACGAATCTAAAAAGGCAGATTATAAAGTAACCTAGGCTAATGTAATTAGTTGCAACTAATATAAAAAAACAAATTTAAACCATTAACTAATCTAAACATTACTTTAAAAACTATCTAAGCTAATCTATCAAATAAGATGATAAGAGAAGAGGAATAGGGGTTCACAAGTTACTATAGGCTATGACGGAGGACGGAATATCGTTGTTGCATGAAGGTTGTTTGGGGCATCTGCAACAGTTGGCTTGGAGCTGCTACTTTGGGTGATGATAGAGAAGGTGGTTGTTGGAGCACCTGACCGAGATTGGAGAAGAACACAGTGGGTTGCGGCATAGTAGCTGCTAGGTCTACTCGAAAATGGTGGAGGCTTGGACGAATCTGATGGGAGATGGGGTGTTCAGGTGCGCGGTCAAGAGGAATGATTCCTCTCTTCATCTTCTTTGCACGGTTTGATGATGTCCCTGATGGTGTGAACTGTGAGCAATAGTCTGTAGCAGTGGTTGGTCATGAGCTCGATGGTTGTTACAAGGGACTGTAATGGAGTTAGAAGGGGTTGTAATGGTGACTATTCCAGGACTGATCTGGGTGAGTGAGATAGCTTGAAACAAAATAAAATTAGAAGGGGAACCGTGAGATACAAGAAAGAGAGAGAGAGAGGTCATGTAGGTGACTAGAGGGGTGAGGGATTAGGCCTGTCAAAAAAGCCCTAGTCAAAGGGTACCCAGCCGACCCGGCCCTTCTTCGGCCCTTGAGCTGGGTAGGGCCCAAAACGAAGAAGTCTTTCTTCAATAGGGCCGGGCTAGGGCTAACCTCTACCCGGCCCTTCCAGGCCTGGCCCGCCCTCCCCTCTTTAAGAATACTTAATTTAAGTTCTAAAATTACTAATATAGCCCTCATTAATGATATTAACATGTGGTATATTCATAAATTCATAATCAAACCTCTTTATATACCAATTTTTCTTGAAAGTCATCACAAAATTTTTCACGAGTTCAATATGTTGTATGATTGTATCACTTATTTGATTGGTTTTCTTGAACAAAATCTCGCTCTCTTCCGACCCCTTGGCTCGGCCTAGCCCGGCCCTAGCCCTTGAGGGCAGGGCTAGGGCCCAATCAACCCCGGCCCTTGAAGGGTTAGGACTGGGCTAGGGCCTTACTTTTATAGGGAAGGGTAGGGCTAAGGCCTTACTCTTATAAGGAAGGATAGGGCTAGGGTTGACCCTGGCCCTGCCTCTACCCCTACCCGGCCCTTTGACAGCCCTATGAGGAATTGAGATCTTAGAGAGAGAAGGGTGGTTTCGGTGTCTGTGCATAATGGAGAGGAGACTTCTCTCTTTTATTTTTGGGGGTTTTGCATATCAGCTGCTATATTCTTCTCAATTTGCAAATACGCTACTATACATAACAGTTTTGCAAATTAATTCATTATTTTCCAACAGTTAGACAAATAACCTATAAAAATGACCATTATGACCTTAAGATATTTCATAACCTTGCAAATCCTCTTTAATCGCTTTGAACTATGGTTAACAAGTTTTATACTCTATGGTTAATTTGTCCTAATTTAACTCCCTTTAAATGTGGTTAAGATTCACACCCTTAGAGAAAAAGCATCTAACCTTGGTTTTTTTTTTAAATAACATGTCCCCTTTTAACTCTCTTTAACTGTGGTTAAGATACACTAATCTTTAGGGTTAAAGCATCTAACCTTGGATTTAAAAGAAAAAAAATTAACATGTCCCCTTTTAACTCCCATTAATTGTGGTTAAGATACACTAACCCTTAGGGTTATAGCATCTAATCTTGGTTTTTGTATTAAAAAAAAAAATTAAAAATTTTAACGTGCCTTTTAACTCCCTTTACTTATGGTTAAGATTCACTAACCCTTAGAGTTGAAGTAGCTAAACTTGGTTTTTAGATTTTTTTTTTTTTTAAATGAACGTGTCTCATTCAACTCCCTTTACTTGTGTTTAAGATTCACTAACCCTTAGGGTTAAAGCATTAATCTTGGTTTATTTAAAACTTTAACGTGTCCCTTTCAACTCCCTTTACTTGTAGTTAAGATTCACTAACCTTTAGGGTTAAAGCATCTAACCTTGGTTTTAGATTTTATTTTATTTTTTAAATTAATGTGTCCCTTTCAACTATCTTTACTTGTGGTTAAGATTCACTAACCCTTAGGGTTAAAGTATCTAACCTTCGTGTTTAGATTTTTAAAAAAAAAATTATCATGTCACATTCAACTCCCTTTACTTGTAGTTAAGATTCACTAACCCTTAGGATTAAAGCATTTAATCTTGGTTTTTTTTTTTTTTTTAAAATTAATTTAAAAACTTTATCGTGTCCCTTTCAACTCCCTTTACTTGTGGTTAAGATTCACTAACCCTTAGGGTTAAAGTATCTAACCTTAGTTGTTTAGATTTATTTTTTAAATTAATGTGTCCCTTTCAACTCCCTTTACTTATGGTTAAGATTCACTAACCCGTAGGGTTAAAGCATTTAATCTTGGTTTTTTTTAAAAAAAACTTTAACATATATATCCCATTTAACTCCCTTTACCTGTGATTAAGATTCACTAACCCTTAGGGTTAAAGTATCTAACCTTGATTTTTAGATTTTTTTGTTAACTTAATGTGTCCTTTCAACTCCCTTTACTTGTGGTAAGATTCATTAACCCTAAAGTTAAAGTATCTAAACTTGGTTCTTAGAAAAAAAAATTAGAGTGTCCCATTTTAACTTTTTTTAACTATGGTTAAGATTCAATAACCCTTAGAATTAACCTTGAGTTTTAAGAAAATATTAAAAAAATTAATCATAGTGATTAAAATTTATCAAACCATAGTTTAAGAGGAAAAAAAAGGACTTTGTAAAGTCTTGACGTCCCTTAAGGGCATAATTGTCATTTGCAAAGTGTGAAGAATGCAGCAGCCGATATGCAAAACTCCCTTAGTTTTTAGCGAAGGATTGTAGCGCCTTCTTTTTATTTTTATTTTTGGTGTTTTTGAGTTTTGACATAACTCCTCTTAGTCGCCATTGGTAGACCTGCAACTCCCAAATGAGGATGAAATTAATACAATAACAAACACCTTTTATTATAATAATTAAAGAAAAAAAAAAAGAAAAAAATAATTTGCTTAACCAATCATTAAAAAAAAAAAAATTCGGGTAAACCACCGTTATGTTTCAAGACAAGATACATGTTGCAGAACAGAATGAACTGCCGCCATGTAACCTGTAAGGGTATTCCAAATAAAGCGTCATTGCTTGACAGAGCTACTGGTGGCGCTTCTTCTTGTTGCTTGACAGATTTGTTGGTGGCACTCCAATGGCTATGCGCTTGCTATTGAATCTGATTACATGACATAACAATTAGGATATTTGTTTAATGAGATCCATCATGATGCTTCTGTGAGAGGATCTTTAAACATTATCACCTACAATCAAACAAAAAACACTTAAAACAAAATAGGGATTATAGCATTCCCTAATTGTTAATATGCTATGTATATAGAGGTCTAAACAATAATTACACCCAAAACACATACCACTATTTCACCCTTGCATATATATATATATATCTCAAATTACCCGGGATGGCTTACTACATGCAAGGATTAACTGATACCATCCTTCCCTAAGCTCTGTATAGAATCCATCAGCTTGCAATTACACTGGCCTGTTTCCAGCTACTATACTTGCCAAAATTAACTCCAACAATCATTACAGTAAAAAGAAGATATTTACCTTTCATGCATGGGGTGGGTTCTGGGGTGATGGTGATCGAACAGAGTCCATTGATCTATACACTTGGGGAAGCATCCTTTCTAAGCACTGGAGAAACTAATGCACTGGTTGTGCCCCATACCTGTGGAGGCTACTTACGGTTGCGACTTCGACTCCTACTGGGGAGGGGTCACGGTTCCAACTTTGGTTGCCACTCCATCCAGGCCCCTTGTTGGGGCCAGTATTGTTTGCAAGGTAGCCCCTTCATACTTCCCGTGAGCATCCATATTGTGTCCATCGACATATCTGTCAAATGTAACAAAAGATTTTAGAGACCCTTCACTTTTCTCTAACAAAAGAAAAGAAACCTAGGGCAGTCCAGTCGCCCATACACCTATCACCATGTCCCTGACCTTCATGGCCTCTCTCCGGCCTGTCTTAAAATGACTTCCAAAGTAACCGGAATAGTTCATTCCTCGACAACCATCACACCCACCAGAGCCAGAACCCCATTGGCGTCGAGACCTGTCGAACCCACTACCATGTGAGGGCATGCCACGGACTTCTGGTGGAGGTTGGAATAGGGAGAAGGAGAGGTGATGAGAAGTTTAAATAGAGAATAAAATATGGAAAGTCTTGGGAGATGAATGAATGAGAGGACTGAAACTTGGCAGCAATGCCCAAGGCTACAAAGGGCCAATAAACATTATACATGTCAAACATCTGCGCCACTAGGTGCCACCCCGGATTACACTAAGGATAATGTTTCGTTAAGGAAGTCAACAATGGCATGGTAGCATTGTAGTCATAGAGATCGTATCTTGCTATAGCCATATCCCATATGCAAATTGATACCATATGCAGTCATGGTGGGGGTAGAGTGCCTGGATGTGGGTAGGGCTATAAATGGAGCGGATTCGGAACAGATAGTGGTATATCTGAATTCGTATCCGATTATATATTCGGATATCCAAATCCGAATAAATATCCGGCGGATAGTGAAATATGATATCCGTATCCAACTCCGATTAAAAATATCTAAATTCGGATAGTATCCGAATTATCCGATTATTTAAAAAAAATATATTAAAAAATATAAATTAATATTTTTAAAATATATAAAGTTTTATTTAAAAAATATATATTAATTTTATAAATTTAAAATATATTATTTATATATATTATATAATCGGACAGATATTTATCGAATCGGATAGACCACTATCCAAATTCGCATCCGATTATAAACGGATAGTACTTTTACTATCCAAATCAAATTCTACTGGGTACCTATTCGGATAATTATCCAACTAAACGGATTCGGATACAAATCAGATACGAATAATATCCGCATCCGTTTACAGCCCTAGATGGGGCATGACAAACCTGAGCAAAGCAGCCATGTCAAGAGGAATGAGTCACTTTCTGTTTGTTTTCTATTCAAATGCTTTTGCTACTGTCATCCTCCTCCCTTCTTCATTCATCTTTCACAGGTCTATTATCTCCTCCTTCAACCCAATTCACTTCTTCTTTACCGTATAACAACTTACTCTCTAATCTCACTCTTCTTCTATTTTGCAGAAAAGAGCGACCTCTGTTATAACCAATTCGACAAATCTAGAGAAATAAGAAAACAAGAAACCAAGCAATCACACAAAAGAGACAAGATATACGTGGTTCAGCAAAGTGCCTACGTCCACGGGAGAAAACGGCAATAAATCCACTAAGAACACAGGAGAAATACAGTGTACAGAAGCTCTCTCTATACCCCTCTTTTGAAACCCTCAAAAAACCCCTTATTTTGCATTCTCAAAGAAAACTCTTTATATATCTAGGGTTACAACGAGAAAATAAAACGGGTCAAAAATACGGGTCTTCATCATGATCCGGGTAAGATCCATACCGACTTCCCAACAAAAACCCATATACAAAATTAGAGCCAAAACTCACAACCTCCTCTCTCATCTCTAGATTCTTCCACCTTGCCCTAATTGGGTCTCTAATTCCCTCCTAACATCTTTACTTTCTGATTTATATATGGGTTTTTGTTTTATTTTAACATGAATTTGGATCTAAATTTTCTTTTCTGTTTTTTGTAGGATCAATGTGTTGCAGAACTCTGTTTATACTGGTATATAAAAACTACAGTTCTCCCACTCTTGGCTCTGCTATGGGCAACTTGGTCCCAGCTTTCACTTTTATGCTTTCCATTATTTCCAGGTTCACCCCATTTTCTTCTTTAAAGGGGATCTCTTGATTTTTCATTTCAGCAGTGTAAAAGAATTTGGCCTGTTGTTCTTAAACAAGGCCAATTCTGGCCTCCTAGATCTTTACACAGAGACAGTTTAGCTTTCTTTTGATTATAGCAAAGTTGAATTTTACTGGGATTTATGAATCTCTTCCCTAGTTGAAAACAGATTAGGTGAGGTGGGTTTGTCTTATATCAGTGACTATTAATTGGTTAAATTTTTAAGACTGAAAAATATGCTACTTGTGTTTTTTAAGGATGGAATAGGTAGATTTGAGAAGCTCAAGAAGCCAGGTCAGGATTATGGGCACCTTAATAGCAATCTCAGGAGCATTGGTAGTTTCTCTGGACAAGGGCCCTTCGATCTGGGCCTGGTCTACTCCATTACCATCAATTTCTTTCTCATCTTTAGGTAGATAGAAACTCTAAGAAATCTAATCCTAATCAAATCTTACCTCATTCTATTGATGACACTCACCTTAGATGTAGGATCGTCTCTGGTTATAGCAAGAGGCGACCTCTTTGATTGCATTGTTAGCATGTCATGTGTTGGAAATAACTAATTTATAATACTTTAATCATTTCATCTGTTTCCTTGCATCGGTTACTTTCAAATTGGGTAGTGATGGGACACATGACATGTTAATATTATAGTCATAGAGATCGTATCTTGATATGGTCAGAGACGATCCTAAGTCCTCACCTAATTATACCACTCTATTGATTCTGTAATATTATATCACCATTTTGTGTACGCACCGCACCGTCCCTTCGCAGTTTCGGTGAGTAACCGACGGTGTCTGCTGCTCTCATCGTTCCACCTTACCTTGAGTTGTCCTACCCAAACGTGTTTGCCTATTTGGGCTTAATGCGTCCCCGGTGTAGAAGGACTCCCCACCCCTAAGTCCTCCCCTAATTATACCACTCTATTGATTCTGTAACATTATATCTCTAATACTTACGACTTGTGTCCATCTTTTTTCAAATTTACCCATTACTTGTTTTGTTGTGAAGAAATGAAGTCGGACCTATTCCACATGAGTAATGCCAAAGTAGAGCTTAACGCATCTGGTTCGGGAGCAAAAGCTCATGCCTATCACAAAAGAGCTTCCTTGAACAAGAAGCACCCCGAAACATCGGGATTCAGAGTAAGACTAGTCAATAAAGGAATAAATCAGGCAGACTGCCAAAAAAAAAAAAAAAGTAGAAAGAAATAGAGAACACAGGTATGCGGTTGCGTATTTTGATATATATATATATATATATATATATATATATATATATGTAACACACATTAAAAAAAGTTTAAGTTAAAAGGATAATTAAAGGGGCTCTGTGATTGCAATTGAACTCTCCTGAATTCAATCAAATTGGACAGGATCTGACTCGCTAAAATGGGAACTCCATCCAAAAGGTTTGTAGTAGGATCCGCCTGATATATAAACAATTAACATTTGAGAAGCACTCAACGAAAGTCTCAATGGCTTCCCTAAATTTAGATACTGGGTTCCTATTCCTAATCTATGAATATCTCTTAACAAAAAAAAAAATCAACATTTCTTGATGACATAAAGAGGAACTGGTTGTTCTAACAAGTTCAGCTCAATCATGAGAACCTAATAATAAAAATAAAAAATAAACAAACAAATAGCTTTTTCCTCTACCATTACTATTTGATGTTCAACTTAGCTCTTACATGGCCTTTTGATATCTGGATTTGTTCAGTTAGACCAAGATGCGCCATGAGAAGCCATACGTGAGTGAGCAGCTCTCCGCCTCGCCTGAGCTGCTGAGCATGATAAGTCCCTCTGCACTGACTCGCTGCATAACATAGCAACTCCACCCACACTTCACTCATGGTCTCCCATTTCCTCTCTTTCAACTGCTCCAATAATTTGGCAAGCCTACAGGCATCAAATAGCACCGACTTGCTTCTATCTCCCTTCACTTCACTCGGAAGAACTTTAGTTTCCATTTGATGCAATGTCTTGCAAGCTACGATTTTGTCTTTTATGGATTTTCTTTCTTTGAAAAAATTACTGGCCTCAGCGCAAGTGTCTCGAAACCTGATCTGCCCGATCCCATTCGGCAACATGAAGGGACACATGACTAAGAGATACAACATATATTCCGATACAAGCTTACTCATTTTACAATTTGGACTACTCTGTGTCTCGGAAGAATCCGAATCAAAGCATAGATCCGTGGCAATGTGCCAGAGAAGAATGATTTGATCAAATTCTGCTTCAATGAATTCACGGAAACTTTCGTTCTCTTGTATCAGAGCATCTCTTCTGCTGCACAGCTGCTTGCGTACAATATTCTCACCTTTCTCTTTCAGCTGTTTGCCTCTCTCTTCCGGCTGTTTGGCTTTCTCGTCCATCTGTTTGCCTCTCTCTTCCGGCTGTTTGGCTTTCTCTATCAGCTGGTTAAAGATCAATTTCTTCAGCTCGGGAGGGACGGGCTCTAAAGTCCTGTACCGATGTCGCTCTATCACTTCATAAATGCAAAACAGCTTCTGGATTCTTACGAACTTGGTCGGCTTATCTTGGAGGCAAAAACTTATCAGATTGTGTTTTGCCATGGAATGGGACCACATTTTTTTGTTAGCGATGCGAGAAGAAAAGAATTTTTTTTTCAGCAGCCAGCTGATCATCTTGTGCTTGCTCCAAAAAAGGATTGCTTGTTCCGAGACAAGTAGTAAAATGGCTGCATAAATCTCTAGAACAATAGCTCCAACCAACAATAGGTGAGTGATAATTAGATCGATTTCGGAGAACCCATGCTTGTGAAATATCAACAAGACCACAAGCGTAGAAACCGTGGCTGAGAAAGTGATGAGGCGGAGAATGCAGCCTGTCTGTGTATAAATTACAGTTGACTTGGTGTAGAGTGCATCATACATGAATCCGAGTTCAAGCTCAACCACTCTGAAAGCCGTTTCAAAATTTCTCTCCAAGTCTATGAAGTAGGACTGGCTTTTCAGGGTCTCCTGGAAGCTGAGGATGAGATCTGCAAAGAGACGCTTGAATGTCTCGAAGAAGTAATGAGCATCAACTAAAATTAATACATTAGGACCCATGTTGTTCTGACTGATGGAATGGGAACGACCCAATACATGTGGAGCATCCGTCACCCTATCCACATTCACAATGTACCCCTCCGCCTCTTTTGAAGTGTATTCCTCCATGAATTTCGCATAATTAGGACCTGGGTCCGGAGATGTCAGCATGTTGTCTCTAAATATCTGGCTACTTGCCGACCTGAGAACCCATGTCCTCTCGCCGTATTTGATTACTCCGGCGACAAACATCGGAAGCGATAGGAACAAGATCTTCGACCCCGTCCACGACCTGATAAACACGTAAAATGCCACAAGGAATTGGAAGATTAGTCCAAGCAAGTGCCTTAACCACAACTCATTATCTTCTAAGGAGTAAGCAGTAATGGTGTCGGGGCCGCCGAGGTGCAAGAGAAGAAATGGTGCCCAAAATGCAGTAAGAGTGTCATTTGGGTCTAGAGAATGAGTTGGCCCAACGGAATCTCCTTGTTTGTTGGAGAGGATACCAAGAGAAACAGTTGCCACCCAATCCGCGGACAAGTATGCCAGCCAGAGAATCATTCTGACCAGATTTCTGGCTGTATACTTTCTCTGTTTGCCGAAGACGATGAGAACCAATTGTAAGGAGAGGCTGATTACAATCATCGTGCGGAGCTCCCATTCGTTCCACAACTTCCTCATCTCGTTTGGGAAAATCTCAATGGCCATCCTCTTCTCCATAAAGATCAAACTGCTAACAGCTGAAAACTTCATTGCCCCTGTTATTACAATTACAATCAAGGCTGCTTCATTAAAACAACTGAGTGATGAAACAAAGAAATTCAGGTACAGACAATTACTTAAACTTACTAGTGATTGACATTGGTAGCAAGTACGTTCTGCTCTTGATATACCCTCAATCCGTGCAGGTTGTACTGGTCTGAGCCTCCCCTGAACTGGTTGCTGGTCTCATTTCACAGTGGATCGATCTGATGTTAAGGGGCTCAAAGGAGAGTGAATTTATAGCTTTAGGATTCCATTGATTTGGGAGTGTACTTAGATATAATCAAGTATTGCGTTGTTTTAATTTTTGTAACCTTTTTTCCCGAAGTACATGTTACTGGCAAGACTTTTAATTGTAATCAGATATGTTCCGGTGAGTCCCGTTACACCCCCGAGGTCACCACGTCTCTCTTTTGACACCCCTTAAGTGTGTTAAGATTCACCCACTTTTTTTTTTGGTCACTAAGATTCACCCACTTCATTCACCAATATCTTTGATTTTTAGAAGAAAAAATATGTAGAAAAATTAAGAGGTAATGAATTTAACCAGGGTTAAAAAAATTAATATTTTTTTCTAAATGTCAAGGATCGGTGAGTGCACCCTAAAGGTGGGTAAATCTTTAAGGGTGGGTAAATCTTAGCCACAGTTAAAAGACATCAAAAGGGACGCGTGGCAACCTTAGGAGAGTAACCGGACCACCGAGTCCGGTTGTAATCACAGTTACGTTTCTACTGTCAAAGTGGTGCCTTCTATTCACAAGAAAGGTACTTCTTAGGAATAGTGGTGCCTTCTATTCCCAAGAAAGGTATTTCATAGGAATTTATTCTTATGATATATTTTGTCTCACTTTAAAGTTGTCAAGATTTGCATGCTTTCTGTCTTTTGTCTCGAGAAATACTAAGGGATTACAATCTACAGGAACGGAGAATAAGATGATAGGAAAATGGTTGACGTATCCGTGGTTCTCATTTTATAACGGAATGCCGATCCTCATTGGTCTATGCTCTAATTTTAATTACTCACCAATTATGGTTAAGATTCACTCACTTTTAGGATTAATCAATCTAACATTGTTTAAAAAAGAATCTTTGTTTTAATTTAGTTACGCTTAATTAGGATTAAAAGAGTATTAAAAGGGACATGAGTACATGCGGTAAGATATGAAACGGACTCATGGGTGTCTGCTAAGCACTGCTCAAGAGGATATTGTTAGAGAGCACCATGGTAATTATGTAAGATAATTTGCTAAGATTATTTATTTATTTATTTGGGTATGCAAATACGATTAGAGGCTGCAACCCCGGTTAGCCGTGTTAGTATCTGCTCAATGGTTAGTGGGCTAGACAGCCTAGTTTTAGCTGATATAGTATCTGCTCATGCATGCTCCCACTTAGAAGTTAATAATATTTACTTAAAACAAGAAACTGTGTATATAAGCCTCAAGGGTATTGCAGAAATTCCTTTAAATTAGTATTATTATTTTATACAAGTCGGGTTAATAGTAATAGTATATGTTCTAAGTTAGTGTGTTAATAATGCCTTAACATTTGAAGTAGGGCACATGGTGGATATTCAACCACGTTCACAGGGGACAGCTCAAGGTGTACTTGGCGTAAGGTATATCACATGCTTTTCCATTCCTGATTTTCTTTTTTCCATTAAAGTCAAGCTCATCATCACGTCCCACCCATTTACATGTGGGTTAAAGTTGATACAGGAAACCTAAAGCCAACCCAATAAAAGATACCTCAACCGGAACTGTCCGCCTAAACGATTCTAAATAAACAAGTAATTATTAAATCAATGAACTTATTATTTTGAATTATATTATTATCAAAACTTAAAATTATTCAAATAATATAGAAATTATATTATTTATATATTTATTAATAAGCTACCTGAGTTTTATTTGGGGCCCAGGAGTCCAAACCCAATCCAGTTGTTAAAGGATTGTGGAAACAAGCACAAACCTGATCTATGTGTCTATATGATAATGTTTCGCAGTGATTACCTTCAACCCGATTTGTCATATTATCATATTTACATATTATACTCAATTTTTATGTGGAAAGAAGGATTCTAATACTTTTAAAGATTCCGACACAAGGGAGATTGCCAACAAAATTTGTAAAAAAGAGAATCCATGTAAGAATAACCTAACTTTCATATTTTCCAAATAAGTTAACTACTTTTCTTAAACTTGTAATGAAACCTCCTTTCAATAAATAAACAAACAAAAAAAATTGGAAAATAGAAAACGGACCACATGGTCCTCTTCCAAATGGACCACCCAATTGCTAAGAGACATGTGGCAATAAAAATTTTATTTTATTTTTTGTCATTCTCTCTTTTTTCAATGTGTTGAATTCTGATTAGAGTGATCAGTTCGGAAGTGGACCTTGTGATCTTCTAATAAAAACTCAAAAAAAAAATTATTAGATATTATGATAATAAATATATCTGTCCGGCCCAGCCCATTGAAAAACCGTAATTTTTTTTGTTCTCTTTCTTGAAATCTCATTCCTGCTAATGCTAGAGAAAAGCCCCAGTTAATTGGTTCCTTATAAAATAGTGCGAGGGAGAAAATTTTAAATTTGTAGCATTTGATTAAAAAGAAATTTTTTATGCAAAAATGGGACAAAGCAACACTTAATTTTCTTCTCAACGAGAATTTTTTTTACTTCTAAAACATTTAGATTTGTTAAAAAAATAAATAGAAAATCTCAATCTTCATTAATTTACCCAAAATCCCAAGACACTTTTATTTTTGTAGCTGCGCCGCCATCCCCTCCACCAGCCACTACAACCACGCCATTATCACTATCGCTGCCGCCACCCACCTCTAACTAGGCTGTCACTACCGCTACCATCATTGTTACAACCACACCATTGTCACTATCGCTGCCACCGCCACCACCACCTCTAGCTCTTCATAGTCTTTTTTTTTTTTTTCCTTTTCTTTCCTAGCATTCGGATTGGGTGCAAAAATATTTTTCCATTTTTTTCCCTGGTTTTTTTTATTTATTCTTTTTCTTATTCTCTTATTCTTTTCTTTGTTCTTTTTCCTATTCTTTTTTTTTTTTTCTTATTCTTATTCTCTTATTCTTTTTATTTTTCCTTTTTTTTTCTTGTTTTTTGCTTTTCCTTTTATTATTCTCTTATTCTTTTTCTTTTTTCCTTTTTTAAAAAATTTTTCTTTTCTTTTTCCTTTTCCTTTTCCTTTTTTTTTTTCTTTTTCTCTTTTTTATTTTCCCGATTTTTTTTCATGGCAACGAGAGGAAAGAGGAACAAAAAATAGACTCAAAGGTCTCAAACCCCTGGGAATTCTTCAAAGAGGGGTAACGAATCCCACACAAAGAGCACTTACGGAGACAAGTTCTAACCTAGAGTTCTTTTAGGATCTCTGTTTCTAGGGTTTACTACTGCAGTAATGAGGCTTGCAGGGTTGAAATCTATGGATCGCCACTCTCGAAGCTCCTCCATCAGAAGTCTGGCAAATGCAATTTGATCACAAGGTAAAGAACTTTCTATTGGCTTCTCTCATTTATTATCTGCGGCTTTTTAGGATTTCTAAGTAATTGTTGGGTGCTCTTTATTCAGGATATCTGTTTTTTTCTTCTCTGTTTTTTTTTCCCTAGCGATTTTGCCATGCTTTGATCAGATTAAAAAAGGTGAAACAATTGTGTACCCAAAAAAAAGGGGGTGAAACATTTCAATCTCTTTGTTTGATTGGATACTCTCTTTTTTGGTTTTTTTAGGGTAGGCTGATCTCTACCTGACCTTCCAAAATGAAAATAATTACATCCTTATATATTGACAATCTCTAGCCTAATTCTAGACAGATTGTGTTAACATTCCAGGAGAACACTGGGGCATTGCAAATATGACAAAAATTAGCTGATTTATCGCTTCTCTCAATATTGGGGTTCCTAAGGATCTTCAAAGTCTTGATTTACGGAACATGATGGACCCACCCCATCTAGCTCTCTCTACCCACATCTCTATCATCTCACTATATCATTAATGAATATCTCAATATTTTTCCTCTCTCCCTCTCATCTCACCCACTAGTATCTCCAAATTTTCTCTCTCCCGCTCATCTCACCAGTCACCAACCCCACTTCTACTCTCTCTCCCTCTCTCGTATTCTCTATCCATTGGGTGTTCTCTAACCATTGGATGCACACACACATATAATACTCACTATGCTAGAGAGCAAACAAAAATTGTATAAAGGTATTTGCATCTCCTTCACTTTCCCACCAATCTCCCACACCTCCAAACAAATCGCAGACACCCCATTGACGCCTTCGATGCTCGTCGTGGCGTGCCCTTCCTTAGTAGATACTTCGCAAAGAAAGCCTCCGCCAAACTTATACTACCTTCAATCACGATCATCAGAAGGGGCTAGATGAGAATATGCGCGTTGGTTGCACAACCAAAAAAATAAATCCAAAGATAAATCAGTGAAACCCATCTAAGGGCATTATTATCAAGGCCTTCTGTAAACATTATTAGTGATAGGGATTTGTTATTCACCTACAAAACACAAAAAAAGAAATCGCATGAATGCAATCAAATCATTAACATCCTCTAAAAATTGAAGATTTAAAAAAAATATATTGAGAATTAATACATTCGAATCGAAATTCACCTCGTAAATTACCAATTTTTCTATGGAAACCATTTCTAAAAAATATGCACCAAATGTAAATTTTCTTCCCCAATGAGCACCAAAAATCACTTAAGAAATCATTAAAAAATCGAAAAAAAAATATGAAAAAGACCTGAACAGATCAACTTCTGGTAAGGAATTTGAAGATTCAGAGAGAAGAAAAGTTTGTCAGAGAGTCATTCGACTCCACTTCTCCCCAAAACTCTTGCCCATTTTCACCATGATTCATCCCATACATGAGCTTAAACTGTTCATGACATTAAAGAGCAGGGGTGGAGCTAGGAATTTTTCTTTGGGGGCAAAATACATAAAAGCAATGGATTTGAGGGTATGGGGCCTAGAGGTTCGGGGGTGTAGAACCCCAGAACTCCCGTGCATTGTACTGTGAATAGTGATGTGAATAGTGTCAGGGCACAAGGCTTGTAAAGGCCTAAAGCCTCAATGTAATTGTGATTTCATGTTATGAAATGGAATGAGGATTTTTATTTGAGTTAAGTGTATATTGTGTGCATTTGGGGTGTTAAGCAAAAGAGTATGAAAATACTCTTTAAGTGTCAAAAGTATGAAAAAAGGCCAAAAAGGACAAAAATGGGGCAGACCAGTCGACCCCTAAGCAAGCAATCGACCCCTCCACTTGACCGGTCAACCGCTCCCCCCTATAGTTTGTATGGGGTTTTTGGACAGTGGGGTTGCAAAGGACCGGATGACCGCTCCGACCATCGGTCGACCCCTAGGCCACCAGTTGACCGCTTTCAAGGCCGGTCAACCCCTTTTGTGCCCACTTTGCCTTGGCCAACCTACTTTATGCTTTTGGGATATTTTTCGAGGACTTTTTGGGGTTTTGGTGATCCAAAAGTCTATAAATAGAGCCTTTGCTTGGGGTTTAAGTTTTCCAAATTTCTAAGAAGAGTTTGAGAGAGAAAAAGAGAGAGAAAGCTAGGGTTTTTCTAGGATTTGAACCAAGATCGAAAGTGAAGCTTTATTCTTGCTTCCTAATTCCGGTTTTCGCATCCAAGGTGTTTCCAAAGCTCTAGACCACAGGGAATCAGTCTTTATAAGGTAGATACACTCTACTAACTACTATTGTTGTAATTTCTTATTGAAAAACAAGATGTGAACCATGTGTTTTGATGTAAACTAGTAGGAAATCCTACTAGTTACCTTGTGATGATTATATACTTGAAATCAATGATGTAAAGTGATGTTTTGATGAAAGAAACCAAGTGTGTTAACCTATGTGTACGCCTATGTTATCGTTTTGAATGAAATTGAACAAACATGTACTATATGTTAAGTGTTTTATTATCAACCATGACCTCACAATTGTCATATGAACACGTGTATGCATGATTGAGCTTTTGTATATGTATGTATATCCGGAAAGCAAAGTAAAAGAGATAAACAAATTAAGTGGTTATTGGGAGGGTGTTAATGGACTCTACTCCTAGAGAGTAGGCATTAATCACTTGATCTAAGGGAAATATAATAAGTGTATTGGAAGGATGATAATGGACTTCACCAAAAACAGGGTGAGCATTGTCATCTAATTCCAAGTAAAATTATTTGCAAAGATATCAACGGGGAGGTTGGTCAAGGGTGCAAGTATACTCAGACCAGGTACGGTTGCTAGGCATGCCTCATGTGTATGTGAAGGATGCAAATGGACTCTACTCCTAAAGGGTAGACATTAGTAAAGTGTCACATAATAAGTTATGTGCAAAATAACTGAAATGTGACAAGTGCAAAGTAAAAGACATGAAAGAAACTTGAAAAGAATATGGTTTCAGAAGTCCAGTGAAAAGAAGTATATGTTCGGTAAAGTATGCACATTATATTTGAAAAAGGGATTTCAGTACTTGATTCAGTTTGCATGTGTATTATGATAAACTGTAAATGAAAGCATATAAATGTTATGACATTATTATCTAGTGGCTTGAATACGTTGAGCCTTCAATGCTCAGTCGAACTGTTATCTTCGACAGGTCCTGTTGATGCGTATGCTTCGAAACCATGGGTTGAGGAGAGTACTTCGATGAAGAGTCTACGGTACTATCTAGACTATTGTTGAGAGGAGTGAGAGAGTGATGTATATACATTTTGATAAGTGTGTGTGTGTCCACTTTATACTGTTTTGTAAAACTATTATTCGGACTTGGAATACATTACAGGGTTATGTTATTTAGAAATTTTCAGCTTCCGCTATTGTATGTTTTGTGTATTCTCACAGGATGGTTTGATATGATAAGTCACAAGTCAAAGTCTCCAAAACTTCTAAGGGGGATTTTGAGTCGCGACTGGGGGCGAAGCCCCCAAGTTTTTTTTTTTTTTTTAGTAATAGATCTAGCTTGGTCATAAAATTCATTAATGTTACATTCCAATAAAAGTTCAATAACATGCCACTTTTAAGAGTCATTATATAAATAAAAGAGAAATAGATAACGGAATGCGCATTTCGCTATTTAGCTTAATGCCCGTCCTCATTGGTCCATGTCCCCCCTTCTTAACACCCACCAACTGTGGCTAAGATTCACTCACCCTAGGGTTCATCCATCTAACATTGGTTTGAAAAGAAAATTATTAACTTTAATTTAATTAAGCTTAAGGAGTGTTAAAAGGGATGCATGGACCAGCATTCGATTATCTAGTCGAATCCGTGGTCTACTAATCACTGCTCTAAATAAAATTATAACTATTGTTCTAATTAAATAAAATTAATTATATTTTTAATTTTTTATAATATACATATTAAATAAATCCAATTTTTTGAAGGTCCACATAGTCAACTAACTAGAGTTATTTTGAGGGGGTGCTATATATACATAATAGAAAATTTTAAAAATAATTTTTTTATAATATTTTGTAATATAAAAAAAATCAAAAATTTTGGAGGGCCATGCCCCCTGCCCCTTCGTCCGCCCCTGATAAAGAGGTTTAAGTCTAAAGTTAAAATATGAGCAAAAGGAGTGAAGCTTTAGAGTTAAAATAAGAGCAAAAGATGTGAAGCTTTAGAAAATCTAAGAGATGGGAATTTTTAATGTGTCTCTCAAGGGTAGGGGTATTTATAGATGGGAATTTCTAATGTGTCTCTCAATAATGTGTCTCTCAAGGGTCAAATAGGGGTATTTATAGATGGGAATTTCTAATGTGTATCTCAAGGGTCAAATGGGGGTATTTATAGGTTGCGGGGAGACCATGGGTGTTTTGGTCATTTAAAAAGTTAAAGGCACTTTGATTATTTATTTATTTTTTTAAATGTATTTTACTCATTTAGTGATGACTGATGAGAGTCAAAAGAATGGGTGATACTTGGTCTACTTTTCTTTGATAAGAAGGAAAATTTTGGGTATTTTTTTATTAGAGTTAAACATAAAACACACACACACCCTTGGGGTTGTAGTATTATGATAAATAGTATTATAGAACATTTGTGCAGAACATTACATAACAGTATTGGGTCATACTCAAAGCTTGATAGGATAGTCTCATGTATTACAACCTCAGTGTTGCCGCTTTCATTCCAGCTTGCATGCTTCTTGGTGGTTTTTTTGTTTTCTAAGATTACGGTTAGCGGGACATCTCAGAGAATTTCCTTGTTAGGTCGTTTCCGTCCTTCAGTTCTTGAGAAGATCAGAAATTCCCTCTTTCTTTCTGGAAGGGTGTAGGCACTTTTCGGATAGTTGGTTTAGGTCAGAGAATCAATATGTCCTTCCGTTCCATTTCCGCGCGTAGAAATGGATCTAAACCAACCTCTTGCACTGGCGGTTCTCCTAAAAGAGGATAACCTCTACCGACGAATCCGTTGCAAGTATGAGGCGTTACAGAATGTATCTTTTCAATGTGGCAAAGTAGGCCCTTGCTCTAGTGGCTGGCAAACGCCAACCGAGAGGGGAGAATTAATGGCTCAGGAATCGACCGGGTTCCGAGCAGACTCGTGGAGCTATAACTTGGATTATCGAAGAATAAGAGGAGCCATCTTAGGAAATGACTTAACTTAAAAGACAGATGCCGATGCTGCGAGGCGAGATCCGAGCTAATTGTTGATCTCGTTGCTTGAGTTGCTCGGGATTTCTGTCTATGAGTGAAGATCATTGACCACTCTGTTTAAGATTGTGATGGAGGACGAAGCCTTATTATCATACCTTCGATTGCACCGTTCCTTCAAAATTTCCCAGCAGATTATGAGAGGAACAGCTTTAGGCAATTCTCTGCAACTCGGGAACATGAAGATAAATTTCCAAATACATGTAAGCATGAAATGATGCATATGTGCGACTTCAGGAAGATATCGATTCTTCCAAGAAGCAAGTTTTTGTTTCAAATATTTCCACGACTGGGATAAACAAATATCTGACTTTTGAGACTTGTCATTGGATGTGCCTTATCAGAATGACTTCCAGCTAACAGGACATGCTCTTTTTTGTTAATCTTCTATTTTATGTTATTCACTAGCAAACACCCGTGCTATGCACGGGTGTGTTGGAGGGAAGGAAAAAAAAATAGAGATGAACTATCTTTTGGGAAATATATAAATCTACAAAAAGACTCTATATTTTGCTTAGTAGTGGCAACCATTATCATATATCTATGAAAATATATTTGAGTTCCCAACCATCACAAAATAAAAATCAAACTGAATATCCTTCCTAGAAAGAAAACTCATTTAAATGAATCTAAAGACGAAGACAATAATTCATGTGAATTTTTATGTCTTGATGAAAATATAGTTGAATTCCTAATTCTATCAAAAACTATTATGTGTTTCACTGTTAGTGGTGCTAATAAAATTGATAATGAGAATAACCCAGTGATAATTATTAAATGAAGTTACATTATATTTCTTCCTTCCCGTTTCGTAGGGTGTTCTCATTCATTGGATGAACAACAAATGATCAAAATCTGCATAGAGGAATTTTCTCAAGTATCCAATCACTGAAATGCTTAGGAATGGGATCATTTAATAAAGAGTATTAAACAAATACCAATCAATTTTATTCCTTAAAACAATGAAACTAATACAGAGTTAGGCCCCTGAGTTCCACCCAACCCCATATCTCGAATGGATATGTTAACAGTAAACACTCTCCATATATAGGAAAGTACAATCAACTAAACTCTCTTCCTAAGATATATATAAACCATACTTAGAATTAAACTTCCAAACAGATAAAAAGATTTTTATGACTACATATGGCAATGAATTGTCTCTAGAAGTTTAAACCCTGGAGTCTACATAGACGAAGTTGCCCACTGAGAAGTGCCTCTACTGTGTACTTCTAGGCATCTTGCAATGGATGAAATCTTTCCGGTGAATGTCCTTTTTTGATTCCTATCAAACTGGAATGCGTTGATCTCAAAATCGTAAGGGCCTCTATTTCCACAACATGGTTTCATTCATGAATGCCTTTCAAAATCTATCATCATTATAAATGGTCACCCTCTAATCATCAAATTCAAATGAAAATTTTATGTATTCATAATTAAAGTATTTGGAGATTGATTTACCTAGAATGACGGGAGTATGAAGGAGTGCCATGAAGGTCCTATAGTAGTCGGCACATACTATGTGAACATGTTGATGTTCAAGTCTTAGTTTAATCCTCTCATACAGTTCTTCGAAGTTAAAGTGGATGTGATCATCACTGTGGAACTTCGTCAAATAGACAGGCTGACATCCAACAGGTAAAGTTCTGGGAACAAAGCAGATTATTAGTATCACCGGCACATATCAGTCTCCATAAAAGTCGCCTTAAACACTCTTGATTTCAGACTTTTGCTTTGCCTTCTTTAAGATGCCATTTGTCATCCTAGCTAGAATGGAGCGCGTGTGTTGCAAAGAAACTAAACTTTTCTTTCACTTTTCAAATCATACTCAAAATGCTCCATGTCCCCCACTTATATACACTTACAAAGCCTTTGGGTGCTCAACTGATTTCGGCATCCTCCACATTGATGTGTGCTCCTTGTCCTTCATCACACTTAGAATGTATGTTTAATTAAATAAATTAAATTGGTCCCCAACTGTAAAAAAAAATTAATTAAAAAGTAGATAAATTCACTATTTTAATTAGACATACATGAAAGTTAAATGCACTGGAAACTATGCAAGCTTAAGTTTAGAGGACTGACGTCTCTGCGGGTGTTGTGGTATGGATTGGTGTAAGAAATACCATCATGTCTGCATGACTAATTATTCATGCTAAATTATTGTTAAAGTAATATTTGTTAAGCAAGTTGTTTCTTCATTGATGATTTATGCCCTCTTTTTTAAATCTAGAAATTGCTAGCAATATGCATGGGCAGTGACAACTATGTTGGCATACAACATCTACTTATATGAGTATAGGTTGGACTAAGATCTAACAAATATTGCATAGCAAGCCAAATAAAATTAGCAATTTTGACTTTTGGTGAGAAGTTATCCACTGGGTACTACATAAGCATTGCATAGACTAAACATTATAAATAAATTTCATGTGAGAAGTCTATCTTACTATCTTCCTTGTAGAAATATTTAGGGAAATCTGAATTTCATTATAGAACTCTGCTAATCAGTTTGTGATAACTGAAAACTGAAGGGGCACTTGATTGAAAGATAAAAGGAATACATGCCTTGGACTCTAAACAAACCCTCCTTAGTAGAAGGTTAAAAGATATTATGTGCACTAAGAGAAGATGGACATGTGAGTGAAAGTTCAAAGTGTAATACCAAAGGGAAAGTCCCATTATAAGAATTGTCCCTTTTAACAGGTCAAAAAGGAAAAAAAAACTCTTCAACTGTTCCATATATTATTTGTAAGCTTTTTCGTATAAGGTCAGATGGAGGAATTTGCCTCAAAAGAGAAAAAAAAAATTATTAATGGCTAAAAAAATTCAATGTTAGAAAAGAGTAAGAGCTTACTTGGAAACCCATCCAAATAACCGGTCATCAAGTCCCTGCCATTTTCATGAAGCATATTTACATTCCCAAGACAAGTTATGCCAAACCTTGAATCTGCTACAGACAAAAGAAGAAAAAAAAAATGAGTTTAACTACAAACAGGAGGGTTAGATTTCAAGAGCTCCTAAAACAGAGGCATCATACCATATGATGTAATTTCCTGTGATAAAACCCTGTTGTTGTAAATTGGGAATCATCAGACTTCAGTCGCTTGAGAATGAGTTAATTGGACTCAGTTAATATGTTATGGATTCAGCCAAGTCACATGTAGTTATCACATTGGGTCACTAAGGAATCCGTATGATCAAATGAGTCACAATTTGGCCGAGATTCTAAATTTGATTCAAAAAAGTAAAACAGTACCAAAATGTTGAGAACTTGTTAAAAAATCACACACACAAAGACATTAGTTTTCTGTAATGCTTGAAAACATTCAAACGAATGAAATGCTGAAGCTATTTCATATTTTTTTCTTCCATGTATTATATGGACAAGCTCTCATATAATACAGAAACTGCTGAGTGGGGTCTTGAGTCCCAGTGGGCTTGAGCTTTGCATCCACCATTGTATATGCATCCCCGAGGTGGATGATCCTCTCTCACAGATGTGCCACCATGTACAGTTGTGCGTGTAAATAATTTTTCATCTTGGCGTCCATTGGATAGATTGGATCTCATCTCAGGCAAGAGATGAACACGTCGAGGATTGGTTATTCATGTTTACACATAGGAACTTCATATATTAAGCAAAATCACATCCATGTAAAATAAAGGATCCCATATGTAATAAGAATTAGTCTATGGTACCCCCAAATATTACTCTAAAAAAAAAAAAAAAAGTGTACTCCCAAATATACTCCATGTAATAAAGTAAAAGGGCCACCCCATTAGAGTTAAGGCCTACAAAAGTACCTTCAATGTGTGAAGACTATAGCATCGGACTTGTATTCCCAAATGGATAAGCTCTCATCACTACTTTCTGTAGAAAGCATGGAGTGACGTTCCAGGAGTTCAAGTCGGCTTGAATTTTTCCAAAACCACCGTGTATCCGTTCTTAAGGCAGATGCACCCTAGCTCACCGACACACCACCATACAAGGTGGCACCAGTACTGTCAAAGGACAACAGAATTTTCTTGATGTCATTCCATAGATAGGACCATGAGAAGCGATAGACCCATCAAAGAGGACACCATTAGCTAATTGTGACCAGACCGTTGGGGTTGGCCGTGGACCACACAATTTTGCCGATATTCGCATCCATTGCCACCAATACGCCAACTGTTGTTCTTTGCCGAGAAGGTGCAAGTGTAAAGCATGGATGCACCCCTGGTCCCTCCTTCATTGCATTGAGGTCCCTCCACCTACACCAAGAACCTTAATAAACCCAAAGGCCAAATAAAACCGAAACAAAAGGGATTAAATTCTTTTTTGTTTTTTCTCACTTACAGTAGACCAGATGATATCGCCATGCGAAGCAGTATAATTGAGGCTGTGGAGCGCTCCTTACTCTTCCAAAGTGAGCATCCAAGTTGGGGATCACATCTATTAGAAAATAAATTAAGGTGATCGAACCCCAAAATCCCTAAAATGTAATATATGAATGGTCCCAAAGCGCTCTAAATTAATCTACTTCAAATCTGGAAGAAAAAATCCAAAATCCAAAAAACCGATTAATGGAGAGAAAGGGTGTAGAGGGGTGTTTTGATCTTTGAAGAAATGGGGTTTACTGCAACCTCAATCTAGCCTAAATCTGATATCCAGACCGTTCTAAATTGAGTTATTTTTGGGAGAAATGATTCAGAGAACACAAGAAGGAAGAAAGGGAAGAAGAAGGAAATGATTTAGAGGGAGAGAAGAAAGAACGATGAAGAAAAGTAGTGACAGAATGTTTTTTTTTCTTGATGAATCCTTTACTTTCTCTCTCTATAAATTCTGTTTGGAAAATCTTCCGGGAACTTCGAGTAAAATCTCTCCAAAAATCTCTCACTAAAAAAAAAACCTCCCTTTGTAGAGGAGGGGTCACCTCTATTTATAGGTGATTATCAAAATTGTAACACGTGTCAGTTTTCATTCTCTTTTATTTTCCACTATAAATCGACTTATACTTTCTTTCAGTAGTAACAAATGAGACTGGTGCTTTTTTTTGGTTCTTCTTGTTTTTATTATTATGATAGAGCACTGCTTAGCGGATGGACCGTTTCGTATCTTACCGTGTCCTCATGTCCCTTTTATCACCCCTTTAACCCTGGTTCTTAACTAAATTAAAAGTAAGATTTTGGTTTTTTTTTTATAGAAAAATCATGGTTGGATTGCTTAATCCTAAGGATGAGTGAATCTTAACCATAATAGGTGAGAATTTAAAATTGGGACGTGTACCAATGAGGACACGCCACTCCGTTATAAAATGGGATCCACAGGTCTGTTAACTATTTTCCATTATGATATGATGAGCAAGGATAGCTCATAGTTACACGCTAGTGTGTTCCTAATCAAATTGAGTTTGTGAGACTGTTACCTGTATAATTATGATGGACAACTCACTTTCTTCAATTAGACTCGTTTTTTTTATGTCATAGTTCAAAAACTCGGCAAGTCATCCGAGCAACTCGATCGAGGTACTCGACTTGATAGAATTTTGAATCGAGTCACCTCAAAACTCAAATGATACACTATTTGTCGAGTTACTTCGATAACTCAATCGAGTCGAGTCGAACTGAGTTTTTCGACTCGCCAGACTAGGTCAAGTCACAGAAGGATATTTTTATCATATCTTTAAACTTATACTCAAATGTCACATTGTTTTTATATCATATTTTTTTAGGTCTACAAAGACAACCTACTATGAATTCTGTTAAACCTATTTTTTAAGTTTGAGACTGTAAAACCAGCATACTTTGAGTTTTTTTAACTCACGTTTTTTAAGTTGTTACAAATATTATTCCGAGTTCGACCGAATCGAGTTTTTTTCGAGTTATCCGAGTTACTTGACCCGACTAAATTTCAAGTCGAGTCGAGTTTTCGGGTTTTTGAACCATGCTTTATGTGTCCGTTAAGAGAAAGACGTGTTTTCAGCTAACACTCTCTCCATTCAAAAGGAGAGTGAGTCTTAAAAAGAAAGTGATGCTAGCATTATCCACAAGGACTAAGTGCGGGTAGTTGTCCTGAGAGATGTTTGGGCTTGTGGCTCCATGGATTGCACAATCTCTTTCTTTGATGTATCTCAGTGCCAAGTTCCTCCGCCACCCTAGAGGGCCACTTCATGCCTGTGAGATCTCGTGTATTCCCTTCTTCGGCCCTCAGACGATGCGCACGTGCACATGTGCGATGCTGAGGGGAAGAGACCATTTCAGGTCCTCAAACTATAGGAGCATCCCGGAAGATAACATTATGGGAAACTGCTTTTACCAAAATGTGATGATGCACAAATTCATACCAATCCAAAGAATTGTTTGAATTTGGATGTAAAAGGTTTTTGACGGACTTAACAATTTTGATATATGATAATATATCAAAATTCATTCCTTCTTGATCGAAAGGAATCCCTATGGATCCAACGAACGAGCCCGGACAGTGCAGCACTAGTGGCAGGCTCGAGCAACCAGGAGGGACTGGTGTGCAAGCAGGTCAGCTTATGAGCGTGTCAGACGATAAGAGCATATCGCTGTATGACTAATACTCGGGAAGATATATAGCAAGCACGCTGAGAGGGGAGAACATGGAATCGTTTCTAATTTAAGTTGTGCCAGTAGCTGCTTTTTGCTTATTTCTCAAATCGATCACAAGAAACGAGATTGAGTTTGTGATTTTATCATTTGTTCATCTTTTATAGTTTTTTTATTTTTGTACAAGGGGGATGAGATCAAAAGAGAAAAAAAAATGCAAGTCTCTCCATTAACATGTGCAAAGGAGTTGGACGAATGATGAACGGAGATTCCCAAGCTCATGGGATGGAGGACTGCAAAAACAGTGGCAGACTGAAGTCTACACCCTGACACTGCACCAGAACTCCTCTCTTCCGGAGCCACAAAACAGAAAATGAAAACCACAACAGGTAAAAATAAGGTGAAATATAGTTCAAGCGCAAAGCTAAAGAAACAACAGCATAATTATAGTTTTAGACAGCGTGTTTTCTGTGATGTAAGAGCATTGTAACATTACATAACCACCGGGGGTTGGTGCAGTTGGCTAGCATCCCGGGTTTGCTCTTTGTAATTGTGTTCAACTCCCACTCCTCGACTTACCCCGGTGTCCATGGGGAAAATTCTAAGTGGATTGGCGCAGACACCCGAATGGACTAGTCTTTGCCTCAAACACCCTCCGTTACCAAAAAGAAAGAAAAAAGAGCACTGTAACATGCTGGAAGAGAATATTCGAAATAAGGAAGTTTCACTAGCTTTCATGAAACAAGTCGAAAATCTCTTGCAAATGGTTTCTGGAAGAGATGGATTTCTTATGAAGAAATAGGCTAGGAATGATCACCCTTGGAAGCTTTTCTCCAAGACCTGGTTGCTCAAGATCCTGGTCTCAAATAGTAGCTAGGTTGAAATGTATGATTCCACACAGTTCTAGGCTAATTGTTAATGGAATATCTTATATCTACAAGCTTTTGGCTGGATAATTGAATTTTAGGCTCCCCCTTAGTTGAGTTGGCTAATTCAGCTCCTGAGTCTTATCCTTCTATTGCTGAGGATTTGATTGCAAATACGCTTTTTGGCTGCTTACGCCGACACTGTTAGAACACAAGGGAATTGCAGAACCCACCTGGTTGAACTTGTGAGACCATTAATATGGCAGCTCACGAAAACAATAGGATCTTTAGCATATGTACTATTGGATAAGCAACAACGGTGAATCTACTGTAACTTGCAAGCATCGTAGTTAGATTATCTTATCTTAGAACAACTGCATTGGATAAAATGACATTATCAACAACCCATCTGACAAGGCTTTTTTTTTTTTCCCGGGTAACGGAGGGTGTCCCAAACCTTTCTACACAAGGATTAATCCCTTCGGGTGTCCTCCCAAATCTGCTTCTATGACCAATTTTATTTATAAAAACCTTGAGTTCAAGGACCTTGACGATATACTATACTATAATATTATATTATATATATACGTTTGGGCTACCTTAAGAGGCCTTCCCTTTGCTGGTCTTCCTGGTCCCCCGAACTCACTTTCCCTCTCTATTGAAGTTTCAGGATCAGTTGATTATGGATAAAAGGCGGATCAGGTACAGTACGGATGCCTTACCAGACCACTGGGGAATGGCTGGCACCAAAGATTGTAGCCGATGACACTCAACAAGAAGGCACTGATTGGATGGCCCACTCGGTATTTCTCCTACGGACACCAGGGTAAGTCGAGGAGCTGAAGTTGAACACACAACCATAGGGAGCAAACCCAAGACGCTAGCAAACTGCACCAACCCCTGGTGGGGTATCTGTCGAGGTGTTAGTAACATTCAAATCAGCTCGCGTTACAGTAACACACTTACCTTACTCCTTGAAGAATATCATAAATCAGCAAGAAGTTGGGTTACAAATGCAAAATTCAATGTTAAGGAGGGAAACATGGAAAAGTATTTGGAATGATCAACTATAGGGCATGATGAACATTTACCCTGGAAAACTTATCAGATCTCTGAAATATTCTCAAACTTCTTCACAGTAACACTGCTTAAGTTGTGGTTTTGAATGTCACTAACAATCGCTCCCTCCACTGGACTCAGAATCATAACAATAGCAATAGTAACATGAGTTATTCCGTATGGAGTACGTAAACGCTTTAGAATTCAAACTAACCAATGGAACTGGTTGTTATTGACATAAGAAAACACAGAATCAGTGAAAAGAAGACCTAAAAATGCCCAAAACGCAATGCATGTGAAAATAATTATGGGCACATTAGAATTACTTACTGCTCAGTGTGATCTGACGAACAACCAAAGGACCAAGGCGAAGGTCCAGAAAAGTTATTGTTGGATGGATCTCTGAAATGGTAGCAAACATCCTAATCAACGAATAACATCACTAAGTAAACATTTCTGTATAAAACCTTCTGAGATCTCATTATTTCTATCAAAGATGACCGATGTAATAGTCTAATAGACCTTTAAGACTAGATTCATGGCAAGACTTTAGAAGTTATAATGGAACTTTCATGTTATACATGCATAAAACAGTAGTCTCTCTATGCATTCGTGATTGCATCATGTGACAGGGATGTCAACGCAATCCACTGTTCTCGGCAATTACAGTCGAATGCAGTGTCAACACTTTCATTGCTCCAACTTGCCTAGGCATGAATTCCAGTTGTGGGAAACCACTGAAGTTCTATGTGCTCATAGAAATCTGAAGTGAGTGCTCCCAAGTCACTGCAAGAATCAAACTCTCGAATACATTAATTGTCAATCACAATTTCACCTCTGGGATTTGTTTTATGCCAATAAACAATAGTGAAGGGTGTGGACTGTGGATTGCTTGATACATGATGATGGATGAATGTCAATAGTATACTTCCCAGATCCAATTAGTATCCAAGACTCTTATAAGGCACAAGCACATACTGAAGGGTGACTGAGTTTCATTGATTCCAGGTCTTGGAGCAAAAGGAGAATTTAGATAAGGGTATTTCTGAGTTGATCTTATCTACAGGGTTCATTTCAGTGTAACGAAATTTAGTTTCACGACAGATCTTAACAAAATTTACATTGTCAAAGAGTTTGGAATTCCTTCAATAGGGAAACAACTGAAATCAATGAGTTAGCCGAAACGAAGATCTATAATCCTTGGTTGCCATCGGGGCAATTGTAGCCTTTTCGTAACACTTCTGCCTCATTTCATTCTTGGATTCACTTTCGCAATTGACATTTTTATCTCATTATCAATGACTTCCAGACATGGTTTGTTAAAAGTGTTGCGATTTGCGATTCAAATCGTATAATAAAACAATTCAAATTGCATGTGAAAATCATAATTAAGTTAAATCTCATTCGATTTGCAATTCAGACTACAATTTGTGAAAAAATTCTTACGATTCATGTGATTCGAGCATGAAAGTCATATTACGGACCGATACTTAAAATATGATTTTTAAAATGAATTTTATTCTTTCAATTGTTTAAAAATATTTTATGTCTTTTAAGAAGAGAGAAGAAACGAGAAAACCTCTATTACGGACATGTCATAACCCTTGTAAGGGTTTCCTCTATGTTACTGTGGAAGAGAGAGGATGGAGTTAGAGTTGGAGTAGGAGAGTTGAACTCTTGGAGCACTTGATAGTTTATTTTATTAGTCTTTTTTATTTCACAAATATTTTTGATACTTGATCTCATACAACATGATTATAAGAATTTACTTTTGTTGATTTATTTTTGATGATATTTTGGGTTATGTTTCGTTTTATGGAGTTCATTCATGTTTTGTATAATGTATACAATGAAATGTTCATTACTTTCATTTATCAAATCGATATGAATGAAATCTTTTGAATAATGGATTATTTCAATATTCTTCATTGATTTATTAAGTTTTTTTTTTAAAACAAATTTTAAAAAAATCAGATTGACTCTTATGATTTAATATTTTAAATCCCGATTTGAATCGAATCAGTCCTAAGAAGATTTTACAATTCAATTACGATAAACAACCTTGCTTCGAGTTACTTCGAAAGATATTATGTGCCCTTGTATGTCCCTTCGTACAATATTGCATGTCAACCTAAAACACAAATGCAGCCTCCATTGTCTACATTGCAGAGTTCATGAATTTACCCTGTTTTTGGGAATCATGTCAGTTCTGCTAGCCTCTTCTACTAGCATCACTGAGAACGTCAAACTATCGAAGTAATGGCCACTGGTTTGATCCGAAGTACAATGCCCCAATGTAATGATTATACATCACAATTCACCTCTAAGGTTTGAATTTATGACCTAAAAAGTACGAACTCAATACGTATCTAGCGATGTAAAGACATTATACCCCAACAAATATATAGCAGCCCATTTATCGATTTTGATTTGGGATCTCCTTGATAAATAAGGCACGCCAACTTAAAGTCAGTTTAAAAGATTTCTTTAAAAATTAAGATTATTTTTTTTTTTGGTAAATAAAAAATATTTAATTAATTTTTTTTGATAGATAACGAGAATATTTTATTAAAGAGGAAAGAATATACAAACGATGCAAGAAACATCACCCAGAGAAAACCAAAGAGAGTCGAGCTAAGATACTTGACCAGCTATACAAAAACTTAGACCAATGGGCCTTCTTAAAATCGGCCTAGAACGGAAGACCAAGAATATAAACCACACAATCTTAAGAATGACATTGGGCATTGACTCTTCCTTATCTTCAAAAATTCTTCTATTCTGTTCCCCTCCATAAACCCCGACAAATCGCCGCCGGTAGCATCTTCCAAACCCTATTCCCTCTTCTGCTAAACACACCTTTCGGCCATCCCAACACCACTTCCCCCAGACCCCCTTGCGAAACCCGACTCATCCCAAAGAGGCCCAAATAGTGGTTCCAAACTACCTGTGCTTAGAGCAATGGAGGAAAAGATATTGTACATTCTCCTCAGCCTGCCTGCACATTATACATCTATTGGGAATGGCCATTCCCCTATGTATTAAGTGATCGACCGTGAGAACTTTGTTTAAAAAAGCAGCCCAAAGGAAAGCCTGTACCTTTGAGGGAATCTACATTTTCCAGATTTTCTGAAAAGCGTTGTTTGGCCTCCCCTCCTCCCCCCCTCTCCTTCTTCCAGAGCACCGAGTAGCAATGGGCTGTTGAAAACTCCTCCTCAGCACCCCCTTCCCATCTTCTTCTATCTTTCATATCTTGATGAATCACGCACGCTGTGAGTAGTCTTTGCAACTCCAACCACTCTACCAATTCTCTTTCTCCAAAATTATCCATGCTAAACCGCGAACCCCATCTAACCTCTCCATCCTGAACCTCATAGCACTCCTGCATCTCCACATTTCTCCTCAACACTAATCTATAAAGATTTGGAAATCTTTGGCACAGCAATCCATCCCCCAACCAGTCATCTTCCCAGAAGCGAACCCTGCTCCCATTCTCAACCCTAAATTTCAAGAACTCCTGAATCAACGCCATAGTCATCATTACCCCTTTCCAAACTCCCACCCCATAAGACCTCCTCACTGGCTTCGGATCCCAATCACCCCTACAGACCCCGAATTTGGCCTTAATAACCCACCTCCACAACGCCGTCTTCTCCGTATTGAAGCGCCAAATCCACATTCCCAGTAAAGCTTTGTTCATACACTTGATTCTTCTAAAACCCAAACCTCCAAATTCCTGTGATCTCGTAACCCAATCTCACTTCACAAGATGCAATTTTCTAGAATCCCCCTGCCTCCCCACAAAAAATCCCTTTGAAGCTTCTCCAACCTCCTGATCACCACCCGAGGTAAACAAGGACATTTGAAAAATGGGAAGACTCGCCAACACACTTTTGTTCAAAGTTATCCACCCTCCTAAGGACAGAAATCTTTTCTTTCAACCTGTTAATCTCAACTCCACTCTCTCCACCACCAGATCTGAAATAACTGTCGACCGCGGGTTCGCTCCTACAGGCAATCCAAGATACCTGATGGGCAAGGAAACCAAACTGCAACCCAAACTTCTAGTACTTCTTTCCAAAAAAAACCCTTTCACCTCCCCCACCCCTATCAGTTTACTCTTGGCAATATTAATCTTTAAACCAGATAAGGCTTCAAAGCATCGAAGAACTCCTCTCATATTGGCCACCTGACCGCTATCCGCCTCCAAAAATAGAATGGTATCATCTGCATACTGAAGATGTGAAATAAGAGGCCCCTCCGACCCTGCTTAAAACCCCTCAATCATCTCCAACTCTTCTGCCTTTGACAAGAGTTGACTAAAAGCCTCGGCCACCATAATGAAAAGAAAATGGAATAAAGGGCAGACCTGTCGCAAACCTATAGAACTAGGAAAAAATCCATTCAGACTCCCATTCACTAGAATAGAAAAATATGACGACGAAATGCACCCCTTCATCCACCGAACCCATCTCTCCCCGAACCCCATAAAGTGGAGCATCTCTTCCAAAAACCCCCAATCCACATGATCATAGGCATTTTCCATGTCTACCTGGCAGACAAGACCACCTGGCCCTTCTCTAATACGTGAGTCAATACACTCACTAGCAATCAAGACCCCATCAACCAGCTGCCTCCCCTTTACAAAAGCTCCTTGATACACCCCTACCACCTTCCCCACCACCCTCTTCAATCTATCCACAAGAACCTTAGCCACAACTTTGTACAAACTAGACCGGAAGTCTTTTATCTCCTCCGCTCCATTAGCCTTCGGAATTAGAGAGATAAACATCGCTCCTGCCTCCTTATTCCATCTTCCCCTCTCATGGAATTCATCAAACACCCTCATCAAATCTACTTTCACCACATCCCAACAACCACTGTAAAAACTCATAGTGAAACCATCTAGCCCCGGTGCTTTGACCTCCCCCATTTTTTTAATCTCCCTACATACCTCTTTCTCAAATTGTCTCTCCAACTCACCCACCTCCTCCCTTGAGATTTGTGCAACTCTTAGTCCCTGAACCTGAGGCCGCTCCCTTCTATCATTCAAAAACCAGTTCTGGAAATATCTTATCACCTCACTGCCGATCTCCTTGTCACCCTTAAAGACCTCATTCCCCACCTTCAAACTAGTAATGGTATTCACTTGTTTTCTAGCTTTGGCACACGCGTGAAAAAACTTTGTATTGTTATCCCCAGCCTTTAGCCACTGAACTCTGGCCTTTTGTTTCCAAGAAATCTCTTCTAGTCTTCTCAGGGAAAGAAGATGTCTTGATAGCTCCAACCGTTCCACCTCTTCCTCCCTTCCCAGACCCTCACTTTCCTCCTTTTTTTTCAAAGCATTAAGTCTCAAATCAATCTCCCTCAGCCTTTTATCCACCCTACCAAAGCACTGGGAATTCCACTCTTTGATTTTACCTTTTAGCACTTTAGTTTTCTCATGAACACATAACCCGCATGCCCCTCAAAATCCATATCTTCCCACCATTCCTTCACCAGCTCCTTGAAACCCTCTACCTTAAGCCACATGTTCTCAAATTTAAAAGGTTTATTCTTCCCCTGATCCAAGCTCTCCCTCAATAGAATCGGCCTATGATCAGAGCCACCATACCCTAACGCTTCTTGAAAAATGTTTGAAAACTTTTCTGCCCACCCCAACAAATAGAGAGCCCTATCTAATCTGCACATAATCAGAGGCCTCCTTCTATCATTCCAAGTAAACTTAGCTCCTTTCAATGGAGGATCAAAAAGTCCATGTCTATTAATAAAATCTGAAAAGTCTCTCATGCTACTGGAAATTCGCCTGGAGGTCCCTCCCTTCTTTTCCTCAGGGAATCTAATCACATTAAAGTCTCCCACCACGCACCAAGGAAGTTGCCATCTTGCCGAAATCCCTTCTAATTTAGGCCAAAAATTTGATCTTAAGATCCTTAGATTTGGCCCATACACCGAGGTGAAAATCCACTCCAACTCATCTCCCACCCCCCTGAATCAAATGGAAATCAAAAAGTCCCCCGAGAAAACCTCAATCTTCTCATAAACTAAGCGATCCCACATCACCAACTGCCCCCCGGAAGCCCCCACCGAAGCCACAGACATCCAGTCAAACTATCTGTTATCCCACACCTCTGAGACTACCCTATCATTCATCACCTCCAATTTGGTTTCCTGAATTGCAATAAAGTCTGGCTCAATCTTCCGCAACAAACCCCTCACATCCAACCTCCTCTCCCCGCTCCCTAACCCCCTAACATTCCACGAAACTATCTTCATGAATAAAACTACAAACCCCAAGCCACCAACCTCCTCCTCTATCTACCTTCAAACCCCCGCCCCCCTTTCGCCTTGACCTCCCGGCCCTTTCTCCTCCCTATCCTCAAGAGCTTTGGAAAAATCTTTCGCATGTTCCTCACCTCCTGTAAACCATAAGCCCAAGACTTTACTCACCTCCACTGATTTAGCCACATTTGCCAGAATCTCACTACCCGTCAATCTTCCTTCCTCGTTCTTCATAGCATTAGAACCAATGACACACTTTCCTACTTCTACGAAGCTAGCTTCCTCCACTTCCGGCTTAGCTACTTGCAACCTCCACAATCCTTCCTCATCGCTAGAGCCCTCCTGGGAGTTCTCCGAATCAGAAAACTAGTTGTCTCGATCTTCCGTGGAGTCTCCTTCCTCCAGCGACGGTGACAGTTCATTTTCAAACGAGTCCCTAACCTCTGAGACCAACTAGGACAAACCATCTTCTTCTTTGAACGGTGCCAATTGCTCGCTTACTCCATCCTGCCCTGGCAAACCTTCCTAGTTTTCCCACAATTTGCATTCGGTGCCCATCTCTTCAGAGCCTGATAAACTGGACCTTAGCTTTTGCCAGGGTCTCTGGATTGGAACTCAAAGAATCAACGCTACCGCTCCTCCTAAGCAGTCAAAACCCCCCTTGGAACTGATCGACTCATTTGGAACAGTTGCAGGCTGCAACAACGCTGGTCTGAGAAAGCAAGGGTTTGATCACAATTGATTTTAAACGAGGGTCACACCGATCACTTTGAAAACCCACACAACAAGAGCCCCAACCTTGAATCCTTTCCCTTCTGCGATAAACTTGCCTGTATCTAACGTGAGAGAGTCCCATCCTAAACTTCACAGACCTTGCTCTTCCGTTCCTAGGTTTACCCCCACCCTTCTCACCCTCCTTAACCTGAGAACTTCGGCACCCACTAGACTAACCCATGTCGTTGTATAGTGGATACTCATTTATCTTACAAACATTAAGTATTGATTATGCATTTTGAAGTGGTTGCTTGGACTTACCTTCATGACGCCTTAGCGGCTACCTTAGGTGTAAGACCTCGAAAATGGGATTCTCATTATTGTATATAATATATGTGAACAGTGTTTGTATACGATGTATTTTATGTTAAAAATCGGAAAATTTGTGGGTTTGTCAGTATTTTGCCGAACTTACTTTTTACCATTAAAACTCAGTATTTTTTCTCGAGATTTTTACAGCAGGTGTCGGACTGCCTAAGGTACAGTCACCTGTCATTTCGGAAATTTGCTCGCGTGTAATTATAAAGGTATAGAATAAAGAGCAAAGAAAAGTGGGACATTTAGCGGAAGTCAGAGTCAAGGGACACGTGGCCACGCACATGTGTGCCACCCACTACACAAGACACTTGTCTTGTGTAAAGACAAGTGTCAAGTATATAAGTATAGAAAAAAATCAGTTTTTCTCATTATTTTGAGAGGAGAAATTCTGGAGAGTTGCTGTGCTAGAATTCTAGAGAGAGAAGCTCCAATTCTAGAGAGAAAAAGTAGAGAGAGAAGGAGATTCTAGAGAGAGAGTGAGAGTGGCTCACTACCTAGGGGCTTTCCAGCGTGCTGAGTTCAATTCTAACGTTATTTCATCATTAGAAACATTGAATTTCGTCTAGAGGATAAAATACATTTCTCTTCTATTTCCCTATTATTTATTTTCCTGTTATTTACATTGAGAACAGCAAACTTTAGGAAGCTGTAGTTTTGTAACCATAAATCGGAATTGGGTCGGTCATTCTTGAATTTTTGGAACAATATTGAAACCTTCTTTGATGTTCATGTTGAACACTTTTCCATATTTTGAGCATAAATTAGGTCAAATGGCAGAAAACCGAAGTGGGGTCTGCTGTATTTCATCCCAAGGAAAGTCAACTTTAGGGAACCCTAGTTTGGTAACCCTTGATTGGAATTGTATGATTCTTGATCCCTTGGAAAGATATAAAAACCCTCTTTAATGTTCATGTTTATAGGATTTTCACATTTTGAGTTTTAGCTAGGTCATTTTTTGAAAAACCGAAACTAGGTTTGGGTGAATGGAATTTTCAGATTTTTCCGGAACCCAGTTCTGGTGTTTAGATCATAAATTGATTCTCAATTCGGTTTCCAGAAGTTAAATCTTCAGTTTTGGATGTTCTTAGGCGAGAATTCCTTCGGATTGAAGTTTGGGTTGGTGTTCTTGGTAAAGGAGACGCGTGGATCTTGCTTGGGTATTCTTGAATTCCTCGTGGGTTTCAAGAGAGGAGTTCTTCTTGCTTCCCAACTATTCCAAAGCGCTCAGACCGTAGGGAATCGATCTCGGACAGTAAATACACTCTACTAGTTTTTAATGACATAAACCAAATTTTAAATTAAGATAAAAATCTATATTTGTGATGTGTTTATAGAATATAATTCTGTTTTATTGGATGTTTATTATGATTCAAAGATGAAAAGCATGTTAAAAGATATAATTTGATGAAAAACAAGAATAAAACCATATGTTTTGATGTGATTAAAAGTATGTGACTTATTGTGTACGAGTTGTTGCTATGGATGGACTATGTGAGGTATTGGCCATATGTATAGAGTTTCCTTTATGTCTACCATGTTATTCACAATTGTTACACGAACACAATTGCATAATCGAGATTTAATATATGTATATGCATCCAGAAAGTAAAGTAAAAGCTCTGAACAAATCAAGTTGTAAGGAAGAACTAATGGACTCTTCCCTTGAAAGTAAGGCATTAGTCATCTGGTTCCATGAAAATTTTGTACAAAGATACCAGCGGGGAAGTTGGTTTCTAAACACTAATGGACTCTTACCTTGAAGGTAAGGCGTTAGTAACGCTCCCATAAAAGTCTTGTTCTGTTAAAAGCAAGTGAAATGTTCTAAATGCAAGTGTAAAAGATATGAAAAGAAGCTATGAAAATTTGGTCTGAAAAATAAAGCTTCAGAAGTATATGTTCTGTAAAAGAGTATGCACGTGTATTTGAAAAGAGGATTTTCATATCTGTTTCTGTTCTGCATGTATCTTTGATGAACTGCCTATATTATAACATTGATAGCTAGTGGTATGTACACGCTGAGTATTCCAAACTCAGCCCAAATTGTTGACTTGAGCAGGTCCGTTTGATATTTGCAACCCCGCTCCTAAGCCTTGGGTCGAGGAAGAGTGCGTTGAGAAGAAAGAGACTTGGGGTAGTCTTCAGGAGCAGAGGGCTCAGGAGGAGCAGGGGGCCTTTGTTAGGTGGCCCCATCATGAGTGATGAGAGGGAGAGAATTATACATGTATTTTGTTGAGTAAAGTTTATCACTCTTTACTTTTGTTTTAAGTATATATTTGGATTACAGTACGTATAGAAGACATGTTTAGTTTCGCTTCCACTATTGTGTATCTTGTATATGTTACAAGATGGTTTCGAAATGAGTTCGCGAGCTAAAGTATCCAGAACTCCTAGGGGGTATTTTGGGTCACGACATTAGGACTGGCTATGTGTGTGAGCTTAGAGTGAGTGTGTTACATGATAACATTTCCACCGAAAAAAACAAAACAAAGCATCCAATCAAACAGCAAACACCACACGAATTTCCACACGACAAAGAAGAATCAGCATTTTAAAGCTACCAAATATAATTTAACAAAAATTTATTCAAGCATATAGCATTCTCTTAAAAATTGTCACCAAATGCTTTATAGATGCTGAATTGAACAGGACGTACACACGCATCAAAACCCCCTTGTGCACTAACAAAAATGTTTTCAGTTTTCCCAACAATAATAAACTTACTGATGCTTACAATCCAACAAATCATATGCGCATTACAGATGGTTTTCTCTCTACCAGATCCTAAAGACCTCAATGGTTCCAAATCCCTACAAGAGGTAACCAATGGAAATCCATGAAATCACAATACTTAAAACTAAATAAGATAAGGAGAAGTAAGAACGCATACTCTAGACTTGCAATGCCCACCAGTGGACTAATAGTTCGGAGCCTTACTCAACAAATACTTCTTCAGAACATCCATAACTGACCCAAAATCCGCCTTTACGTGCACAGGTGGGTTAGCAAACCGGCATGCCATGTCTGGGATATCCTTTGAGTGATAATCGGTCTTGGACTGTGTGAACTTCAGTCCATGAGCCGTGCTGACTACCACAGTCCGATCGGTTGGCCCAATAACCCCGCTATTCCTAAGTTTAAATAACGCCGACAGTGCAACTCCAGTGTGAGGACATATAAACATGCCCGTAGAATCCGCTTGGGCCATGGCATCCATCAGTTCCTCCTCAGTCGCTTCTTCAACAATCCCATTTGAATTCTGAAGAGCAAACACAGCTCTATCAATAGAAACCGGATCTCCAATCTGTATAGCAGAAGCAAATGTGGTATTAGCCTTCATAGGCTTGAACTCCTTCCACCCCGACTTGTAGTGTAGGTAGAGCGGATTAGCATTCGCAGCCTGAGCACAAACAAGCCGTGGGATTCGATCGACAAGCCCTAATTCTTTGCACATTTGAAACCCTTTATAAAAAGCATAAATATTCCCAAGATTTCCCCCTGGAACAATAACCCAATCAGGCACTTCCCAATCAAACTGTTGCAAAATCTCAATTGCAGCAGTTTTCTGTCCTTCCAATCTCAAACTATTCAAAGAATTAGCAAGGTAAATAGGCAACTCCGCTGTGACCTCTCGAATTAACTGCATACACCCATCGAAATCCGTATCAAGACTCAAAACAAAAGCCCCATTTGCAATAGGCTGAACCAATTGAGCTATCGAGATTCGATTCGTGGGAAGGAATACAATCGACGGAATCCCTGCCGCAGCACAATACGCTGATAGAGCAGCGGAGGTGTCCCCTGTGGAAGCACACCCAACACCAACAACCGGACGATTCATTTTCCTCAACCGATTCACCTGACTAACCAAAACAGTCATACCCAAATCCTTAAAACTACCCGTATGGCTAATCCCACAATGTTTCACCCACAAATCATTCATGCCCAGAAACTGTTTGCCAAAACGCTCAGCCCAGAATAAATTCGAATTACCTTCAAATGCACTAACGATATCATCTCCATCGATCTCCGGGAGCACCCATTCCTTCTTACTCCACACGCCGGAACCGTAAGGCCACGTGGTCTTGCCAATGCGGGAATCGAAAAGGGATTTCCAGTACTCGCCATCGAACTTCTTGAGAGCTTCCATGTCGTGCTGAACATCAAGGAGGCCACCAGAGCGACTGCGGTAGACGATCTCGTCGAGCGAGTAGGACTCAGTCGACGAGGGATCGGCGTTGAAGGGGACGTATTTGGCAGAGAATCCATGGCTGTGAGTTGAGTAGTTGTTGCGACGGGCTTCTTCGCGGATGTTTTCATCGGCCGGACGGCGGTGCTTCAGTACCGTCGACGGAGGAGGTGATTGTGGTAAGCTGGTTGAAGAATCAGATGAAGAACATACTGTGATTGGGAAGAAATGGCCATGATTTCTAGGGTTTGGACGGATGGATCTGGAATTAGGGTTGAGAGAACAAGGAGAGGCCTGAAACAGCGAAGACGCCGCCATTTTTTATTAAGAGTGTAAGGCTTTGTTTGGTTTTGGCCAATTCATATACATGGGGATAGAGATCAAATACGTGACGATGTATGCTATTAAGTTGTCTTCAACTTGCCTATTTGGGCTGGGCTGGGCTGGGCTGGGCTCATGGATTTTAAGCAGTACGGGCTGGGTCGTACTTGCGAGTCCCTATAGGCCGGGCCTGTGTTGGCTGTAGCCTCACTATTGTTGATTGTTTAATGATGTCAAGCCCTGATATATTTACGATAAATTACACCAGCCGGAATCTCATTTAGCTTTGTAATAACGAGGGTAACCAACAAGTTGTTGCAATGTTGCCCAAAATCCAACTACAAGTTGTCATATCCCTAACCACTCAAACAACATTAAATGACAAGTATTTTTTCTACATGATGTCATGTGGTTGGTTTTTTGAACAACAACGGTTGTTGCGTATCTGAATTCTGATCCTTATTCTGTTTGTAAATCTACAGACATATAAATAATAAAAGAAACAGTAGCTGCGAATGACTTTGTTCACCATTTTAATATTCCGAAAATATACTATGGAACCTTTGCTTCACCTATTTTCTATTCTCAAAACGACTCGCATGTAAAGCCGAAAATCATAGTGGATGAAAAACTATTGTTGCTTGCAACACCTTCGATAGAGCCGGAAGCAGTAGAGGGGTTATGGATTCAATATGGGGGAGGATTTGATAAATGTTGGTGTTTTTTGGCTTGAATTTCGTAATGTCAATCTAGCTATCAATATCAAATGGGTCAATTTTCAGCACAATCCACACAATGTTGCTAATGGGGTCCTAGATTTGGGTTGCTTGATTCATTTTTTGGTTACAATATCTATTAGGCATTTATATAGCAAAATTGTATAAATGAAAGTCTTATACATGTTTTTCTTTACATGTATGTCAATTTCGAAGCATCCAATGAGGTTTTAGGCCCATGGAAATAACAATATATTCCTATGGACTCATACATTCGGAATGATGACTAGGGAGTCAAGGTTGTATTGGCTGAGTTTTTATTGACCAAATTAGTAGCTAAGGCATACGATGAATATAAATTTTTACTTATACAACCTTCGAAGACAATTAACATTATTTTTTTTGGAGAGAACCGATTTGTTATTATCAATATCTTTGATTATGTCTATATATATATATATATATTTATTGTTATTTTTGTGCATCGTACGGACTTCTTACTAATTAACGTTTAAACTCGATTGGTATAGGCTACACGTGCAAGGCACATGTAAGTCTTGTTCTTTATGACAGTATTAAAACTAAAAATAAATATTTATCAAATAACAATCCAACAAAAAAAAAAGTTGGCATGCTTTTTAAAAAAAATTATAGTTCTAGAAAAATGATGCATATATGATATAAGACTATTTTTTTAATATGATTTATTATGTATAAAACTATAAAAATATTCATATCTAACATAGAATTATTATTTAAATCGCAATGTATATGTTATTTTTTTAGAATATAAGATTAATGACATTACAAATCATATGTACCCATAAATAAAGATAATAAAAAGTATTTGACACATTTGGGAAATATTTTTGAAGGAGATAAACAATAATAAAGAGTAAACTTATTGAGAATGAACGGTTTTGTTTTAGAGGGAACCCATGTGCATTCTCAAGTTCAGCATAGCAACTGAGTCCTTGAACCAAAGATAATAATTGATATTTGGCACTCCCACTTAGATTAGGGCATGAGAAAGAAAGTGATTCAAGACCTACGAGCCAAGGGATAGTCTCAGGTAAGTTTCTATAGGACGTGGGCCTCCCAAAAGATAACGGAGGCGTGCAAAGGTTTCCTCGGGCCGGATGAAGATGGACTATTTTCCAACCACTTCATGATAAATGGAGGTGACATTTGGATCTTCAGTAGATTCATAGAGTACTCTTGAATGATAATTTGCCAATATGAGGATTTGGGGACATACATTGAGAATGTCAACATTTAGGAAATGGGAGAGGCTAATGTGATTCTAATAATCAAGATTGTCAGACAGAAGGACGGGTTAACCCTAAAAAGGAAAAGATGAAGCGAAAAGTTAATCATCTATGATCTTTAGTAGTTTAAAAAGAGGTTCTAATGCACTAGAATGTTTAGTAAATCTAATATGAACAACTTTATCAAATCATATTTTTATAATTTTTGTCATATAATAAATTTATTCGATAAAAAAATAAAGATCTTATTTTTTTAATAATCCATTTTATAATACATAAAATAAACACTTATTTGAGAGACATTTGCACACACAAAAAATATATGACACAACTAACATGAAACTATATAAATATAAATTTTTAAGAAATAAATCATTATCATACTAATAGATAGGCACGTCATGGGAATATTAGGATCACAAATTTACTGGAGTCAAATGCAACGAATTTCCTCTAGTAGAATCATGGAAAATTGTTTAACTAAGGAAATGATAGCTTGTATATGCGCATTCCGTTGGGCGGTATGCGCACAACTTCCCAAGCTTGCCATATGTCCTCTTTGACCTTCATTAACTGTGATTAAGATTCACTCATCTTTAGGATTAGCTAATCTAACCTCGGTTTTTAGAGAAAAAAAAATATTAACCCCTTGAATGAGTGAATCATAATAAAAGGTTGATTTTTTTAAAATAAAAACCAAGATTAGATTATTTAATTCTAGGGTCGAGTGAATCTTAATCACAATTAAAGAGGACACGTGGGGAGTTGGGCCGGGAGGTGTGCATATACCGTTTATGCATGTTATCATTTTCTTAGTTAAACAGCTTTTCACAAGTTGGGCAAAGAGATGAAACTCGAGTATAATATTAGGGGCTTCTGTCAACAGAAATTCATTGTCATAGTCAAAAGTGCAAGATCAAATCACAGACAATTGCGAATGAACTCAGGGAGAGTTCAATCACACTCATAGGTTAATATGTGTCTCTTTTAATCCTTATTAATTATGATTAAAATTCACTAACTTTTAGGATTCAATAATCTAACCTTATTTTTTAGAAGAGAAAAATATTAGCCCTAACGGTTAAAAGATCTTAAACAGGGTTTAAAAATAATGTCAGTTTTTTTAATTAAGATTAGATTGTTGAACCCTAAAGGAGTGTTTGTTTGGAAAGAAAGTGAAAAAAAAAGAAAAAAAGTGGGAGGGGGGGCTTAAATTTTATTTCAAAATAACCATAAAAGATAGAGAAAGTTTGTCACTTTTGAGAAAGTGCAAGAAAAGAAAAATATGCTTTCATATACAGTGAATATAAGAAAAGTGTAAAAAAAACTCATTTTTTTTAACTTTTTCTCATCTTGTTGTCAAACAAACGTACCTCAAGAGTTAATGAATCTTAACCACAGCTAATAAGAATTAAAAGGGACACTTGTTGATTTGTGGGCGTGATTGAACTCTCCCGAGTTCAATCGCGATTAACTATGATCCAATCCCCAAAGGAGTTCTTTTTTTTGGTTACGAGACTAATTTCATTTCATCAAAAGGAAGAAGATACATGAGGTACCGACCTCTGTTGTGGAGGCCATGGGCCGGGAATAGGAATAAAACTCGGGAAAAACGACAAATATTCGTACTTAGGGCCCCTAATTGGGCTACACAGTGAGTGGCAACGTTAGCTAACCGATTGATAAATCATTAGTCACACTGGGCTCGCAAACGGAGGATATCAGACAAGATGGCGTGGAGTTCCCAAATGCGCTTGAGGTCTGTCTAATAGGAGATCAGTGAGCTCATCTGAGTCCAATTCAAGAATTACGTTGAGCCATCTCTTGGAGAGAGAAACTTGCAAGCCCATATGAAGGGCCTCTGTTTCAGCTATAGGACTACTTCTCTCGTACATGGGCTTTGGCAAGATACTATTATTGTCCCCAAATGGTGGTGCGTAATCACATTGATACTGGCAGCCAGGTGGGACGGAAGGGCAGCCTCATCCACATTAATCTTCACCTAATCACGATCAGGCGGAACCCAAACGCAGTCCAGTTGAGAAACTGTAGTACCCGGATTCCTCGCAGCCGGGAGCTCCCAAATGAAGACTTCTAATTGAGTAATTGTAGCACTGGGCGACGGGATCTTATCTTGCCAAATGGTTTCTTTGCTAATCACTGCCTCGGGAGTAATTGATCTTTCTAAGGATACTTATGTCTTGTTATCGAAAAGCGGAGCGGTTTCGAAAATCCGAAGTTTTGTTCCCCAACATGTGCCGTGTTAGGAATCTTAATAAATTATGTAACCAAGTATTTAGCTAAAAAAATTTACGCGCCTCTGCGCCAGCGAAGGTTGGCGAACATCCCTTTGTCTTGTCGCATAAAACTTGTAAAACTCCGTCTTATAAATAACTTTGGATTTGTATTTAATAACAACTTTGCCCCTCTGTTTTTTTTTTTTTTGTTGGCCCTACTTCTTATAGTTGGAAATTACAAAGAAAATGGGTTTACCATGTCTAAATTATGACACCTCTCGCAAATACTAAAATAAATGGCTCGTGGTTGTGTGCATTTATCCTCCTAATTTGGAGTTGTCAACAGGAATCCTACTCTGCTTTAGTCTATCAATTTTTATATATTTAATTAAAAGTTAGGGTTGCACAGTTGGGCGGGTCGGGGGGGATTAAGCCGGTGGCCGAACTCAACCCATAGAGTTGGGCTTGAACCCTGTGATATGTCTTGCTATTCAACATTCAAGATTATAAATGAGCCAAATATAAGAGACTATGCGACTTTATAATATACAAGTATGAGAAATATCCAGAGATTTGGGGTCAAAGCCATGACCATCAAAGAAAAACCTGCAAGGGTTAGAAGAAAAACATGAATGGTTTATATATTGCAAAAAAATGATAAAAAAAAGAGAAAGGGCTATTGTGGTCATAAGAAATGCAAACCCTAGAGGCAAACCTCCAACGGTAGCGAGAAGGTCACAAGAGTAGCTATTTTTCCTGTTACATTTTTTTTTTGGTCGGGGATTTGGCCTTTGACTAATTAATCACCTCCAACACGTGGCAGGGCAACTGTCGACCACATGCAAGTTAATGTTTAGGATAAACCCAACCTGATGGCTGGCCCGAGAGGGCATGGAAAGTCGATCCCAAAGACATTCAAGTTTACGGCTTGCCCCATAAACCATTGAACCACCCCTCGGGTTTCCTATTACATTTAGAATCGGTATATATAATAATTTTTTTCTTTTAACTGTTGAAGGGTAGCAACCTACGTGTTGTATTCATAACGAGAGTTTAGAAAAAAAAAATTGAACAATTTAAAAAAATAATATCGAATTCTAAGATTGATCACTGAAGGCAGCAGTGATAATAATGTTTTATTTGATTTTTTTATTTTTTCAAAGGAAAAGCCAACCGTGCGGTCCGCTAATCACCGATCTTTTTTCCAAATGAAGGCGCGATTCGTAATTACGAGCCAACGAATGGCCAAATGGGAACCGAAAACAAAACGGCTTAATTAGTCAATAATTATGCTCTCATGTCGTCTTTAGAGTCTAGGGAGAAGCGTAAGGAGGTGTGCGTGGGAGACCACGAATGTCCCTCCCAGCTGACCCGAGAAATTTAGAGAGAGAAAGGGTAGATTGCTTTCATTGAAAAACTCCAAACCCATTCGAAGAAGAGAGAGAAACAGCTCTGAAAAGGGGAAAAATCTTCAAAACCTTCTTTTTCTTCTTCCTATTCCTCGCAAATTCTCGCCGATCTTCTCTAATTCGTTGCTGGGACTCCAAAAGCTCTCAATCTCCTCTCCGATCTGAGATACTGAGTTTCGGTTCTGCTCGTTTGTTCGTCAGTTCCCATTTCTGATGAGTTAGAGAAGGAGATCGATCTTCGAAATCATCAATGGTAATTTAAACAAAAGAATAACTATTTTAAATTCCTTTTCAGTAATTATTCTCTGTTATGCAGTACTACTGATTGATTTGCTTGCTGAAATTATGTTTTTTGAATGCCTGATTTGAACTTAGTCAAGTAGGTTAAACAAGGAGAATTTGATGGAATTTCCATGTGTAATTTTAGTCCCGTTGTTGAACTGGAATTGGGTTGTTTTTTATTTGGAGATTAAGGAATTGTGGCAACTAATTGCAGGAGAGAAGAAACTTCGATGATTTTTTATTGTCATGCTAGTATATTCCTTGAACTCCATTGCGTAGGTCATTCGTGCTTCATTTCCGGTTTTTGAGTTATGCTTTTGGGCATTGGACGGTCTTAAAATTTGGAAATTAATTAATTTTATTTTATTTTATGAAATAAATCAGCGAAGGAAAGAGGAGAAACGGATCCGTTAAGTTGCAATTAATGCTCCGTTTGTTTGCACGTAAAACATTTTACGGCGTAAAATCAATTACACAGAAAATGTTTTATAAGAAAACAATCCTTTTCCAGCTTGTTTGTGCTGTTTGGTTGCCATACTGAAAATTGGGTGGAAAATGACTCCATTTTACTTTCCAGTGTTTGTTTGGGAGGAAAATTCATCAATGAGAAAATATACTTCCTAATAATTGCATAATAAATTCTCAATTCAATAAACCCACAAACCTGTCTCAAAATCCATATTAACCTACAAACATATCTCAAACCATATACGAATTATCATCCATCAATTTCAATCTATATTTTCCAAAATTAACATATTCAAATGGTACCTACGCACTATATTCACCAAATCAAACAACGCTAATAGATTCAATTAAACAATGGCCTCTCAACGCCTACAAAAATTGCATCAATTAGGAGCTCCAAACACACACAAAAATCACAATCCGCAAATCAGGAGCTCCAAACACACACAAAAATCACAATCCGCAAATCAGGGACTCCAAACACACAAAAATCACAATCCACACAATTCAAATAAACAATTAAAGAACTCCAGATCATCCAAATCCAGTCACCAGGAGGGGTAATTCAAAAACCTCACAAAAGCAACGACCTCAGAAAAAAGAATAAACTAGATCTGAAGAAAATGGAATCAGGAAAAAAAAACAGATCAAGAAGAAGATCTACAGAGCGAGTGAGCTAATTAGGATTAGAGATAAAGCGGAACAAGGTGAATGATTAGTTTTACCTTGTAATCGGACTCTGAAGCGAATGCCAGAGAGAAGAAGAGAGAGAAGGCGACAAGGAAGACAACGGCAACGATGATGGCGACGACGACTGTGATGGAGATGAGGTCGGCGACAACAATGGAGAACTATCTCAAATCGAGTGGTACTATGCGAATGGTTGATCCAGAAAAACCATCGGGATTTCTAGGGTTTGTGGTTTTAAAGTGTGTTGGCTCTTGCCTGACAATTTTCCTGATCGTTTGGGAAAATGATTACCGAATTTTAAAACGGAAGTCATTTTTCTAAAATAGTGTTCCTTTTCTAGAAAATGATTTCCTTGGAAAATATTTCCCGTACAAACAAACAGGTGAAAATAATTTTTTTCAAGGAATTCATTTGTTTTCCCCTATTTTACGTGCAAACAAACGGAGCCTAAGTTGCGATAAGTGGAAGGCATGTAATAGTTTCTCTTTCCTAGCACTAGGTTAGGGCATACGGGTGGATGATTACATCCTTTCATAGCTATTGTCGTATTTAAGATGTATTTCTTTGGGTTGATCAGCTCATTGAGGTGGAGGGCGTAAGGCTTGAGTGGGTGAATTTATAAGCAGTAATAGTATAAGAGATTGTTCCCATTGTAGGAGGTGCAGTTTTTTTTGTTATTTTGAATGTTAATTTGTGGATTTCAATTTTCATGTTGGGAAGATAAGAGGGTGTTGCATAGAAGACTCAATACTAGCATGATATATCAGTTGGAAGCCCATGCTTGTCATATCATATATGTATGATGCGGTACTTGCTGAAAGGACACGAGCTGTGTGAAACTTGAGCTGCATGAATGGGACTCACAACTTGATAAACGGCATAGTCTTAGACGGGTGGGAGGAGTGATGAGCAGTGGTGACAGAAACAGTAAAAACAGCTGCAGCACTGTGGTTTGAAATTTTGAAGGAGTTCAAGGACTACATAAATGCAGGTTTCGTCAAAAGTGGATCCTCGTATCTAGTATTTTTTTTTGGTTGGGGGGGGGGGGGGGAGAGAGATTTTTCCCCTTACACTTAAATATATCAAACTGTTAACAACCAACTACTCCAAAAGACCGATCTGAAGGAGATAATAGTAACAATGAATATAAGAGGGTCACGGGATAAATGGGGCGTGATATGCGGCACCCGGGAGCAAAGGTGATAATCCCCCTCACCCAAAGGGTGGAAAGAATCGAACCTGTGACCAAATCGCAACCTGGCTCTGATACCATATTAACAACCAACTACTCCAAAAGACTGATCTGATGGAGAGAGTAGTAACAATGAATATAAGAGGGTCACGGGATAAATGGGGCGTGATATGCGGCACCCGGGAGCGGAGGCGATAAACAACACTCAACACAAACCATTTATTCAAATATCCCAAATGGTAATTACCAACAAAAAAGAGAATTGCATTATCTTCGTTCTTCCCCTCATGAAACTATGTCTCAAATGATGTTTGTTTCACAAAGTTCTAGCAATGGATATGAAAAGTTCATGTACAATACAAGAATGTCAAGAATTGAGGATACTTCATAAAATTTTCAAGTAACGTATAGGTAGCATTATGATTACTTGTCTACAAATGGACAATTATAATATTGATATTATAAATTCATAGTTATATAATTGGAAAGAGGATCCGAAAGGGGGTGAAAATTATAGTTTACTCGGTCACTTATTTCTACTAGCCGTTGTGGGACAATTCCAAGACTAGCCTGCTAGTTGTGATATTTGGGGCTGAATCCAGTCCCCCAAGGGTATAGGCTGTTATTTGAGATTTAGTGATTGACAGGATCTCTCGACTGTCGGCCATCTTAATCATCGTGGTTAGTACTTGCCGAATGGATGTATCATGTGCAAGAGGTTGGAGAAGTGATAAATTACCTCCTTGTTCATCAAAGTTTTGTCATCGAGGTTTGGAGCAGTATCTCTCTTTTCATTTTGGAGTAGGGTTCCCAAAGTTGGTTTGGGTGATATTAAATTCTTGTCCAAGTGGCCATCTTGGTGTGAGAAGTATAATTCATTGGAAAATGATCCTTAGTACTTGCCGAATGGATGTATCATGTGCAAGAGGTTGAAGAAGTGATAAATTACCTCCTTGTTCATCAAAGTTTTGTCATCGAGGTTTGGAGCAGTATCTCTCTTTTCGTTTTGGAGTAGGGTTCCCAAAGTTGGTTTGGGCAATGTTAAATTCTTGTCCAAGTGGCCGTCTTGGTGTGAGAGGTATAATTCATTGGAAAATGATCCCTTATGCCCTTTTTATGCAATTTTATGTTTTAGATATTGAATTAGAGGCAGTGTTACCTAGGCACGTGGTACTGGTGCCAAGAGTCCAGGTGTCTAGGGGTGTTGAGCACAACAAGCTTTGAAAATCCCAATACAGTGGCATGGATATACAATTTTTTTTAAGTGATTATATATATATATATATATATATATATATATATAATATAACTCAAAACTTTTAAATAACAATAATAATAAAAAGAGGAGGATCACCAATTCTCATTTTTTTTTTTTTTAAATATGTACCTCAGTTATAAAAAATACTCATATAGGGAGTAGAAATGAGCAACAAGAGAGAGGAGAAGAAAGAGATGTATGCTCTCGTAAAATTTTGTCTATGTTTCCAAAAAAGCAATACAATTTGACAAAAAATTCATTGCAATTGTATATTTAAAATGACACAACATACTTGAAGCACCATGTGCCTAATCATAATGGTGATGTCACCATGTCATGGTACAAGCACGTACCAAGGAGTGTCGTGTCCAAGTGTCGGCACGACAAAATTTGGGAAAACTGTCAGAGGTTCTCACCAGGCTTTACCAATTGCTCTGGTACCAATTTGTTGTGTGGAAATGCAATCGTAAGTTTTGGGGGGTATTTGTAGATATTGTATTAGAGATTCCCATTTCCCACTACCAGTTTGTTGTGCAAAAATGCAATTGTAAGGTAGATGGCAGTGTGAGAGAAGTAAAAAATATGAAAAAAAGAGTACACAACCACAACACGAGATTTACAAGGTTTTCAAGTTAGTTACTACATCTACAGACAAAGATGATCTGAGAGCTTTGCTATACAAAAATTACAAGTAAAAAAGATGACCCACTCTTAAGCACTCCTTAAAAATCTTACACCAAGAGCATACTCTCCAAAGAGCCACAAATTCCGCATTCTCCACAAGAGCCACACTTAATCCACAAATTCCACATTCTCCACGAGAGCCACACATATATATCTAAACTCAAACGCTTAGATTGCAAGACTCCACTCTCTGCAAAGCCACACCCTCACTCGCCGAGAGCACACCTTGTACAAGAGCTAGACTTTTATGCCCACAAAATATGTACCCTAGGCCATTATACAGAGCCTCAAACCTAAGTCTAATAAAGTACCTAAACATTTAGGAATTTCCCCAAATTATAGTCACACCATGAAAACAACCCAAAAACTAAACACTCACTAATAGAATTCGAGTCAGTTTCCAACAATCTCTGCCTTGTCTTGAATCTATCAAAACTTGTAAATATGTTCCTTGTCATCTTCACCACCACACCTCACAAGGTATTTCCATCAACCTCATTGCATATGCTGATCAAGGTCAAGCAAAATTTAGAATTTTGCATAGGAACCTTACAACTATCATTCCTCTAATGCCTTGTGCAAACTCTATTAAATTAGTAGATATCAGACTATGACTTGCCATTGGCCGAAACTATTTTTACCATCAAACTTCCCTAGCTTGAACTTGCATTCAAAACCTGCATATCCATTGCAAAACCGTAAACTCGCACTGGTACTAAGTTGTTGTATCTGAGATTCTTACAATGCTTTTTCACAACTCAATATTTACATGGTTGGTGATGTTTGTCACGTTATTGACTATGTCCATGGGTGAAGATGATTGGAGAACTTTGCTATGCAAAGATTACAAGTACAGAAGTAACCTACTCTCAAACACTCCCCAAAATTCTCACACCAAGGATTATCCTTGTACAAGAGCACACTCCCCAAAGAGGTATTGAAATATCCAAGAGCTCAATCTCCCCATGAACCCACTCTCCCCAAGAGCCATACTCTCTCTCACCGAGAAATTTTTTTCCACGAGAGCTACTCAGACTCAAAGACCCACAAAAACCTGTACCCTAGGCCTTTTATAGTCTCTCAATCTCAAACCCAAATCCATGACCAAGGAGGAATTTCGAAAATTAAATCCTTACCCAAAATGGGAAATGCATACAAATAGAGTTCGACACTTTCGAATTAGAAAGAACATAATATAGGATCTTTGACTATCTTTGAACCATCCTTGAACATTGCCTTGTTTGGAAGGCTTCAAATTGAGTGGTGAGATGTTGACTCATATTTTCTTCTTCTATTTTGAATTTGTGGGGAACACTTCCCCCCTTCTTGTACAATTCTTTAATCTAATAGATCTACACTTTATTATGGATCAAAGAAATTTTAATTGATATTTGACCTGTCATATTTATCCTCGTTTGGAGGTTGTTTTTTTGTACAGTTTTCATCTATCTAAAAATGGATTTTAGCAACTATGCCAAAGGCGGTAGAGTCCATCTAAGTATCTAACCACTCTTAGGAATAGCCGTCCAAAGTAACTCTGCAAAAATCAAACATCATAGTTGGAAAATGTTTCATATGTTCTACTAAAGACTGTCCTATTTTCATGACTTATGCCTTTCCGGAGCACTTGTCTAGATATGATGCGGATTAGTTTTTTCTTGAGCATGCCACATATTTGTGCTACTGGCTCCTTGCGTTGTTCACTTTAAAAAATAATTGTATATGGAACATTTTGGAATGCCTGAAATATTTGTTGGAGTTTGGAAATTTAGTCTTTCGTATTTCTTACTTGTCTGATGCATAATTGCTTTTGCAGGCAGCACCGGTTAACATTGTTGTAGGTTCTCATGTATGGGTTGAAGATCCATTGTTGGCATGGATTGATGGAGAAGTTTTTAGGATCAGTGGTCATGAGGTTCATGTTCATACTACAAATGGGAAAACTGTAAGTACTTTCATTTTAGTCTTTGTTGTTGACCTGATGTTTATGAATGGACCTTTCTAATGTGTGTGAATCATCTACGTAGTGAGCTCTTCGAAGAGAGGATCAATTTCTCCATAAGACTGATTTTGGATAGACATTAACTACATCTAACAAAGCAAACCATTCCATGAATTGACTCCATTAGCATTTAAAGCAAGCTGTAGCCGGCGTATTGTAATTAACAACCAGATGCTCCCAATATTCACCATCCTTCATTTTTCATCCATTTTACCATTGGATGACTCTAGGGGAAGCACATTTTGACATGACTGTTATAAGTTCTAACATTTTGCTGGTTTTGATCAAGCTGTTAGATACTGAACAATGGCATAGAACTGGCCTTCTGATGCAATCTCATTATATAGTCTCTAACATTATGTAGACCTTGAGCTGTTAAGTTGTTATCAAAAACCAAGTTTGACTCTAAAGCCCAGAAGAATTTTGTTGTTTACAACTTTACATATACAAGGTCACCATAATCTTGACTAATATATATATATATATATTGATTCTGACTGGCTGGATGATTGTTTGCAGGTTGTCACAAACATATCAAAATTGTTTCCCAATGATACTGAAGCTCCACCTGGAGGTGTTGATGACATGACGAAGCTCTCATATTTGCATGAACCTGGAGTTCTGCAGAACTTGGCCGCTAGATATGAACTTAATGAAATCTATGTGTGATATTTTTCTTCCTTCCTAGTTTTAATTGGCACGCTGAAGTAGCTTTTGAGTGAAATGATGGAAAAAAGTTGCAGATAGTCTTAAGATACTAATTTTTTTTTTAATCTTACCTTCCAGACTTATACTGGCAATATCCTGATTGCAATAAATCCATTCCAAAGATTACCTCATCTATATGATACCCACATGATGGAACAATATAAAGGAGCGGCATTTGGGGAGCTAAGCCCTCATGTTTTTGCAGTTGCAGACGTTGCATACAGGTGCTTTCGAGTTCTTATGTCTCACGTTTTTGTGTGATACATTATTGATATTTGCTCTTTTGTAAGAAAATAGGGCAATGATCAATGAAGGAAAGAGCAACTCAATTCTGGTTAGTGGAGAAAGCGGTGCTGGTAAAACTGAGACAACAAAGATGCTCATGAGATATCTTGCATATTTGGGTGGGCGATCTGGTGTAGAAGGAAGAACTGTTGAACAACAAGTTCTGGAAGTAAGATGAAGTTATCTTGCTTGTCTTACACCTGTAAATCCTAAAATATTACTCTGTGAACCAACATTTGTTCATCTCCTTTTCGTAGAAGTAAAAGGATTGGCACTGATGCTTGAATTGGTGTTTCTGTTGTTGATAAAAATTACAGTCCAATCCAGTTCTTGAAGCTTTTGGCAATGCCAAAACTGTTAGGAACAACAATTCAAGGTGAGTACTGGTTCTCTGTGGGACTTTCCTAGTAGGAGATCATAGCTCAATTATCGTTCTTCCTACTGAAAGCAGAATTCAAATAGTCTTTTTTCATTTTGGTTATTCGGTCATGTTAGTTGCATTAATTATCTTCTCAGAGGAGCTTAATATACTTCCTTTTATGTTATTCTCCATGGCATTACAATGAAGTCGTTTTGGTAAGTTCGTTGAGATCCAATTTGACAAGAATGAGAGGATATCTGGGGCAGCTATTAGAACTTACCTGCTTGAAAGGTCTCGCGTTTGCCAAATTTCAAATCCTGAGAGAAACTACCATTGCTTTTACCTACTTTGTGCAGCACCGCCTGAGGTATTTATGCTGTGTTACGCTTTTCAGTTTGTGCTTAATCCTTTGTTCTCCTTTACTTGATCATATTCTTATACTGCTAATGCTCATAAAGACAGGTAATATTTTAAAATCATCTCCTAATATTTGCAGGATATTGAGAAATTTAAGTTGGGAAGCCCTAAATCGTTCCATTACCTAAACCAATCCAGTTGCTATGAGTTGGATGGAGTAAATGATGCCCATGAGTATCTTGCAACAAGAAGGGCTATGGATATAGTTGGAATCAGTGAGCAAGAACAGGTCAGTCTTCCCTGTTGTTCCAAGATACAGTGCACACACTTCTTTTACTGGTGCAATCAGATTTCTGATCATAGATAATTCTCTTCAGGAGGCCATTTTCAGGGTTGTAGCTGCGATTCTTCATCTTGGTAATATTGATTTCGCAAAGGGAAAGGAGATAGACTCCTCGGTCATCAGGGATGAAAAGTCTAGATTCCATCTTAATATGACAGCTGAACTCCTTATGTATGTTCCATCTTGTCATTTTTTTGCATTTGACATTCATTTTCCTTTCTTGTTTTTATGGTCAACATATTTATCTATTAAATTCATTGTCGTGTTATAGGTGTGACGCCCAGAGCTTGGAAGATGCACTGATTAAACGTGTAATGGTGACACCAGAAGAAGTCATTACAAGAACTCTTGATCCTGTTTCTGCATTAGCTAGCAGGGATGCTTTAGCTAAAACAATATACTCTCGCTTGTTTGATTGGTAAGGAGTTTATAAAACACAGTACTTTTTATTGACATAGAAACACACACACACACACACACACATATATATATGTAGTGCGGGAAAGTACTTTCTCATTATCCATGTTAGGCTATAACAAGGTGCATTATGTTGTTTACAGGCTTGTGGATAAAATTAACATTTCGATTGGGCAGGATCCAAACTCAAAGTCATTGATTGGAGTTCTTGATATTTATGGTTTTGAAAGTTTCAAATGCAATAGGTAAGCTATTGACTGGAAAAGTGATTTGCAGCATTCTTGGTACAAATTTATTTTCTTCGTCTATATTTGAAAACTCGATATATTGGGCTGTCCTTACATATCTCAAATGAAACAGTTTTGAGCAGTTCTGTATCAATTTTACAAATGAGAAACTGCAACAGCATTTCAACCAGGTTAGCTAACTTTTTCAGAAGTTTCAGCTTACTATTATGGATATTATATTTAGCCTTTTTTGATTTAATTCTTATATTTTCCCTGCAATTGTACGTTTGCAGCATGTCTTTAAAATGGAACAGGAAGAGTATACAAAAGAGGAAATAAATTGGAGCTACATAGAGTTTGTTGATAACCAAGATGTGTTGGATCTGATTGAAAAGGTTTTTAACTGTTGCCAGATGCAGTGTTGTTAACTGGGGCATTTGTGTTTCTCTGAAGAAATGTGTTGCTTAATAAAAATTTCTATATGAGCAATGGACTCATATTCTCATGTGATTTGTAATTGATTTATACATTTTTTTTTTTGGTTTTTTTTTTTGAGTTTGAATGTTCTGATACATCATTTTCGGATATTAGCAACTGAAAACTTCAATCTTATGCAGAAACCAGGAGGAATTATTTCGCTTCTGGATGAAGCCTGGTATGTCATTGATGTTTGATTCTGCTTGTTCTGTCATTTTTTCTCACTTGATTATGGAATCTATAATGATTTTATATTCTTCCCTATATATCTGCACTCTTTTATGGGTATGACGATTTTCTTAACTACTAATGTTTTTCTGATTTGCATCATGCAGCATGTTTCCTAAGTCTACACATGAAACATTTGCGCAGAAGTTGTACCAGACATTTAAAAATAACAAGCGCTTTATCAAACCAAAGCTTTCTCGTACTGATTTTACCATATCTCATTATGCAGGGGAGGTAAAATATCTTGCCTCTTTTTTTATGTTCGTTTTCTGTGGATAATACTAACATTCTTCTGAAATCTTCCCACTATTTCCCAGGTAAATTATCAAGCCGATCAGTTTCTGGACAAAAACAAAGATTATGTGGTGGCAGAACATCAAGATCTGTTGGTTGCCTCAAAGTGCCCCTTTGTGGCAGGTCTATTCCCTCCACTTCCAGAGGAATCATCAAAGTCATCCAAATTTTCTTCCATTGGATCACGCTTCAAGGTAAATTGGGTCCACTTCTTTCCCTACCTATTCAGATTGGAAATGTTCATATGTTCTACTAAAGACTGTCCTATTTTCATGACTTATGCCTTTCCGGAGCACTTGTCTAGATATGATGCGGATTAGTTTTTTCTTGAGCATGCCACATATTTGTGCTACTGGCTCCTTGCGTTGTTCACTTTAAAAAATAATTGTATATGGAACATTTTGGAATGCCTGAAATATTTGTTGGAGTTTGGAAATTTAGTCTTTCGTATTTCTTACTTGTCTGATGCATAATTGCTTTTGCAGGCAGCACCGGTTAACATTGTTGTAGGTTCTCATGTATGGGTTGAAGATCCATTGTTGGCATGGATTGATGGAGAAGTTTTTAGGATCAGTGGTCATGAGGTTCATGTTCATACTACAAATGGGAAAACTGTAAGTACTTTCATTTTAGTCTTTGTTGTTGACCTGATGTTTATGAATGGACCTTTCTAATGTGTGTGAATCATCTACGTAGTGAGCTCTTCGAAGAGAGGATCAATTTCTCCATAAGACTGATTTTGGATAGACATTAACTACATCTAACAAAGCAAACCATTCCATGAATTGACTCCATTAGCATTTAAAGCAAGCTGTAGCCGGCGTATTGTAATTAACAACCAGATGCTCCCAATATTCACCATCCTTCATTTTTCATCCATTTTACCATTGGATGACTCTAGGGGAAGCACATTTTGACATGACTGTTATAAGTTCTAACATTTTGCTGGTTTTGATCAAGCTGTTAGATACTGAACAATGGCATAGAACTGGCCTTCTGATGCAATCTCATTATATAGTCTCTAACATTATGTAGACCTTGAGCTGTTAAGTTGTTATCAAAAACCAAGTTTGACTCTAAAGCCCAGAAGAATTTTGTTGTTTACAACTTTACATATACAAGGTCACCATAATCTTGACTAATATATATATATATATATATTGATTCTGACTGGCTGGATGATTGTTTGCAGGTTGTCACAAACATATCAAAATTGTTTCCCAATGATACTGAAGCTCCACCTGGAGGTGTTGATGACATGACGAAGCTCTCATATTTGCATGAACCTGGAGTTCTGCAGAACTTGGCCGCTAGATATGAACTTAATGAAATCTATGTGTGATATTTTTCTTCCTTCCTAGTTTTAATTGGCACGCTGAAGTAGCTTTTGAGTGAAATGATGGAAAAAAGTTGCAGATAGTCTTAAGATACTAATTTTTTTTTTAATCTTACCTTCCAGACTTATACTGGCAATATCCTGATTGCAATAAATCCATTCCAAAGATTACCTCATCTATATGATACCCACATGATGGAACAATATAAAGGAGCGGCATTTGGGGAGCTAAGCCCTCATGTTTTTGCAGTTGCAGACGTTGCATACAGGTGCTTTCGAGTTCTTATGTCTCACGTTTTTGTGTGATACATTATTGATATTTGCTCTTTTGTAAGAAAATAGGGCAATGATCAATGAAGGAAAGAGCAACTCAATTCTGGTTAGTGGAGAAAGCGGTGCTGGTAAAACTGAGACAACAAAGATGCTCATGAGATATCTTGCATATTTGGGTGGGCGATCTGGTGTAGAAGGAAGAACTGTTGAACAACAAGTTCTGGAAGTAAGATGAAGTTATCTTGCTTGTCTTACACCTGTAAATCCTAAAATATTACTCTGTGAACCAACATTTGTTCATCTCCTTTTCGTAGAAGTAAAAGGATTGGCACTGATGCTTGAATTGGTGTTTCTGTTGTTGATAAAAATTACAGTCCAATCCAGTTCTTGAAGCTTTTGGCAATGCCAAAACTGTTAGGAACAACAATTCAAGGTGAGTACTGGTTCTCTGTGGGACTTTCCTAGTAGGAGATCATAGCTCAATTATCGTTCTTCCTACTGAAAGCAGAATTCAAATAGTCTTTTTTCATTTTGGTTATTCGGTCATGTTAGTTGCATTAATTATCTTCTCAGAGGAGCTTAATATACTTCCTTTTATGTTATTCTCCATGGCATTACAATGAAGTCGTTTTGGTAAGTTCGTTGAGATCCAATTTGACAAGAATGAGAGGATATCTGGGGCAGCTATTAGAACTTACCTGCTTGAAAGGTCTCGCGTTTGCCAAATTTCAAATCCTGAGAGAAACTACCATTGCTTTTACCTACTTTGTGCAGCACCGCCTGAGGTATTTATGCTGTGTTACGCTTTTCAGTTTGTGCTTAATCCTTTGTTCTCCTTTACTTGATCATATTCTTATACTGCTAATGCTCATAAAGACAGGTAATATTTTAAAATCATCTCCTAATATTTGCAGGATATTGAGAAATTTAAGTTGGGAAGCCCTAAATCGTTCCATTACCTAAACCAATCCAGTTGCTATGAGTTGGATGGAGTAAATGATGCCCATGAGTATCTTGCAACAAGAAGGGCTATGGATATAGTTGGAATCAGTGAGCAAGAACAGGTCAGTCTTCCCTGTTGTTCCAAGATACAGTGCACACACTTCTTTTACTGGTGCAATCAGATTTCTGATCATAGATAATTCTCTTCAGGAGGCCATTTTCAGGGTTGTAGCTGCGATTCTTCATCTTGGTAATATTGATTTCGCAAAGGGAAAGGAGATAGACTCCTCGGTCATCAGGGATGAAAAGTCTAGATTCCATCTTAATATGACAGCTGAACTCCTTATGTATGTTCCATCTTGTCATTTTTTTGCATTTGACATTCATTTTCCTTTCTTGTTTTTATGGTCAACATATTTATCTATTAAATTCATTGTCGTGTTATAGGTGTGACGCCCAGAGCTTGGAAGATGCACTGATTAAACGTGTAATGGTGACACCAGAAGAAGTCATTACAAGAACTCTTGATCCTGTTTCTGCATTAGCTAGCAGGGATGCTTTAGCTAAAACAATATACTCTCGCTTGTTTGATTGGTAAGGAGTTTATAAAACACAGTACTTTTTATTGACATAGAAACACACACACACACACACACACATATATATATGTAGTGCGGGAAAGTACTTTCTCATTATCCATGTTAGGCTATAACAAGGTGCATTATGTTGTTTACAGGCTTGTGGATAAAATTAACATTTCGATTGGGCAGGATCCAAACTCAAAGTCATTGATTGGAGTTCTTGATATTTATGGTTTTGAAAGTTTCAAATGCAATAGGTAAGCTATTGACTGGAAAAGTGATTTGCAGCATTCTTGGTACAAATTTATTTTCTTCGTCTATATTTGAAAACTCGATATATTGGGCTGTCCTTACATATCTCAAATGAAACAGTTTTGAGCAGTTCTGTATCAATTTTACAAATGAGAAACTGCAACAGCATTTCAACCAGGTTAGCTAACTTTTTCAGAAGTTTCAGCTTACTATTATGGATATTATATTTAGCCTTTTTTGATTTAATTCTTATATTTTCCCTGCAATTGTACGTTTGCAGCATGTCTTTAAAATGGAACAGGAAGAGTATACAAAAGAGGAAATAAATTGGAGCTACATAGAGTTTGTTGATAACCAAGATGTGTTGGATCTGATTGAAAAGGTTTTTAACTGTTGCCAGATGCAGTGTTGTTAACTGGGGCATTTGTGTTTCTCTGAAGAAATGTGTTGCTTAATAAAAATTTCTATATGAGCAATGGACTCATATTCTCATGTGATTTGTAATTGATTTATACATTTTTTTTTTTGGTTTTTTTTTTTGAGTTTGAATGTTCTGATACATCATTTTCGGATATTAGCAACTGAAAACTTCAATCTTATGCAGAAACCAGGAGGAATTATTTCGCTTCTGGATGAAGCCTGGTATGTCATTGATGTTTGATTCTGCTTGTTCTGTCATTTTTTCTCACTTGATTATGGAATCTATAATGATTTTATATTCTTCCCTATATATCTGCACTCTTTTATGGGTATGACGATTTTCTTAACTACTAATGTTTTTCTGATTTGCATCATGCAGCATGTTTCCTAAGTCTACACATGAAACATTTGCGCAGAAGTTGTACCAGACATTTAAAAATAACAAGCGCTTTATCAAACCAAAGCTTTCTCGTACTGATTTTACCATATCTCATTATGCAGGGGAGGTAAAATATCTTGCCTCTTTTTTTATGTTCGTTTTCTGTGGATAATACTAACATTCTTCTGAAATCTTCCCACTATTTCCCAGGTAAATTATCAAGCCGATCAGTTTCTGGACAAAAACAAAGATTATGTGGTGGCAGAACATCAAGATCTGTTGGTTGCCTCAAAGTGCCCCTTTGTGGCAGGTCTATTCCCTCCACTTCCAGAGGAATCATCAAAGTCATCCAAATTTTCTTCCATTGGATCACGCTTCAAGGTAAATTGGGTCCACTTCTTTCCCTACCTATTCAGATGTAATGAACACCATGATGATTAGAAGCTTGGTGTTAAAAGACATTTTGGTGAAAGAGTTTTACATTCTACATCTTCGATTGATCCAACTGTTTGATGTAGGGGTACAATTGCACTTCAATTATTTTTATAACCGATGTCTATTAGGCTGTGCACTTTTTCATTGACTTAAGGCTTGTAGACAAATGGAACTGTACACATGTTATAGCTATAGACTTGAAACATCCGTTTGATTGGTAACGTTTTGGAAACTTATCACACAAGCTTGTATATCTCATTCTGTGGACAGTAGTAGTTGATTTGTCTCAGTGCCCTCCCTTTTTCTTTTCTAAAAATCTATAAAAATGAAGTCCTATGGTCCAGATGTGATCAGTTACTTCTTGTTGGATTACAGAATTAGAATTGATGTGGCCTTGAAAGTCTGTTCTCGCATTTTGACTCAACAATGACATTATGAGTGCCACTAGGCACGAACCAGTCAAATATATCAACTGCTTCCTTCGGAAGTGGGCATGACTTGATCAAGTGCATCAAATTAGCCCATATATTATACCCTGGTTATTTTCTTCTTATTTGCAGTTTTGCTGCAAAAGACCCAACACTCTTGTTTTCTAATCCTTCAGCAGTGTACTTGTTAATTTAACCTTCAATGATGAACTGAATGAGAGTTGGCTGGCTTTTTGATCTTATTGATTTTATGGAGACTAATACACGCATTGATGAACACCACACCCCTTTTTAAGTGCACTGGTTCTCTTTGTAGGCTCATAGCACAGATATTGTCTTTGTGTACATGTGAGTGATTGAGCTTAAATGTTCGACATACAACTATACGCCTTACACTCATTCCAAGAGAGATTTTGACAAAAGTAACATCTATTAATTTGCAGCTACAACTTCAATCTCTGATGGAGACCTTGAATTCAACAGAACCTCACTACATTAGATGTGTGAAGCCAAACAGTGTCCTCAAACCTGCTATTTTTGAGAATTTCAACATCATCCAACAATTGCGCTGTGGTGTAAGTATCATGTGGAAAACAGATCATACTTCATTTGTCTTGTCATGCTTCCTAAGTCTCAGGCTGAGATATTTTGGTTATCCCTTTTGTAATTTTAGGGTGTTCTTGAGGCAATTAGGATCAGCTGTGCTGGATATCCTACAAGACGAACATTTTATGAATTTCTTCACCGCTTTGGTCTTCTTGCTCCAGAAGTTTTGGAAGGGAAGTAAGTCTTATTGTTCTTTTGTTTTCAACTTATTATATATTCAGCAATTAAAATGGGTGTGCTTTCAGATATTGGTTGATACCTACAATATGAGTTGGTAGAGATATCAAATGACGCTTCATGTGGAATCTTTCATTTTGTACAGCTATGATGACAAGGTTGCATGCCAAATGATTCTTGATAAGAAAGGATTGAAAGGTTATCAGGTGATCTCAACATTTCCTCTAAACTCATTAGCCTATTTAGGCTACCTTTCATTGTTTCATTGGATATGTTAAATGATGTCTGATGGCTGCTACAGTCTAGTAGTTTTATGCAGTATGTCTGTTAAGACATACCTTGTTAACTTCCTTTAAAAAAATCCTCAGAAATATAATTATCCTTGTATCTTTCTTGATTTTCTATCTTAAGCTCAATGATTGTCTGTGATGTATATTGCCACTGGGAATCTTCTATTTCATACTCCTACATGGTTGGCTTGCAGATAGGCAAGATGAAGGTTTTCCTGAGGGCTGGTCAGATGGCTGAGTTGGATGCAAGAAGAGCAGAGGTACTTGGAAATGCAGCTAGAACCATTCAAAGACAAACTCGTACTTATATTGCTCGAAAGGAGTTCATCTCATTACGCAAAATTGCTATTCGATTGCAATCTCGTTGGCGAGGTACCTTCCTTGGATGTCTTTCAAAGCATTCTTGCTTTAGTTTAATGTTGCCTTTTGATTTCATTAAACAGTGCATTCTTGACATGAAATAAGGGTCTTTTAAAAAGTTCATTAATGGTGATTCTTTACCAACGGTTTCCCACTTACTAGTTTACCAACACATGATTTAGATTTTAGATAATAAACAGGTGTTGGTTTTAGTCTATGGCATGAGATTTGAACTGCGTAACTCAAAGACTTTTGATTTATGAATTACAACATATATGGTGAATTTCTGCCTATATATATATAGAGAGAGAGAGAGAGTAAATTATTTCCGATACATCAAGTTCCAGATAATTAGCTTATAAATAACTTCAAATTCACCAAGAATACAGATGGTGTAGTATCTGAGAGGGCAATTTTTCTTAAGAAAGGAATGTCTAGCTCTTCAGTTGGTTTGTTGACAATCTGATGCAGATTGTATCCCTACTGTTTTTTGTAGGTAAAATGGCCTGCAAATTGTATGAGCAGTTGAGACGGGAAGCAGCAGCCGTGAAAATCCAGAAGAATCTCCGTCGATATATTGTCAGGAAATCATACATAATAATACGGGTGTCTGCAATCACATTGCAGACAGGCTTAAGGGCAATGACTGCACGCAACGAATTCAGATTTAGAAAGGAAACAAAGGCTGCGATTATTATCCAGGTACCATTTCCACTCAGTGCCACAGCCGATATTTGTTTTCATTGTCATACAATCAATATTGGGTTTGTATATCTTATGGTTACTAGTTAAATTGTACAATTCATTACTCTGATATGCTTGAAACAAAAATTAACAATCCCCTTTTGTGAAAATGGGTTTTACAAATTTGACTGTTGAGTTACTGACCCTTATTTGTTGGTGGCCTGCAGGCTCATTTCCGTTCCCACAGAGCTTATTCTTATTATAAGAGCCTTCAAAAGGCGGCACTTGTTTCTCAGTGTGGTTGGAGGCAAAGGGTTGCTAGGAGAGAGCTCAGAATGCTCAAAATGGTTTGATATCATTCCTTAATGTGATTTTGTTACTTGGTGCAATTTTCCAAAGCATTGTATTGTTATGTATGAGGGATATGAAGAAGTGGTAACTGTTCATGTAAATGTATTCAGGCTGCAAGAGAAACAGGGGCCCTCAAAGAAGCAAAAGACAAACTAGAAAAGCGCGTAGAGGAACTTACATGGCGTATGCAGTTGGAGAAGCGATTAAGGGTAATAGATTTTGTTTCATTATCATTTACTTTTCAATTTTTTTGCTTGGATGCTATACGTAAAGTGCCACTGGAATGACTTGCATTGCTACTTTATTTTGTTTTACATTGAAACACAGACTGATTTGGAGGAGGCAAAAGTCCAAGAAATTGCTAAATTACAAGAAACTTTGCATGCAATGCAAATACAATTAGAAGAAGCAAACACTAGGGTTATCAAAGAACGAGAGGCAGCTCGGAAAGCTATTGAAGAAGCACCTCCAGTCATTAAGGAGACCCCGGTTATAATTCAAGATACAGAAAAGGTGGATTCATTAACAGCTGAGGTTGAGAGTTTGAAGGTACACCCTCTAACTTGAACAGATAATTCTAATTGTATACTCTTATGGTCTCTGCACCTCCTATGAGTTCTATTGTCGAGCATAATTATCAAGATGCACTGACGAAAATAAAGACAATGCTACATTCCACTCAACTTCGAAAAAGGTTATAGATTTGTATGGACACTTGATTAAATAGAGGTAATGTCTGATTTCAAGTTGATGTCATTATTATTTAAAAGATAGCCTGAATTTGCAGAAGCTATAATAACAGCGTAGAAGAGTGTGTTCTATCTTTCAATTGTTTGTGAACTTTTTTTTTCTTTTCCTTTTTAAAAATCTTTTCCATGGAATCAATTCTATATTATGTCTAGATCTAGAAAGCATAAGGGTGGAGTTCCTAACTTCTAGAGTTGCTGCATCCCCCCTTAGAATGTGAGGGAGGGGTTCCAAAATATTTTACACTTAAAACCGCGGAAAGACTATTGTTTCAGCTTTGTATATGCACAAGGGTTCAACTGTTTGCTGATTCGAATCTGACTTGATTAAGCTAGCCATGAATATACTTGCTTGGAAGCATCAGAAGTTGCTATAGATGATCATCATATTTTTATTGATTCTCATTCAACGAATGCTCTGATTTTGGTTTATGAGTAGTTGATAATCTATTATAACCACCACAGTTCAAACTTACAGGGGCCAACTGTGACTTGGGTAACTTTTATAACTTGTGCAGGCTTTGCTTCTATCAGAAAGACAGACAGCAGAAGAGGCCAAGCAAGCTTATGCTGATGCTCATGCCAGAAATGTGAAATTGATTAAAAAGCTTGAAGATGCGGAGCGGAAAGGGGATCAGCTTCAAGATTCTGTGCAGAGGTCTGCACGACATTATAAGAAATAGGACTATTATGATATCTAATAACTTCTATTTTGGTGATTAAATTAAATGTCTGAACAACCAGAGACTGAACTTGGGCCCTCACCTGAGTTAATTTAACACACCCCTTCCTCTCTACTGTCTTCCTGTATCGTCTGTGGCTTCTCGGTTGCTACTGCAACAACTTGGTTCTAACTTGCCATGACATAGTGACCCTTCTGTAATTGAACTTTTGCTGACAGTTCTTTGAACTACTCTATTCATCAAAGACCCGTTTTTTCCCTTGTCATAGTTGCCTTTGTTACATGGAAATAAAACTCCCCAAAATTGTTTTAATGGTTTAAGTAGGAACTGTTATGGTGCATGTCCTGTTATGCTATTTATATAGGTATTATAAGACTTGGCCAAATCCGTTACCTATCGTAAGACTTGGTTGAGTCTTTCCCATTTTTTTTAAAAAATGAAAGTGTGTTTCATAATGTAAGATTTGGCTGTTGCGTAACAGTTTTGATGTGACATCGGTTTCGGTAGGAACCGTTATGTATGCTGATCCTTGCATTGTTAGCCTGCCCCATGAGAGAATAGGTGCTGAGTCAAGTTTTAGTCATGCCTTTATAGATGCTTGGTTTCAACTGTTCTCTCTAGTCTCGGTTGTCTGTCTACTAAGTTTCAGTCAGCATTTCTAGCTACAAGCAGGTTGTCATATGGCAGAAACTAACCAATCTCTCACCTCTCTTGTCTTTAGAACTAAGATTTTCCACACACGCATGCACACACATTTGGAAGTCTTACAATGAAGCGGAAACTCATGGCCAAAATTGAGAGGACATGGATGAGTAGAGAACCTCTCTATATGCATGTAGGCCGTTGAACCATTATGAAGATGTTTTTTTTTTTTCTGTGATTAAGGCTTGAAGAGAAGCTCTCCAATATAGAGTCAGAGAATCAAGTACTCCGTCAGCAAGCATTGGTCATATCACCAACTGCTAAAGCGTTATCCACACGACCAAAGACAACAATCATTCAGGTACAATCACATAATTAGTTGTTTAACAATTAACATTTACTTGTATCATCACACATGTTCACTGAAATACATGTTAAATGGTTCTCTTTGAATTGACAGAGGACTCCAGAAAACGGGAATATTCTAAATGGAGAAACAAAAAGGGCATCGGTAAGCAGAATATTGCTACTATGGGTATGCTATATGGGCATATTTTTGTTGACGAGGCAAATAAATAATATATTTTGTGTCCTATCATTTGCTAAATCTCTCAGGATCCGAGTCTTGCTGTATCTAATCCACGGGAGCCTGAAACTGAGGAAAAGCCACAGAAATCACTTAATGAGAAGCAACAAGTAAGCATCCATATAACATTATCAAGAAAAAAGTTTTCTCCAAAGGAATGCTCAATTTGCATTTGATGTTTCATTTTGGATTTATAACTCCCAAACATTTGTAAGGTTCTTTTCTCTTAATAACTTATTTCTTGCAATCCGCTTTCCTGGACAGGAGTTCCAGGACCTGCTGATAAAGTGTATTTCACAAGACCTGGGATTCTCTGGGGGCAGGCCTGTTGCTGCTTGTGTCATATACAAATGCCTTCTGCACTGGAGGTCATTTGAAGTAGAAAGAACCAGTGTTTTCGACCGGATCATTCAAACAATAGGCTCGGCCATAGAGGTATGACAAAATTCCTTTTTTTTCTCTCATAATCTCTATCTGGGTTGGTGAATTGCAGTTGTAGTACACGTCTCCCTAGTTGCTTCAGTGGTAGGAGTATCCCCTATCGGGGGTGGACTCAGTTTCGAGTCCCTTGGGGTGAGACGATTGATATGCCCACCCAAAAAAATTACAATTACAGTCATTGACCTCCCCCCCCCACACACACACATCAAAAAAAAAAAAGGAACCCATAATGCCTCACATTCTGATGTGGGAGAACAAATTGTGACATTGGTCTTTCCCCTATAGTGATGTGTGAATTGGTCAGAGACTACTTTGTGTTTGTATTTTATTTCCCTTACCATTTTACTAATATTTGTAATTTTTACCTTACTGAAGGTCCAGGATAATAATGATGCTTTATCCTATTGGTTATCTAATTCATCCACATTGCTGTTGCTGCTTCAACGCACGCTAAAAGCAAGTGGAGCAGCTAGCTTGACTCCACAACGGCGGAGATCAACATCGTCTTCTCTGTTCGGCAGGATGTCCCAAGTAAGAAGCAATCATTTGTTATCTTGATACATATACCTTCTCCCAGCAGTTTAGCATCATTTCTTTTATCTTGATAAAAATACCTTATCTTAGCAGTTTAGCATCATTTCTTTTGTTGCCTTAAAATTTTAGGGGCTTCGAGCGTCTCCGCAAAGTGCCGGGCTCTCATTTCTTAATGGTCGGATGCTTGGTGGGCTGGATGACTTACGGCAAGTTGAAGCTAAATATCCAGCTTTACTGTTTAAACAGCAACTCACAGCCTTTCTTGAGAAGATATACGGGATGATAAGAGACAATTTAAAGAAAGAGATCTCCCCATTGCTTGGACTGTGTATCCAGGTAACCGCCGTTCTATTTTATCATGCATGCTATTATTTAGCAAGAAAATTTAAATTGAGCCCATTACAACTAGCTTACAGCTCAGTGTGATCAATGATAATGTCTATTTATTTTTCCTGATCGGTTGATACTTTCCATTTGATAGTGGCTATTTTCCAAAGAGCCTTCTGCCTGATTTACTTTCTAGCAATGATAAAGACATCAGTGTTGGGATGCTTATAAGTAAAGCCTAAGAATTCATACGTATCTTAATGTCAAGAGTTTAGTCAAAGCATCTGGACGCCACCTAGACGATAAGGAGGTCCCTTGGGTGAGGAATTCCCTAGGGGCTAGGCATTGCTAAAATTTTCTTTTCCTGGTAAAATTATAAAAACTCAACGAGTGCCAGGACCCTGATTAGGCGATAGGGATATTGGCTAAGTGAAGCTGTGGTCTAGGCATTGCCTGGGCAACATTTTGATCACACTGGTAGTGATGAATGGGAAACTCTTTTGCTTCCAAAAGTATTAATAAAATCTCATTGGCCATCTTTGTACATTCTAAGAATGAATTTCTTTCCCTAAATGGCTTGTCTTGTTAGAGTAATTCCTCTTTGCTCGAGGGAACGGAAGCAATGTATAGCTTCCCCTCCTTGATTCTTTAATATAATTTGACCCAACAAAAATATGGAAGACAAGAAAATAACCAGATAATAAATACTATATTGAGTTGTTGACAGATGTTTTAAAACCCAAAGGTGTGAGGCAGGGCATTGGGACCTCAAAAAGCGTGAGGCGTAAGCCTAGAAGCGTGAGGCGTGAGCCTCACAAGAAAGCTTCACGCTCCCTAATTAAAGGTTATAACATACACATATATGCATATTTGTGTGTTTGTATGTATGTGTATACACGCATAATATTATAAATTATTTAGCTATAAAAAGAATAAATTTAAGAGGCGAGAAAGTTAAAATCTAGATTTTTTGTTTTATTCATATATATATTCAAAGACGGATAATGTTCAATCATCATGTGGTGGATTTGGATTCCAACAAACAATTACAAGTAGTCACTAGTGTATGAGGCACTTACAAAGTAGTCACTAATGTATTGAGGCATAAGCCTTAATATAATTTATGTTGACGTCTCAGTTATAAGACTAGAACCCTATTTTTTATATTAAAGTATGAGGCATACGCCTCAGACATAAAACGTCTCAGGCTCTCTCAAGGCATAATGCATGTGCCTCATGTAAGTCTCAAAGTTTGAGGCATCAGCCTAACGAGATTTAAGCCTCAAGGCGTTTTCCTTAAGTCTCACCTTGAGGCGTAAGCTTCACACGCTTTTTAAAACACTACTTGACACAAAATATGACATACACGCACGCACGCATGCGCACAAATACACACACAAGGTAGGGTCATATCACATACGGATGATATATTATAATTTCGACCATCCAATCAAATATCCAATACCTATCGTGTAGGAGGTAAATCTTTTCTTTTTTCTTAAATATTATCCATGCATTTTGTTTTGGCTGATAAGAAGTCCATGTTTTCTGCTCTCATGTTGTCCGTGCTCTGTTGGTGTATTTGCTAGGTTATTGTACATGTTTTTTCTCTGGATTTAAGTATCTTTTCATTGTGATGCAGGCCCCTAGGACTTCCCGGGCAAGTTTAGTGAAAGGACGTTCTCAAGCTAATGCGGTTGCTCAACAAGCTCTGATTGCGCACTGGCAAAGCATTGTAAAAAGCCTAAACAACTATTTGAGGACACTGAGAGCCAACTATGTGAGTTCTGTAGTTCCAAAATATAATCACAACAGTGATGATCTTTCTTCTTAGAAATTGGAACCTCATCACTCTCTTACTATTCTACTATGCAGGTTCCCCCTTTCTTAGTCCGCAAGGTGTTTACTCAGATATTCTCATTCATCAATGTTCAGCTATTCAACAGGTAGAGATGCATTCAGATCTGTTTTTCTTACAATTCTAATCCAGTTTATTACATAATATATTAACCTAACAATAAACCATTTGCACTACTATCCTGTTATATGACTATCTTATTCATTTCTGCAGTCTTCTTTTGCGGCGTGAGTGTTGCTCATTCAGCAATGGGGAGTATGTAAAAGCAGGGTTGGCTGAATTAGAACAGTGGTGCTATGATGCAACTGAGGAGGTTAGCATCAATCAATCCCTTGTAACCCTTCTTCCTTGCAGAAAATTTGCATGACTTTAGAATAAAATCTAGTTGCATACAGTATGCAGGCTCGGCTTGGGATGAACTGAAGCATATCAGACAGGCTGTTGGGTTCCTAGTATGATTCATTTATCTGGTCTTCATGCTTAATGCTGTCATTGTTATAACAAATTCTGCTTATCCACCTCCTTTTCCTTACTATTTTCTGATAACTCAGGTCATACATCAAAAACCCAAAAAGACATTGAAGGAAATAACAAACGACCTTTGCCCAGTGAGCAACTCTTCCATTCTGAACTTCCGAATTCTTCTCAAAACTTTTCATATTTCATTCTTCCAGATTTTACTTTCCTTTTTTTCTAGTTTTGAATTTATGTTTGCCGCTTCTTTCAGGTGCTCAGCATACAGCAGTTATATAGGATCAGTACAATGTACTGGGATGACAAATACGGCACGCACAGTGTGTCTTCAGATGTAAGTTTGACCTAATTTGTACTGAGTTATGCTAAGCTGTGTTGCCCGTTTAATAGTATCCAATTTGTACTAATCCCATCCATGCATTCTGTGTTCGTCTACAAATCCCTTTTCTTGGATCTGTTGTTTTTTCAGCTGTTGCAGATTTCCCTTCTGTTGGAAAAGTCACTTAAAACTCATTTCTAATCGTAGGTTATTTCTAGTATGAGAATTCTGATGACCGAGGACTCGAACAATGCCGTCAGCAGTTCGTTCTTGCTAGATGACGACTCGAGGTAATGTTTCCCAACAGCTTCCACATCTTTAAACAACAGTTCTTGATCCCCCTGTATTCTCTATGCATATATAGATCAACACGTTCTTCTTTTGATTTGATCAATACAGCATACCCTTCTCTGTGGATGACATCTCCAAGTCAATGCAACAAATAGACATAGCTGATATTGATCCTCCACCTCTCATTCGTGAAAACTCGGGGTTTGTATTTTTATTACAACGGTCAGAATGATGTCAATGGTCATGGTGTCCCATCCGACTCCTTTACCAGGCCCACTACACCACACTCAGCAACCCCCCAAGCTGCAACCTGTGCATATCATCTCAATGTGTATTATATTTTATTTTATTTTATCATTTCCTGGGCTTGTCTTTGTACCCATGCCCAGATTGATTCATTTTTCTTTCCTCCATGTCCTTTCAACGCGTGGGGTATTTGTTTGGAGGCCATAGTGCTCTTAGTGTGATACTAAACTACAGAAACAGGCACCAGGGTCCAGCAACTTGTCACACCTGCAAGGGCTTCTTCACGTTGTTATTTGTTGGTCTTTTCATTCGCTTAGCACTTTGAATGTAGTATATGACAGCAGCCGCTTTTTTAGGCCATTATTTGTTGTATTTAGAAGCTATTTGTATGTAATATGATGTCATATTCTATTGTTCATTTTAGATGGGAGCCATCCCAGCAGATTTCTGCACTGTTGGAGAAACAAGTATTGCAATTTGTCATTATGAGTTTTTATTGTTGGTGTCTTTCAAATGAAAGAAGGGTGGTGTCCTACAACTCGAAGGTCCTACCTAGGAGATCTATGCCAAGAATTGACGCTGTTGGATGTATATATCTATGAACTTGTCTATGGTCTTAGAAAAGTTATATGGGGAGAGAGGTGAAGATGTTCCCTGGCAACTTTTTCACAAGTTAATAAGCAAATTAAAATTATCTTTACTTTTCCTATTGGATGGAAATTTTGGTCCAGACATATTCCAAGGATAATATTTTTCATTGTTTTTCTGTTGTTTGGTTGTGAGGCAAAAAAAAGGTGATTTCATGAGGCTCGATTTGACTAGTAAGAAAATGACAATAGACCTAGGAAGTGCACATTCCTAGGGTTTGACTAGTAGGAATTCCCCTATGCTTGAACTTTCCTAATAACTCTTAGGTGGTGTTCGGTAACACTAATCTAAATAAGGAGAACTTATTTCCAAAGTGTGCTTAGTTGGACTTTAGATTGTTAAGTTAAAGGTTAATTGGATGTCTACATAGAGATTTTTATCTCTTATTAAAAAAGTAGTTTACTAGTTACTTTTTAAATAAGCAGATGTAGACATCCAATTAACCTTCAGCTTAACAATCTAAAGTCCAACTAAGCACAATTTTGAAATAAGCTCTCCTTATTTAGGTTAGTGTTACCAAACACCACCTTACAAATTTTGCAGGAGAATTGGAATTTTCATGAAAAAATTATATTGGAAAAAGAAATAATTCTTTGAACATTTCCAGTCATTTTCTTGCAAACCAAACACTAAGCAGCAAAGAACATTAGGTTATACAGGCTTGTTTGATTGTCCACTAAAATGAAATTAACTCATTTAAGTCTTAGTCCATAGGCCAGGCATTTGAAACTAGAAAAGATACCATTTATGGTCTGTTCTTTCGCTGAGAGTTATAAAGCTGGGTACTTTGTTACGGTCATTAGGAAATTTGAGTCACTTTATCGAGGTTTTTGACAAAATTAATTTTTACTGTCATGAGATTTCAAGTCTTACAATTTTTTTATGAGATTTAAAATTTGAAGTATTACAAAAATTGCAACCCAAGAGATGAAAAAGTACAATACATCTAGTTCTCCAACGAAAATGTAAATTCCAGACTTTATAAAAAAAATATATATAAGTTCTGGGCTTTATAAATCTCAGCAAAAGAACAGACCCTTACTGAAATATCTAGAATGACATCATTTCTAATTCTATTGTCATTTTGTAAATGGATCATCTGCGTTGCACAAGTCATTTCATTTCAGAGGACAACCAAATAGTACCCAAGTAGGAAATGAAAAATAATAATGAAAAGAATATATGAGAAAAAAAAACTTAGAACTCTGCTTTTCTCAACAAAAACAAACTATACTGGTTCCTAGAACCATTTCAATAAGCCTATATGATTTTCATGTACAACAGAACAATCTATGAGCATTCAATCTCGTCACTTACATATTGAAAATTTCAAAATCAAAATTCTCATAAAAGCATACAAACCTTCAACCGAAACATGCATGTTAAGACCTGTTCTTTAAACATAACCATCTATCACCACTGAAAACTCCAAGTGTAATCAGCCAAATCAGTTTCATTTATGCTAGGCAATACAGTTTTACAAGGCTTAATTTGTATACGGCTGTTCGGACTGGACATTCTAGGAAGAGTGGTCGGTCTCTGTTGTATCTTCCACCACAGGCTTGGCTTGATCTGACGGAGTTGGTAAAGGCTGCATCTCTAATTTCTTCTTCTCCTTGAGAATCACCTGTCTTGGCATCACTTCTAGTAGAAAACTTCCTCCATTCCATATGGTTGCAGAGACCTTGAGTATTTGGAAAATGGCGTGCATTTCATATGACAAGAAGATGGGGACCGTGAGTGCCATGGTGGCCACAGTGAAAGTGGCTTGGAGCAGGATATACATGAACATGCGATTCTGATCCCCAAGCAACCCACTTAAACGCCACCATAAATTGTTCGCTTTCCGCGCTTTCTTTGAGAGCTCCCTGTCGAACGAAAAATTCTTTAGAGTGAAAGAGGGTGATAAATAAAATAAAAAATTCTTTAGAGTGAAAGAGGGTGATAAATAAAATGCTTCTGACCAGTTCAACTGGCCTAACAAATATAGGAGAGGCTAGAGAGAGAGAGAGAGAGAGAGAGAGAGAACCGGTAAGAAGTCATGACTTCAGGATCTCTTAACAGCCTCTGTCGGCGTAGGACATTAACAATGAGAAAGTAAAGAACCTGCCAGAGGGTGTAAGCAACTAAGGGAACCACAAACAGCCATGTCCAAAGGTATGATTTTTCTTCTACATACGGCCATGAAGCTCTGTGAGAAGTCCCCTCTGGGTGCATGGCTTCAAAGGTCGCTGGACCCCACCATCGAATAGTGAAGAAAACAATCCCTAAAATGAAACAGCACTTCTCAAGTCATAAAATAAAATGAATAGATCAAAAAAAGTACAGGAAGAAAGATGGGTTCCTCGTAAATCTAACATGCAAGTCCTACACTCCTATTTCATTCTGTCTGTTTCTCCTAAAACAACAAAGGAGACAACTAAAACAATAGTAGTGTTTCAAAACTCGTGGAGAAACCTGCATCCACATAGCAAGCCACAGATATTCTCATGCTGCTCATTGGACAATCAAACTATTGGGGTCTCTGGTTTGATTTAGTCACCTTCTGCAAGTCAATAACTGGAAAGAGCTTCAAATTCAACTAACTATTTCACAAACATGTTTTCCTTTCAGAAAGAAGATAAACCTAAATGTTCTCCCATATTTCTTGATGATGCTCTCATTTCTACTTGCCTGCTAGCACCGTGGTTCAAGTTAGCAGGCAATTTGGAACCTTAATCCAGTGACATCAACTTTTGGGGTTGACGCTACCAACAGAAAACAAGATGAAGTTCTAGGCATGAAGGGTAGTGATGGAGATGGAGATGGAGACACAAGAAAACCAAAGGAGGACAAACTAGCAAATGAGTTACAAGACCATTAGGAGGTATGATATGACTTTAGCTACTACCTAGAATTTGCCCAAATCATTCTGGCCCAATTGCAACTTGCACACTCCCCAACAAGAAATCTGTGTGACTTGACTCTAGGATCGCACTCTTATAAGAGTATCTTCTTTCTAAAGGAAAGTTCCTTTTCTTTTGATCGGTAGGAAAGTTCCTTTGTTATACAGATCTGCTTCGTGGTTTGGCCAGTAAGAACTTAAGATGGCACAAGCCTGGCCTTCAAAATCATATGAATGCAGAGAACTTGTACTATTTCGTTTCCACGATAATAGTAGCCAGAAATTATAAAAGCTCATAGGATCCTAAAATTTTTTGAATTAATGAATAAAAAAATTTATACTAAGGTTTTTTTTATCGATAATCATGAAGAGCATATTAAGGTTTAAAAACTTCATATGCAAATTGCAGGTAGTCATGCTCTATGAAGAATACAAGGGTATCACCCACACTATTGTTCCCAAGTTCCAATGAAGGACAAATGGAAAGGTAAGGGAAACCCTTTTTTTATAAAATATTTACTTCAATCATGAAAAACAACACAAATTAAAAAGTGGAGGTATTACAAATAAGCTATCCATAAGGGAGGGACAAGTAGGCATAATCATTGAGACTTAATACAAGAGTAGTTATAACCACCGTTACAAATCTCGTTCTCAGGTTTTTATTAGTTGAAGTTTTTCTCGGGAGATTTTCAAATCTAAATTTCTTCGGGTATTTCTCGCCTAAATCTTGGCAATGCTTAAAAATATATATTGAAATTATAGAAAATAAAATAAATAGCACCAAATTATAAATTCATAAAACCAACAACATTGTGTATTTCTCATAATATTTTTAAAATCTCGGATAAATCTTGGCTAAATTTTGCGATATATACAGGATAAAAATAAAAAAATTATAGTTCTCGCTAGATTTTTAAAAATATCGCGATAAAAACGAAGTTTTAAACTTTAGAAGTTTTTCTCGGGAGAAATTAAGGATTTTTCGAGAGATTTGTAACAGTGGTTATAACTTATAAGAGACAACTAAATAAATTCAGAAGATAAAGATGAAACAGCTCGATACAAAATAAACAAATTAGAGAAGTTATTTTTCTATTCCCAAGATTTAATAGGCTAGTTACTTCCAAATACAAAGTGTTTAAAGTTTAAACTAGTCATGGATATGTAATTAAAGTGAAATTGTGTGCCAAAAGTGTGTTATTTATGCCCTAATATTTTTAAAATTTTGTCTTCAAAAGAATATAGTAGAAGACTCGCTTTAGTCAAACTTGAAGATATCCTTTTGGTTTCAACAATGAAGAATGATAATGGGAGCCTAATGTTTAAAATAGATTGTTTGTATTCTATGTTAATCACAAACTTTATACATGGAAATATATCAAGAAAGCAGAGATTTGTAGTGATGGAAAAAATAGAAATAAAATGATCATAAAATCACAAAGAATTTGAAAAAGCTGTGACTAATCCAAGTCCAACTCAATTTTGCTTCAGCCCTATTTCTCTCGTGGATGTTACCCTATTTCTAGCAAACAGTGAAAAATTGTAGTATGCAAAACAACATCTAAGAACTAGATTCGAATTTGAAAGATTCCAAGTGTGGTGCGGAAACAATGTGATCTTGAGGTTCGAAGACACATCAAAATAATTCATACCACAACACAAGATATATGTGGTTCACCCACCATAGGGCTACATTCATGGTCGAAATGATCCGAAAAACCTTCACTATAATGGAGAAGATTACAAAAGAGAAAAGTAACCCAGAATACAACTCCAAAGGCACACAGCCCAAAAATTCTTGTTCTCTCTCAAAAAGAAACCCTAAACCAAATATGTTTACAAAACCCCGAAATACAGAATAAATCCTGAAACTCGCCGCAATTCGGCGAGGCAAACACAATCTCGCTTGAGCGGAGATTACCAGAAAGAGAATATAAATCCTTTGAGGTGTAAGGATACCAACCCAAGTCCTTTGAGATGTAAGGATAACTACTCTAAAATACTGAGTCCCAAGATAAGCCATAAGCACGATCTTCTTCCCAAGAGCCAAAACTAGGGCTCTTCATGATAGCAAACCCACACTCCCTAGAAACCCTAAAACTCACATTTCAACAGCTCATTCTTAATAAGCAAACACCCTAGACCTATTTATAAACATAAATCAAATCCTAAAGCAATTGGGAATTTCCTAAGTTCTAATTCTAACTAATAAATCCATAATAGAAGTTTACACAAAATAGAATTCTAGGCAAATCCCAACACCAAGATGGTTTAAAGTTTAAACCATCAAAGAAGTCTATGGGTGACTTCATACACATTTAGAACAACAACAAAAACAGTCAATGAAACTGTTTCTGAATACCTCCAATCAAATCCACAGTATATGAGGTTACAGATCAGGATCCGTGATTTACATCAATTGAGAAATACAAAATTTGTTGTAACCAAAACATACTATGATACTACTACGACTGCATATCTTCTTTGCAGCCGGAAGAAGAGATCAGAACTAACATGATAGTAGCTATAAATACCCAAGACTATATAGGGATAGCCATTTCATAAAATGAGTTAAAATATAATATTGTTTTTAAAACTAAGGAATAGTATTATTAGGTAAGAACAGGTCTACCTCAGGCACAAAGAAAGATCCAACTCATTACTCACCGGGTAAAAGATGTATCAGGACAGTAACGAATTTGTCGACAGAACTGAAAACCAGGCTACAACGCCAGACAATCAATGCCCATGCCAATGGCCCCTGCAGCAGCAATCTGGGAGTCAGACTGACGGAACAAAATAAAAAATGTACCTGTCATCCAAATGCTACAAAAATAAAGTAGGAACATGCTTTTTACCTCTGCAAATGAGAAGCAAACCATGAAGAGTTTCTTGTTTCTTGGATAGAAAAGAAGCATGACCAAGAAAATTGTATTGGCATAGTAGCAGAAATCCTGCGAAACCAAAGATTTTTTTTTTGTCATAAGGAATGATTTAATTGAAGTGATAAACTGAATTGGCAAGTAGAAGCCTTTCGCTAAGCTTACGATTAGACACAGAAAAGTGAAAATCAACAAAATTCTGTTTCATGTGTCAAATTACATCGAATGAGTTAACTTGAGACTGGAAACATTGAGAAAATGTTCTTCCAAATGATTGAGACATGCCGAAGCTCACCAGAAGATAATAATGGCATTTCTTGAACCGGTAGTATATCCATCGGAGAGGAACAAAGGTGAAATAAAACAAACAATATACGTAGGGAATATCTTGTGGTCCTGCGAATTAGAAATTAATAATAAATAAATAACTAAATTTCTTTGAGAAACTGCTCCAATTCATTTGAAAACCCAAATACTCTGGACTAGTTAATCCGGCTATTTTACAATTATACTCACTTGATCCCAGTATGAAGCAAAACGCGCCGAATGCGAGAACCCCCAACAAATGGGTCACCTAATAATCAGAGAAAAATTCACCCAAAATGATCGAAACACGAAATAAACAATCAATTACAATATAGCAAACACATCGAATATGGGATAAATCCATACAAACAGAAAAACCCATCACTCAATCATGCAAAAACAATTAAAAACAGTAAAACTGCAACAAAAAACGTACCTTGTCGATAAATCTTTCATGTTCTTCCGCCTGTTTAGCGATTTTACCCGCTTGTTTCGACAAGATCACCTTTGTCTGAACAGCTTGTTTCGACAAAATCTCCTTTGTTTGAGAGACTTTCTACAAAACCCAATAACCCCGAATCATAAAATCTCAAAAGCAACAACATAAACTTCGATTTCGATATCAAAACAGAGATTTATTTCTAACCTTGGAAGGTCGGTCGCTGAACCTCTGCTTCACCTTTTGATCTGAATCTCCATTTCCATCCTCGAAAATCTCTTCGTTCTTCAGCATACTTCTACTTTTACTTTCTTTTCTGGTTCTTATCTTTTGAGGTCGAACGAATCCGTGGCTTGTTCGTGTTTTCTGTTTCTTCTAGAGAGAAAAGAAAGAGCGGAAAGCTGCAAGAAGGTTTGGTTCGAATCCAAAGAAACGTTTCTTCTTACACACGTTAATGCTTTTCACTCGTATTATAATTGGAAAATTGCTTAGTGAGAGACCTCAAAGGGCCGAGACCACATTGAGACCGTGCATGTGATGCATGGATCTCAAAATTTCAAAGATGGATTTAATGAAAACTTGAAATCCGTACATCACAAGCACGGTATCGGCCCTTTGAGGTCTCAGTAGCAAAGTCCGGGATAAGTATCTTAATTAAATACTAGCAGGTGGCAAGTGCGATGCACGTGAGAGCGAGGGGAAGGAGTTACCCACAGTTAATAGGAGTTAAAACGTGCTAACTCACGGGTGCGATTGAACTTGCTAGTGGCATGTGTGAGAGCGAGGGGAAGGAGTTAACCACAATTAATAGGAGTTAAAAGAGACACATGTTAACCCACGGGTGCAATTGAACTCTCCCGAGTTCAATCACGATTGGCTGTGATTCTAAATAAATAGATGAGCAAGGGGTAGTTTGGAAATAAATTCAAAGCAAGGGGTTAGTTTGGGTTCTAAAGCAAAACATTAAATCAAAATTTTGTTTTTATATAAGGGTAGTATGAAAATTTCTGAAAAATCATCTTTGCCGGTCTCTCTCATTATAATAGTAAAGATGATAATAATCACGCATTTCGTAATTCAAGCTAAAATTAGTGAAAAATATCCGCACTATGGGTAGCAATTCTCTGACCCAATCCGTCAAACCCGCCCGACTACTAATGGGCTCATTTCGCCGATCCAAACTGTCGCTGTCCCTTTCTATATTCCTAAGCATTCCTTAAAATTGCCAAAACTCATCTTTTTCCTATTTTTGTTATCCATTTTTTTAAAAACACTCTTAACAGTCTCATCAAAATAGTCATATCATTTTTTTAGAAACTTTTTTATTATTATTTGTGTGGGACCACAATAAAGGAATGTAGAGAAATACTTTGTTTTGATGAGTGTACAGTACTCACCAAACCGATGGAAAACCTTTTTAAGCATTTTTGATACTATGACTCTGTTAGGAATGCTCTAATCAGTCTCATTAACAAAGGACAAGAAGAAATGCAAGATATGTAGAAAGAATGATAATGATGATGACCTCTCATGTATGTGGGAGTTTCCAGTCCTTTGATGTAATAACTGGGTTGCATTTAAGTAATGAAATGGCCGATTGTTATTGGTCCACGCCCTATCTTTTAAATCTCATCAATTATGGTTAAGATTTCCTCCCTTTAGAGTTAAGCAATCTAACTTTAGTTTTTTAAAAAACCAAAAAAATATAATCTTAAAACTTTAAGGGCTGTTTGGATACACTTCCAGTTTTTTGTTTTTATTTTTTGTTTTTAAAAATTAGAAACATCTTTATGTTTTCAGATTTTTTAAGTAGGAAACATGTTTGGTATTACTAATTGATACTTATTTTTTAAAAAGAAAAATAAAAAAACACGTTTGGTGAATATGATTAAATAATTTCAATTCATGGTGGTGATAGTGGTGAGTGGTGGAGGTGGTGGTGGTGGTGGTGTGTGGTGGTGGGTGGTGATGGTTGTGGTGGTGGAAGTGATGTGGTGGATGGTGGTGGTGGTGGTGGTTGTATTGTGGTGGTGGTGGGTGGTGGTAGTGGATGGTGGTAGTATTATGGTGATGGTGGATGGTGGTGGTGGGTGGCGGTGGAGGTGGTTGGTGGGTGGTTGGTGAGTAATGGTGGTGGTGGTGGTTGTATTGTGGTGGTGGGTGGTGAGTAGTGGTGGTGTAGTGGGTGTTGTGGATGGTGGTAGTACTATGTGGTGGGGGGTGGATGGTGGTGGGTGGTGGTGGCGGTGGCAGTGGAGGTGGTTGTGGGTGGTGAGAAGTGGTGGTGTGGTGGTGGTGGTAGTATTATGGTGGTGGTGGTGGGTGGCGGTGGAGGTGGGTGGTGATAGTGGTAGTATTGTGGTGGTGTGGTGGTTGTCGTGGGTGATGGTGTTGAAGGTAGATATGTGTTTTTCATTTTTGTTTTTTGTTTTAAAAAACAGAGGCAACAGAAAATTTTTGTTACGTTGATTTTTAAAAATTTGGTTATTGATTTTTAAGAATATAAACATGTTTACCAACCATGTTTTTGTAAAAATTTTCAAAATTTTGTTTTTAAAAATAAAAGACTAAAAAGGGAAGTGCAACCAAACGGGCCTTAATTTAGTTAAGCTTAACTAAGGTTAAAAGGGACACGAGGATACGGCGGGTAACTTATGTAAGCGACTCTGATCACTACTCTTTTTTACTTTGATCAGGCTAGTTGATTGATGGCCCATGTGGTTGTACCATGAAAGACCGGATTGATCCAACGGTCCTAACCATGACATCAGTAGGGTTTTATTACGTGCTTACTATAAGTCCTAACTCCCATGCAATACAAATTACAAGATGACCACTCGGATGCCACTGGAGGGTGTTTTCGGTTTTCCGCTCTTCAAGGAACATTTAAGAGGCATGGAATATTTTGTATTCCTTTCTTTTGCCAAACCTAAGGAGACTTGGAAGTTCACATATTTCAATCAAGCTATGGAAGTTCTTTCTTTACCTTGTTCAGATGGCAAAGGTGTAATCATTCAAGGGAGGTTATGGAATCAAATCCCATTTAGGAAAATTTATAACTAAATTTTTTTGGTTGATGTGGCAATCATGCCCTCACCTTGAAGATCAAAACTGACATTAATCAACTAACATAGATAAATGATGCGTTAAAAAAAATGAAAATCCGTATTTTTTTTTTTGTGAAGAATCTGTGTCGTGTCCAGATTGAATTGAGGGCTCGAAGGAATTTTAATAACCGAGGTCCAAGTTTGGATGCGATAAAGATTCTAAGAACCAGGTTGGATCCACGTGTGTGCATAAATATATAAGACTCGTAATCATCTCCAATTGCAACCGGAATTGGGAGAGTCCGGTAATTACGCCACGCTGCTGTGTCCCTTTTGACGTACACCTCTAAACTGTGGTTAAGATTCACCATCCCCTAGGTTTCACCTACCCATCCATGGTTTTTAGAAAAAATTACTTTAAAAAAATTAACCCTAGGAGTTAATGAATTTTAACTGGGATTAAATTTCCTTTTTTTATATTTTTTTTTAAAAACAAAGGATAGGTGGTGAGCACTAGGGGTTGGAGAATCTTAACCACAGTTAAGGGCTGTCTAAAGGGACACATGTTCCCCTAGTCTGGTTACAATCGGAGAGAATCACAATTCCATATATAAACGGATGTGGATTCGGATTCGAATAGGACATGAAATACAAAATTCATATCCAATTCGGTGGGCCTGTATTTTGAACAAGATCCACCTTAATTACATTTGGATCACGATCCAATGCATTAGCGACCCTAATATCTTTTGATCATCTTAGAGATGTGATCTAAAACTCTAATGGTTTCATTTATGCTAGGCAATACAGTTTTACAAGGCTTAATTTGTACACGGCTGTTCGGACTGGACATTCTAGGAAGAGTGGTCGGTCTCCGTTGTATCTTCCACCACAGGCTTGGCTTGATCTGAAGGAGTTGGTAAAGGCTGCATCTCTAATTTCTTCTTCTCCTTGAGAATCACCTGTCCTGGCATCACTTCTAGTAGAAAACTTCCTCCATTCCATATGGTTGCAGAGACCTTGAGTATTTGGAAAATGGCGTGCATTTCATATGACAAAAAGATGGGGACCGTGAGTGCCATGGTGGCCACAGTGAATGTGGCTTGGAGCAGGATATACATGAACATGCGATTCTGATCCCCAAGCAACCCACTTAACCGCCACCATAAATTGTTTGCTTTCTGCGCTTTCTTTGAGAGCTCCCTGTCGAACGAAAAATTCTTTAGAGTGATAGAGGGTGATAAATAAAATAAAAAATTCTTTAGAGTGAAAGAGGGTGATAAATAAAATACTTCTGACCAGTTCAACTGGCCTAACAAATATAGGAGGCTAGAGAGAGAGAGAGAGAACCTGTAAGAAGTCATGACTTCAGGATCTCTTAACAGCCTCTGTCGGCGTAAGACATTAACAATGAGAAAGTAAAGAACCTGCCAGAGGGTGTAAGCAACTAAGGGAACCACAAACAGCCATGTCCAAAGGTATGATTTGTCTTCTACGTAAGGCCATGAAGCTCTGTGAGAAGTTCCCTCTGGGTTCATGGCTTCAAAGGTCGCTGGACCCCACCATCGAATAGTGAAGAAAACAATCCCTAAAATGAAACAGCACTTCTCAAGTCATAAAAGAAAATGAATAGATCAAAACAAGTACAGGAAGAAAGATGGGTTCCTTGTAAATCTAACATGCAAGTCCTACACTGCTATTTCATTCTGTCTGTTTCTCCTAAAACAACAAAGGAGATGCCTGCTTCTTTATAATAAAACAATAGTAGTGTTTCAAAACTCGTGGAGAAACCTGCTTCCACATATTCTCGTGCTGCCCATTGGACAATCAAACTACTGGGGTCTCTGGGTTGATTCAATCACCTTCTGCAAGTCAATAACCGGAAAGAGCTTCAAATTCAACTAATTATTTCACAAACATGTTTTCCTTTCAGAAAGAAGATAAACCTAAATGTTCTCCCATATTTCTTGATGAGGCTCCCATTTCTACTTGCCTTGCTAGCACCGTGGTTCAAGTTAGCAGACAATTTGGAACCTTAATCCAGACATCCACTTTTGGGGTTGACGCTACCAACTAAAAACAAGATGAGGTTCTAGGAATGAAGGGTAGTGATGGAGATGGAGACACAAGAAAACCAAAGGGGGACAAACTAGCAAATGAGTTCAAGGCCAGTAGGAGGTCTGGTATGACTTTGGCTACTACCTAGAATTTTCCCAAATCATTCTGGTCCAATCACAATTTGCACACTTCCCAACAAGAAGTCTGTGTGACTTGACTTTAGGATTGCACTCTTATAAGAGTATCTTCTTTCTAAAGGAAAGTTCCTTTTTTTTTAATTGGTAGGAAAGTTCCTTTGTTAGACAGATCTACTTTGTGGCTTGGGCCGCTTGGCCAGTAAGAACTTAAGATGGCACAAGCCTGGCCTTCAAAATAATATGAAAGCAAGAGAGCATGTACTATTTAGTTTCCACGATAATAGTAGCCAGAAATTATAAAAGCTCATCGGATCCTAAATTTGTTGAATTAATGAATAGAAAATTTTAGGGTAAATTGCACTCACCTCCCCTGAGGTTTGGTGAAATTTCAAAAACCTCTCCTCTTGTTTCTAAAATTACACTGACCTTCCCTCAACTTTGGTTTCTATAACATATACCCCCTTCCATTAGTTGGCTGTTACTTTTATGGATGGACTTTGATAATTGGGTTTAGTAACCAAGGTTATAGAATCAACTTAAAGTTAATATATATTTCCAAAACCTAGGTTAATAGTATTAACTTAAGGTAAATATATATTTCTTTTTCTAAAAACCAATGTTAGATAGATGAACTCTAGGGGTAAGTGAATCTTAACCATAGTTAGTGGGTATTAAAAAAGACATGTGGCAGCTTATAGAGACACTTTAACTGAGGTTAAATATTAAATATAATTAACATAAGGTTAATATTTTTTAGTTTTTCTTAAAACTAAGTTTAGATGGATAAATCCTACGGGTGAGTGAGTCTTGACCACAATTAATGGGTGTTAAAAGGAACACGTGACGGCTTGTAGAGCACCCTTTAATTGTGGTTAAGCATAATCAACCTAAGGTTATTTTTTCTCTAAAAACTAAGGTTAGATTTAGATAGATAAACCCTAAGGATGAGTGAATCTTAATCATAGTTAGTGGGTGTTAAAAACATAATTGCAACAAAACTATGTACAAGGTGAGAAGCTCGCTTCCCATAAAGCTCTTTTCCTAGACTTGCTTCCTCAAACAGACTCGTTTCCTAGGAAGGTCGCTTCCTCGAACAGCCTCGTTTCCTATGAGCTTGCTTCCATCATGTCCAATTTAGTAGTCAAATGTATGTATGAGATAGACCACAATCTATAGCCTAAGATGTAGACTCTAAGCAAGTATCGTCGGTTTGGAACCTAAGACATCTAATTTTCCACAAAAATCTCATGTAAGATAAAATCAAAGATATAGCTATCCATAATAACATAATGAGAATGAGGAGCTTATATCTCATTTCTCGCTTCCCATTTCCTAAGGGTTTTTTGAACCTCACTTCCCGCTTCTCGTTTTCGCTTCTTGCTCTGGTAACTATGGTTAAAAGGGACATTTGACGGCTTGGGACGTTTATGTGTTTTTTAATTGAGCTTTCAAACTATGCTTACGTGTTTCCTCTAAGTAATAAGGGTAAAATTGGAAAATAATAACATTAGTTAACAGAGTTAATAGGATGAGCCTGACAGGGGAGGTCAATGTAACTTCAGAAATAAGAGGGGAGGTTTCTGAAATTACGCCAAACCTCAGGGGATGTGAGTGTAATTTACCCAAAATTTTATATTAAGGTTTTTTATCGATAATTATGAAGAGCATATTAAGGTTTAAAAACTGCATTTGCAAATTGCAGGTAGTCATGCTCTATGAAAAATACAAGGGTATCTATCAACCACCCACACTATTGTTCCCAAATTCTTATGAATGACAAATGGAAAGGTAACAGAAACCCTTTTTTTATAAAATATTTACTTTAATCACGACAAACAACACAAATTAAAAAGTGGAGGTATTACAAATAAGCTATCCATAAGGGAGGAGCAGTAGGCATAATCATTGAGACTTGATACAAGAGCAGTTATAAGAGACAAAACTAAATAAATTCTGAAGATAAAGATGAACCAGCTCGATACAAAATAGAAAAATTAGAGAAGTTATTTTCTATTCCCAAGATTTAATAGGCTAGTTACTTCCAGATACAAAGTATTTAAACCAATCATGGATATGTAATTAAAATGAAATTGTGTGCCAAAAGGATGCTATTTCGCCCTAATGTTCTGAAAAATTTTCTTCAAATGAATATAGTAGAGGACTCACTTTGGTCAAACTTGAAGATACCCTTTTGGTTTCAACAATGAAGAATGATAATGGGAGCCTAATGGTTAAAAAAGATTGTTTGTATTCTCTGTTAATCACAAACTTTATACATGGAAATATATTAAGAAGGCAGAGATCTGTAGTGATGGAAAAAGTAAAATCAAAATGATCACAAAATCACAAAGAATTTGAAAAAGCTGTGACTAATCCAAGTCCAACTCAATTTTGCTTCAGCCCTAGTTCTCTCGTGGATGTTGCTCTATTTCTGGAAAACAATGAAAAATTGTAATATGCAAAACAACACCTCGCTAAGAACTAGATTGGAATTTGCAAGATTCCAAGTCTGGTGTAGAAACGATGCGATCTTGAGGTTCGAAGACACATATCAAAATAATTCATACCATAACACAATATATATGTGGTTCACCCACCATAGGGCTACATTCAAGGTCAAAACGATCCAAAAAACCTTCACTATAATGGAGAAGATTACAAAAGAGAAAAGTACCCTAGAATACAACTCTAAAGGCTCTCACACAATCTGAAAATTCTTGTTCTCTCTCACAAACAAACCCAAAACCGAATATGTTTAGGAAACCCCGAAATACAAAATAAATCCCGAAACTCGCCACAATTTGCTCGAGGCAAACGCAATCTTGCTTGAGCAATATTGCCAAAAAGAGAATATGAATCCTTGGAGCTGTATGGATACCAATCCGAGTCCTTTGAGGTGTAAGGATAACCACTCTAAAATACTGAGAGTCCCAAGATAAGCCATAAGCACGATCTTCTTCCCAAGAGCAAAAACTAGGGCTCTTCATGAGAGCAAACCCATGCTTTCTAGAAACCCTAAAACTCACATCTCAACAGCTCTTAATAAGCCAGCACCCTAGGCCTATTAATAAACATAAATCAAATCCTAAAGCAATTAGGAATTTCCTAAATTCTAATTCTAACCAATAACTTCATAATAGAAGTTTACACAAAATAGAATTCTAGGCAAATCCCAACACCATGATGGTTTAAACCATCAAAGAAGACTATGGGTGACTTCATAAACATTTAGAACAACAAAAACAGTCAACGAAACTATTTCTGAATACTTCCAATCAAATCCATAGTATATGAGGTTTCTAATCAGGATCAGTAGTTTATGTCACTTGAGTAATACAATATTTGTTGTAACCAAAACATACTACTATGACTGCATATCTTCTTTGCAACCTGAAAAAAAGGTCAGAACTAAAATGATAGTAGCTACAAATACCCGAGACTATATAGGGAAAGCCATTTCAAAAAATGATTTAAAATATAATACTGTTTTTGAAATTAAGGAAAAGTTTTATTAGGTAAGAACAGTTCTACCTCAGGCACAAAGAAAGATCCAATTCATTACTCACCCGGTAAAAGATGTATCAGGACACTAACGAATTTGTCGACTGAACTGAAAACCAGGCTACAACGCCAGACAATCAATGCCCATGCCAATGGCCCCTGCAGCAGCAATTTGGGAGTCAGAATGACAGAACAAAAAAAAACGTATCTGTCATCCAAATGCTACAAAAATAAAGTAGGAACATGTTTTACCTCTGCAAATGAGAAGCAAACCATGAAGAGTTTCTCATTTCTTGGATAGAAAAGAAGCATGACCAAGAAAATTGTATTGGCATAGTAGCAGAAATCCTGCAAAACCAAATAATTTTTTTTTCATTAGGAATGATTTAATTAAAATGATAAACTGGATTGGCAAGTAGAAGCCTTCTGCCAAGCTTACGACTGGACACAGGAAAATGAAAATCAACAAAATTTTGTTTCATGTGTCAAATTACATCAAATGAGTTAGTTAACTCAACACTGGTAAATTGGCCAAGTTCATTGAGAAAAATGTTCTTCCAAATGATTGAAATATGCTGAAGCTCACCAGAAGATAGTAATGGCATTTTTTGAACCGGTAGTATATCCATCGGAGAGGAACAAATGTGAAATAAAACAAACAATATACGTAGGGAATATCTTGTGGTCCTGCGAATTGGAAATTACAAATAAATAAGTAACTAAATTTCTTTGAGAAACTGCTCCAATTCATTTGAAAACCCAAATACTCTCGGCTAGTTAATCCGGCTATTTTACAATTATACTCACTTGATCCCAGTATGAAGCAAAACGCGCCGAATGCGAGAACCCCCAACAAATGGGTCACCTAATAATCAGAGAAAAATTCACCCCAAATGATCGAAACATGAAATAAACAATCAAATACAATATAGCAAACACATCGAATATGGGATAAATCAATACAAACAGAAAAACCCATCACTTGCAAAAACAGTAAAACTGCAACAAAAACGACAAAAAAACGTACCTTGTCGATAAATTTTTCATGTTCTTCCGCCTGTATAGCGATTTTGCCCGCTTGCTTCGACAAGATCACCTTTGTCTGAACAGCTTGTTTCGACAAAATCTCCTTTGTTTGAGAGACTTTCTACAAAACCCAATAACCCCGAATCATAAAATCTCAAAAGCAATAACATAAACTTCGATTTCGATATCAAAACAAAGATTTATTTCTAACCTTGGATCGGTCGCTGAACCTCTGCTTCATCTTTTGATCTGAATCTCCATTTCCATCGTCGAAAATCTCTTCGTTCTTCAACATACTTCTTCTTCTTCTTCTTCTTTTACTTTCTTTTCCGGTTCTTATCTTTTGAGGTCGAACGAATCCGTGGCTTTTTCGTGTTTTATGTTTCTTCTAGAGAAAGGAAGAGCGGAAAGCTGCAAGAAGGTTTGGTTCGAATACAAAGAAACGTTTCTTCTTACACATATCAATGCTTTTCACTCGTATCAATTAAAGGGATAAGTACCTTAATTAAATAATTATAATCACAAGTCAAGTTTAAATTAGTGAAAAATATCCACACTTACGGGTAGCAAGTCTCTGACCCAATCCGTCAACCCGCCCGACTACTAATGGGCTCAATTCGCCGGACCCAGTCTGCTGAATTGAATTATGGAAAGGGAAATGGAAAACGGACCCCAGGGTCAGCTTCTAATCTGACCCCAGTGACCTCATTGGTCCAAGCCCCTTTTTTTTTACAATCCATCAACTGTGGTTAACCCCCTAAGGTTAAGCAATCTAATCATGGTTTTAGGAAGAAAAAAAAAACCAATTTTGATTTAGTTAAGCTTAACCATGGTTAAACAGAGGTTAAAAGGGACACGAGACAGTTGGTGTTGGCCAGGTAATGACCCTAAAGGAAGGGTGAATAGGGTCTATGGCAGATTTAAAATTTTATGGATTCTAAGCCCAAGATGCGGAATTAATTAAATATGCAGTAAGTTAAAACAATAGAAATATTGTAAGTAAAGGAGAAGAGAGAAAAAGATAGTGCAAACTTAGAATTTGTTCACGAGGTTCAGCAAACCAGTCTACTCCCCGCCTTAAGCTTCCAGCTAAAGGATTCACCATGATTCCTTAATCGAACAGATGTTGACAGTTAGTCTAAAAATATTCACAAATCAGAGCATAATTAGCTACCATTAACAAAAATAAAATAAAATAAATAATTATATGATGAATCACTCGAACTGAGAGGCGTTCGAAGAGTCTTTCTTGAAGATAGTCGAAGCCTCCTTTATGTGCAAGGGATAAGGTAGCTCTATCTCCGGGATTCAACTCAACTCGGATTCATCCGGTCTTTCCCTACAAGTTTGCACTACTTGGCGGAAGACGACGGTACCCAACCTCCTTTAGAATGCCCGAATAAATTAATTTTAAATTAAAATTGAATTTATTCACATATTTTAAATTTAACCACATATATATATAATTAATCAAATTAATTTTATTGCATCAAAAATTAATTTCAATTAAATTGATTTAATCTCATGATCAAAACGTCTCATAATATGAGATTTAAAATCCGGTTAAATTATTTTATCGATTAATTCAAAACACTTCTAAATTTAATTATTTAAATTAAATTATATTGTGCAAAAAAAATTCGACAGAGTCTCCCCTTAACTTATGCGGTTTCGGGTTGATGGAATAGCCCAATTAAGGACCGATCCAAAAAATTGACTATCCGATCGGATGATCTCAAGATACTAGTCAGTTAGGACAGACCCAATAAAGTCTGTCCAATTAGTCTAGACAAGAGACGATCCGTTTGGATTGTCAAAATTGATCCCGATGTTTGTCTAAAAAGACAATCCGTTTGGATCAATATAACGGGTCCGAACTGAATAGTTCAGTCCCAAGAAAGATCAGTCCACATAATATGGCTGATCAATCTGAAGGAGAAGTATGTCTTGTACCCGCCTTTTGGTACCTCTGCAATAGGGGATAATCTTTCCTTAGTCTGGAGGTATCTCGTCAGAGCTTCCGCGTCTAAGGATGAACTATGTATAGTTCTCTTACTCGGTCTCTATTTATAGAGATGATGGGATCCAGCACACTTGATGTGCACGATCCTAGAGGAAAGCTGAAAGTCATGAGTTACAGATTTAAAACTCATCCATTATCCCATATGTTATGGCTTGCAAAAGCTTAAAGAGACAACACCATAAAACCGATGGATAAAGAAGGGTCTCTAGTTAATAACCTATGGATGCACAAGAGTAGTTGGTCCATGTCTCTTCATCATAACCATTGGCTTCCAAAGTCAAATTGATCCAATGATCCATATTTATTGAATGGATCAATAATCAAATACATCATGACACACCATAGCATGTCCCTCATAGACACATTAAATCATAATTTAATAATAATAAATTCTAATAAATTTATTATTTTATTATTTATTATTTATTATTATTTATTTAAAATAAATCAAATCCAACAACAGACTCCTTCACGGGTGGAGCCCAACCTTTACAATCTCTCTTACAGGTCGAGGTATTACATTTACAAGCTCTCCTTTAGGCCGAGCTAAAACCTTTCAAGAACACCTCCCTCTCTTGACAAAACTAAAGCTGGGACTTCAGTGTAAGAATACAAGATTCTTGACTAATCTCAATGAATGATTTTGGATTTTGAAATTTGAAATAAATAGCTTATTGAATGAACTAGATAAGAGTGGAGTACAATTTCTAATCAAGTCTCTCAAAAGAAAATGGAGTTGAATCAGCTCAAGAGAGATTTGAGGATTTCTATGAGTGTGAGTGAGTGAGAAATCAATACAAGTGAAAGAGTTATTGATTGGAGTTATTGCACAGATCAAGTATATTGTTTAGTTCATAAAAGAACTCCTTTTATAGCGTTTGATCCAATAAAGCTGTTGAAGGAACATTAAATGCATTTTAGTCCGTTGAAAACTAGCTATTATAACGAGTTTTCTATTTTAGACTTGAATTCGTCGACGAAGTAGGGTTCCCACTTGAATTCGTCGTCGAATTCTGGAGACAGTGAACAATTTTAAAATTTCTGTCATGACTTTGTCGCCGAATTCAGAACAATTTTTCTGAATTCTGTCTAGGATTAGACCAAGGTGATGGGATTGATTTTCTAGGTCAATTAACTATGTTTTAACATGATTTTATGATTCCTTAGGCTCTTAGAATGATGATAAAAAAGTGTCCTAGGCTCCTATGGTCAATCTATGATCTTTGAGCTTTCAACTTACCACTCTTTTGAGGACTTCTTACACAAGTCCTAGGTACTCTCAAAGTAAAAAAATAAGATTACATTTGAATTCTAAAGAGATGATCTTGGCTTGTCTTGGGTCTTGTGATTTGCTTTTGTCTTCAATGGACCCGACTTGGACTATGGACTTCTCTTGTATCTTCAACTTGTATACATTGAGTTGATCTTCCTCTTGGATAATTTTCATCATTTTTCATGAATGGAGTGCTGTCAATTTTGTATTCTGAAATGTTCAAGTACTTAAACAGGATTATTAGTACCATATTTTTAATTTCATTATTATGTTATTATCAAAATTATTAGGTGTACCTATGGTTGTAACCCTGAGTTTAGATAAGGATTCTCCTTTGGGTTTTCATAGAGAATGTGAGTTGAGTGCTTCTGTACTTGTGACCCCCCGAACATGTGCCTTAGGAAATTATATTCCGAGACACGTGCCCGTTCGTCGTTAACACACAGCAGAAGACTTTACCCGTAAAAAATATGGGAAATTTTGAACTTTGAATCAAGAGCCAAAATGCGGTTATAACTGGGTCATCACAATAACCATCACATCAAAAAAATACCTGTATTAAGTGACTTTAAGTCTTTTCATACGTCATATAAAGTCTTTTACAGTTCCCAAAATGTTTTTCTAAGTCACCAAGGTCAATGGACTACGGCCTTCTGATCTATTGACATGAGACGTCTGTGAGCTATGAGGCTCAACAAAATTCTCAATCTTTCTAATCTATATTTCATGCATCAATCTTACCATAAAGGATTTAGCAGTTCAATCTATATTATCATGCTATAACATATCCAAGAACAGTTAATGGTTCTAACTATAATATGTAGAAGCAGGTAATAAAGCAGTAACTAACATTATGAAACTCAATCACATAAGTCTTAGCCTATTGATTCTCAACAAATATCAATCACATACTGACCCATGGTTGATCCGGGCTATTTCACCCCATCCAGGTTCCACATCCCTAATTCGTTTTCTAGAAATTGAGTATAACCAACACACACATGGTGTGTACGATGCCAGGTCACCATCTCAGGCAACCGAACACGATCAACCCTTGAATCCGTAGACTCAATCAAATTGTCCAGATCTACATCGGTTGGAACCAAACCATGAGTCGTTAGACTCAAAACACAACCCGAACCTTAGTTCGGTTACAACCGTACATTGAGTCCTCTAGACTCAACACAACCCTAGGTCTGTAGACCCAGCACAACCTTGAATCCGTAGATTCAATACATAACCCAGGCCTTCACCCGCTAGGACTATTTATCCTAAGATTAAGTCGAATTCAACACATCCACTGTGTGGTCACCGTCTCTCCTAATCATCAATCACGAAGGAACCCCGGCAATCCTACCTATCGCATCTCCTGGCTACAACAATGGAAGCACCCCGGCTCTCTACGGACGCTGTCTCTCCTAATAAGTTCATGGAGGCACCCGGGCCTTACTGGACATCATTTCTCCTGACTTACAGCCGGTTGGAGGAACCATAATAACACTGTTACCGTCTCTCCTGACTAAACCAACTAGAGGCACCCGGCTATACACCGTAACATGTTAAGTCACTTAATGACATCACTGAGACACTGACATCTCTTGACCTAACCAATGGAGGAACCCCAGCTCTAGACAAACACTGCCTCTCCAGGCAAGCCAATGGAGGTACCATGGCTCCAAGATACACACCAACTCTCCTAACCTAGTCACGGAGGATCTCCGACTCTAAACAGATAACGCCTCTCCGGACCTATGGCTCAAGGAGAAACCTTGGCCAATGAACACAATGTTGAAAGCATACCCTTATGTTATATACATAAACATACCCCTATGTTATATACATAGAAAGTCTCCAATTAAACCAAGCCAAGCTTGAATAATTATAACAATTGGGTCTCACGCCCCACGGACCAAGTCCGAATGAACGGTTCCGATGTGGAACCTTACTGGGCCAATGGGTCTTCTCATTGCCCTTAAAAACCCCAAGGATATTAACACATGACACGTGGGGGAAAAATCTCTAATTCTAGTAGGCTACGATCGATCGCCCTGAGCTTGCGATCGATTTACCCCGACCCAAGAATATAGATATGTATTTTATTTTATTTTTTGTTCAAACTACGATCAATCGCCCCTAACTGGTGATCGATCGCCTGCATCCAGAAAACACTCTAAACCTACTGTAACATCGACGATCGATCGCTCAGTGCAAAAACTGGGCAATCAGATGCTTTTTTTTTTTTTTTAATCCGAGACTTTACTTCTTATTTTCATTCCACCATCAACCCCATTTTCTTAATACCCACATTTGGATTTCATAAAGGTCTAACCACCCATTTTAAGACATTCATAACAATCTTTTAATCACAATATAATGCTATAATACAAAATCATCTTTTTCTTTCAATTCATTTTTGAAAAATCATACTTCAATGAGTATAAATAATCATCCATAACAATCTTTTAATCACTGTGAGCACGGATTTCGTCCACCCACAGTTAATGGTTTGATTGGAGGGTTAGAGTCGCCACCTATTCATTCAGAAATGATAAGTCACTGGGTTATGGATAAGGTCTTGGCCTGCTTTAGAATTCTAGGTAAGAGGTTTGGTTAAGTCCCAGGGAAGGTGTTAAGCACCTTAGTCCCCCTATTTTGCAATGGTTACCTACTCCCTAGGTATGAGCCAATTAAAGTCAAATTACATTCAAATGCCTTAGTTTTTAGTTTATACTACTACTCTAAGAAAGAAAAGCTAACTAAGGTCGAACCCGGGTTCGGTTTCCTACGTACTCACTTGGGGTGAGATCAGATGGAGCTTAGTTCTGACACATGAGCCCGTGCCAAGGCTAAGGGAGTGTGTGTGTGAACTAAAGGTGGCTTAAGGGTCTAGCCCGGAGGCTAGGGTTTGGTTGACCGGGTGGGTCAAGTGCAAATTTTAATGATTTGGGCCCGGTAGTCTAAGGGGTAAGCCCGATAGGCTTAGGGTTTAGTCCAGTAGGCCAAAGGTAAGCCCGATAGGCTAAGGGTTGGGCCTGGTAGGCCAAGGTTAGCCCGGTAGGCCAAGGAGTGCTTAACCGGAGTTAAGGGATGGTCTAACCATGGTTAGGATTGCTAATCATGATTGGCAAGGGTCCAAATTCAGTTTTATGGTCCAATTGCAATTTTAGATGTTTTTGGAAATTTATGGAATTTTAAGTGAGTTTAACCATAGTTATATGTTAACCCGGGTTGAGTTAACCCCAGTTAAGGGTCCGATTCAGTCTGGAGTGGGCCCAAAAAGCTTGGCAAGACCTAAAATGACCTCCTACCTGGTCTGGGCCCTGCAAGACCCACTGTCTTTAAAGAAACAGGGAATTGCGGTAATTATTCTACCATCATTCTTGCTATTCCTGAAACAAGGGCTTTACAACCTGTATGGGAGGTCAGGGGTGAACTCCAGGGCTCATGGGGTCCTCTAGCAAGGTCAGGGTAGTTTTCCATGAGTCTAGGGTCTGTTGTGGGCCTTAGGCTTGGTTCAAGATGGGCCCACAGTGGCCAAAGTTGCACTGCTAGTGAAATCTCAGAATGACGGTACTGTTTCTACCGCCATTCTGGACAACTTCATGTTTAGGGTGATTTAGTTAATAAGGTTGGGTGAGCCTGGAAGGACCAGGGTAGACTCAAGGATGTCTTAGGGACTTAGCTAAGGCCCTGGAGTGGACTAGGACCCAACCACGAAGAGCGTAAGGCCACTGAAGTGAGAAGAACCAGAATGGCAGTACTGTGTTTACCGCAATTCTGGAATTCTTCCAAAATTGAAATTGTGCCCTTCAGGGTTGCACTATATGACCTCCAGGGGATCCCTCATGAATTGAGGGTCCCCCAGAAGGTCTGGAGACGATATGAGGCTGCGGGACTGGGGTCTCTACCCGTGAGGGGTCCCAATACCTATGATGAAGGTAGGGGAAGCCCCTATTCTGGGTTTATGCAGTGAACAAAAGTATAAGTCCCCTGGAAGGGACTAGGGGCTCATAAAATAGCTTTCAAAAATTCAAAGGGGTAGGGGGAGGCCCTACCCTGCTGCTGCACTCCTTGCAGTGGCGGTGCTGCAAAGTGGCGGTGGTGCTTGGTGGTGGTGATGCACGACTGGGGAGGGAGCTGCGGTGGTCACATGTGGACTCTTGGTGCTATTGGGGGTGTTCACAGATGTCTGGAGGGGCTTAGGCCTTGAAAATTCCACAAGGGTTCAGATGGGAGTTTTTGCCGTGTTTAAAGGTTGGAGGAGCTTTGGGTTTTATAGAGGAAGGGTTGAGGACACCTAGGGTATTAGGACAGAGGTAGGCGAAGGCTGCAGGAGGGAGAGGGGGCGGCCAGAAGCGTGCATGTGCACTGGGGGGAGTAGGTGATGTTGGACATGATGCTCAGAAAAGTCATTTAGATTGTTAGAACCTTATTAATTTGATTAATAAATGCTTCTTCTTAATCTATTGTGTATTCATTATGGGTAATTGACCATATCATGAGATGATTTATACGATATGAGATATCGATAAAGGTCCATAAGATATATTGTAGGAAAGTTATGTGATTAGATTATCACAGGTAGATATAACTTTCCGGTTCCTTATACCTTATATAGTCACGGATATGGGTGAAGCTGGACACTTCATTTATATGGCTGTCAGAATGCTAAGATGTTCTCAATAGTTGAGATGTAGTCTATCTCGAACTATTGTAGTGGAGACTACACATCAGAATATGGGTGCTTAAATGTACACTGACTGATTGCATTCAATGAGAGACCTCTTGCATAAACATACTATCAGATAGTTGGTCTCTCATTCACATTAAACGGTTTCGATGATCCTTAGATCTGATGAGTTCATCTATGACTGGGCAGTGATCTGACTGTTTTGATTCCACCAACGTATTTTCTAACTTAGAGAATACAATACAGTGACAGTTAGATAGTCAGAAAGTTGTTCGAGTCATGATGAATTTCAAACAAGAAATCAATGCTCATTAATTTGAGAGATTATCCAAGTTCCGGGTAAGACAGTTGATTTAGTTCAAATCCTACGCAGGTGATTTTGAAAACAAAATAAGTTTTGAAATATACTTTTATTAAAAGGTATTATACTTATAAAATGATTTTTTCAAAATGTTTTTCATGAGAAATTGTTTCTCATGGCTTAATCATAAGTCTTGGAAACCCGGATGATTTGCAATGGGCTATGGGTTAGATAGTATGTCAATCTCTAAGTTCATACACTGGGATTCAATTGCAACATAGATATCTCATGTCACTTGCAATTCCGATGTAATTCCCATTTAGGGTCAATGAGATAACATTGGATAAGTCAGGGTAAGAATGTCCCAGAGCAATCTGTGGAGGTGCTCACATAAGAAATACAAGCTCAATAATTGATTAAAAGTTAATCAATTATTTTAAGTGATTAAAAGTTAATCAATTATTTTAAGTAATTAAAATTTAATCATTTAATTAAATAGATTAATAGTTAATCTATTGTTTAAGTTAATTGTTAATTTAAACTAAGGGATTATTTTAGTAATTATTTGATTAACATAATTAGAGGGGAAATGGGTTTGACCCATATCCATAAACCCATTAAAATGGACCTTTAATATGGGCCAAAGCTCATGGGTTTAAACCCTAGGGTGGGGCGCCCACTTGAGGAATCCTAATTGGATTAGGAATTGTTTAATTGAATAATTATTGAAATATAATTCTTTTTACTATGGAATTAAAATCCAAGTGTTGGATTGCAATTAGGATTAAGATATTATTGTAATTAGATTACAATAAAGAGTTTTAACTCCTCAAATCCCACGCCCCATAGAAGCTCACGCCCCCCTTGTGGATTCCTAGTTTGACTAGGTTTCCTACTTTGGTGTAAGATATTGACTTATCCTTTTTAATTAAGGAATCCTCTTATAATAGAGACTCTTTAATTAATAGGAATACTATAACTATAGTAGTTATAGATTAAGTAGGAGTTTATTTAATTAATAATAAGAGTTATTGTTAATTAATAAATCCTACTAGATAAGATCAAGTTGGAGTAGGATTAGGATAAGATCCTAGTCTATAAATACCCTAACACCCTAGACCATTAAGTAGATTTCTCTAGAATTTTTTTTTCTCCTGTCTTCTCTCTCCAAACCATGAGCCCTAGGGGAGACCCCTAGGGATTTTTGTGAGCTATATTGGTGGTTCTAGTTGGGTTTTGCAAATCTAGGGTTTTGAACCTTAGTATTATTGGTGATAGAAGGTCTACACCATTGATCCATCTTCTTCCTCTTGCTTCTATAATTCCAAAGGAGAATGCAAAGCTTCGTGGGGATAGCGAAGAACAAAGATCGAGCTTCTAGTAATTTTTCGGAGAAATCTCTACAAAGAGTTCTGACGGTTCGAGTAGATTAAGCTTCACCGGTGAAAAACATTCACCGAGATGATATGACTAAAACTCTTATATAATTTTGATACTTTTTATGATGTTAAGATCTAAGGGATCCAGTTTCCACATAAATTTTTATCCGGATCCCCCTTCAGGTGAGCTACAGAACACGCAAATAGGGAATGGCGGTAGAACTAGTACCGCCATTCCCATTTCACGCTATTTTGATAATGGCGGTAGAGTTTCTACCGCCAATATAAGTTTTTACCCAAAAATGGGCCTGGCCCTGTTTGCACGCAGTACGGTTGGAAGATTTTTAATTTTTAGGCCCCTTTGGGCCCAAACCATGGGCTTAGGCCCTAGGGGCCTTGGCTAAGGGTTTAAGCCCTTAGGGCCTAGGGTTAGACTAGGGTTTAACTAGGGTTGACCTAGGGTTTAACTAGGATTGACCTAGGGTTTAATTAGGATTTAACCTAGATTGGACCTAGGGTTAACTAGGGTTGAAGGGGACTCAGCTGGGGATAACCATGGTTAAAGACTTTAACCATGGTTAAGGTAGGGTGTAAAAATTGGGTGCTTACAGCTGTCCTTCTTTGCCGGAGAATGCCAAATTGACAATTGAACGACAAAAACTGGAATCACCTTATTTTTACACGAAGACAGGATTTTTGGGAGAATGCAGTATGATGCGCATGCATGCTATGCAAATGATGGGTGCAATGTGCCGGACTACACCTGCTGGGGATATGAGTGACTTGGGGAAACAAGGGAAAATGGTTAGGGCCACTCACTGGGGAGCAAATGGATGTTTATGGAAGATGGCATGCCCTAGACTCACTAGCTGAGGGAAGAGCGACAGGTATCGCCTGGGGGTGATGACCAGATCGATTGTTATGGCGTTACTCGGAGGTATTAGCCGAATCGATCGAAGGACACACAGAGTGTTGAAACACACAGGGTGTTGGGGGACACATGAGGGTGTCGAAAAAGGGAAGGTAATGCCGTGGTATAACGAGTTTGTCAAAGGGGCACATGGGATGTCAAGGACATACGGGGGTGTCGAAAGGAGGACATGCGGGTGGTGTAGCGATATGACGAGATTGTCAAGGTACACACGGGATGTCGAGGACACACGGGGGTGTCGAAAAGAGGACATGTAGGATGTAGTACCGCAGTATGATGAGTTTGTCAAGGGGTACACAGAATGTCAAGGACACACGGGGGACATGCGGGTGGTGTAGCGGTATGACGAGATTGTCAAGGTACACACGGGATGTGGAGGACACACGGGAGTGTCGAAAGAAGGACATGCAGGAGGTAATGTCGCGGTATGATAAGTTTGTTAAGGGGTACACAGGATGTCAAAGACACACGGAGGTGTCGACAGGAGGACATACAGGTGGTGTAATGGTATGACGAGATTGTCAAGATACACACAGGATGTCGAGGACACACGGGGGTATCAAAAGATTGTGGCATGTCTCGGAGGCACTAGCCAGATTGATATTAAAATGGCCCAAAAGGGCTGGATTTGTTTACCTCGAGTGGTGCTAAGAAGATTTGTTATACAGGGAATCACGTTATGCTTGATGCAAAATGATGTCATGCAAGGGACAATGGCGAAGATGGTCTCCCATGACTCTCTTATCTTGTCAAGGCTGCTTAGTGTAGGTTGGTACAATCAGACTTGGTACTGAAGAAAGTTGTTTTGAAAACATTTGGAGAAATGTTGTGGAATTATTTGCAAATATTTTTATTTTGATAGAAGAATGCTTAGCTAGCTCTCGGATTTGCCAGTAAATTGCCTTTGTCAGGGCTTAGTAAGGGATTGTGTGTTTTCTTTTGTCTTTGGAGAGCAGAGTATGACTTAAGCAGAGATATTGCTCTTGCTGGGGATGCTGCTTGAGGGATAGGTGAGCTTGTCTTGATGCTGTTGAAGGCTGGGGACTCTTGCTGGAGAGTTTGTTGAAGTGTAGACAGACTTCCCTTGGGGATCTGCTGGGGAGTTGGAATCTGCTGGAGATCGTTGAAGATTATCTATATGCTGGTGATTTATCCTCTGAGGGGATCTTGATAGGTATAGTCGGGAATCCAGTGAGACTAATTGCTGTCGGATTTTATTGTCAAACTGCTTTTAGCTTTTCTTCCTTTTTTATCCTTGGAATGACCAAGTCATGGGGTTCGTATAATTTTTACGCAATGAGGCCGTTGCTGGTTTTCACTCATGTCTACAAAACTGATAGATTTTTGTTCCTTTTTTGCCCCTAGTCTCAAGACTAGGTCTGGGGGTTGCGTGATTTTTGAACAATGAGGCCGTTACCGGTTTTCACTCATGCCCGCGATTTGTTGGGGATTTTGGATCTTCTCCCTTCATTACCTTGTATGACGATCTGCTAGAGACCGTACTTTGCTGGGGGATATAGATGTGATACGATGCTTGCACTTATGGTTTCTAGGGGATCTAGGAGGACTTTGAGTGGGACGAGATGTAGGCTAGGGGACCAAAGTTTGGGACACCTTGGGATTTTCCTGCTACAGTTGATTTGCACTCCCTTGGAGTTTTTCCTTGGATTTTTTTTTCGCTGGGGAATTCTTCTCTTTCATAGAGGCTAACTCTAGGGATTTTCTCCATCCAGAGGACGGATTGACTATACTGGGGAGAATTTTGGGAGAGGTTGTCTTTATTGGGGGTATGTTCCGGGAGGAGTTGTCTTCAAAAGATTTTTTTGCTGGGGAGAGAGTCCAGAGAGATTGTCTCTGTAGGGGAGTCTCTAGTTTTGCAAATGTTTCAACTTCTATTTTGAGTTTTCCTTCGATGAAAAATTTATAATTCTTTGGTCGAAACTGATTCCATTAGGGAAGTCAAGAAAGTTTGACTCCTTCTGGGGCAAAGTGGAAGGTTTGCCTCTACGAGGGAAGCTTTAGAGAGGTATTAACTCACACTCGGGGTGATACAAGAGATATCCTTATCCTTTCCGGTGACCACACCTTGTTGTCAGGTTGCCTATGTACCCTTTGTAGGATCAGGTAATGACATAGTTCAAGCAAATGTCACGGATGACGAGAGAGGGTACCCTTGAAAAGGTTTTTGAACGAAAGCCTACTAAGCTCAAGGAGCTAACTAGCGGATTTCATTGATTTGAAAGGGGTTTACATTGCTGGGGATAAAGGGGTGCCAAGGATGGCTTCCTGTCATATTCCGGTGAATCTACGAGTACAAACCGCCTATTAGATCTAAACCATAAGCACAGTATCGTTTGACTTTATCCATGTTGACGGGCTCTGGGAGGTCTTCGTCATCCATACGTCCGAGTCGAAGGGCGCCGTCGCAGAACTTTTCTCGGACGATGTATGGGCCTTCGTAGCTAGGAGTGAACTTGCTCCTTGGGTTAGGACGGTTTGACAATATTTTCTAGAGAATTAAGTCACCGACTTCGATGCTTCAAAGCTTGACTTTCTTGTTGAATGCTCTAACCACGCACCTCTGATAGGCCTGAGAATGATTGATGGCTTTCAGTCGCCGCTCTTCTATCAAATTCAACTGCTCATATTGAGTCTGTGCCCATTCTACTTCTGATATTTCTGCTTCCATTAACACCCGGAGTGATGGAATCTCTACTTCAATGAGGAGGACTGCTTCCATACCATAAGCCAAAGAGAATGATGTTGCCCCTATTAAGGCTCTGATGGATGTTCTATAGGCTATGAGTGTACATGGGAGCATCTCATACCAGGCAGAATAATTGGTTGTCATATTTTCTATGATTTTTTTCATGTTCTTGTTGGCGGCTTCAACTGCACCATTGGTCTGTAGCCTATATGGCATAAAATTGTAATGTTGTATCTTGAATTTCTGGCAGAGATCTGTCATCCCCTTGTTGTAGAAATTGAGAGCATTGTCTATCACAATCTCATACAAGACACCGTATCGAAAGATGATGTCCTTTTTCAGAAAGTGCTGAACCATAGATGCTGTGACATTGGCATAAGAGGCTGCCTCGACCCACTTGGTGAAATAATTGATTGCTACTAGGATGAATGAATTTCCATTAGAAGATTTCGGTGCTATGCGTCCGATGACGTCAATGCCCCAAGTTGATAAAGGTCATAAAGCAGTGAGGTTGTGCAGCCTGGTTGGCTGTGCATTGATTTTGTCCGCATAGATTTAACACTGGTTGTATTTCTGTACATGTCAACAATAGTCAGATTTCATGGTGGACCAGTAGTAGCCCAGTCTGAGTATCTTCTTGGACAACATTAACCCATTCTTGTGTGGGCCATAAGTTCCTCCGTGAACTTCCTCGACTAGCTGTGTAGCTTCATGAGTATCGAGGCACCTAAGACAGACCATGTTTGGCGATCTTTTGTACAAAACTCCTCATGAGAGAACAAACTGAATGACAAGTCTTCTGATTGTTTGGCGGTCTGTTTTGGTGGCATCGAGTGGGAAAGCCCCGTCCTTGAGATATTGCTTGATGTCTACATACCAAAGTTTGTTGTCTGATACTTCCTCTATCTCAAGGTAGTAGGTAGGCTGATCCTATTGTTGAATCTCAATTGGCCAGAGCATAATACCTTTAGGAATCTGAACCATAAAGGCGAGAGTGGCCAGTGCATCGGCAAATCTGTTGTGGTTCCTGGACCTGTGACTGAAGGTGATTCTTCTGAACTGAGTGATTAGCACATTGAGATAGGCTAGGTATGGAACTAGCCTAGCTTCTCGGATGACCCAAGATTCGTTCGCCTAATAGATTACTAAAGATGAGTCATCGTAGTCGTCGATTTCTTCGATTCCAATGCCTAGGGCTTCTCTTAGTTCGGCTATGCATGCCTCATACTCTGCTTCGTTATTTGAACATCTAAATTTCAGCTTTATTGAGATGGGGAGGTGTGCTCCCTTTGGAGAGATCAGGATTGCCCCTGCCCCGTGCCAATGACTATTGGCAGCTCCATCGAAGTATAACTCCCAACCGAGATATTCTTGCTCTTCAAACTCTGCATATAGGATGACTTCATCTAGGAATTGATCATGTGCTGAGACGTAGTCTTGTGTCGGACTATGGGCTAGGTGATCTACAATTGCCTGCCCCTTGATTAACTTTTGAGTCATGTACGTGATGTCAAATTTAGATAATATCATAAGCCATTGGACTGTCCTCCCAGTAGTGATCGACTTTTCCAGTAGGTACTTGAGTGGATCCATCCAGGAGATAAGGATTGCCAGATAGGAGAGCAGGTAGTGTCGTAGACGCTGAGTAGCCCAGACTAATGCCAGACAAGTCTTTTCAAGAGGGCTATGTTTTTATTCGTACTCTAGCAAGAGTTTACTGATGTAGTAGATGGCTTGCTCTGTTTTGCCTGTTTCATCATGCTGTACCAGGATGCACCCCATGGAGGTTTCTTGTACTGAAATATAGAATATCAGTGACCGTCCTGGCGTAGGAGGCACAAGCACTGGAGGATGAAGAAGATACTGCTTCATCTTGTCAAATGCTTCCTAGCACTCATCTGTCCAGACTGTCGGTAAATTCTTCCTAAAAAGGTTGAAGATCGGCTCACATATAGGAGTGAGCTGAGAGATAAATCGGTTGATGTACTGAATTCTGCCCAGGAATCCGTAGATTTTCTTTTCAGTTTGGGGAGTTGGCATTTCGATGATAGCCTTGACTTTGGCTGGATTGATCTCAATGCCTCTTTTACTGACTATGAAGCCAAGGAGTTTTTCTGATGAGGCTTCAAAGACACATTTGGCCAGATTCAGTCTTAGGTCGAATTACCTGAGTCTGTCACACAGCTTTTTCAGGTCTTCAAGGTGTTTCTTGATAGTAGACGATTTGACGATCATGTTGTCCACATAGACTTCAGTTGTCTTGTGAATCATGTCATGGAATAGTGTCGTCATGACCCTCTGGTAGGTTGCCCTTGCATTCTTGAGTTTGAAGAGCATTACCTAGTAGCAGAATGCTCCCCAAGGTGTGATGAAAGAGGTTTTCTCCATGTCTTAATTTGCCATTCTGATTTGATTGTACCTGGAGAAACCATCCATGAATGAAAGTGTCTCATGCCCTACTGTGTTGTAGACCAGGATGTCAATGTGCGGGAGAGGGAAGTTGTCTTTAGGACTGGCCTTATTTAGATTTTTACAGTCGATACACATTTGGACATTGCCATCTTTCTTGGGTATCGACACAATGTTGGCTAACCATTTAGGATAGGTTGCCACTGCTAGGAAGCCTGCTTTGATATACTTTTCTACCTCCTCTTTGACTTTCTGTGACCATTCGGGCCTCATCCGTCTCAATTTCTGCTTAACTGGTTTTATCTCAGGGTTCAAAGGCAGTCTGTGTACCACCAATACTGGGTCCAAGCCGGGTATGTCTGCATATGACCAGGCGAAAACATCACTGTACCTCTTCAGAAAACTGATCATGTCTGTTCTTTGTTGAGGGTTCATGGTTGTGCCAATCTTGACGAGTTGGGGATTATCCTCGGATCTAAGGTTGATGGTCTTGGTGTCCTCGAGGTTAGACTGTAGAATCCCTTCATTGCGTTCTACGAGATTCAATATCTCTTGAGGCGGTTTCTTTTCCTACTCTGTGTCCTACTCAACCTCCGAAAGTTCAAGAAGGGTTTCGGGAGTAGCCCTGTTAGAGATGATTTCCTAGCAAATCATTAAGCTTAGTTTGACATGATTTTATGTTTTTTTTTGTGACTTCAGGACACTAGGCCTTCCAAGGAAAGAGTTCATGTGATTTCATCATCAGCCAAATGTTTATGCAAAGCCTGATTTTGAGTCAAAATATCAGATTTTTATTGATAAAACAAGTGACTGTTGTTTTACAAAAGCTCAACTCAAACAAAAAGAGGCCTACAGTGGCCTAACATTTGGATTTTGCAACAGGAGCAAAGAGAGACTAGAAGGAGGAGAAGGGTGGTGCTTGGTCACTGCTTGATCTGACCAACCTGTCCTACACTGGGCTTGCCCAGCCTTGGCTGGTCTTGATGGTTAGAGCCTCGGTCCACTAATGGATTAGTGATCGGCGATTAGAGGATGCTTTGACGCTGTTAGAGAGGATGCAAACCTGCTCTCCTACTAGATCGTCTGGTTCTCCAACGTCTTCGACAGTCAGCTCGTCAAACATCTGGGCCATGTTGAAAACCTCTAGATCTTGAATCCCTGAAGATTCAGTATCGGGCTGGGGAGTTAAGATAGTGGCAGCTGGTGTAAGAGGGGTATCGGGGTAGGCTTGAAAGGTTCCAACTGGGAAGGTTACAGAGATGTGGGGTCGGGGTTCTGGTTTCACCGACTGGCTGTTCTTTTTGGTCAACTTGGAGAGATAGTCCTCAAATTTGGGTTTGTACCCTAGTCCAAAAGGTGGAGTGTAGCAAGGTGGTACGTATCTCTTCTTCATTCCATGATTTCTGACTCCTAGGCCTGACCCTGGTTGAGAGTTCATCTTGGCCATCATCCTGACAAATAGCAGAACTTCCTGTCTATTTTGTCCTTCTATTTGGGCGATAGAACTGACCTGCTCAAACTGATATGTCATGAAGGTTGTGCCTTGCCCTAGCTCCTGATGTCCCCGAAGGAACTCGCCAACTCCTCTGATGGGATCATGATCATGTGGTCATCCTGAATAAACTTGATTCTCTGGTAGAGAGATGAGGGAATTACTCCAACCGTGTGGATCCACGGCCTCCTAAAGAGCAAAGTGAATGATGCTGACACATTCACAACTTGGAAATTTATTGTAAACTGAGCGGGTCTAACCCCGAGGGTTAGGTCAATGTCGCCCAGGTTCTACCTTGTTGAGTTGTCAAAAGCCCTGATGGTCATGAGTCTCTTCTTAACGTGACTGAGGTTCAAGCCCAGGCTTTGCAGTGTAGACAAAGTGTAGACATTTAGGTCGGAGCCATTGTGGATTAACACTAATGACAAAGTTCGGTCCTTGCACTGAACTGCAATATATAAATCCCGGGTATGGTCCTTGTCATTGTCAGGTATTTCTTCTTCTATAAAGGAGATGATTCTGGATTCTAACACTTGTCCTATCATATGTCTCAATTATCGGGTGTGATGCTTGGTGTTATGTGGGCATTATTGAATACCCGGAGTAGCTGCTTCCGGTGATGCTCGGAAGTCAGGAGAAGACACACGATGCAGATCTGGGCTGGTGTCTTGCTCAATTGTTGCGTGATGTTGAACTCTTCTACTTTTCTAAGATTTTCAGTAGAACTATTGAGTCTACTGCTTCCTTTTCTGGGTCTGATACCCCTACTTTTTCTTTTTCTTTTCTTTTCCCTTTTGCCAGCTCAGCCACCGGAGGTTGGTACACCCGACCAGATCGGGTGAGGTTGGCTATGCTTTCACTCTTAATGATGAGAGAGTGAGGAGTGGGTGCATGATTGAGGCTAAAAGTTTGAGAGAGGAAGAAAGGGATCCTGATGGGGCCGGAAGAGGTAGAGGCTTGAGCTAGTGCTATGGGCCAATTTGCTGGGCAAGAGATAGTGTAGTCAATTTGCTATTCTTCTGGTTAGAGAGCAGGAATCTGTACTGGCGGAAGAATAGCCTGGACATTTGACTGAGGAAAGGGGATTATGATAGGTGGTCGATAGGTAGGTTTGATGATGCCATCATCTTTGGGTGCTAGGTCTCGGTTGCCCTGCCCTGGGCTCTTCCCATTGAATGAAGTTTACTTTATTGATGTATGGGAGTAGTGGTGCCTGGTTGATGCTGGTATTGCTAGGGGTCAGCTTAACATTTTCCACATCCAAGAGATCTTGGATGACACACTTCAAGCCAATGCAATAGTCGGTAGCATGGCCTGGGCCTCGGTGAAAGGCGCAGTGATGATCGGCTCTGAAATTTTTGTTCTATTTGTTAGGGGGCAAGAGAGGAGTAGGGCCTCTCAAGGGGAGAAGACCTTGCTTGGTCAGAAAGTCCAATAACTGGCTAAGAGTATATGGAAGAGAGGTAAAATTTCTAGGGGTTTGTCCTATTGATGATTTTACCCCTGGTTTGGTTGCGCTGGCCAAGTGTTTCTGGCAACTGGCTGAGGCTAAGCTGCTGGAGTTAGCAATCTAATTGGTGTTACGGAAACCACCACATTCACATCTTCTTTCTTTCACTGGTCCCTGGGGCCGTTGCTCCTACTGACTGAGGTTGTTGCTTTGGGAGGAGCAAGCCTTAGACTAGAGTAGATAGCCCCACTTTTGATGGACTAAATGCGAGCACCTGTCTTGACGATGGTGCCAAAGTTCACTACTGGTAAAGTTACCATCAAAGTAGAGTAGGGTTGTTTCAAGGTACCCATGAACATACTAACTCTTCCTTAGGGATTGAAGTAGGGATCTTTGTTGTCATCTCCCTCTAGCTGGTGGCGTATTCTAAGAATGATTTGTTGTTGCGCTGACTCATTTGTTCGAACTGGCTCCTTTGAGGCCGGAGCTCTTGGTTAAAGGAATACTATTCCACGAGGTTGTCCATGGCATCCTACCAAGTCTTGATTCTTTGCTTGTCCACCGACATCCACCAAATAAGGGCTGCCCCCTTTAAACTCTTCTGAAAGTACTGGATGAGAAGAGGCTGGTTCTTGTTATGCTGCAGCATGTCCCCCAGATACAATTGTTAAAGTTGCTTTAGGCAGCCTGTGTCATCATACTTATCAAAGTCTGGTACCTTGAAACCTACAGGAACAACATCCCTGGATGACAAGGTTAGGTCCTCTAAAAACAGGTTGGTACTGTAGATGCTCCTTTCATTCTTCTCATCTCTTCCTTCATCTGCTTGATTTCTTTATGTTGGTCCCTGAGGGATGGCGGTGAGTCTGAAGAAGATGGCCTATCCTGGTTGACATGAGAGGCCTTGGGCTGCTCCGTCCCATCAAACTGTTCATATTCTATGTCACCTCCGCCTGGTGTGGGACCTGGGTTAGGGATAACAATAGGAATAGGCTGATGTGGTTCTAGATGTGGCTAGTCAAAGGATTCTCTTGTGGGGTTCCGAATGGAGGGTTCATTGATTTGGGTGCCAATAAGAATCTTCAAGGATTCTAGAACACTATTGAGCTTTGCTTGCATGGCTACGATGTCTCTGTCATGAGACTGCAGGATCTCACTGGTTCTCTGATGCTGATCTGCAAGTTCTGCCATTGGATCTGAGCTGCTCTCTGATAGAGCAATGTTTGGTACTATCTCTATGACTACACCTCTATCAGAACCGCATCTATTGCTGTTACTTCTGTGAGAATTGCAGTCATAGAACAAGTCATGGGTCGGCTCATACAACTGAAAAGAATGCAACGGCTAAACATGATTATGTATGATTTGCAAGAGAGTAGATGCATGAAAAGGTTTTTTCATTGATGCATGCTCAGTGAGTACAGGATTGTCTGACTTAAAGAAAAGGGAAAAGACTCGATCGTAGGCAGGTCCGTCAGGGATGACAAAGTCAAGTGGCCGGGGAACACCGTTGAGGTCCATGATTTGTTGTTGGAGGGATGTGATTTCAACCTTCATGTTATCAATTGTCTCAGTAGCATTGAACATGCAGGATCCGAACTGTCAGATCTAATCCGTCATCTCAACCTTTGCACTGTCAAGCTACTGCTGGTAGAAGTGCAGCTGAGCCCTAACGACGGCTATTTCCTTAGCGTCGCCCTTGCGACTCTTCTGGAGAGATCGGACTGTCTGCTCGAGCTGTTCAATCTGTCCTTGCACTGCTTGGAGTTTGCAGTTCCGCTCTGCTTCCTGCTGCCTAAATGCTTGCTGGGCTTTCCATAGCCTTCTCTCTTTCTCTTGGATCCGTATCTGTCTTTCCAGGAATGTGTCTGTCTAGAGAACCACCATTGCAGCTATGGATATGATTCCTTTTGACGGAGCTAAAACTGGTGTTGACAGTTCCCTTGGTGCTGACATACTGGATGGAGTGTCAAGGTCTTCCACCTACAGTCGGTATGCTGAATCAGTTGGTGGTCCTGTTATAATCACATAGTTTGGCCACTGTTCTCTTCTGGAGCTTCGCCAATCTACCTGGAAGCGGCGAGTGAGGCATTCGGTGTGCACAGTAAAATTGATGAAATCATTTCCCAGCTTATCTATTACCGGGATACACTGAGGGAGTCCAAATTGGCAAAGGACTCGAAGTGGTACATAGGCTGTTGAGCCAGTTAGACCTGCTAGGATCATGCACCGTCTTCCTATTATGACAACATGAGAGCTGTTTCTGAATTGGCCACTCGCATTTCCATATGATCTCCTCCTTTGTCAGGCTTTGGAGAAACAGATAGAGAGTCTTGACATTTGTAGTCACTATCTGACCCAGATTATGAGAAATCTTCCTGGATAGATTGTATGCATCTCAAAGATCGGCTGACACCGGTATGATTGTAGGCATGTGTGCTACCAACTATATTTACAAAAGTGGTGCCCTGACATGGAAGATGTCATTTCAACTGTCTACAGATTGGTTGAGAGTCCTGAGAAGCTCTGCAAGGATGACTGGGACAACTGTTCCGGAGTTGCGCATGTCTTCAATAACCCCTACTAGTACTGAGTCGGCGAGGGTGCGGCACTTCGGTAGGACCAGTTGAGACATAACTATCAGTGTAAAGGTGTTGAGACCAGGAAGTTCAATTGTAATGGTGTCAGGGTTCCACTTGCGACTGTACTGTTTCTTGAGATATTTTATGGGTATCCGATCATAAGAGTCGTTAGGATCATGCTGTAAGCAGGCAGACTCGATATGCAAAAATCTTGAGAGGTCTGTCTGGTATGTTGTCATATAGCGTGGTACTATGGTTTCGCCTTCCATAGTTAAGCCTAGAATGTGTTGTATTTCTTCTAGTGTTGAACACAATTCATTTTTACCAAAATAAAACACCATATATGATGGGTTCCAGCATTGGATAACAGCATTTAAGAGGCGCCAATCTAGTTTAACTATGGATAGGTCTAAGATGGACCCCATTCTGTAGTGCTGAGCCCAAGCAAGACGCTGACTAGGAGTAGGGCTTCCATTATTTTCTTGAGGCTATCATCACATACCACCTAGGATGACAAATGCATGGGCCGCGATGGTTGACCAATTGATTTAACAATCCTTGAGGGTCCTACCATCTACTTGGACAAAGGCGGACTCGGTGTAAGTGTACTGTGCATGCGAGTGTAAATGCAAAGATGCTAATGATGATGATGATTGTATTTTAAAATTTTTTTGATTGGGTGTAACATGGCACACATGATCCGATAGGGCATTCAGACAGAGGTCCAGTATGCTTTACCCGGGTTGTTGGGAACCGGGGCCTATCAGGTCAAGGCTAGGGATAGGTCTGGGTGAAGACCTGCCTGCCTGGGATTTAAACTCCATATGCTATGTCGGAATGTAAGGTCGGATGTGTTTTATTACAAGCACAAGTATGACTCATTACATGCCCTTGATGGGTGCTTACTGTTACAACTTAATTTAATCCAAATTAATGGACATAAAATCAAGAGTAAAAATAATATACTTGTAAGTGCACAAGTGACACAGTTGATGTATCTGGTGAGCACAGGGTCGAATCCACAGGGATTGACTATTGTGCAACAAGAATTAAGGAAACGAAATCTAGAGAAAAAAGAGATTTAAAATCAGTTTTCCACTCAATGAGAATGGAGCAAAAATCATTGTTACTGTAAAGCAATGAAAAAGAGGTCTAAGGTTTCAGAAAAATCCACCTACCCCTCCTTATGCTTAGATTTGGATGAAAACACATCTAGAATTAAATAATAATTTAATCTAAATGGAAAATTATACGATAAAACCACTGACCATTAAATTCAATTGAATAATTAAAGAAATAAAAAATCACTTTGTATCCAACTCACAGGGGATCCAAGCATTCCATATATCATTCGATCATATGAAATCAAAGAACATATAGAGAGGAACAATTAACCAAACTAAGAAAATTATTCAATTAAAATAAATAATCAAACCATCCACATCATCCACATAAATTGGAAAAAGGTTTCAAATCCCTAACCTTAGAAGGGTGTTTAGCCAACCATGTTTGGAGTTGTCATCCTCCTTAATGGTTTTTCAAACACTACAATAAAATAACTCCAAAAAAACTAAAAGAAGAAGAGAGAAAAGAGAATGAGAAAAGATCAGAGAGAGCTCCAAAATTCTCTCACTTTAGGTTTATATAGACTAAAGGGAAGAAGAGAAGGGAAAGAAAAACAAAAGAGAAACTTCTAATTCCAAAATTCCAACCAAAATTGCACTTTCCTCCTCTTGATGACATGTTTTGACCCCTTAAACGTCCGAATTAGGGGATCTTTGTGAAATACAATTTTGTTCCCCTTTAAGTCTTCTTTCCAAAACATTAAACTTTGCCTTAATCCAAATTTTGAGTCAAAAGTTATGTCCAAATTAGTAAGTACTGTCCAGATTAGGAGGGAATCCGGGAAATCCTCCTTCTTTGTTTGAGATTGGTTGCTAAATAATAGCACTCCTCTAGCCATCCACGAAATTTCTTGCCTTTCTTGTAGATTTAGTTGACCTCCATTAAACTCCTTACTTGAATTCCAAAATCCACCCAAAATAAAGAGTTCTTGTGACCAAAATAGGCTTTCTCCTTTTTTCTGAAATAGAAACATCAATATAGCACACTTCTTCTTTCTAATTCAAGAGAGTTCCACCATTTTTATGCCAAAATCATATGAATCTATATCTTCCTAAGATTCTCCAGCCATGTTGTAGAATCTTTCTATACTTGGTCTTGGGCTTTGCTCTTGGGCTTTGACTCTTTGACTTGAGACTTGGCTTCTTGGACTTTTGGCTTGGGCTTTGCACTTTGGGCTCTAACTCCTTTAGATCTTTGAGTTGAACATGAGCTATTTGAAACTTTGGACTTCTTGAATCCCGAGAGTAATCTGGGGTTAGGATTCCTACAAAAAATAAATACACGTATTAAGTCTCTCTTAAAAATATTTTGCATGCGGCCTTCCAAGACATGTATAAATACATGCAAATGTATCATGAAAATTAAGAGAAAGAGGACAACGCAATGGTGAGGAGAAAATACACCACTTTACGTGTAAAAATGAATATATAAACCAAAGAAGTATGATAATGCTTATTTAAATGAGGATAATTAAGCAAAATTAAGCACTTATCACTTACCTAGGTAAAATGCTCTGATAATCAACCATGATTGGGGACATGTATAGGGTGCAAGCAGGTTAGGGTTTTGAGTATCTCTCCAAGTGGGTTGCTTGTAGACTATACCATAGCTTATTCTATATGCAGAATACTGGGTAATGCAAATATTTTCCTAAAAGGATAGGGGTCACTTAACACCGTATATGCGACTCCCAGGTATAGAGCATACCTGAAAAGGGACGATTGGTGTAAGTGGGAGTGTTCAGAATCCTTCCCTGAGAGTAATCACCCAGCATGCATAATTCTGTAGACCTCCAAGACTTTTAATCTTCTGTCACTGAGAATAATCATCCAGCAGCGGTAAGCGTAATAAGCATGTCTATTGGGTTTAATAGGTTATTACACTACTATGCTATATATGATATGTACAGTACAAAATATACCCAAAGGATAAAAATAATTAGTATTAGACTAATTTCTAAGGCATTTGAATCATTTTAAGGTTTATTTGGCTTAAACCTAGGTTCCAGGTTGAACCTAGAAATTTAATCCCCAGCAAAGTCGCTAGAGCTGTGAGCACGGATTTCATCCACCCACAGTTAATGGTTTGATTGGAGGTTTAGAGTCACCACCTATTCATTCAGAAGGCATAAGTCCTTGAGTTATGGATAAGGTCTTGGTCTGCTTTAGAGTTCTAGATAAGAGGTTTGTTTAAATCCTAGGGAAGGTGTTAGGCACTCTGGTCCCCCAATTTTGTAATGGTTACCTACTCCCTAGGTATGAACCAATTAAAATCAAATTTTGTTCAAATGCTTTAGTTTTTAGTTTATACTACTCGAAGAAAGAAAAACTAACTAGGGTTGAACCCGGGTTGGGTTGCCTACGTACTCACATGGGATGAGATCATACCGAGCATAATTCTGACACATGAACCCATGCCAAAGCTAAGGGAGTGTGTGTGTGCACCAAAGGTGACTTAAGGGTCTAGCCCCGAGGCTAGGATTTGGTTGACCGGGTGGGTCAAGTGTAAAGCTTAATGGATTTAGACCCAGTAGGTCAAGGGGTAAACCCAATAGACTTAGGGTTTAGTTCGGTAGACTAAGGTCGGGCCTGCTAGGCCAAAGGTAAGCTCGATAGGCTAAGGCTTGGGCCTGATAGGCCAAGGTTAGGCTCGGTAGGCCAAGGAGTGCTTAATCGGAGTTAAGGGATGGTCTAACCATGGTTAGGATTGCTAACCATGATTGACAAGTGCCCAAATTCAGTTTTATGGTCCAATTGTATTTTTTGGATTTTTTTTATAATTTTATGAGAATTTTCCAAGGGTTAAGTGAGTTTAACCATAGTTACATGTTTACCGGGATTGAGTTAACCCCAGTTAAGGGTTCGGTCCAGTCTGGAGTGAGCCCAGAAAGTTTGGCAGGACCTAGAATGGCTTCCTACCTGGTCTTGGCCATGTAAGGCCCACTGTCTTTAAAGTAACAGGGAATGACGGTAATTATTCTACCGCCATTCTTGGTGTTCTTGAAATAGGGGCTTTGCAACCTTTGTGGGAGGTCAGGGGTGAACCCCAGGGGTCATGGGGTCCTCTAGCAAGGTCAGGGGAGTTTGCCATGAGTCTAAGGTCTGTTGTGGGCCTTGGGCTTGGTTCAAGATGGGCCCTCAGTAGCCAAAGTTCACTGCTAGTGAAATCCCAGAATGACGACAATGTTTCTACCGCCATTCTGGACAACTTCCTGTTTAGGGTGATTTAACCATAGTTAATGAGGTTGGGTGAGTCTGGAAGGACCAGGGTAGACTCAAGGATGTCCTAGGGACTTAGCTAAGGCCCTGGAGTGGAGTAGGACCCAACCACGAAAAGCATAAGGCCACTGAAGTGAGAAGAACCAGAATAGTTGTACTGTGTTTACCGCAATTCTGGAATTCTTCCAGAATTGAAATTATGCCCTTCGGGGTTGCACTATACGACCTCCAGGGGATCTCTCATGAACTGAGGGTCCCCTAGAAGGTCTAGGGACGATCTGAGGCTGCGGGACTGGGGTCTCTACCCGTGAAGGGTCCTCCATACCTATGATGAAGGTAGGGAAGCCCCCGTTTTGGGTTTTTGCAGTGAGCAGAAGTATAAGTCCCTTGGACGGGACTAGGGGCTCACAAAATAGCTTTCACAAATCCAAAGGGGTAGGCCTTACCCTGCTGTTGCGCTCCTTATAGTGGCGGTGCTGTACAGTGGTGGTGGCGCTTGGTGGTGGTGATGCAAAGCCGGGGAGGGAGCTGGGGTGGTCACCTGTGGACTCCTGGTGCTAATGGGGGTGCTCACAGACGTCTGGAGGGGCTTAGGCCTTGAAATTTCCATAGGGGTTCGAATGGGAATTTTTGTAGTGTTTGAAGGTTGGAGGAACTTTGGGTTTTATAGAGGAGGGGTTGGGGACACCCAGGGTATTAGGACAGAGGTAGCGGAGGCTGCAGGAGGGAGAGGGGGCGGCCAGAAGCGTGCCTGTGCATTGGGGGGAGCAGGTGAGCTGCAGAACACGCAAACATGGAATGACGGTAGAACCAATACCACCATTCCCATTTCAGGCTATTTTAATAATGGTGGTAGAGTTTCTACCGTCAATATTAGTTTTACCTAGAAATGGGTCTGGCCTTGTTTGCACGCAGTACAGTTAGAAGGTTTTGAATTTATGGGCTTCTTTGGGCCCAAACCGAGGGCTTTAGCCCTAGGGGCCTTGGCTAAGGGTTTAAGCCCTAAGGGCCTACGGTTAGACTAAGGCTAGGGATTTGACCTAGGGTTTAACTATGGTTGACCTAGGGTTAACTAGGGTTTAACCTACGTTGATCCTAGGGTTAACTAGGATTAAAGGGGACTCAGTTGGGGATAACCATGGTTAAAGACTTTAACCATGGTTAAGGCAGAATGTAAAAATTGGGTGCTTACAATCACAATATAAGGACTATAATACAAAATCATCTTTTTCTTTTATTTTTTTGGGAAAATCATACTTCAATGGGTATAAACAATCATTCAGAACAATCTTTTAATGATAATATAAGGGCTATAATACAAAATCATATTTTTCTTTCATTTTTGGAAAACTATTCTTCAATGAGTATAAACAATCATCCATGGCATGCTTTTTCACACACCAACATAACTATGAAAGATCACACTAACCAACGGTTATTCTTTCATTTTTAAAGAACATTTCAACCAAGTTCATTCCATGTATTCCAACAACAAGAGTATTTTTTTGGGTTTAGAAGACAGATGAGAGGGAATGACTTTTTTACCTCTCCTTGAGCTAAATCCCCCGAAAAATGCGCGTGAATGGTAAGAACACGACGTGACGACGGTCTCCTTCTTCCTTTCCTTTCTCTCTTTCTTTCTTTCTTTCTCTCTTGGCCAAAACGTGAGTGAGTGTGTAGGGTCTGTGTGTTGTGTATAAGAGAGAAAAACAAGAGAGGTGATATGAGAGAGTGAGGGGGTGATGGAGTGGGTGGTGAGGTGGCAAGAAACCCACACCTCCTACACTATTTCTTTGACTTTTCACTTTTTTTTTCCTTTTTTCTTTTCTTTTGAAATTAGTCATTCACTTCAACAATCATTGTACTTGGGTACTTGACAATTCAACCCATCAATCCTTATGCATTTGGTGTACTACGATTTGACTAGACATGCGACCGCTATTCGCTTCGGCAGTCGACTGGCGCGTGTGGCGCCAAAACGCCAGGCGGGAAAAATGCTGGGTTTTTCTGGTGCTCATCCGGGCACTGAGTTTGGTTAACCGAGCTAACTTAATCATGGTTAAGGCCCCCAATTAAGCTCAATTATTATTTAATTAATTTAAATTATACTAAATTAATGACATTAATTATTTTAATATTAAATTCTAATTAATTACGCTAATTAATGACGGTCAAGACCTTGAATTTTATTTTAAAATTCTGGGTCATGACATTCTCCCCTCCTTATAAAAATTTTGTCCTCGAAATTTAAATCATACATGGTTATCAAACAAATGAGGGTATTTGCTCATGATTTCATCTTCGAGCTCCTATGTGGTTTCTTTTATCCCGTGATGCTGCCACAATTCTTTGACTAACTTGATGGTCTTAATTCTCAGCACTTGCTCCTTGTGATCTGTGACCTTCACCGGCTTTTCTTCAAAGGTCAAGTCTTCATTCACTTGGACAGACTCGTATTGAATCACATGCGAAGGGTACATATTTTCTTAGCATCGATATATGGAACACATTGTGCACCTTCTCTAGCTCTGGTGGCAATGTCAAACGGTAGGCTACGCCTCCTACCTTAGCCAAAACCTCAAAGGGTCTAATGAATCATGGACTCAATTTCCCTCATTTTCCAAATCCCATGATCCCCTTTGACAGATAAATCATTAGAAAAACATGATCACCAACTCGATACTCTCAAGTCTCGATGCTTCTCATCAGCATAGCTCTTTTGTCGACTTTGTGTAGACAATAATCTTGACCGAATTAACTCAATCTTCTTTGATGTTTCCTACACCAACTCGGGTCCCAGCTGTCTATGCTCTCCTACTTCTAGGGCTGTCAATGGACCGGATCATGATCCGGATCCGATCCGAATCCGATCCGATTAGCCGGACTTTGGACCCTATATGTGATCCGTCGGATCGGATCGGTGGAATCCGATTATAATCGGATCGGATCTGGATATAGGGTGATCTGATCCGATTAAAATCCGATCCGATAATAATAATAATTTTTAATTATTTTAAATATATTATTTAGATTTTCTATGTATAAAATATTAATTTTTAAAAAAATTAACATTAATTAATATTAATTAAGGTATTATTAGATTTTTTATTATTAAAATAGATTTTTTTTTAAAAAAATAACCTTACTCGGATCGGATCGGATCGGATTCGGATCGGACGATATATAATCGGATCGGATTCGGATCGGTTACTTCATGATCCGACGGATCTCGGATCGGATTCGGATCAGTCGGATTCTTAATCGGATCGGATTCGGATCTAGGCAGATCCAGTCCGAATCCGATCCGTTGACAGCCCTACCTACTTCAGTCCAACATACTCACGGCCGACAACTTCTGTCATACAATGCTTCATACGTGGCCATTTGAATGCTTGTCTGATAACTGTTAATATATGCAAACTCGATCAATGACAAGTATTCATCCCAGTTACCTCAAAAATTCAGACTACATGTGCGTATCATATCTTCCAAAGTTTGTATCGTGTGCTCCGACTATCCATCGGTCTGTGAGTGAAAGGATGTACTCATGTTCAATCGTGTTCCCAAGGCCTCTTGCAAACTCTGGCAAAATCAGGAAGTGAATCGCGAATTGCGATCTGATACAATAAACATCGGTACATCGTGCAATTTAACTATCTCCCGGATGTATAACTTTGACAAATTTTCCAAGGTAATGGTATCCTTGATGGCGAGGAAGTGGACCGACTTAGTCAATTGATCCACTATCACCCATACAGCGTCGTGTCCACTCCTTGTTTTAGGCAACCTACCACAAGATCCATCGTGATATGTTCCTATTTCCACTCAGGAATAGGCAGCGAATGCAGTAATCCGGAAGGTCTTTGATGTTCAGCTTTTACTTGCTAGCAAACCAAGCATCGAGATACATATTCGGCGATTTTCCTCTTCATGCCGTTCCACCAGTAATTATTTTTTCAATTCATGGTACATTTTAGTACCCCTAGGGTGAACCGTGAAACGAGATCGGTGTGCTTCATCAAGTAATTCTTTCTTCAATTTGGGGTTTCCTAGTACACAGATTCGACTCCTGAATCGAAGTATTCCATTATCCGATTTTTCAAAATCACCCCATTTTTCTTGAAACATTTTGCCTCTGATAGTTTTAATTTCTTCGTCTTCTAATTGTACCTCCTGAATTCTTTTGCAATCATAAAGGCCTGGCTTGAATGCTAGCCAATGTGACATTTTTACCTAAGAATCCTAGACTTAAATCCCAATTTTTGAATCCTTCAATCAATTTCCATCTTTCTACCCTTATATACGCCATTGATCTTATAGTTTTTCGATTAGGGGCATCTGCAACCACATTTCCTTTTCCTGGATGATATTGTATAACGTAATCGTAGTCTTTTAGAAATTCAATTCATCTCCTTTGCCGTATGTGTAAGCACCCAATTTTTACACCCTTCCTTAACCATGGCTAAGACCACTAACTATGGTTATCCCTAGCTGAGCTCTAGGTATAACCCTAGTCAACCTAAGTCAAACCCTAGGCCTAAGCCTAGGTAAACCCTAAGTCAAATCCTAGGCCTAACCCTAGGTAAACCCTAAGTCAAACCCTAGGCCTAACCCTAGATAAACCTTAAGTCAAACCCTAGGTCTAACCCTAGGTAAACCTTAGTCAAACCCTAGGTAAACCTAAGACAAAAACCCCAAGGCCTAAGGCCCATTTCTAAGCCCAAGGACTCAAAAACCATCTCAAACCAACCTGTGGGCCCACAAGCCATAGAAACCCGTTGGTGTGGGGCCCATTGTTGGAATTTGAAAATTTCAAGAATGGCGGTAAAGTTATTACCACAATTTCTAATTTTGGTAAAATAAACAGTGTTTCAGACCAATTGTGTGAGGGTTGGGCTTGTTTTAGCAAAAAAAAAGAAATGGCGGTAGAGTTTCTACCGTCATTCTTGTTTTTGCTTAAACCAAGAATGGTGATAGAAACTCTACCACCATTACTGGTGTCTGCTTCGAAACAGTCTGGCATCTGCCTGCACCACCTCAGCTCCGCCCCTACAATGTCCAACACCTCCGTTGTAATCCCTAAACTACTCTAGGTCCCCTCCAACCCTATAAACAACCCCACTCCATGCTTTAGATTCCATTCCAAAAAATTAGTAGTGAACCCCTGTTAGAGTTCAGCCAGCCCCATATACCAGACCTTCTATCCCTTAGTCTCCCACCTGAGACCATCCTAGGAGCTCCAGAGAGCTTCCTAACTGCCTCAGGCTCTCCCAAGCTCCACCATCGTACACCACCACCGTGAGGATCAAGCCGAGAGGGTAGGGCCTTCCCCTACCCATTTTATTTTCTGTTTAAATCACTGTAAGCCCCTCGTCCTATTCCAAGGGCCTTTACTTCTGCTTTGTTTCAGTTCAAACCCGAGGACAGAGGTCTTCCTACCCCTCCATAGGTATGGGGGACCCTCTTGAGGGATAAAAAGCTTGGGTACAAGACCCCCTACGTGCATGGTATCACCGCTAACCTTCTGGGGGAAACTCAGGCCATCCAAGCTGCTTAACCATGGTTAACATGCTCCAATTTGGAAACTGTCTAGAATGGCGGTAGATAGTCTACCGCCATTCGTATTTTTCTTTCACAGTGTGTTTAGACCACTGTTGGGCCCACTTCAAACCAGCTCTAGGGCTCATTATAGACCCAGGACACCCAGGGGAGTCCCCCTTCAACCTTGGAGGGTCTATAACCCCATGGTTTGTCCCTAACCTTGCTCCCCAGACCTGCAAAGCCATTCTCAAAGAGACTGAGAATGGCGGTAAACTATTCACCGCCATTTCAGTTATGTAAAGAATTGGAAGTGGCGGTAAATAGTTTATCGTCATTCCCTTTTTCCTGTCATATGGGCTCTAGACCAAGCCCAGACCAGGTAGGAGGGCATTCTAGGCCATGCCATGCTATCTGGGTCCATTCCAGACCTGCCTAGACCTTTAACTGGGGTTAATTCAATCCTGATTAACTTTTAACCATGGTTAAGGCCATTTAACCCTGAGAAAAATCTCAAAAACTTTCAAAAATGCAAATAGACCAAAACCCTGACCTTGGCTTTTTTAACCATGGTTAGCAGTCCTAACCATGGTTAACTCTCTCTTTAACCCCAGTTAGTAACTCTAACTCCGGTTATATCTCTTTTGGCCTACTGGGCCTATTTTCTTAGCCTACTGGGCTTACCCTAGTCTACCAGACTATCCCTTGGCCTATCGGATCCAAACCATGCACTTGACCAACCCGGTCAACCAAACCCTAGCCTCTGGGCTAAACCATTAGCTACCCCAGTGCACACACACGCTCCCCTTAGCCTTGGCATGGGCTCATGCACCAGAACTACACTCGATTTGATCTCACCCTTCTGAGTACGTAGGCAATCCAACCCGGGTTTGACCTTAGTTAGCTTTTCTTTCTTGGGTTAGTATTATTCTAAATATTTAGGCATTTGAATGAATTTGACTTTACTTTGGCTTACACCTAGGGAGTAGGTAACCATTGCAAAATGGGGGTTCTGAGGTACCTAATACCTTCCCCGGAACTTAATTGAACCTCTTACTCAAAACTCTCACGTAAACCAAGACCTTATCCACAACCTGAGGACTTATCCCTTCTCAATTAATATGTGACGACTCTCAAACCCCAATCCTTGTGAGGCGAACAAATCCTGTGTTCACAGCATGTTAAGCTCCTTTTGGGAGAATAAGTATTTTAAATTTTTGTGGTCCCTGTAGACTACCATCTTTTCCCCATAAAGGTAATGTCTCAAAATTTTCAGTGCAAAGACTACGACTGCTAACTCAAGGTCATGCGTAGCATAATTGTACTTGTGTACTTTCAACTGCCTGGAATCATAGGCAATGACCCATTTGTCTTGCATCAGGACACATCTCAATCCTTTACGTGAAGCATCACAGTAAACTTCAAATCCTCCAGTCCTTAAGGGAGTTGTCAACACTGGAGCTGAAGTTAGTCTATATTTCAAATCTTGAAAACCCCGCCCACGCGTTGCTGTCCATTTGAATTTTATATCTTTCTTAGTCAATTCGACTAATGGAGCGGCTATCATGGAGAATACTTCAACAAATCTTTGGTAGTACCCAGCCAACCAAAGAAAACTTTTAACCTCAGTCACGGTGGTTGGCTTTTCTTAATCTTTTATCGCTTGAATCTTGGAGGGATCCACAGATATTCCATTCCTTGACACAATATGTTCAAGGAAGGTTACTTCTTCCATCCAAAACTCATACTTAAAGAATTTAGCATACAACTTATTATCTCGCAATGTTTGTAGCGTGATTCTCAAGTGTTCTTCATGTTTCTCCTGACTGGGTGAGTACACAAGTATATCGTCAATAAATACTACTATAAACTAATCCAAGTACGACTTGAAAAGATGGTTCATCAACTTCATAAAAGCTGCAGGCGCATTGGTCAGTCCAAAAAATATCACCAAAAACTCGTAGTGGCCGTAATGAGTCCGAAAAGTTGTCTTCTGAACATCTTCATCTTTAATCCTAAGTTGGTGATAGCCCAACCTTAGGTCTATCTTGGAAAATACTTGCGTTCCCTGCAACTGATCAGAGGCTACAGATTTCATGGATCACTTGAATGTGTTCAACCAGATCTTGAATCAACTGTGGAAACCAATGCATGATGAGAATCTTAGTCATGTTATAGTTGCTCGAGGAAGAAGAATGGACTTGGAGAGAGGATCTGGAATAGGCATGGCAGATCCAAATCCAAGAGAAAAGGCGGTGTCCAATGCTATCATTGCAAAGAATTAGGGCATTTCAAAAGGGAGTATCCAATATGTGCTGATGGGAAGAGGGATTCTTGCGGAGCAAATTCTTCGATGGCAATAGCAACAGACAATAATGAATACATTGGAGAAGTTTTCACAGTCTCCAAATGTATGAACAATTCTTCTGATGATTGGATTTTAGATTCAGGGGCTTCATATCATATTTGCTCAAATATGAAATTTTTTGATACATTCCAAAAGGGGGTGGGAAAGGTGTTCCTGGGTGATGGATCTAAATGTGAAATCATTGGATTTGGTAATATAAAGATAAAAATGTTTGATGGAGTGATTCGGACTTTGGGAGGGGTAGCTTGTGTCCCTAAGTTGCGAAATAATTTAATTTCCCTTAGCCAGTTAGACTCTAAGAGCCTTGCAGGTAGAGTTATCAAAATAAAGCGGGGAAAGCAGAGATGCTTAGTTTTGATGAAAGGGAAGAAGTATGGTGGTTTATATCTCCTAGAGGAAAATATGGTGGTAGGTGGAGCTTTTATAAGGTCTGTAGGAAAACGAAAAATCAAATGTTATGCAGAAGGTAGAATGCTCACCTAAGGTCTCTTTCGCAGTTAGAGTGAGGACCAGTATTCCGGAGAGTTTTTGTAAGGATGGAGATGATGAGGATGTGCCTTTGACGGAGAAGAAGGGTCTATGTCCTTATCCAGGGTTCTTCTATAATGAAGGACGGGTTTTCAGGCTATACATGAGTTTTGGCCATGTTTTATCGAATCTGGTGGATGACTTTCCGGGCTGATTTGAGGGGGTGTGTAGCTGGTGGATCTCTTTCGCAAATGGTGCAGAGGCAGGCAAGGTCAAAAAGGTTGTTTGCTGTATTTGCAAATGGGTTTACTGTAATTACAAACGGGGTTACAAAATTTTGAGAGAAGTTTTGGTATGAGGTGAAGGTGCTTCCTGGATATGGGTTGCGATGTTTTATCATGAAGGTTTGCTTGGTGATTAACAAATCGATTCTCTTGGTTCATTGTGGTGTTGTAGAATTCTCGCCAAGGTGGAGATTTGTGAAAATTGGCTCATTTCCGAAAACTTTCAGGAGGGCCGATCGATCGATGGGGTGAGCGATCAATCTGCGGTGCGTTGATTTCCAGAAAAAGTCCTGTTTCATGTTTTGAAAACTCCTATTCTGAGTGGGGGACTTTCTAATTGTATATGACTCTTGTTTAGGCCTATAAATATATAGTTATGAGTCTAGGGTTTCATATGAGAATTCTTATGCATTGAGAAGGAGATCATAGAAAGGGTTAAAGTATAATAGGTCAAAAAAATGTTTAAGAGAGGATAGATAGGGATTCTCTTTTGGGTTTTCATAGAGAAGGTGAGTTGAGTTCTTTTATACTGATTCCTCAAGGTTTCTGTGAATAAAAGAGTAATTGGATCTTAACTCGTGGACGTAGGCAGACTATTGCCGAACCACGTATATCTCTTGTGTTCCATTTTGTGTGTGTTTTTTGTTTATTCTTTTCTATCAGTTCTTATTTCTATTGTTAATTTCCCCAACAGAATGTACATGCGATCCGTGAATGTCTAGTCTTAATGAGGGCAAAATAATAGACCAATATTTTCCAAAAAGTAATTATTTGCAATTATTTTATTAAACATGCATTTTTGTAAATGTTAAAATGGGGTACCTTTTTCGTAAACGGCCATCCCCACACAATAATAGTTACTATTTTCTTTTTTCAGTATCTTCCTTTTCTGTATTCCCCCAAAACTCTTCCCCTAATATTCGAGACTCTTAAATGGAAGTTGAAAGGGTCATTAGTGGGGATTCAAAATCAATCACCGATTTCTTCCCTTCCTATCTCTAGTTGATTCTATCACAATATCAACTGTTTGTATATCGGATGACCATCCTTTCCGTTATCATCACAATCATTAAGCTTTTTTGCACCAACTGTCGCAACAAATCCAGGGAAGATCCACCAAGTATCTGATCTGGAGCACATGGATTTGTGGGCAACCCATAATTGCTTTGATTTCTCCATTTATAATGCCACCAAATAACTGTGACAGTTTAAAATACTTACGTCTATGATCTAAAAATTGAAGAAGATGAAGCAGGAACATAATTTTGTTGAGTTTTTTGAATTTGGAAATAAAGATGTGTAATATGAATTTGCAAACAGAGACGTAATTGAAATCATACGATGTTTAAAATTGGAAAAATAGATTTCATAATGTATATAATGGCTATTCAATTATGGTGAGGTTAAAAATAAGTGTCGGCGTCAAAAAAATAGAGCGGCCAACTGGTTTTGAAGGACACAGGCGGCGATGGTTACTTACAGACGGACTTGTGGTTGATTAAATTGGATCAAACATGACACAACGTATCCTGGTTCCTTTGAACAATGAAAGTAGTAGTTGGAGGCTTGGAGGTCGGGTTGCTTGCTTGGAACGAGAAAACGGATATAGTCTGGTTGTTAAAAACACAGTGAAAAATGAAGAGAGAGTGGGAGAGCGTGAGAGAGAAAATAGGAGTAGAGGTGAGGTAATCATGATACCATTGGTTTTAGTTAGTTATGAATGCAATTACTTTAATATCCCTTACTAACTATTTTTGTGAAGCAGTAAGATACTATAAAATTGAGGTTCATCAGGTCATATTAGAAAAAAATCAACCAATGTTTTTTATCCCCCCTTCTCTCATCATTATAACTAGTAAGGAACTGGCTTCCATGCACGAGAAGTTTAAAAAATAATTAATAATAATTAATACCAAATATTATAGTTCAACGTCATTGCTAATGTATTAAGGAACTTAAGAATATGTACATGAATAATGTCATTTTAAAAAATAGATAAAACGACACTTACAAAATCATTTACTTTAATAAAAATAGATAAAACGGCACTTATAAAATCATTTACTTTAATAAAAAAAGAAACAACGATAATAAAAGTTATTTTTTGTATAAAATTGGGGAGTAATTTGTAGTAGAATATTATTGGAAAATGTTTAACGTACCCATGATTTCCGTTATGTAACGGAATGGCTGGTCCCCATTGGTCCACGCCCCAATGATTCACTCACCCTTAGGGATAATTATCAATCCAACCTTGGTTTTTAGAAAATAAGAAAACAAAAATCTTAAGTTTAATTTAGTGAAAGCTTAACTGGGTTAAAAGGGACAGGGGGTAAGTTAAGTAGCGGACCATGCTAATCAATGCTCCATATAATTCTATTTTGCTGCACTCCTATTAAAAGGGGTGATAAATTCATGGTGATTGGTTTTTAGACTCAACCAAACAAATAATTTAAAATCTACATTATATCAATAAAATGTAAAATACATGCTAAAAAAAAAAATGGAAGTAGCATAGAGAATAAATTTATTGAATCCTTTTCAGTTAATTTATTGGGTTTATAAAGAAACAAAAGGGGGTCTTAGTGTTAAGTATAATCAAAAAAATTTGTTGTCTTATTTAGGATTCAAACGGCGGCTAATAGAGCTACACGTCCCCCAAAAATTTGTTGTCTTGTTCCAAATCATCGAAACTAATACCGTAATAGAATATCATTGCAGGACATGCGTAATGCATTTAGGAATGAAACGTTCACCCAAATATATAGGGCTGAAGAACTTATGGGTGAACCAAGGTTAGATGGGTGAACCTTAACCATAGTGAAAGGAGTGTCAAAAGGGACACGTGACAACGTCAGGGGCATAACCAGATTCCCCGAGTCCAGTTATAACCGTAGAGGTTTTCTTTCCATCACCAAACCCTAACCCTAGTACCTTGAAGTGCCTTCTGAATCAAAGAGAATTGCCATTTTGGCACATAACCATGAAAGAAAGTATTCCAACAACTGCATGAAAATCAAAGGCAGGCAAGGTGCAATGGCTAATGGAACTCCATTAATCCATACTTCCTCCAGATCCAAGTAAATCACCTCCAATGCCAACCATGGAAAAAAAAAAGGACCTTTTTGACCTATGCCTAAGCCGAACTAAGGGACAAATGAGAAGATCCATCTTCGAAATAAATATCACCAAGCAAGTTCCACTACCAGAGATGTTTGAAACAAATTGTCATGTTGCAAATTAAATTAACATGCATTTATCTTTCTAAACTTTAAAGTGGTCGTCCCTAATTAAATAGCAAAAAACATTCTCAACATAACAATTATATTTTTGTTTTTGGTTAACACAGTAAACAGACACACAAACACACACACGCCTAGGCCACAAGGTCATTGCACCCACATACCCTCACAAATAGGATTTGAATACAACGACAATTAAAGGGAGGAAAGAATAAAGTTTTATTGGGTACCAAATGGTAAGCCTAAGACATAGCATTCATATGTTTACCAGTGTAGAAAGTGTTTAAATGGCCTGGGAGTAATCTGAAACGCATATACTCCCTGTTCGCTTGAACTGATGCACCCGCAATGCTATGTTGCTCTTCATCTATGTTCAGAATGGATGTGTTACCTGAAATAGAAACATAAAAGAAGCCACATTCACTAATGAAGAAGCAAAAACGGAAAGAGATCTGGAGATGAAGTAATCGTAGTGGTGTTTTTAAGTACGCAGTAAATAGTGTATACGGAATAGACGTGTCCATTAGATAAAGTTGGGAAGTGGTACCGCTTGGATATGATCACACCTCCATCTTTTGATTTTGAAAGACTCACATGATCCTCCACCTTTTATTTCTCGCCACCTCTCATCCAAAACCCCCTAAAATCCCTCTAACCGACATATCGACCCCCCCCACTCAAACAAACTTTGCTCTAAATACAAATGTCCAACCCCAAAGAGATGCGTCCACTCCCAACCCAATAAATTGAAGAGAGCCCAGAAGACGCTTAAATTTGGGATGGAGAGTTTCCTAAAATCGCTCCCTATCCGCCACTTGGACCTCTCCCTCCCTTGCTTTCATGTAGTATAATTACTAGAGGAAGGCCGTGGGATGGACGTACACCCATGATTGTTGGTGTTCGTGCTAGAAAGGCTAATATGGGAAAAGAAGCCTAAATAAGCATTTATAATTGTAGCTCGACCCTCATATTATTCTCAAAATCTTAGCTTAATTCCATGATCCAAATCTGCAGAGTTATACCCTTTGGATTTCTATACTTACGGCCTCTCTCTCTTTGTTACCCACATCTCTCTCGTGGGGTGCATAAGCATGATACACCCACATTTTTCTCATCATTATAATTATAACTAGTGGAATGCACGTGAGTGTCTAGTCCTAAAGAGTGCAAAAATTTTGTTTCTACCAATCTAAAAATCATTATCTCAACAACACTATAAAGATTTGGAGCTATCTTCTCGGTTATAACTGGACACAAAGGAGACCGGTTATAACCGTGTGACTACACATGTCCATTTCCATGTTAATTCCAATTGATCCTTGTTGCCCTCTATGCGGTGAAGATAGTGAAACCATAACTCACCTATTTCTTTTGTGTCCGTTTGCTAGAGTTATTTGGCTGGGTTTGTCTGTTCATTGGACGGGTGGCCAAGATGTGATGGGAGACTTTGCAACATGGTGGACTTTTTGGTCTATGCATCCAAATTTCAGTCTTGATAATAATCAAATGGCTGTCTTGATTTGCTCTGCCCTTTGGGCAATTTGATTTGCTAGAAACTCTCTGGTGTTTGATCAAAAAAGGCTAGAGCCTTCCCAAACAGTGGCATTGGCTACAAACTTTTTTGTTGAGTTGAGGAACAATGGTCTCCCCCGATCTAGTCAAGTGTCTGCTCCAATTCATCATCCTAGTTCTGCAGTTTCTTCTAGGTGGGAAAAGCCTGCAATGGGTTGCTTAAAAATTAACTGTGATGGAGCTTTTAATGACATTGAAGGAGCAGCAGGGATTGGTATTGTAGTCCACGATCATAACGCAATAGTCATTCTTCAAGTATCAAAAATTATCATGGCATGTTCTGCTCTCATGTCAGAAGCGTCTGTTGTTCGTGGAAGTTTAGAAATGGCTCTTAATCAGGGCTGGGTTCATTGTTCTATTGAATCAGATTCTCAATTGTTTGTCCAAGCCATAAATGATGGTTCCTCTGATTTAATTCAAGAGGTTCGTCCAATTTTTGAGGATATTCTCTCGTTGCTTAACCTTCTCTCTCAGGTGAGGGTTGTGTTCATTCGTCGTCAAGCGAATACAATAGCTCATAATCTTGCTCAACAGGCGGTCAGGTGCGTTCGATCATCCTTTTTTCTGGCGGATTCAGTGTGTGATGATCTTTGTGAACAACAGTTTCCTTTTGATCCTGGTATTTCTGAAGGTGGAGGGGGTCTATAGTGTTCAGGTTCAGCTCTGGTTTGTTTTTATTCTATATTTTCCTTTATCTGTTTTGAGGTTTCTCTCCTTGTTCTCTTTTCGACTATATATACCAAAAAAAAAAAAAAGACTAATTTTTTTTTTAATTGCTTGAAAATATATATATAAAAAAACAAATATAATCCAGATACCATGAGCAGTTGAATAGACATGGAATCCTTTTTTTGGTTGAAGAGATACGGGTATTATGCAACCCAAGTTAGAACGGTTAGTATCCATTCTAGGTTAGCAAACGGTTGGATATATCATCCCCCCCCACGGTCTTGATTTTCTGTTACAATGGTTAGTTTTAAAGAGACATAAAGGATTCGGGAGAAAAATGAACACATGCACACTTGAAGCCATCATAACATCACACAAAGACAAATGGAATACAATAGAATACACGTTTATATAGTATTCCTTATCGTTACAATGTTAAGAAACCAACGTAATACCCGTCTTCTGTAGACAGGGTGTTTGTGCCTGTGTGGTGTGTGTTTGGCTAGTGTGTGTTTTGTTGCATCGCATGTCCTGTCGTTATGCTACCTGCCAAAAAAAACTTGGGAAAAAAATTCTGTGGGGGTTGTCGCATTGCTCGGTTTGCTTCCTGCAAAAAAAAAAAAAAAAGAGAGAGAGAGAGAGAAAGAATGAATTGGGTTCTTATATTTGGTAAAGTGACGTTTCAGTAAGATTGCAATAGAAAGAAGAGAGACAAAATAAGGAGGGAGGCATAAAAAAAACCTGCAAAAAAAAATAATATGTGGGCATCGCATGGCATCTCTAGCTTCCAATTCCGATTTCCGAGAGATGTATTTTTGCAATAAGAGCACAATGACTTTTGAGTCACTCAAGAAGCATCTTTTTGGGCAATTGCAAGATATTATCAGGAAACGGTTGCTTGAGAATGCCGAGAGTTTTGAACTATTGCAGGCTGAACCAGTGTTGTCAAAGCTAATTCAAAATGGTGCTACAGTGGAACTTCCCTCACCGATTTTAGAGAGGGACGTGGGTGGGAGGGGAGTGATAAAGAGAAGAGGGGTAGTTAGAGAGAGACGTGGGATATGGAGAGTTGGGCCTCGGATTGTCTCTGGCAAAGCTAGAAAGGGCTCTCGGGTTCCATACATTGTGCGACAATTGGCGTTAAAAATGGGGGGGAAGTCATTCCATTTTCTCCCAATAATTTTGACTTCTCCCAATTTGATACCTCTCACCCTTATTCTCACACACTTATCGCCACATGTCTTATAACAGGTGGAGAAGTCAAAATCATGGCCCCATGATTTTGACTTCTCCACCACTTGTCATCTATTCTATGGAACCCAAGACAAGCCCTTTCTGACTTTGTCAGAGACAATCCAGAGCCGGAGAGTTGATATCAGCCACGTGTTTGGGGAATATTCATGTTTGTTTGAGTTGAAACTTGAAACCGTTCAGGAGAGGGGTTTGAAACCATTCAGGATATGGGTTGCAGTTATTTATGTGTGAATTTATCTTAATAACCATGTGAAATGGGCCCACCTGAATCCCGTGCTCTTAGAGCACGGTCTCGGTGGTCTCAGCCCTAAAGGGGTCTCAATAGCAAAGTCCTATTTTTAAAGTGTTTTATAAACTGATCAAAACTGTCAGTTGTCCCCTTCTATTCTTATAGAGAAATGCTAGCCCTAATCTCAGTCAAACTCTACTCTCAGTCTCCACCAACCACTTGCCCATTCTTGATGAGAGAGTGTGTTTTGACCACCATAACTGATTTGAAAATGGAAAGGTGGTTGGTGGAGGCTGAGAGTAGAGTTTGACCGAGAGTAGGGAAAGCACGCCTCATTCTTATAATCAGTCTCGTTATAAACGACAAGAAGAAAGAGGTTTTTATCTAATAAATAGGCTTAAATTATAATTTTTCTTATAAAAACTTTGAGATTTCAGACTTACTCTTTTAGGCTTTTGGTTAAGTTACCCAATTTTTTGCAAAATTGTCATTCTTCGACCTCTATTTTTTTTTCCTTCCAAAAATAATGTTTTTTTTTTCTCTTTCCTTATGTTTGGTTGTTGAGATAATAAATGAAAATATAGAAAATAAAAGAGAATAGGGCAAAACACATTAGAAATCCTTTTTTTTTTTTTTTTTTTTCATGTTTTTGCCTATTTACTTAACAACCAAACATAATTTAGGGTAGAGAAGACACGGTAAACCTAGTTTAAAAAACATAAACACGAACAGCTATTCTAGCTTTCCACTTCTTCTCCTCCGGTTTGTTCTTGGAAAATCTCATCCTCTTAAGACTCATGAATCACTCCAGCTTTGGATACTTTCCTTTAAAACCTCCTTAAAAGCACTTCTTCTGGCTCGTTCTCATCAACGACAATTTGAACATTGTAAGCTGTCGGAGCGAAGGGTTAACGATCGAATCAATTGAATCGTTGAAGCTATCGTTTTCGATCCATGAAACGGATTTCCTGGATTTGGCCGAAATTGGAGTCTGAATCGAAGCAAAAGAAAGGAGAAGCGATCGACAAGAGGGATTTGAGGTATTGCTAGATAGAGAGGGAGAGATCAGAGAGAAATTGAGATTCTTTGAGAAACAGAGTTGCAGAAAACGGCAAGTAGTCAGCCATTGATTTTTTGGTTTAAAGAACAAAAGGCTTAAATGTTATGAACGTTGATAATGAAGGGAGGAATATATGGAGATGAGGGCATAGGACTGGTTATATCCTTATTATTTTCTCTAACAGAGATCTATGTCCTGCTTCAAGATAATCTCCAGCCCTGTTGGCGTCCTCATCAGGTTTAAATCACTGAAATAAAAACTTGGAGGTTGAAGAGAAGGGTAGTTTTGAGTTCAAAAATCTCTTAGAAGCCTAAAGAAATAAGTTTGAAATTTCAAAACTTAAGTAGAGCAAATTAAAAAACTTTAAACCTATTTTGATAAAGGAAAATTGTCACCTCCTTGGGCCGAGGAGGTGAGTTAAAGCCTCGTCTCTCTTTTTTGGGCCACGTGTCCCTTTTTTACTCTCATTAATTTTGGTTGAGATTTAGCCATTTCGGTTCACACATCTACCCTTGGGTTTAAGAAAAAAATTAACCAGAGGAAGTGGTTAATTTTTTAACCATAGTTCAGAGGGTTTGTGAGAGCGAGGAGGAATACTCCCCTCCTCGGCACGAGGAGGTGACTATTGCTCGTAAGAAGAAATGCAAGATAGAATGATGATGATGATGATCTCTCATGTATGTGGGAGTTTCCAGTCCTTTTACGTAATTTTTTACTTTGATCGGCCAGTTGATTGATGGGCCCACGTGGTTGTACCATGAAAGACAGGATTGATCCAACGGTCCTAACCATGACATCAGTAGGGTTTTGTTACATTGTTTACTATCCCGACTCCCATGCAATACAAGATGACTACTTGGATGTCATTCAATTCCTCCCATGCAATGCCTCCACTGTAGGTCAAGTCCATACCAGCCCAAGGCCCAAATCGATGTCCAGACCCCTCATAAGGGTCTAGGGACCCTATGGCACCCCTTACAAACCCCGATCTTGGCTAAATTTTTAAGAAATTGGAAAACTACCAGAATGTTGGTATTGTATCTACCGACATTTTGGAGCACTTATTTATTTCAGTAAAACCTTCACTCCAGATGCATCACAGCCTTGCCCCAAGACCTAACTCGAGGCCCAAACTTCACCTAAGGGTCCCAAGACCCTCTGGTGCTTTCCCCTTTGCTCCCCCATGGTTGTAAAGCCATTCTTTTGGAGAATAGTGGAATTGGCGGTAATTACAGTACTGCAAATTTCATTCTATGAAGAAATGAAATTTGTGGTAATTACAGTATTGTAAATTCATTCTATGAAGAATTGAAATTGGCAGTATTACTATTACCGTCAATTCTGAGTTCTGTAAACAGCTGCTTTTCTCAGGGTCCAGACCAAGTAAGAGGCCATTCTAGGCCCTGTTATGCTCCCTGGACCCACCTCAGACTCCGACCTGATCCTAACTAGGGTTAAACTTAATCCCTGTTAATTTACCTTAACCCTAGTTAATCAAACGAACTTGGAAAAGTCCCATAAAATCTAACAAAAATACAAAACATACAAAATCTATCTTTGGTCATTCCTAGGCCCTCCTTAACCATGGTTAATAGTCTTAACCATGGTTAGTTTAACCTTAGTCACTCTTGTGCTACCTAGCCACTCTGGTGCAACCCTTGGCCTCCTCGGTCAATCTACCATAGCCTCTGGGCTAACCCTAGCGACTCTGGTGCACACACACACACACCCCTCCGACATGGGTTAAAATGCCTCCCGAACTACACTTGGTTTGATCCCTCTCCGGTGGGTATGTAGGTAACCCAACTCGGGTTCGACCCTAGTTAGGATTTTCTCTTTCTTGGGTTAGCACAATCTAAATACTTAGGTATTTTACTAATTTTGACTTAATTTGGCTTAAACCTAGGGAGTAGGTAATTGTCTTAGACGAGGGACCCGGGGTGCCTAACACCTTCCCCAAGACTTAATCGAACCGCTTATCGTAACTCTAATCGAGACCACTAATCTTAACTTAATCCCGGGTCCTATTCCCTCAAAATAAATAGGTGGCGACTCTTAGTCAACCCATGAGCCCCCCTAAAGGCCATTTTAGTGTCGTTCATCCACATGGCCCGACCTGAAAAGAAAGGCAGTAAAATCTCGCGTTCACACTTACTAAAAAAAGTTATTCTAATCTTTAGGAGTTCTGTATTTTTTGGAATCCTAAATTAACTTATTAAAGAAAAATAAATCAAGATTACACGAGATTTTTTAGTAAGATTTTCTATTGATTAAATCGTTTTTAATCTCTTTAATGGGTCCCACTAAGAGTAGATCTAAACAGCACTTTAATTTAAATAGGAATCTACTAATACTAATATATGTGAATGAAAGATATATAACCTACGAATTCTAAACAAACTATATTTCTTTATCAAAGTTTTTAATTTTAATTGGTGACCCAATTAAAGTTTGGTTATACTTTAAGTTATGTATTAGCTAAAATAAGTTAAAGGGTATTTACGTCCAAGTAAAGTTTTGCATACTCCTTGTACTTTTATTAGTAGAATGATTATAATAGTAAATGAGGCGTGCATTTACCAAGTTGAATACATGCATGTTCAAGCTCAACTTGCTAACCAGATGAGCTTGGCTCATTAATTAGATAAATAAGCTCAAATGAGTTCTTAACGAGTCAAGCTCAAGCTGTTCGCGAATAGCTCAATTAGATACTCCTAGATTTGTATGATGATTGCAAATATGCTATTATGTTATATGTGGGATATATGACTGTGCACCTGATTGCAACACTTATTTATGTATAAATCTTATGCACCTTACTGATTATTGAGTACTTAAAGCATGTGTTAGCCGACAAGAGTTTCAACACATTCCTTTGTTAACTCCTTGTTTTGTTGAAGATTTCCTTCAAAGCCAAGTCAACTAGATTGTGAGTTATCTAGTGCAACTCCGATTGTCAGTTCAGTTATCACGGTTATGGTATACATGCTTGTGTTATCTTGATTAAAACACATAAGTTGCTAGAAGACAGGATTACCCTTGATGTTCAAGTCTCTAACGTCATTTATGGAATGAATTGACTTTCAGCTTAACTTGGGAGTGTAAACTATTTTGAGAAAAATATTCTCACTTGGTTAACTAAGGTTTATAATTCCGATGACGAAATTCTTATGAGGAGGAGAGGATGTAGAGAACCAAATTTTTATTTATTGATAATTGTATCATTCATTTGATGAATGCAAAAACCTCCCAGGCTAATTTGATATGTTACATGTATGAAAAATAAAACAAAAAGAGGAAAACAGGTGAATCCGACCGACTTTTGGACAGTAAGGGCAAACACATGATTTCTTGTGGGAAAACGTGAAGGCTTGAGTTTTAAACTTGTAAATACTCACTTAAAATCCCAAATTCATAAATTTGTGTCTTCTAAACATTAGAGACCTATGGTTAGAGAGAGAAAGACAAAGAAAAGTTTGACTTTGATTGTTCCTGTTTGAATTCCAAATTAATTAGGATTAAGTTAATCTTATCTAATCCTAATTAGTTTCTAATTTAATAATCTTGGTAAACTTTCTTGTGAAGCAATCATTAATTAGAGTATTTTTGTCAAAATATGTAAGATCTAATCTTTTGAGAATAATTAAGAGGAAAGAAAATAAAAACAAAAAAAAGATTTTCTCTTACATGTAATATAATGAGAGTTAAACTTTAGGGTAATGATGATCTTAAGGTAACATCATTACTCTTGAAAAAGTGAGTCCGTGAGTTCCTCCTTATATAATAATAATAGTTATTAACTTATTATTATTATTGTTGATAAATTGAAAGTTTCGGGTCTACAGGGTCATCCCGTTGCCTATAATAAGGTTAATGTATTTATTTTCTAACTTCTAAGAGTATAAGGTTCTAATCTTGAGTTTTCGATACTAACCCAAAAGTTTTGGGGTTCTCTACATTTATCCAACTTAACGGGTTGTTTTGACCTCTAAGGATTTAAAATCGAGACATCTCTATTAGACAAGTAATTGTTCCCCTTCAAATAAAATTTTCAACACATCTTGAATCATCCAATTCCAATAACCGAGTCAAAAGTTACAAGTCAAATATCGGAACAAGTTTTGAGAACGAGATTTTTTCCGAAAAATGCTGATTCCGACTTTTTAAATATTTTAGTGTTCCAAACCCTATATATATCATTTATTCCGTGGTTTTAGGGTTAGAGAAACATTATAAGAGTTTTAGAGATTCAAAAATGGAGAAAACCTAGTGATGCCGCTCAAATATTTGTTAATAACATTAACAAATAAAAATGAAGATAAATAAGGATAAAATGTGATGATTGTTGCAATTTCTAAAAGATCATAATCTGGAAACAAGATAACAGGGGTCTACTTGAGGACTCACTCACCCAAGGGTTGGGACTCACTCACCAACTAGAGGACCACTCAACTCTAATAGAGTTGCAAGTTCCCCAATTCAAAAAAGTGTTTCAAATTCAAAGGTACCTTCTATTCTTCCTAAAGCCTTATTTATAAGGCAAATCCCAAAAGTGACGGTTAGAGAGAGAGAAAGAGGGAGAGAGAAAGTCTCTTATTCATTTAATGCCTTGTCCCCTTTTGTAAGGCTTTATCAACTCCTTGTAAGAACTTGTCCCTCATTGACTTTTACCCATCCATTGTGACCGTTGGAGAGAGGGAGAAGATCCCATGCTTGGAGGTGGTGGGAGATGATCCCATGCTCCCATCTCATCGTATTGAGCTACATCATCCTCTCCCTGTTGAAAAGAACTCATCCTCGAGGTTGGCCTTATGATGCTTTCCCAAGTGTCTTTATCAAGCTCCTTCAATTCTTGCTCACTAACCCAAGTGTCCTCAGATTCGGGTTTATTTTTCCACCGGACAAGATATTGTGTGTATATGCCTCTTCTAGTAGTGATGGAACATGAATCAAGCACATCCAAAATTTTGGGAAGATTGGTTGGTGTTGGCAATTCCATAGTATCGACACTTGGCAAGGGTTGGTGAGGGCTACCATGATAAGGATAAAGATCGGCAATATTAAAGATAGGACTTATTCTCATCCCATTGGGTAGCTCAAGGCGGTATGCATTAGGCCCAATCTTTTTGAGAATGGGACATGGGCCGACCTTCTTATTTTTGAGCTTGTGATATGTACCCTTTGGAAATCTTTTCTTTCGTCAAGTAAGCCATCACCAAATCTCCTTTTTCGAACTCAACTTGTCGTCTTCGGGAATCATAAGCTTCTTTGTAACGGTTGTTGGTTTGTTGAAGTTGGGCTTTTACTTGTTCTTGCACCTCTTTGATATGGTTAACAAATTCTTCTGCTTCCATGCTACTTCTACTTGGGTTGGGGATGGATACCCGATCCAAGATATGACTTGGATTTCTCCCATAAACAACTTCAAATGTGGTCTTTTGTGTGGAACGACACTTGGAGTTTTTGCAGGCAAATTCGGCTTGCGGCAAAATGATGTCCCATTGCTGTGGATGGTCACTTGCAAGGCACCGAAGAAGATTTCCTAGAGACCGGTTTGCAACTTCGGTTTGTCCATCAGTTTGTGGATGATAGGCACTTGAGAATTGGAGTTGAGTGTCAATGAGCTTCCACAAGGTAAGCCAAAAGTGGCTCATAAATCTTGTGTCTCGATCCGATGGAATGGTCCTTGGCACACCATGAAGTCGGACTACTTCCTTAAAAAAAAGGTTAGTGATATGTGAAGCATCGGAAGTATTTTTACATGTGATGAAGTGCACCATCTTCGAAAACCAATCAACAACAACAAAAATTGAGTAAAAACTACGTTGAGTTTTTAGTAATTCAAGAACAAAGTCCATACTAATATCTTCCCATGGATTATTGGGGATTGGTAAGGGCTGATAAAGTCCACAATTTTGTGTTCGACCCTTGGCCTTTTGACATGTCATGCAATTTTTGACATACCGCTCCACATCGCAGTTTAGTTTGGGCCAAAAGTAACGGTCACGGACCAAGGCTATGGTCTTATCCCTACCAAAATGTCCTCCTAAGCCACCACCATGTAGCTCGGATATAATGTGTTCCCTTAGAGATCCTTGGGGAATGCAAAGTTGATTTCCTTTGAAAAGATAATCTTCCACAATTGTAAAATTATCATTTTGCCCATTTTTACATTCTTCCCAAATCTTACCAAAACATGGGTCTCATAATTTTCTGGTAAAAGGTCAAACCCAATGACCTCAAAAGTCATTGTCTTAAGAAGACAAAGCTTTCGACTAAGTGCATCCGCTACTTTATTCATTGCACCAGATTTGTGGCGGATCACAAAGTCATATTGCTATAAATTAGAGACCCACTTAGCATGTTTAGCATTAAGTCTCTTTTGGGCATTAAGGAAACGAAGGGCCTCATGATCGGAGTATAATACAAACTCCTTATGAATTAAGTAGTGACGCCAAAACCTTAAGGCTTGTACCACAGCATAAAACTAGAGGTCATTAAGTAGAGTAACGAATCCTAGCATTATTGAGTTTCTTACTAAAGTAGGTGATTGGGTGTCCCTTTTGGCTTAAGACGCCCCCAATCCCTATGTGGGATGCATCATACTATACTTCAAATACTCCTCAAAATTAGGTAAAGCAAGTATGGGCGCTTCAACCAATTTTTGTTTAATTAAATTAAAACTTTCTTCTGCCTCTTGAGTCCAAACAAACTCCTTGGATTTTAAGCAATTGGTCATGGGGGCAACGACGGTGCTAAAATTCTTGATGAATCGCTAGTAGAATGTTGCCAAGCCATGAAAGCTTCGCACTTCGGTGATTGATCTTGGAGCTGGCCATTCTACAATGGCTTTAACCTTATCTTCATCCACTTTGATACCTTGTGATGAGACAACGTAGCCCAAGAAGGTTACACTCTCAACATGAATGAGCACTTCTTAAGATTACCATAAAGCTTTTCCCTGCGCAAAACTTGCAAAACTTGACGTACATGATTAATATGTTCATCACAAGAAGAGCTAAATATAAGAATATCATCAAAATATACAACCACAAATTTTCCAATAAATGATTTCAGCACTTGGGTCATAAGTCTCATGAAGGTGCTAGGTGCATTTGATAGTCCGAATGGCATTACAAGCCACTCATAAAGTCCTTCACAGGTTTTTAAGGTTTTCCACTCATCACCCGCTTGGATCCGAATTTGGTGGTACCCACTTCTAAGGTCAATTTTAGAAAATATTTTTGCACCATGTAACATATCAAATAAATCATCAAGTCGGGGTATGGGAAATCTATATTTCACCGTAATTTTGTTGATGACCTGACTATCAACACACATCCTCCAACTCCCATCTTTCTTAGGAGTAAGAAGTGCCGGTACATGGGCTTAGGCTTTCTTGAATGAGTCCTTTCTTTAACAAACCCTCTACTTGTCTTTGGAGTTCGGCATGTTCCATTGGACTCATTCTATAATGTGGTAAGTTAGGCAAGGTGGCACCCTGAACCAAATCAATTCGGTGTTGGATGTAGTCGGTACACATGGTTCTATCCCATGAAACTTAAATTTGAGGCTATGGCTTGCTTTGAACACTTCTGTAAACTTGTGGAGAATTTATTCTCATGCAAAATTAAGTTCTTTCAAAGTGATGGGGGTGGTGAATTTGTTAGTCATTCATTTTCAAACCTTCTTGCTTCTCATGGGATCTTTCATCATCGTTCTTGCCCATATACCCCCGAACAAAATGGGGTAGCTGAACGCAAACACCGTCATCTTGTAGAGACCGGCAATACCTTATTATCTCATTGTGGGCTTCCAAAAACTTACTGGCTTGAAGCTTTCTCTACAGCCATTTACCTCATTAATCGGCTTCCTACACCCATTCTGCAGAATCGTTCCCCATATGAAGTACTCTTTGGCAAGACACCAGACTACCTTCTTCTAAGGACCTTCGGGTGCACCTGCTATCCCTTCCTTGGTGTCACTCGCAAGGATAAGCTTAGTCCTAAATCTGTACCTTGCATTTTTCTCGGCTATGCCTCCTCCTATAAGGGTTACCGCTGCCTAAATCCCTCCACTGACCAGATTCATATCTCTCGGCATGTTACCTTCAATGAGAATTCTTTTCTCTTTTCTACTCAATGCAGGGACAGCAAACCTTCTTCTCCATCATGGACAACTTTACCAAGCTCACCTCCACCAATTGCATCATCCCTTTGGCAACCACAGACACATGCTTCGCCCCCTGCTTCTGAAATCAATGCTCCAAGTGCTGCTCCTTTACTTCCCGCTACTGCTACCAACCCCTTGCCAACCGGATCCACATGTTCGTCCACCCCTCCAGTTGTTGTTCCTCCATCATCCCTACAACCACCATGTTCTCCTTCAATTCAACGCCTACACCCTACCTGCACTCCAGAGCAGCACCCGAGTTCTCCCACATCCTCTTCCCCTACTGCCACACTTTAATCTGCTGCTCACCAATCTGCCATCCAGCTTGTGGTTGCACCCTCTCAACCACCAACTCCCATCTCTGCTCTGTCCCCACCGGCTACCACTTATCTTCATCCAATGACCACACGCCTCAGGGATGGTACTATAAAACCTCGAGCATGGGCAGCCACCCGCTATCCCCTATCAGTTGCTCTTCTCTCTCATACATCCATAGGTCCTCTTGAGCCCACTTGCTACACCCAAGCTACCAAGATTCCTGAATGGCGCCACGCCATGACTGAGGAATTCAATGCTCTTTTGCGAAATCAAACTTGGTCACTTATACCCTACCAAAAGCATATGAATGTTGTCGGATGCAAATGGGTTTTTCGACTCAAGCACAAATCTGATGGTACTATTGAACGGTACAAAGCACCCCTAGTTGCAAATGGGTTCCATCAACAGCTTGGGTTGGACTATGCCGAAACATTCAGTCCCGTTGTCAAATTTACAACCATTCGCACTGTGCTCGCGGTCGCTCTAGCTCGCAACTGGTCTATTCGTCAGCTCGATGTTCGGAATGCCTTCCTGCATGGATCTCTACATGAGGAAGTTTTCATGAGTCAACCACCTGGTTTTGTTGATGCTGATTGTCCCTCTTATGTTTGTCGACTCCACAAAGCCATCTATGGACTCAAACAAGCCCCGAGGGCTTGGTTTCAGCGCTTTAGCGATGTGCTTTTGGAAAATGGGTTCTTTTGCAGCAAAGCTGATTCCTCTATGTTTGTACGTCACTCTTCTGCTGGTACTCTTATTTTGCTCCTTTATGTCGATGATATAATCCTTACAGGGACATCCCAAACATTGATTCAATCCTTCATTTCAGTCCTTCATTCCACATTTGATATGAAGGATCTTGGTGACCTACATTTCTTTCTTGGGATGGAAGTCTCTCGATCATCTCACGACCTTCGCCTCACTCAAACTAAGTATTCCCTTGGTCTTCTAGATCGCATGGATATGACTGGTGCCAAGCCCTGCACCACACCTTCTACCCTTGGATCCAAAATGTCCTTACATGTCGGTATTCCTCTACCAGACCCTACGCCATATCGACAAATTGTAGGTGCTCTACAGTACTTAACAATGACTCGACCAGATATTACGTATGCAATTAACCAGGTCTCTCAGTTCATGCATCGACCTACTGATCTCCATCTCATGGTTGTCAAACGTATTCTCCGTTACATCAAGGGATCTCTAGGATATGGCCTCTACTTCCAATCCTCTTCTTCTTCTCACCTCCGGGCCTATTCTGATTCAGATTGGGCAGGTTTTCCGGATAATCGACGTTCCACCACAGGTTTCTGTGTATATCTTGGGCCAAACCTCATCTCTTGGGCCAGCAAAAAGCAACCTACTGTCAGTCGCTCTAGTGCAGAAGCTGAATATCGTGCTCTCACTACCACTGCAGCTGAAACAATTTGGATCCGATTTCTGCTTCGTGATCTTGGTATTTCTAGCACTTCTCCAACTCAGCTTTTTTGCGACAATGTTAGTGCCACCTACATGGCCTCAAATCTCATATTGCATGCTCGCACTAAGCATATCGAAATTGATTACCACTTCATTCGCGAACGTGTTGCTCAAGGTGATTTGCGAATCATCTTCATTCCAACCACTGATCAACCAGCTAATGTTCTCACCAAGTCATTATCAGGTCCTCGCTTTCGCCTTCTTCGGTCCAAGTTAATGCTTCACCAACCATCAACTTGCGAGGGCGTATTAGAGGATACTCCATATCCTATACAAGGCACACCGGATTAGTCTCCTCTCTAAGGAAAGATACTCCCAGAATAGAAGTATCCTATACCAATCCAATCTCTCAAAGATCTCACATATTGTTTACATTCTGTACATTCCTTGTAGCTCATGACAGTGAGTTGTAACCTATTGTATTCACACCATTCACATCATCTATATATGTACTGAAAACACAAACGGAGATGTATTCAAGTTGCCCATTACAATTGTATAGCAGAGCATACTCTGCCCTTGTCTTCTTTAAGCTATTATATGGCACGTCCCATGCATTGCATCCACCCAAAAAAAAAATTTGAGTTGGGTTTGGATCTATCGCAAGATTATTCGATTAAAATTCAATTCAAACAATAATGATGACGATGTGGTCTATATAACTTTGTAAATATATTATGCATTTTCTTGCCATAATTTTATTTTAAAATTAAAATATTAATTTTTAAAGATATTAATATTAATCGAATTTGGATTTGAATTGGGCAAATCAGATGCAATCTCAAATAGGATTCAAATTTGTCAGATTTTTAGTCAGTCAAATCTTATTTGAATCCCATCCGTTTAAAGCACTAGTTGCCACCACGAATTAGCACTTGTTACTCTGATCAACTCCTTCAAACGATGAACAAATGCGGCATTTCAAACTATAATATTATTCCAAGTGATATGATTTTCTACGTCGGCACAAACTGGTGATAAGGGAACAACGCGTTATTTAGAGAAACCATTACCGTTTGTGTGACAGAAAAGAAACAGTTGATAAGGCAAGACTTTGACTTTTATGAGTCTGGATTGGGACCTTCCTTCTCTGCAATCCTCTTCGTAAACTTTTCTTCAGTAGTGCCTCTTCATCTCCTTGAATTATCAGCAAAGAATGAAATTAGGATGGAGCCTTTGTTGGGTTCTGATTCACCTTCTCATTCTTCTAAACTCAATCAAAACCCAACCTTTCATCGCCAACCTCTCCACTTCATGGACTAACAACCCCTCCTCCATTGACTATTCTCCCAATTCTACAATGTATCCATGGTGAGGTTCCTCCTTTACAGAGGATCAGAAGGCTTTGCCCAGGTTTTGGCTGCGGCTTCTACTGCAATGGAAATTGCAATAATTTCATCTTCGCGATCGTCATCGTTAAAATCACCATGCGATCTCCTCCCCTTCCTCGAGTAGTCTGGTCAGCCAATCGAAACAACCCCGTTAGAGAAAATGCAACTTCGCAACTCACCCCAGAAGGAGATCTGATATTGCAAGATGTCGATGGTACTTTGGTTTGGTCTACTAACACAAGTGGCAAGTCAGTCACAGGCTTAAACATGACTGAGGCAGGAAATCTAGTGCTCTTTGACAGAAACAACAGTGCAGTCTGGCAATCATTTGATCGCCCGACACACTCGTTACTTCTCATGCTGACTTGATTGTCGGAGTGCCCTTGCATTCCACAACCACTACACTCTTAGAGGGAACGAGCGTACTAGCCAACCAAAAGCAAACACGCATTCCTAAGATATCATATATATCATGTAATTTTCCCTCACAAATTTTCCTCTGCTATATGTTTCAAATGCGTGGAGAGCATTGCCGAATTCTGAACTAGAGTGAATGTATGGATCTCACCCATGTATTGCAAATAGATCAAAATGCTACCATTGGGACCTTGAGAAGTCTGAAAAGTAAATAATCGGAATCATCGGACCTCATCCTGCACATTGGTTGCCCTCTCTTTTTGTTTCTCTCTTCTCTTTACTTCTCTTTACTTGGATTGGAGCATGGGAATTTTTTACCAACAATTATTCAAAGGTATTAGTACCGTTTAGTCACCCTAAGTCAAAAATATCACCTGTTCAAGCTTCACACGTTTATGAGTCTAAAAAAATAATGTCAAAAAATCAATGCCTATTTAGCACCAAGGTTAAAACATTAAGCCTATTTAGGAGAAAACCTCTTTTAATAAATAAAAATACTCTCTACTTTATTAAAGAGATGAGGTGATTACTGATCCTCGCCCTCTCAAAGCCCTTTTAACTACCCTTGAATTATGGTTAGCAAGTTCTAACCCTTATGGTTAAAAAAATTATTATTTTTAAAACCAAGGTTAGATGCTTTAATTCAAAGGATTTATGAATCTTAACCACGGTTAAAGGGAGTTAAAAGGGGACATGTGGCAAAAATAAAAGGGACAAGAGGCATTTTCCCCTTCTCGTGTTGAGGGATTATTTTCCCTTTATTAAAGTGGGAGTTGCGATCATATTTGATTGTGATTGAACTCAGGAGAGTTTGATTGCGATCGAACTCTTCCGAGTTCAATCGCACCCACAGGTCCACATATATCCCTTTTAGCACACCTTAATTGAGGTTAAGATTCCCTAACCCATAACGTTCAACAATCTAACCTTGGTTTTTAGAAAAAAAGATTAATAGTAACCCTAAGGGTTAAAACTTGTTAACTAGAGTTAAAAGGGCTTTGCGAGTTCAATTGAACTCTTTTGAGTTCAATAGCAATTGGACAGGATCCAGACTCTAAAACTGGATTTTATAATTATAGTCGTGCTAGCTCTACTCTCAGCTAGACATTCCCTACTCTCAATCAAAAATCAACACTTTTTGATGTTTTCAGCCAAAAACCAACACATGTCATCGCTTTAACAGGTGTTGGTTTTGGTTAAGAGTATGGAATGTTTGAGAGTAGGGCTTTTGTGTCAATACATAACTAAAGAAATATATATGGTGTAAAAAAGAGGGTATGTATGAAATTACATAATATAAAGAAATCAGACTCTCCTCTTTACTCTCCAAACTTCAATTTCTGGAATTCTAGAAGTGCTGACGTGATGCCTCTAAAAAGGAGAGTAATTTTAGGGGATTGTGATAAGAGGGGTAGAGGGGGAATGTAGAGAAGTATTAATCCATTGGAGGGATTTTAGGGGATTGTGATAAAATGGAGAGAGAGAGAGAGAGAGAGAGAGTGTGTGTGTGTGTGTAGATATGTATTAATCTATGTGAGAGATTTTAGGAAAGCAATTTATTTATTTTATTCACACCCGTGCATTGCACGGGTGTCTACTAGTTTGTGTATATATATATATATATATATATATTCTTAACATACTAAAATAGGCATAATTACCGCTTAGTCACCGTAAGTCAAAAATATAACCTAAAAGGGCATGGTTTGAAAAGTTTTACCAAAGAGGGTATGTATTTCAATATTACCCTTATTAGTGTTTGAGTTTTATATGAATAGCTAAGGGGTAAATATGTCAAAAGCATACCTTTTAACTAATAAAAATGCAAAGCATGCCTTTTTTGATAAATATGTCAAAAGCATGCCCTTTTAGGTAATAAAAATGCAAAGCATGCTCTTTTAGGTGAAGCGGCCTATTAAAATATTTAAAATGTACTTACTTCATTTAAATACTAAAATTAAGTATATATATATATATATACACACATATATAATATTTTACATGATAAGAATACCCTATATATAATTATAAACTTATACTGAAATTTTTGCTAACAACGTAATTTCTTTACCTAGGATAATAAAGTAAAAAATTTCACCTAATATAAATAACTATATCCAATGAACTAAGCTGCTCTAAGCTGCTCGCAAACAACTCAAGCTCGGCTCGACTTTGTTTATTAAAGCTCAAGTTTATTTATTTAATAAACAAGCCAAGCTCAAGCTTAATTTTCAAACAAGCTCGAACACACCACTACTCGGCTCGACTCAATAACACCCCTAGAGGCAACCCTCCTCCTTTTAGCTTTAGGTGGGTTGATTGAAATTACTACATACACCTATATTATTCACGTTACCTTAAGGGTGCACTGGATAGATGGAAAGCTCGCACCGATGATTGGATCAAAATTAATGTGGATGTGGCTGTCTTACCCTCCAACTTAGCTGCAGGGACTGGTATCATTGTGAGAAATGTGGCTGGAGCCACAATTCTAACTCGGTGTAAGCCTCTCATAGGTGGGAGTAGTCGAGCTACTGAAGTAGAAGCAATAAGGCTAGGACTTCAAACTGCCACTGACCTTTGATGGCCCAAGGTGATCATTGAAGACATTCGTCTCCTAAGCCGGCAAGGCTCGTGTGTGGACTTTCGTTTTATCAACAGGCAAGCAAATATGGCAGCCCATCTGATTGCCATTGCAGCCCTCAATGCTAGCATCAACAAATTCTCCTCTTTCTGTATGTTTTAACTGGGACCCGTTCCCATGATGATCAGGGACATCTCACTGTAATAGCTCATTTTTTATGAAATGAAGCTCACCCTTTAACCAATAAAAAAAAACTAAAGAGTAAAGACACGTATGAAGAGGTTCGGCAGATCTATAGGCTTGGTCCGAACCTCTAGATTCCCAAGCCTCCTAAAAGAGCTGCAGCTTTTGTTTCCTACGTGGGTCCTACTATTACTCCTCCGGCTCGGGATGGGATTTGAAATGTCTCTCGCCGGATCAAAATCATCTGGCCTCCTCTTTGTGAGTGACATGTGGTGATAAAAAGGGGAGAAGATATCAAATGGAGAGAAGTCAAAAAATAGGGGGGGATTTCGGGAGGGATTTACACGGGTATACCAACTAATGTATACCAACTAATGTAAGCCTAGTTCGGTTTAGTTGGCATAGGTTTCTTGAACTTCGTGAGCCTATGTATCCTGATCTTGTAAAACAATTTTATTCTCATCTAACCTTTGACAAAACCGCCCAAAAATTCTCATCCTGTGCTCATGGAAAACTCATTACTTTTAAGCTAATCGACCTTAGATCAATTCTTAAATTGCCCGATGGGGATTTCCAGGAATGCTCCACTAATTAGTGGGTATCCCATGAGGGTTTCAATGTAATTGATACATTGAAAGTGATGTGTATTAACAAAAACATCATTGACCCTATCCTTCCTAAGCTCAAGGACCTAACCCTTGATGTTAGGCTTGCACACCACATCATCACGTATGATATTCTTCCTAGAGGTGGTGGCAGGGATTTCATTACTTTCTTCGATGTTTTTCTTATTTGGTGCATTCTAACCACCCAACACATTGACCTATCTTTTATCATAGTCAATGTCATGAAGGACACTACCAAGAAAACTTCTGGCAGATTACCCTATGGTCTAGCTCTTATCCGGATCTTCAAGCACTTCAAAGTGCCATTGGACTCATATCAAGACAAGAAATCCATTTCCAACATTGATGTGTACTCCAAAGCTACCATTATGAGGATGGGTTACTCTTTTATAGAATCTAGCATTGTTTGGGTTCCTAAATCTCAAACCATCCCTTCTTCTACTCCATCTGTCATTTCTGACACTTCCATTCCTATTTCCTCTCCCCCACCTTCTCACCCTTCTATACCTCCTTCCACCTCTAATCCACTCACTTCCATTCCATCTCCTACTCACTCCTCTCCTGTCCATTCTCCCACTCTTCCATCTTCTCATTCAGCTGAGCCAGTTCATGCAGCAGCAGACCAGACAGAGAGTGTAGATCCAGTTCATGAGCCAGCAGTAGAGACTGAGGCTGAGGCTGTCTGGGGAGACATTTTGATAGATACTGATTTTCCTGAGTCCTCCCACAGACAGACTTCAGATCATTGTGAGGACCCAGGACATCATTTTGCATCTCCTCCTAGATCTACTCCATTTTCAGATGAGCTGATGAGTGTGATGGTAGCTCAGATTGCTTCCATGGCTTCTAGCATGGAGCAATTTTAGTATGAGATGAGGCAGAGTCAACTGCAGCTCCTGGCTGAGACTAGAGAGAGGCTGTCTTCATTAGAGTCCCAAATGGATCTTCTTCAGTTTGAGATGAGGTCTAGAGAGGTAGTGCTTGAACCTAAGTTTACTGAGATGACAATATCCAGTGAGATTGTAAATAATAGAGTGGATTCTATCATCTCACATGTAGAGAGATAGGCAGTTGAAGCCAATGTAATTAGTGATCGACTGAGTCCTGACATGACTAGTGTTGGAAATGCAGTAAATGTCCAAGCTAGGTATCTTCACAACATGGCTAGTCTATTAGATTCATAGGCTCCAGTAGTTGGAGAGATGGCAGCTAAGTTTGATGACCTTGCTTTAGAGATGCTTCTTATCAAGAAGAAGTTGGAGCTTGTTTCCATCACAAATGATGTGGAAATTCCCTCTCACCCTCCTCCTCAACCTCCTCACAGTCAGCCACCTCCAACCACTCCTTTAATCCCTCCTGCAGAACAGCCTCCCTCCAAGGCTGAAAATATTACATAAGAGCAACCTGATGTGATCTCCTCCTCATTTGAAGACATGTCCAAGACTGCCAAGCCCAAGCAGCCAACCTCAAAGCCCGATAGGCCTTCCAAGAGGTAGAAGATTTGATGAAGACTTCATTTTTTTTTCTATTTTTATGACTTTTGTGTTTTCTTTTTTGACTAAATGTAATGACTGATCCTTCATGTATCTTTGATGCTATATATGACATTACATTATCTTTTGTCCCATCATCTCTTGTTTACTTATATTGTTTCTTTTGTATCTTATTTTTGATGATGCTAAGGGGGAGAAAATGTGAAAATTATGAGTGTGAATAATAAATTTAATTTGACATGACTTCTTTGTGGAACTTCTGTTGGTTCCAAAATTCAATCTTGTGTGTTGTTAACAATTCTAAGTTAAAATCTTGGTCATGGAACTTCTCTTGATTCCATAACTTAAATTTAAATGCTTTTGACTGATTCTTGAATGATATTGCAAATGCTTTAAACTTCATTATAATCTGAAATTTTTATACGATGCATTTGTTGAGGGGGAACTCATCCCAAGTCATTCACATTATTATGTCATCATCAAAAAGAGGGAAATTGTTAGCCTCAAGGTTACAACTCTAAGTACCCTTACTAGTTTCGATGATAAAACAATAATAGAATGAACTTTATGATACTAATTCTTCCTTTTAAGATGGGAAATTTCAGAATATTAAGATTAACTTTCAAATCATTAAGTATTAAAGAAGTCAATCATTCAAGGTCATTAAGGTCAAAGTTCAAGTGCTAGTCCTTCAAATGAAAAAGCTTCAAGAACTCATGACACTGCATGAAGATCCATCTAGAGTGAAGCTTCTCAAATCAAGAATGAAGATCATCTCTCAATGAAGACTAGTGTCTCAGTTTAAGATTGTTTAGGACCTTGTAAAGTCCTCAAGACATTGGAAAAGAATTTCTCAAAGTGACCTAGATAGACCCTAGGAGACATAGTATAATTTGGACATCAATCTAAGGCCCTAAAAATGATTAAAATGATGTTAATTTGAATGCCTAAGGGTCCTAGCATGTTTCCCATCAAATTGGTCTCGCTAAGATGAGTTTACTTAAAAAAATTTAGTGAACTTGTCGACGGGTACAAGGGACTCGTCAACGAGTGGAGGAACAGAGATGAAGCAATTGCTTCTGTCTCCACTCGTCGATGACTCAAGCCCAAATTGCACTCACTCGTCGACGAGTTATTGCGGAAAAACCTATAACGGCTAGCTTGCATTACATGCTATCCCCAATGGCCATATTATTGCTCAATTATAAAATGAGCTGATTTATAAACAAAATAAGATTGACTAAGCATTCATTACATTGTTCTATTATTCATAAATCTCTCACACTCTCAAGCAATCACATATTATGTTTTTACATTGAATATCTTAAAACCCAATCCCTCACTTATTGAACATTCAAATTCCAATCAATCTTGAGTGATTGTTAGCATTGATTTCCATTCTTATCTAGCTCAGTTAGGAGCTTTCAATTCGAATTTTAAATACACCAAATATTTGTAAAAGCTGAAAGTCAAGAATCAGAGATTTTTGCACCATCTTGAGAAGAATATCTTCTTGTATCCAAGAGAGGGATTCTCTTGAAGAGGTTCTTCCTGAGCCTGAAAAATGATTGTATAGGCTTACTCTCTGCTCAGAAAGAAGAGTACGAGTAGCGAATCGTGTGAATATTCTTAAAGTGGAAAGCTTAAAGGCGGGAACGTAGGCAAGTTGCTGAACCCCGATATCATATCTGGTGTTTGGTATCTTTGTCTGTCTCTCTATCTTTCTATCTCTGATTACTTGTTGGTAGTAGTAGTGATTATCTTTTAATTCCGCTAACTCAGCTAAAATTTTAAAATTGCCATATACCCTATTCACCCCCCCCCCCCTTCTAGGGTCCATTTACTGGGCATCAAAAACTATCTATATTTTTTAGACTTATGTTATTTTATAATTCAAAATACATAATGAACATCCTTAATTTTTTGCTTTGATAATAAATGGAGGTGAATGCCCTCGGGTCTTTTAAGTTCTTGAATGGATACCCAACTAATAATCCCTTAATTCTAAATAGTCTCTTCCAACTTTCATGGCTGGCCTAAATGGCCTTTTGGGAGAAGAGGCAGAATGCTCTGTAAGATGATCCTTTCCCGTGCCACATGAACTCTCTTTGCATATGTTCGAGAGACCCAACAACCGAGCAGGGGATGACCAGGGTAGACATGAAATAGGTTGGTAAGCTGCTCAGGGTACTATGGATCAACATTTACTTCCCTCCTTAATGACTGTCACCCTGACAATCTCTTTGCAAACCTCTCCAAAATCGGGGCCCATGGTGCCTTAGATTTAAATCGAGCACCAAGGAGGACCCCTAGATAAACCAATGGTGGGGACCCAACCCTACAGGCGAGGCTTTCATCTAGGATGCCTATATATGAGATCTCCCCGACCCCACTATTTCGGATTTAATTTTGGACATGTTAACCCGCATCTCGGAAATGGCTTCAAAGCAGTGAAGTAAACCTTTCAGAAAGCCTAGATCTTGACAGGAAGCTTTACAGAAAATTAATATATCATCTGTAAACTGGAGGTGTGAGATCCTCAATCTTTCTCTCACTGGAGAAAATCCTTTAAATAGCACTCTGTCAGCACGAAACAACATTCTACTCAAAGCTTCCGAGACCATGATGAAAAGAAAAGGGGAGAGGGGGTCCCTTTGTCTCAAACCCCATAAAACTTCAAAAGTAGCAAGTCGGACTCCTGTTGACGAGGATGGAAAATGTCACAGATGAAATGCACATCTGGATCCAATGATGCCACTTAGGACCAACATACATTATTTTCATCACGTAACCTAATAACTCACAATTTACGTGGTTGTATGCTTTCTCCATATCCACTTTGCACAAAATATCCGGATCCTTAGCTCTAATCCTATCATTGATGCATTCATTGGCTATTCAGATACCATCAAGAATATGTCGCCCCCCCTCCCCCTCCCCCTCACAAAGGCTCTTTGTTGAGAGGAGATAATGTGACCCATCACTCTCTTAAGGCTGCATACTAGGACTTTGGAGAGGATCTTGTATACACAACTTATAAGGCTAATCGGCCTGAAATCTTTGATATCCATTACTCCTCTGTGTTTTAGGATCAATACAACAAAGGTATTGTTAATCACTCAATCAAAGTGCCCAAGCTCATACAATTCTCTCATCATCGCTAGGAAGTCCTTACCAATAATGTCCCAACAGGATCGATAAAATTCAATAGTGAATCCATCCGGGTCCGAAGCCTTGTCCCCTGCCATATCTTGGATGAACCCTAGGACCTCTTCCTCAAAAACTCCCTCCAAGGACTCACTCTGATCTTTTGGTAGATATTTAAATGGTAAATCTTCCAATTTGGGGCGCCAATGTTCTTTTTTCTTATATAGATCTGATAGAAGGATACCGCACTATCCGCTATCTCTACTGCGCCCTCCCGCCACTCACCATCCACCTTGAGTCTAGAAATAAAATTACTTTTCCGATGAGAGTTAGTCATTCTATGAAAAAATTTGGTGTTCCGATCACTTTCCTTGAGCCAATGGACCCTAGCCTTCTGCTTCCAACTGATCTCCTCTAACCTAGTCATGTGTAGGTCTTCCAATTTCATTGAATCCCTTGATTGGGCCTCCTCAAGGGAGAGAGATCTCAAATCTTCCGCTATGTCCAACTCCCCGATGCCCTATAGGAGACTAGCAAATCTAGCTTTGATGCCATCAAAAACTTCTCTATTATAGCCTTTAAGGCGAACTTCGAGGGCCTTAAGCTTGAGCCCAAATCTTGTACTGGCTAGCCCTGACCCTCCCTAGATTTCTAAATATTCACCACGACCCCTTTGAACCTGTCATCCTGAAGCCACATGTTCTCGAACCTAAACGGAGTAGGGCCCCCTCAGAAATGCCCCATCTCCAACAATAACGGTACGTGGTCTGAGATGGGATGTGGCAAGTATGACTGAATGATATTTGGAAACTTATTCTCCCATTCCAGGAAGCATAGAAACATATCCAATTGGCTTGCTAAACCATTGGTTACTGAGTGGGCCCCACATATATAAATGACTCTTCATTGGAAAATCAATCAATTCATGCCGCGCAATGAATGCCCCGAATCTTCTCATCTTAGCATTCACCACACACCCACCTTTTCGCTACTCAAATAATCGAATACTGTTAAAGTCGTCGCCTAAGCACTAGGGTGTGCCCCATCTGGCACTAACATCATCTAACTCTTCCGAAAAAACTGCATCATCTGACCCACCAGAGAGGTCGTATACTCTTGAAACAACTCATGGAAACTCTTCGTCCACCCATCGACAATATATGAAAATCAAATAAGCCTCTAATTCTTACTCTACCACCTCCAACTCCTCTTTGTACCACAACAAAAAAATCACTACTGAGGCTCCCAAAGATGGAACTACGAGCTAATTAGGGATAGAAATATCTAACACATATCGGATGATGAAATCTTGGACTACTTCTAGTTTAGTCTCCTGAATACACAGTATAACCGACCTCCTAGATCTCACCAGGCACTGAACAACCACACGCTTCTTTGGTAAACCCAAACCCTGAACATTCCATGATAAGATAGAGAAATCTGTTATTTTAAAACTTTCCGGCCCTTTCCTGATTGCGCGGAACACTCCTTGGCCCTGATCTATCATAATTAATCCCGCACTCCGATTGCCTCATCTCCAAAGCTGAGCGAACCCCCCCTCCTTGTCTTTGATTTCTGACTGGAGTTCTTTGACTTTTCAACACCCTCTTTTGTGAGACGCCGAAGCAGCACCCTAGCTTCATTTTCATTGTCCGCAAATGATAGGCCAAGAAACTTCCCAAGATTCTCTAACTGACTTGGACTTCCCGAAGTCCTGTCTGTGGGCTATATGCTATCTGAGAATTGCTCCCTTGACCCCCTTGGTCGCTCTAAGAACTATGGATGAGAGACACTGACCTAGGTCTTGTTGGAGTTTCAATGAGATCCCTATGTGTTCGGAGCTGGCACAGATCACGTATGACCAACAGAGAGATTCGGGAGGTGAGCCACCATCTCGACGATTGCTAGCATTCCCAATTTGAGGGGGCCAAGGTAGGGTACAGATGGGGTGGAAGGGTATCAGATTGTCTCCATAGTCATCAAAGAAGGATTCTAGAGGACGTTGGTTGGGGTAACAACAGGGCTAGAATAAGTGGAGGACTCGATGGATGGTCAGGGTTATGGTTTAAGGAGATCTCAGCTTGAGCACTCGCTGGAGCCCCCTGAGCTCATTCCACTAAAAGGCTGACTATGGGCCAAAGAAGGTGAGTGCTCAGTGGTAGAGGAAGCAGCCTCACAGGAGTTTGAGGTACTATCGGTGGCTGAGGGTAAGGGGACAACGACTACCATATTTGAGTCAGGTTTTGGCAAACCACTAGTGGCTCTGTAGTTAGAGCTTGTGGGCAGTCGTGAGGGGGAGGGTAGAGCTATAAATGCTTCACATAGAGGCCACAGGGAAGAAGAACCGCAATCTCTGCCTTCAACAACTTCAAGCTGCAAAGGGAAAGGCTCCCGGTATCCGGGTTCACCTGACCTCTCTCCTTCGAGTTTGGTTCTAGCAGCCCTCAAATATTCTCACTCTTCACCACGAGGCAAGGTCATTCCAGAATCTGAGGATATAGAGCTTGTTCCCTCGATAGGGTCAGAATTCGGTCAATAGAAAACTCTTATATCAGGTCTCTTGGAAGGTGGTCACTCTTTGACACAAGGGGTTCTAGTAGCAGAGACAAATTTTCTCATCATGTTAGATCTACCTGTCCCATCTTATACGAACTCAATCCCAACTCGTTTTGCGAAAGTAATGTTGGGAAGAAGAACAAATGAGCAGGTTTCGTCTCATCCGGGAGTGAAAGCATCTCTCAATTCAGTGTGAGAAGTGGGCCCGTTAGAGAAAGGGGATACACCAACTGTTCCCTTTAGAGGTACACCTAAACCCTCATTTCTCGAGACCCCTCCTCTTCCACTTTCAAAGGGGAAGAGGGCGGATCTTGAGATTTCTTGTGTCTCATTGTTGAGTCTAATGTTTCAATTTCGTCAGTTCATAGAGACTTGATACCACAACTCAATGAGGAAGGGGGTGGAACCTAATTCAAAGGTTCGTGTTGGTGTCATCAGAACCCCTGGCCAAAGACATCGAAACCTCCTCCTGGTCGATCTCTGGCCTCCCTAAATCGAAATTGCCTTCCGAATTCCCCATTGAGCTTGAGGCTTCCCTAAAGCTCTTTTCCGCATAATCCCCTACCCCCTTTGTTGTTTCTCTCGTGTCTAACCCCAACCCTTGGTTTGAAACTAGGCTTTTGTTCGACTTTGAGCCGGACTGCCGGATGATATCAAATGTCCACAAGGTCCAACTCTGGGACTATTACGAATTCGGGCCTTGCCGGATTAGGGACAGGCGTACTGTGGACAGAGTCCATGGATCCGGGCCTTAACATAATGTATTCACTGGCTGCCCTGATGGGCTAATTGCTCTGAAGGCCCAAATCGAACTTTAGGGCTACCGAACTATGGTTCAAAGCCAAATATCCTTGAGTGTCATCCACCGATAGATCAGAGCTGACCATCGTGTGGTCCATTATGGCTCCACGTGGGCACAAAGAGCTTTTATGCGTTAACATACCCTCGCTAGGGTTGTCTTCCGAATCAGGAATCCTACCCTCTTTCTCTGCTCTCTATACTCCTCGTCGCCCTCCTGTTCCTTCTCGGATCGAACAGGCTCAACTTCCTTCTTCGCTTATACGAACGCCTCATCTCGTTCTAGTTTTAATGGCGATTGATGGCAGTTTTAATCTCGAATTGTCACTGGAGAGATTTCTAGTTCGCTCTCCCAAGCTTTTATGTATTCCCAGAATTAAATCTCTCTCACAAAAGGTTCAGAAATCTTTCATATTAACCTAATTAACCTAATTTACAGAATTGTAGTTTATACTTGCCTGAATTTGTTTATTGAATTTTTTCAGAAAAATAAGGTGACAGAAGAAGAAGTTGTAAATTCAATAGCGGAGATATTTATACATCCAAGCTATACAATTCGGACGATGGGATGTTTTCGTCCGATCGGTCGGAAAATTATAGACAAAGCAGTGGCTATACTTCGTATGGTGCCCAGTTTGATATCAACTTCGAATGAATTAATGGTGGAAATTGGCGAGGACGAAATTGATTTAATAGAGTTTTATGCTGGAAGCGAGAGAAGTTTGAGACTCCATGAACTTGCTTGTTTGTCTTTCAGCCGAGCCCTTGACTTGGATCCATCTCTATTGGGGTAAGTTGACGTATTTAATTTTCTTTTTGCGGAAGTATTACAATCTTATTCTTTTGTGAAAAAAGTATTTTAATTTAGAGGTTATTCAGAATGAAAAGAAGATATGAACCTCTTAACTGGATGGTAAACAATGAAATTTTTCCCATTTTTTGAAAATTTTATATGTAAGTTAATTTGCTAGTGTTATGTAGTTGCTATGAGGATTTTTAGGTGACACAGATACCTTTTCTTTGTCTAGAGTTTGGGCAAGAAACATGATTATAGGGTAGGCTGATGAATAAATACTCAATAGTCATAGCCCTACTTTTATTTTTTTTGGCTGAAAGTTTTACCAACTTGTACTTGGGGTCTTTTTATGCTAGTGTTTCTACTTTCTACACATGAGATTTTTGAGTCGTGTGGCTGTGTGGGTGAGAAAATGAGAGATTGTTGCACATTATTATATTCGATTCTTCATCTATAATCGCCTATGTATGAGTGCAGTTAGTTCATATACTTCACTATAGGTTCCTCATTAGATGCTGCCCACCATAGGTCCATAGCAATGTCTCAAGTTCGTTTTTGAACGAGAGAAATTGTAAAAGAAATTTGCACCATTGAGTATTCGGTGATGTAGATGCAGACCTGGAGGGATCTTCCAAGAATCGATCCACTCATGGGGATTGTTACATTATTTGAAGGTAACTTGGTTTCTGGAACAATATAAAACAAATACATACGGTCTGAGTGTTTGCACGAAAAATTGGGTATTGCGTGTCATGATAGAACTTGGTTGTACGGTTGATCCTCCCATGGACTTTCACTAAGCAAATAAGTAGTGGTTCATGTAATTTTTACTCTATGTTTCACAAGAGGATGAATCACATAGAAGTTGATTGTCATATGACATACAACTAGTGTGAACATTGGAAATCAGTTTGCTAATGGGTAAGACATCTAGAAGAAGTTGGTGTATTCCAATTACTGGATTTTAATGAGGTTCTTTAGTGGGATTTTAATATAGAAGAAACTAAGAAAAAAAAGGAAAAACATTTAATTTTCAAAAAAAAAAAAACTATCTAAATTTTTGAGACTTATGTTATTTTATAATTCAAAATTCAGAAAGAACATCCTTAGTTTTTTGCTTTGATAATAAATGGAGGTGAATGCCCTTGGGTCTTTTAGGTTTTTGAATAGATACCCTACTAATAATCCCTTAATTCTATATAGTCTCTTCCAACGTTCATGGCTGGTCTAAATGGCCTTTTGGGAGAAGAGGCAGAATGCTCTGTAAGATAATTCCGTTTGCGATCTGGGTCTGTCGGGGCTGATATCTTATCCTTTCTCTTTGATTGGATCTCACTTAGGGTTAGTCATGATGTGTATTGCTTGTTTTATTTTCTTCTTCTTAGTAGGCTCCATGCTTTCTAGGGGCAACGGTACCATAGTATGTGGAAAACTTCATTGACATAGGAGGGCCTTGTTTAGCTGGTTATTAGGTATCCATGCTAAAAGATTTCTCCGACTTTAAAAACTTAATTTTTGAGCAATTTGAGTTGAATTGTATGTAATGACACATAACTCTTACTTGTGCTTTTTTTGGGGGGGGGGGGGGGGGGGGGGGATATCTCCTTTCTTATACATGTAAAGTTTTCATTCATATAAATATTATATTTGTTATTCATAAAAAAAAAAACTATTGTGACATGAGTCAGGTGGGAATTTGTCTCTCTCTCTCTCTATATATATACACACACACATACATAAATATATGCAAACACACATACATACATATGGTTCCTATTTACTGCTACATTAAAAGCTGTGTTGGGTATTCCTCTTTTGGTACTATGGATGAAGCTTGTGCTTGTTGACGTCATGTTGTTTCTAGTGCATGCATTGGACATCAATCTCCCAACTTTGTAGTGTTGAATGCTATGACATGAGCTACTGTTTTGCTAGGTGATGGTGACTTAACAACTTTTATCATTCTTGTACTCTTTAGTGAGGTAATATTTTTTTGGTTACTTGGTGCAGGTCTGTGTTAAGTTATTTCAAATTTGCTCCGCCTCCTTTTGAACGTATTCTGATGTCAGATTCAACTTCTCAACTTATAGCAAAGGTTAATTGAGTTCTTTTGGAAGAAACATGTTCAGTTTTGTTATTCTTTTGAGAAGTTCTCAGTTCTTTTTAAAACTTATATTATTGGATACTTTTTCAAATGAAGGAATGCATTTAATGCTTTTGCCTTATCATTTATGTGCTATTAGCATGTTTTGTTTTCTGTTGTGGTTAATAAGTGGTCTTAGCATGATTTATTTTGTTGTTTATCTCTTGGAGGAGGAAAAGAAAGAACAATTGAGGAAAAACTTACCGACCCTTGCTGGATTTACCTTGTTAATGTTCATTTCATTACACGAATAACTTGTATTGGCTAAAATGTCATTTCCTTGTGACGAGTGTGGTGACCTATAATGGAATAAGAGAGATCTATAACTGTCGGTATTGGATTATGTTTCAGTCCCTTAAGGATACGCTGCATATCGTCCAAAATTGGAAAATATTTAGAGGCGGGAGACCTGTCAAGAACTCTTGTAGACATTGGGAAGCATGCCTTGATGTTTTTAGAAAATGCTAAAACAAGATGTGGAATAAACTTTGTAAAACAAAATGAGATATACCAAATGAGTTAATAGTCATAATGCATATTGCCCGAGACTGAGCATTGCACTTGTACTTTTTCACATTCCAATAATCATATTCACAGTACACTACAAAGAAAATCACATGGAATCATGCCTAGATTTTTATGTATGTATATATATATTTAAATTTATTTTCTTTGTATTAATTCAGAAATTGAAGAACACATGTAACATGTACGTGAAAGATCCTGCAGGGGTCTATGAACATCTCCAGTGGCAATGCTATCTCAATGCTATATTTGAGATTGTGAAAGTCGGAAAATGTTATATTTGGCAAGTGGCGCTCCAATGGTGTGTTTAAAAAAAATGCCAAATGCCATATTGGTGAAGCCAAATGCCATGTTGGGAAGGCAAAATTGTGAAAGATAAAATGGAGCCATTGACGAGCCGTTGGTAGAGAATTGTAGGGGTAATCAGAAGTTTTTGGATGGTCAAACTCCAAAAAGCTGCCAAATGCCATTTTTGAGATATGCTATACAACCCACAAATTTGGCACTGGATATAGCATATCTCAAATTGGGAGCTTGGATGGCATGGCATTGGAGAAGAGTTTTTGACATTTTTGCCAAATTTTGAGATTTAGATGGTGGAATGGCATAGCACTAGAGATGCTCTAAAGTCTAAACTTTTTAATGATGATCAACTAAGAGTCCTAAGACCCGATATTTGTTTTTGTTTAAAAACTTGGGACTTATTGAAGAAGCCACGAGTAAATATCTAATATGAAATATATTTATCATAATTCATAACTAGTAATCTTTTTTTTTTTTGGCATTTTCCTAAAATTTCTGAATTTTTCGGTTTTAACCTGAAATTTTCCCTAGCCAAATAATTCCCAAACTTCGACTTTGTGACTATGAATATTAGGTTGTGGACATCAATAAAATGAAGTGTTCTTGAATGTGCGTACTATGCAGTTATTTGTTGCAATTGCAGCCATCATATTTTCCAGTTGTATTTCTATTCAGTAGTTTGATTGTTATGTTCTAACTTTTTGGCACTGTTTAACTTCCTTTTTTTTAGCTGATAAAATATCAGGTTGAAACCCATTTATTGGATGCTGTCCGAGCATCATTTCGCCTACTTCTAAGAGCTCCCGGAGTCTTTTCTGAACTTTGGGACTGGTCCTGTTTCTTGGACCTTGTAGAGCAGTCTGCAACAGTTAAAGGAAGTAATTCAGAGTTCTTAAAGAATGTTTTGGACATAAGATGGTGTGGAATACAGATACTATCAATCATTTTGAAATTGAGTGATAGAGCAACTGCCAACTTTGGCCTTGGAGCCAAAAAATCTCTTACATGCTTTTTGCGGTAGGTTTTATTTACTACTTTTTAAACATGCTGCTAGTTTAGAATAATGTTTTATGTAATTTGTGGTAGTGTTCCAATAATCGTTTTTCTTTTTATATTTCAGCTGGGAGGATTTCTGTCAGGATACATCATTCGAGAAGGTTGGCTGGTATCTTGAAGCATCTGAATTGGAAAAGAGGGGTTCTATTGATGGAAACATTGTTTTCAATCAGGAAAACTGTTTGCAGTCTTTTGACCTTAAGTCTTTGCCCATTCTCTTATTACACTCTCACGAGGTTGAGCCATTAAGAAGGAAGAGACGGCTGATAACAGGGTAGGCAGGATACAGGTTTTAAATGAACTAGCTAATCCATTATTCATTTACACTAGATCGTTGTGGTATTTTCATCATGGTCCCTATGGTTATTGATTAAAAAAAAATCGTGGTCCCTCTGGTTGCTCATTTTTTTTATGATGTTTCTTTTTCCATTTTCAGGGATGCCAAATCGACCGACAGCCCCTTTGTCTTGACGTCAGCTGTGAAGAAGAGCTTCGAGATGGTTCTGTTGGCAGTGTCTCAAAAATGGCCGGTCCTTCTTTATGGTCCTGCAGGTTCTGGGAAGACAGCATTGATTAGCAAATTGGCCAGAGATAGTGGGAACCGAGGTAGTCATTTTGATCTTGGTGGACCTCTATCCATTGTGATGCTTACATCCTTTTTTGTCATATTAAACTACTTTTACTTGTCCTTTATGGACTGTGGTACTTTTAACCTTTACAGTTCTGAACACCATTTATCTGTCTGATTGGAAAATGTTATGTAGCTATTATGTGTCCATGCTCCATTGTGCCTTGCATTTGTCTTCCCAGTTTCTTTCTAATATCCTTTACGGCTCTGGCATTTTTTTGTTCACTGAAAATAAAATATTGGATATGTTAAGGCAGTGAAAATTGAACACCTCATAGTGAGATTGGAAACTGAATTTCATAGTATTTCTTTTACCATCCCAGTAAATGTCATCTTTCGCAAGCCTCCTTTCTTAGATAGGTATTAATTATCGCTAAATGTTATTGTCTAAAGATGTGTCCTTTTGAAGTTAAATTCCTAACCATCAACCATAGTTGAAGGTAACATGTTGACATATTCCAAAGGAAGGCAAAGATATATGTTTAAGACTATTTTGGCATTTTTTTCGTAGTTAATGACTTAAAACATCGTGAACTCATTAAAGATGTCCGCAATTCGTCTTTCCTATGTTTTTCCCTTTCTTTTTTTTTACAACAGAAGAGTATGAAAAGTCATTTGGCCTTTTGTTAACATATCAGTTTATTTAGTGTCGATCTTTCGGCTTCTTGCACCTTAGATGAATTACATCCTGTTCTCTGCTTGTTTATTAGACACCCATGTTTATTCCCTTTTTGGAGTTTTGTTTTCCCAAAGGGTAGAGATTTTCTTTTGATGTTCAAATATAGGGGTTTTGGGTCATCAATATTTTTCTATTATTTGTCTCAGTTCTGTCTATTCACATGGATGAACAAATGGATGGTAAAACACTGATTGGGAGTTACATCTGTGCGGAGCAACCTGGTGAATTCAGATGGCAACCTGGCTCTCTTACCCAGGTTTGTTTTCGTTTGGAGAAGATGATCTTATTTTTCTTGAGCACAATCCTAATCATGCTGTTCCCATTCTTAGATTATACACTTAATTTGACTTTTTTACAGGCTGTTCTGAATGGATTTTGGGTTGTGTTTGAGGATATTGACAAAGCACCATCTGACATACAATCCATCTTATTACCTTTCTTGGAAGGTGCCAGTTCATTTGTAACTGGTCGTGGGGAGGTATTTTCAGTGTAACTTGTCCTTCATACCTCTACAATAGATGCTAATAGCTGTCCTACATACCTTGACTATACATTGCTACATCACATATATATTTACTTGGCTTTCTATCGCCATTTGGTACTTCTGTATCATAACATTGTCCCACATGCACCGTGATGCTAATTCATTACTGTATTATTTACTGTGAGGCTAATGCATTACTGTATTATGGCTCAAGGAGGTTTCACTTTTTGTTAGTAAACTGTTTTACTTTGTAATGACAATAATCAGAACACTACTTCACATTCTATTTTCTCTGTTTTAGCTTCTATACACACACACACACTTTAATACTGCATTGCGATGACCCTTTTGGGTTGAAGATGTTGAAGCTTTCACCAAGCCTGGTACTGCAGATCTTTGGCACTTAGATTACACATCGATTTCTTCATGGTCTTATCACGTTGTCTAGATGTTCAATTAGTTCTTACTTTCTGAAGTATAAGGTTACTTCAAATCATAGTTCAAAAACCCGGCGAGTCACCCAAGTAACTCGGTCAAGTTACTCGACTCGACTGAAATTTCGAGTCAATTTGCCTCAAAACTCGAAGGACAAACTATTTGCCGAGTTACTCGATTGACTCAGTTGAGTCAAGCCAAGTTTTTCGACTCGCCGGACTAGGTCGAGTCACAGAAGGGTATCATTTTTTAATCCTAAACTCGAACGTCACACTTTTTTTGCATCATATTTTTTTGGGTCTACAAATACAACCTACTATGGGTTTTGTTAAACCTAGTTTATAGGTTTGAGGCTATAAAACAAACGTACTTTGAGTTCTTTTAACCCAGGTTTTTCAATATATTACATATATATTCCGAGTTGGACCGAGTTGAATCTTTTTCGAATTTTCCGAGTTACTCCCCGGCTAACTTTCGAGTCGAGTTTTCGGGTTTTTGAACCATGCTTCAAATATATATGTATATATATTTATTTATATTTGATCTGTAAGGTTACTTTTATGGTTTTGATATTTGAATGTTACTTCAAATAATTAATTTTTACTTTGTTTACTTCTCTACTAAAATTCTCATACATATCCTTAAATTATTTTGTGTTATTATCTTTAAAGCTCTATTACTGATGTTTTGCTGTTTGCATGATTTCCTCGATTGGTTCAGAGAGATAATGCCTTCTTAAGTTCCTTCTGTTTTCTTTGATGCACTTTTGGGCTGTTAATATGTATCACAAGAACATGCTATCTGTTTCGTTTGCCCATTTTCCCTCTCAATGATTCTTGAAGCGTGTGTGGCTTTTACAGGAAATAAGGGTGGCAGAAAGCTTTCGATTGTTTTCCACAATAACAAGTTCTAATAATGATGTATCTCACAATTCAGAAGGTTTGTAACTTGCTTCCTCTGCACTACCCCCTCCAAAGATTGTTGCATTTACAGTTCTTGCTTTTGGGCGTTGTATTTGTCTCTTGTGATTTTAGATTGTTATGAATACGCTAATTTTTGGTCACAAATACATATGGAATCCTATCTGCAATTAGATACGAGATTTCAGATCTTGGACTTGTTACTTGGCTTAATTGGGAGCGAGGGAGACAATGTGAAACTGTTATTAGAAGTCCACTAGATCCTTTGAAGTCATTTCCGGACCCACGGGGACTTAAATGAGACAATCAGGGTGCACATTTGTGAGTTTAGTTTTGGAACAATGATTGGAAGTCATCTGAGTGAGTAATGAATGCTTGCAAGTTGAGAGGGACTATGCTTTAATAATAAACGAAGGTCTATGCTATAATGCACTTGTGCTATGAATGAAATGTAATGTTCCTTGACAAGAAAAGAGAAAAAGAAAAAAGAAAAAGAAAAAGAAAATAAAGCTTAATGTTATATCTTATGTTTTCTTTCAGAAATTATATCACACTTTCTTTATTTTTTCGACCGTAGAGGTTGATGCTTCTGCTACATGACCATAAATATGGATGTCTTTATCTTTTTGTTAACTGTAACAGATAAGTATATTAAGAGGACCAAAAGACATGGATTATACCTTGGATAGGAGGAGAAGAAAGAGTGATCATCCCCCAGAAGGATGGATTTATCAAAACTCATGAAGCCATTCGAGGCTTGATTAGTGCGATACAAGACACCTTGTCTAGGAAGATTCTACTATTTCTTTCTCCCGGGTTCAAAGAACCGTGTGCCACATACTATGCCAAATCATCCTGCCTCTGGCACCCTAGATATTTGTACATTTTGGTAACTCATTGACAGTATGGCACAAATTGGCACCGATACGTTAGGATACGATCGATATGTTGTGAAGCACATCAACCCAAGGCCTAAAAGTTCCGTTTTGAATCTTCAAAAACCCATTCTACCAAGCCTCTTTGCTTTTGCCTTCAAAACTCATTTCCCATACAATCAAAACAACACTCCCTTTTTTTTTTTAAAAATCCATGGGAAATAGAGAAATAAATTCAATCTTTGTGGATATTGAATCAAAGGCGGAAAGCCCTATTTCGTTAGATGAGCAATGCTAGGCCACTTTTTGGTCGTTCACTCTTTGGTAGTTTTTACTATTTTTATACAAGAAGACAAAATAGTATGACAATTTTTGTGGGTCCCACCACATTTATTTTGTCTAGTATAAAAATAGTAAAAACTACCGGAGAGTGGACGACCGGAAAGTGGACCTAGCATTGCTCTTCGTTAGATATGTTCCCTATTCCTTTTTTCTTTACTTGTAAATGTTAAGAACCTTATAAAATAACTCAAAGGATTGTAGATCTATGATTTTTTTGGGGTCATCCATGGGTCTATGGCTGTTTACAAAAAGATTGAAGTGAAATTTCTTAAAGAAAAATACAGAATATTGTTGGCATTGGTACTGCTATTTAAAGGATTTATAATTATTCAATATTAGTCTATGTATGATCTATCAAATTCATAAACAATCTTACTTTTTGTAAATGGAAATTATTTTTATAATCTTTTGTATTATAATCATTAAAAGATAATAATTAAAAAGTGACTATTTGTTTTAATTCAATAATAATGATATGGTGTTGAAATAATTAGAGGACTGGTTAATGACTCTGTGGTGTGATGATAGTGATCTTGATTCTCCTGTTGCTTGATGTGGTACTGATATCTTATTTAGGCAACCCAATGACTAGTGTATTTCATTAAGTTGAATGTTCTTATTGTGAAACTATTTGATTTAATTTAAATAATAATGATATGGTGTTGAAATAATTATATGATTGATTTATGACTCTGTGGTTTGATGATAGTGATCTTGATTCCCTCTATTGCTTGATGTGGTATTGATATTCCATTTAGGCAAGCCGATGACTAGCTTATTTCATAAAGTTGAAGCCGATGACTACCGTATTTCATAAAGTTGAATGTTATTATTGTGCTTCCAATTCTTTACACCATAGTTCAAAAACTCGGCGAGTCACTTGAGTAACTCGGCCGACATACTTGACTCGACATAGTTTCGAGTCAAGTCGCCTCAAAACTCGAAGGAGGCACTATTTGATAAGTCACTCGAGTGACTCAGTCGAGTTTATTGACTCGCCTGATTAGGTCGAGTCACGGAAGGGTATTTTTATCATTTTCATTTTTTTTATAACCTAAACTCGAACATCACATTGTTTTTGCATCATATTTTTTTGGGGCTGCAAAGCCAATGTTTTTTTGCTACAATACCAGCCTACTTTGGATTCTTTTAACCCAAGTTTTTCAAGTTTGTTGTTCAATCTTGGGTTAAATGCCCATAAATTAGTAATTACCTAATTCGGACATATACACGTATAATATTATATATATATTACATATATATTCCGAGTTAGACCGAGTCGAGTTCTTTTCGAATTTCCTGATTTACTTGACTCGGCTAACTTTCAAGTCGATTTTTCGGGTTTTTGAACCATGGTTTACACTTGTGGTATTTGGTATATTAATCTTGTATCTTTGTGTATTTCTTAAAACTAATGTCTTAATTGCGCATCCATTTTTTTTTTTGGTATATTGTGCTCATAGTTGTTTGCCCTTGTGGTAATTGATGTATTTAACTTTGTGGATTACCTAAAACTGATTGTTTTACTACCAAATTATGCCTTTAATTGTCTGGACTTACATTAGTTGGTATATACATATGCATGTAGTGTATCTGAGCTTTCAGGAGGCAATACATTTTGAAATTCAAACTTTTGATCTACGTGGTGCAAGACCCCATCTCACATCAACGACATACAACCAACAACCATTTCAGGCACTCCCACCAACTGCAGGCCAGCTCCACATCTGCATTAGTCTCCCATTTCAGGAAATACCCCTTTGTCAGAAAGCCACCCCTACCCCCCAACCAACTCTCAGCACACCACCCGTTGAATTAAACCTTGATCCACCGCCAATGGCCATCGTCATCCTCACCTAATCAGCACGACCGGCTGCAGCAAACTGTACCACCCCCCAATGACAACCTCCCACCGTTGCTTCCAAAACACGTGGCTCCTAAAACCCTACCTCAGCCAGGATTCTCATCCACACCAAATATCCTATCATAGTTTTATCGAATTCCCCTCAGGTTCTCGGGTCACCCACTGCACCAATTGCCTGCCCCACCCAGTGCACCCTTTCGTTGGGCCTGATTCGTCGACACCCCCCCTTCAAACCCAACCCAAGCCACCCCTCCCCGAATCCTTGAGCCCTCCCTCTTAAGCCCAAACCCAGACAACCCATTTGGCATCGATCCCCTTATTGCCAACCTTGGCCCACTGGCCCTAAAAGCCCGATCACTTAAGGGCACCACCATAGTTGGAAAGGTGTTGCCTCATGCGGTCGCCTAGAGGACCATACGCTCTACTGGGCTCAGGCGACTGGCCGCCTCAGACAGTAATTATAAAAAATCTGATATATGTAATATTATTATTGTTCAAGGATATAAAATTTATTTTATTTGATTATGATAGTTTGGTAAACTAAAAAATATGCTATTTTATATACTTCAGGTCTTTTACAATATAATATGTTAGGATTTTTATATTCGATAAAAAAAAGTTTGCAGATAGAAGAAGAAAGAAGAGACGTACGGTGTCAAGTATGTTTCTCTCATGTTAACTCGTTCTCTCTCTCAATGGGTGGACCAATTGGTCTCTCTCCCTCTATTTATGGGTGGATCATATAGTCCCTATATGTTTTTGTTGCATGATTGTTAAAGTACAGCTGGGCTCAGGTGGCCCAATAACAAACTCGAGCCTTTAAATGTCCCAAGTTCCTTCTAGGACCCCCAAAATTCTCATAAACCTATATTTAAAGGGGTCTTTTATAATTTAAATAAGTGGAAGCCCTATAATTATACATTTTACTTATAATATATTGTTTTTTGTTACTTATCTTCATAGTTACCAGAGCGAGAAGCGAAAACAAGAAGCAAAACGAAAGTGAGAAGCGGGAAGCGGGACGCGAGACTCAAAAAAACCTTAGGAAACGGGAAGTGAGAAATGAGATATAAGCTCCTCATTCCCATTATGTTATTTATGGGTAGTTATACCTTTGATTTTATCTTTCATGATATTTTTATGGAAAAGTAGGGCCTTAGGTTTCAAACCGACGATACTTACCTAGCGTCTACACTCTAGGCTGTAAACTATGGTCTACCACACCAATTCGCACATACAACTCATTTTGAATACTAGATGGGACGTGATGGAAGCGAGCTTCCTAGGAAGCGATTCTATTTGAGGAAGCGAGTCTGTCCGAGGAAGCGAGTTTGAGAAATGAGCTTCCCACCTTGTACATTGCTTCCCTATAACTGTGCTTATCTTAAGCGAGTGAGAGAAATGAGCTTCCTGGGAAGCGAGCTTCCCACCTTGTACATTGCTTCCCTGCAATTCTTCTTATCTTAATTATAATCTAGAAAAAGAAAGAAATAAGAGTAAGAAGTACATCTCCCTCTCCCCCTTCTCTTCTCTCTCCCTTGTTCAGTGTCACATTTGACTGTTGGACTATTTTTCTATTTTTTATTCAGTCTTATATTCTCCCTTCTCCTTCCCCTCTCTCTCTCTCTCTCACTTTCATGTTGGGCTGTCTATTTTTTATCCCTCACAATTCCTCTCTCCCTCATTTCAGCAGTCATTGTAGACTTAATTTTTATTCCATTTATTTCTAACACTTCGAATCCTCCTTTATTGTTCTTAGAACTATCTCTAAGGATGGTTTTATCGAAGTGCATCTTGACAATGATGTAATTTATATGAATATATGGCTCCTTATAAAAGGAAATGCATCATACATAAATCTCATATTAGGGGGAATTTTTGCAGCAAAAAGTTCATCAAGCGACGCCTCAGGCGGGTCAGGCTACCGCCTCAGACGTCCATGGGGTCTGTCGCCTCAAGTCGCCTGGTCGCCTGGTCGCCTTGACAACTATGGGCACCACCCACCTCACACCTCTCCCAGCCTCCGGACTGTCTTCACCCTTTCTCCTAGCTATTGTAGACCATCCCCAAGCCCCTTACTCACCCTCATCATCGCAGGCCATCTCCCCTCCACCCACCTCAAATTCAAATGGCAATGAGAGGATTGGACTCCCATCTCAATTGGTCCATCACCCCCCTCCTCTACAACAACCAGCCACCATAATCACCCCACTGTGACCCCAACCCCTAAGTCAGCTCTCATGTACGACGACAACGACTCAGCTCACGCCAACACTCCCACATCAGCAACACAGGCAACTTTAGTACCATACATATCACTATCCTAACCTCCCTCAGGAAGGCACACAACCCCTTCCCATCACCTGCAACTGTCCACAACATCACCCACTCACCACAGTCATTTCACACTTCATTAATCCTGGACTTCGTATAGGTACTACTCAATTAGAGTGACCACAGAATCAACATCACTCGCAAAGCCTCATCTTCAGAACACACACTGGTCACTACAAGAATGACTCTCCCTACCTTTTTGAGTGATTTCAGCCCTTGAAGATCCAGCTTTGGCACTGCCCACGCCCTAACCGAGTGTCACCCCTATCTCTTTCCTACCTCGTACCTGAGCCTTACTTGCATTGCCGGAGCTATGGCTGGAACTCGAGAGAAGCTCCTACTATCTATCTCTCGCGAAAGGAACAATTCTTCATACCAAAGGCGCCTATCCACGATAGGTAAGGACAACGAACTTGGGCGAGCATCCACACCTTCCCCCCCTCTTAGGTACGATTCCACTCTCTCTGCCTGCTATCCCTCTTAAGCAGGGCTACTATTTGACTACGGAGGATAACTGTTTATCTTGCTGTATTGCATGTGGCACTTCTTTATCCCAAGGCATGCCCTCCAAGGAAGCTGAGATGCCCCAAGATCTGGCATCAGGCTCCAGTATGTTAGGTGTTGACTTGACATCAGATCTCTTTGTAAACTAACTAAGACTTACATCAGCATCCACCCAGACCCTCCACAGCCCCTTCCCTTGTCCGCTCCACCACAAACCCACTCCCACCCCCAGGCCCAGGCCCAGGCCACACCACCCACCCCACTTCGGCCTCAGATTGGGTCCCAAAAAAGATAGTGGACTTTGGGAAGTTCTTAATGCTATCGTCCGAATGCCATGAGGAGGAAGTTAGGCCCTCCTCTTGAGACTAGACAACCTTGCTTGTCTGCCTTGTGCATCTGCATCTCTACCAGGCAAACCTAAATTAAAACGTCGGCTGTCTATTGAACTTAAAAGGCTTGAATCCACCATCTGCTGCGATAGAACTCCGATTGTACCCCCATCCATCGAACCCTCTCTACGAAAAGGGACTCTCAAGTTTCTCAATGTCGTTAAGAATCATCTCCTTGAATATTAGAGGTCTAGGGTCTTTGTCCAAAAAGGTAACACTCAAAACATCTAGCCCATTCCAAGAAATTGTCAATCATTTGCGTGCAGGAAACAAAACAGGAATCCATGTCTGACACCATCGTCAAGGACCTTTGGAGCATACCAAACCTAGAATGGTTAGCCATTCCCTCGATCGGGGCATTCGGTAGTATCCTAGTGATCTGGGACAAGGATCGCCTAGATGTCCTAGAGTTGGAGCACGGTGCCTACACTCTCTCCATCATGTGTCGATCCCTATCTGACAATTTTCTTTGGGTCTTCTCTAGAGTCTATGGCCCATGCCGAATCCAGTGCCTTTTAGCAAGAGCTCGATGATGTGTTTGATCGATGAAACCACCCATGGTGCCTCGATAGACTTCAACTGCCTGCGCCACTCCTAAGACAAATCCGGTGGTTACACCATCTCCTCCAAAATGCACGCATTCAACAATTTCATCTCCCGTAACCAATTCATCGACTGCCACTTAAAGGGAGTAAACTTCACATGGTCAAATCTCCAGTCCATCCCCTCCTTGAGCCGACTCGACATATTCCTATTCAGCATCAACTGGGAAGAAAACTTCCCAAAGTTCCTCCTCACAGCCAGAGACTTCAACTGCCTGCGCCACTCCCAAGACAAATCCGGTGGTTGCACCATCTCCAAAATGCGTGCATTCAACAATTTCGTCTCCCATAACCAACTCATCGACTGCCACTTAAAGGGAATAAACTTCACCTGGTCAAATCTCCGGTCCATCCTCTCCTTGAGCCGACTTGACATATTCCTATTCAGCATCAGCTGGGAAGAAAACTTCCCAAAGTTCCTCCTCACAGTTCTCCACAGACCCACCTTAGACGACCTCTCACTGTTCATTGATTCAAACAACTTAGAGGGTCGCCCAAAGCCCTTCAAATTTGGAAACACGTGGCCAAGGTATTAAAAATCGACTCAATTTAGTCAACTTCGGCCGAATTGAGTCGACTTCGTTGGTGACCGAAGTAAAATCAACCTGTATTTTAAAAATACTGGAATTCGTGATGCAATTCGATCAACTTCAGTAGACTTTGATCGAAACTGAAAATTTTATTAGAACAGTTACTTAACTTCGGTGGAAGTTCATCGATGTCTACAAAAACGTAAATATTTTTTTGAAAATTTATAGTTTTGAGTTGTGAGAGATTTGCAGACTAAAATCAATCCCACTAACCAAAAGAAAAAGAATCATAGACCTACGGAGAGAGAGAGATAGAGAGAGAGAGCAGCGCTCGGAAGAGGAATTTGAGGAGGAATAGCCGAAAAGGTTTAGGTGATACTAACCTGGAGGAATAGAAATCGAGTTTTCCGTCACCTGCCATCGCTGCTCGCAGGGAGCCAAACCCTAAGTTTTTTCTACTTCTCTTGTTCTCCCTCTCCCATTTCCATTTCCATTTCGTGAATGAGAAGAATTAGGTTTGGATTTAAACATTTTAACTTAAGTTTTAAAAGGGTATGGGTAATGCTATTACCACTCCCATCTTCTTTTTGTTTCTTGAGCACCCAACAAATAGTAAGTCGTAAGCTACTTAGCTCTAAACCATCACTAGATTGGATTACAACCAATTGCAATTGAACTCGGGGAGAGTTCAATCGCACCCACGGGCCACTACATGTACCTATTAACCGTGGTTAAGATTACTAACCCTTGGGGTTCAATAATATAACATTGATATTTGTAAAAAAAAATTAACCACAAGGGTTTATAATTCCTAACCAGAGTTAAATATTTTTATAGTATGTTTTTTTACAAAAACCAAAGTTATATTGTTGAACCCCACGGACTAATGAATCTTAACCACGGTTAATATGGGATAAAATAGACACGTGTTGGCCTATGGATACGATTGAACACTCTCTAAAATTATATTGTTCAACACAATTGGCTGTGATTCAATCTCCTTTTTTAAAGGAAAGACATGTAGTGATCCATTTATAGAGTGTTGCTAATATTAATTTTATTATATTTATAAATTGTTATTTTATCATTCTAATAATATTTTTACATGTCCTTTTTCCTTTCACTTAATATTCGTATAATATGATTATGCTAATAAGGCTTTTTTGGTAATACTAAAAAAAATTAAATAGTTTATTAATAGTATTTCATAAATTAATATTAGTTATCAATTCCAATAATGTTATATTACTATTATTAATAGCTAATAATTCTAAACAATATACATAATAACATCTTCCAAATAATATAACTTATTTTACCAAAAAATAATATATAAAATTCGCTTAATATTACTTAAATATCCTTACATATTCCCTTCACTTAATAAAGAGAATAAAATGTAGTTAAAAAAATTTGACAATATAGAGAAATATCAAGTAGAAATTACAGCATAGACAAGCAGACATCGCATGTCACTTAATATGATTCACACATTTGATACTCTACATACTTGCATCTAGTAATATAATGATTTTAAGATGTGTATTTATGCTTAAATATTGAATATCTAAAGTTTCATCTTAAAAGTCCAATGTTTCCTAAAAGTTTCATAGACTTCTTTAATTTTTACATAACTTCCTTGCACTTCCTTAAACTTCTTTGAATTGAGTCAACTTCCTTAGCGACCAAAGGTTATACCGAAGCCGAAGTTTAATACCTTGCATGTGGCTTAGCCATCTTGCCTTCAAGAATCTCGTTCACGAATTTTGGGACAATTCTCCTTACTGTTGCCCAATGAGCACCATCTTCTATCTAAAGTTTAGAGCTTTGAAACAGAAAATTAAAGCTTGGAACATGGACGTTTTTGGACTCCTCAACACCAACAAACAAAGGATTTTGGAGGAAATTCAACTCATTGATCAATGGGAGGAGCTTGCACCTCTTAGACCCAGATATTCGGCTCCAGGATCTCCTCAAAACAGACTATTCTTCAACATTAAAATCAGAAGAAATCATTTGGAGGCAAAAATCCTATGTAGCATGGCTTAAGGAAGTTGATAGAAACACCCACTTCTTCCACAAGATGGCCTCCTCCCAGTGAAGATTCAACTCCATCAACATGCTCATAGTCAATGGATCTTTTGGCTAGAGTGCGAAGATGAAATCCATAGTGGACTTCTACCAGAAACTCTATCAGGAAGATACCTCCTTTCGGCCCAAATTGGACGACCTTCACTTCTTTGGCCTCTCTGATGTCCAAAGAGAAGCCCTCGAAAAACTTTTTGCAGATGCTGAAATATTTAGCGTTGTAAAAAGCATTAAAGAAGACAGAGCTCCGAGTTGCGGGCCCTGACGGCTTCTCCATAGAATTCTTCAAATCTTGCGGGATAGTCGGCCTAGACTTTGTTAATTGGATGCATGAATTAGGATCTTTCGACAACACATTGAACTACTCTTTATTGCTCTCATCCCCAAGTTAGCTGGAGTCCACAACCTCAAAGATTTAGACCCATCAGTTTGGTAGGTAGCGCTTACAGTGTCCTAGCGAAGGTCCTCGCATCCAGACTCCAAACTGTTATGAGCTCCATCATTTCTGCCCCGCAAGGCGCCTTTGTACATTGCAGGCAAATCTTAGATGGTATCCTCATTGCAAATGAAGGTGTGGACTCCACCTCAATGTTTCAAATGGTCAGAAGTATATCATACTGATGTGTTCGATATCTACACTCATACATAGTTTATATAGAGGAAAAAATAGAAGTGTATGGTCATATATGTTGGCATCCCTTATTTTCGATCCGCATCGGACTGATAAGTGTCGATATTTAAACCAGGCCATCAAGTAGCGAACACTTTGCTCATGACCATTTGCAATTGTCGTCTTCGTCACCAAGCCTTGAAAAATATAGTAAGTAAGAAAGTATGCCATACTACAATTCAAATATTTGGTTAGATTACTTACAAAAAGGAGGTTAGTAGCAAATTTTGGAACATGAAGAACTGAAGTCAAAGATATAGATGGAGTAACACACTACCCTTGCCAAAAAGTGGAAGAAAATGAACCATTAATCTTAACTTTTTCCCTCCCCAAACAAATAAACTGTATATATGCCAGTCATGTGATCGAATGCTCATGAATCTATAATCTAAGAAGACTAAGTCGGTGGACCAGATGCATTGAAAGCCGAGGTGGATGTACCTGAGTAGGTCAAGTTTAAAGTAGCAGCAATGGATGGTCCTTCAAGTTGGGCATAAGGCGTCAAATGACATCAAATTCAGCACGGGAAATAGAGACTAGCTCACTACGATCAGTGTTAGTACGAGAGGGATGCTCTTGAATGATAGGAGGAGAAGGTGCAGAGCTCTCAGAGGTTGATCCCACTAAAGCTACTATTTGGTCACTAGAGCCACCACTCAGACATCCTCTCCCTTGATGCGAACGATCATATAAATCCTAATAAGTTTCCTTAGTATGGTGAGAACGACTACAATGTTCACATGGTAATTTGTCTCAATCATCCTCTGAGACGTCAGTGCCTCTACCACCTCTTCCACCACTTTATCCCTTCTAGTAGAAGCAAGGGCAGACCTCTAATGGGATGGTGGATGCGGAAACATGGCAGTCCTGCTCCCTTCACTTTGTAGGTAGGCATAGACTTGGTTTAGAGAGGGTAAGGTGCGAATTCTCTCTCCCAACTTCTTGAATTTTAATACATCAGCAAAACAATCAGGTTGAAAATCCCCGGTAGTGATCCAAATCCAACTCTTCCCACATCCTTCGGTGAGAAGTTGGGAATAAATCTGAGCAACAACATCCTAGATCCTCTTTGGCAGTCTTTAGGAATAAGATGCCGCTACTAATTTTTGGGAGGAAGTTTGTTACTATTGAGAAAGTGTAAAAAAATAAGAAAAGTGTGCTTTCTTGCACACCGAATGCAAGAAAAGTGCAAAAAAACTCATTTTTCTTTTACTTTCTCTCACTTTCTTGTCAAACGAACACACCCTAAAGGAACTCGGAAAGACCTAGGACACCCCCAACCGTGCAAGGAAATAACTTTATACCTCCGTCGCGAAAGAACAATGCATCAACACAAATATGATCATCTAATAACCAATGTAGTGATACTAGAAAAGAAAAGGAGAGTGGTACAGGGAGTGATACATAATGATACTTTTTAGTTTTTACATACAATACAAATAATCAATGTATTATTCCCATGTGTGACACCTACAAATATGCGTTATTATTTTGATCATCAAAGTTCGTTTATAAAAATATGACTTATTAATTTGATCATCTAGGTTATGCCTTATTAATATGATCATCTAAGTTGTGAAACCTCCTCTCAGATTTGATAAGCATTAAACTCACGTTTATTATACCATTGCTTGTTTAGTACTTGACAAACTAATCATACAATAGATTAACTACTATAGTTATCTATTAACAACCAAATATATGTTCTACTTGGCTTTTGAATGTAATATTATCAATTAAATATCTTTTATTTATTTAGTGTTGTTTGCAATAATTTTTGCTTCTACATTTAATTTTTTCCCTTCGCAATCTTTCCTAGTTTTCCTCATAAAATTAAAAATACTATATATATGTATATTAACTAGAGGATGCTTTTTGGGGTAACAGGCTGGATCTCTCTTGGTGTTCTGTGGAGAAGAGTCATGATTAGTCCCCAGAGTAATAAAGACTTGCTAGATATTGTGATTGCATGGTATCCAAATTTGGAGGTTGTTGCTGAGAAACTCATAGGTATTTGAATTTGTTTGGTTTGTAATACTTTCAGATTTAAAATTTTCTCAGCTGAAAATAAAGTTTTGTCTTTGTGGTAGAAACCTTTGAAAGGATTAACTCTGGCCAACTGCACCAATTTGGAGGATCTCATGTTGGCAAGCCTGCTTCCTTCGGTCCTTCCAAAAGGTTCTCTTTAAGGTAGTAATACCCTTCTAATAGATTTTTTCTTTAATGTTTAGGTTGTATGGACGTCAGTGACCGCATCTTTTGGTTTGCAATTGCAGGGATCTCCTGAAATGGTGCAAGAGAATTACAGGTTTAGGTTTGAGCTTCAGGGGGCTTAGTTTGTCGGCTTTTGACTGCAAAAGCATTTTTCAAGAGGTTGATATGATTTGGTATTTTTTCCTGCTGGTGTCTGTGGTAACTAGTTAGTAAACGCTGGTCTTTTATTCTTCAGGCTGTAGAAGTATTTGCAGCTTCCTCAGCTTCAGCTGAAACTCGGATTACTATTATGAAAGACATTGCGAAGATGTGGACGGTGCCTGTATCAGAAGCAGAGACTTTATATCCTCTTACTAATTTCAAAATTAAGGTTTATGTTCTTTCATATCATGGTGCCCAATCTGTTTGACTGCTTATTATCATCAAGGTTTTCACAACTGCATTGTGATCGCAGAAATTTCACCAGAATTTGCTCTCATATATACAAGTTGGACGAATTACCATCAAATGCGCTCAAGCACCATTCCTTGTAAGCGTTTACTTTTGATTCCATTAAACACGGTTATCTCTATAGTTTCTATCATTTACTGCTATTTTCTGATGTGTTTAATGCAGTTAAGTCACCAGAAGAGATCTTTTGTGGAAATTCGTTGTTTGATGCATCTTCTTGAGAGAATAGCTTGCTCTGTTAAGTACAATGAGCCTGTTCTCTTGGTTGGTGAAACCGGTACCGGGAAGACTACACTTGTACAAAATCTGGCTATGAGGCTTCGTCGGCGACTCACCGTCTTGGTGTGTTCCCAGATGAATTTTTTGCATCTTTTGATGATATCATATGTTCGTGAACATCTGTTACATACTTACATGGGATATCAATTTAATGTTCTCTTTGTAATGTTTCAGAACTTAAGCCAGCAAAGTGACATTGCCGATTTATTAGGTGGATTTAAGCCAGCAAAGCCTACTGATGCACAATTCATATGCATTTCTCTTTATGATGAGTTTAAGGAGCTGTTCTCTAAGACATTTCCTAAGAAGGTATCCCTTCCTCTCTTTTCTGCTTTGTCCGCTGTATAATTAGTCTGCTTGAATGACTTACACCTTTGTATGTTGATATTCAGGAGAATGGGGATTTTCTTGATCGCTTGGACAAACATCTGAATGATAAGAACTGGAAAACGTTGTTAAATGGAATTCAGAAAGTTCTCAAGTTTTTTGCAGAGAAAGACGGTGAAGTGGGAGGATCTGGACATGGTACAAAGCGGAAGAGACCTTTGGGTGAAGAACTCCTCCAAGCTTGGGATTTTTTTTCTATTAAATTTGACACTGCCCGCAGGCAGATTGGTGCATCAGCTGGCGTGGCCTTTTCATTTGTTGAAGGAGCTTTTGTTTCTGCACTTAGAAATGGTAACTGGATTTTGCTTGATGAAGTGAATTTGGCTCCTCCAGAGACATTGCAGAGAGTTATTGGTGTTCTAGAGGGAGAGAATGGTTCACTTTGTTTAGCCGAAAGAGGAGATGTTGATTATATACATCGACATCCTGATTTTCGTCTATTTGCCTGTATGAATCCTGCAACTGATGCTGGAAAGCGAGACTTGCCGTATTCATTGCGGAGTAGGTTTACAGAATATTTTGTTGATGATGTGTTCGATGATGAAGATTTGGCTCTCTTTATTAATGAAGTTATGGGTGACAGTCGTCCTAATAGAGAATTGGTTAGTAAAATAGTACATTTCTACAAAGAAGCTAAGAGTGCATCTGAAGAGAGGCTGCAAGATGGGGCTAATCAGAAGCCCCAGTTCAGTTTGAGGTCTCTTTCCCGTGCACTACAATACACGAAGGAGGCGGAAAAAAAATTTGGATTTCGAAAAGCACTTTATGATGGATTTTGTATGTTTTTTCATACTTTATTGGATGGACCTAGTGCTAAGATAATGAATAAAAAGATTTTGTATTATTTGTTAGAAGAAAAGTTGCCTCCGCATGTTCCCTTTGATGGTTATATCGTGTCTAGAGGGGACTCAAGGTCTGACGTTTTCTTGGAGAATTATGTTTTAACTAAAAGTGTTAAGGAGCATCTGAGGAACCTTTCACGCGCTATTTTTATTAAAAGTTACCCGGTTCTCTTACAGGGGCCCACTTCTAGTGGGAAGACTAGCCTTGTTCAGTATCTTGCTGCAATCACTGGTCATGAATTCGTACGCATCAATAATCATGAACATACGGATCTGCAGGAATATTTAGGATCCTACATTACTGATGCATATGGGAAGCTTGTTTTTCAAGAAGGTGTATTGGTTAAGGCTGTTCGCCAAGGCTATTGGATAGTTCTGGATGAGCTTAACTTGGCACCTTCAGATGTGCTGGAAGCATTGAACCGATTGTTAGATGACCACAGAGAGCTTTTTGTACCTGAACTGCAGGAAACTGTGAGTGCACATTCAGATTTTATGCTTTTTGCCACTCAAAACCCACCGAATTTTTATGGTGGGCGTAAAATGCTTTCTCGAGCATTTCGCAACCGTTTCGTGGAAATCCATGTTGATGAAATTCCAGAAGACGAGTTAAGCATAATTTTGGAAATGAGGTGTCAAATTCCTGAAAGCTATGCTAAGAAAATGGTTGAAGTTATGAAGGAGTTGCAGTTGCATAGGCAGAGCAGCAAAGTTTTTGCTGGAAAACATGGTTTCATTACCCCAAGAGACTTGTTTCGATGGGCTGACCGTTTCCGGACCTTTGGGAATTCTTATGAAGATTTGGCCAAAGACGGTTATCTTCTTTTGGCAGAAAGGTTGCGAGTTGATAGTGAAAAAAATGTTGTTCAAGAAGTTTTGCAGAGACACCTTCGGGTCAAATCTTTCAAAGATGATTTATACATGGAGGTATGTTACTTTTCTCTTCTTTGTTTCTAAAGAAAAAGGAATTGGTTTGGGAATATTATTTCCTTTTCTGTTCACCAACATGCTTATTGACAGTTAGGTGCTTCGGAGCATGGATTAAGAATACATTTCACATATGCTGTCATTGTGACAAACTTTGGTTCATAAAGTTACTTTCTGGATACGTAGGCCAATTTTTTCGTGGGGCATGGACTAGGAAATGCATTCATGCACCATGCTTTTTATTGTGACAAACGTGTTATCCCTATATAAATGACTTCTGGTAAAACCTATATTGACCATGGATTTATAGGTACCAGTCCTGCAATAGCATGTACAAAATTTTATTCACTGGTGTTGTCAACATCAGAAATAGGGGAAGGAGGACTGGTCTCCTTTTTTTATTTGTTTAAGGGCTGCTCGCCCTACCGAAGTACCAAAGAAATGATGCAAGTATGAATTTCCAAGTGGACATGTTTTACTCTTTCGGCATTTCTATGATGAATATACAAATATATAACTAAAAAACCTCATGCCATAAATTGTGAACCCTCCAAACTGCCTTGAATTCTCATTTCTGGTTCCAAGTGTCCAACTGGACTATTAAACGGTTATGGTGACTTAATTAAATGTATTAAAAATTTGGCCTCTTCTCATAGTTGACAACATGTCTTGACATAATGTATACTATCTGAGCTGTATCCAAGTTATGTAGGCAGTTAGAAGTGGACGAGAAATTAACATGTGCAGCACATCTTTTCAGATACAAACTTTGAAGCTCTAAGAACATTAGAATGACAGTACAATATTCCAAGAATATTACAAATCGCTGAAATTACTCAAAAGCATGGAGAAAATAAAAGGCTAATGGAAGTTGGTAATAATAGGGGGCAAAGAGCTACTCGAATTCAATCTTTGATTACTTATCTGTGTCTTATATACTGGCAAATCAAGGAAGTATATCAGGTGTATTATCAGTGAGCAATATCAGTATCAGTGAGTTGCATGAATCTTCGTATTATGTGGTAGTCAGCTTCCTTATATGCTTTGAAATAATCTTCTTTTTATTTATCTTCTTGAACATACTAGCTCCTTGATGAAGGATTTCCATGCTATTTGTTCCGAGCTCACTGATACCATTTCCTTTTAATTATCATGCCAGTGCATCTAGGAAGAGGATATGGCTGCTTGAATATTGGTTGCAAAATTCTATTTCTTTCTGAATTGAGAAAAAAGAATTCGTTAGAAGGGAATGAAAGAACATCATCATTAAGTTATCTGAATATATATTTCATTGCTTAGTAACACAGTGATTGAGTTGTAACCCATAGTAGTTGATGGAATGCTGTGTTTGCTTATCTTTTGTTCCAATTTTCCTTTACATGCTTTGATAGTTGAGTTATGGACTTGTAGTCTGATTTTGAGATTTTCTCTCTGGTTATTCATGAACCTCGTGGAAACTTATTTTACTAAGGTTTATTTTATACATATTTTTCAGAATTATTGGGTGAATATTATTAAGTGTTTGGTCTATAATTCAGGAACAGGCCAAAGGAAACACTGTTTTGGACTTGTGCGAATACTCGGGAGTTCAGGAGGGTCTTGGAAAGTATGACTGTAAATTAACTTATTTACTGAGTTCGGTAGCTTGTGCTTAATCCCTTGAACCTACATTGTCACTAATGTTTCTGGTTCATTGCAGTATCATCTGGACTACAAGTATGTGGAGGTTGTATTTTCTTGTTGAGCGATGCTACAAGATGCGTGAGCCTGTCCTTCTTGTTGGTGAGACTGGTGGTGGGAAGACCACTGTTTGCCAGCTACTGAGTATTATTTTGGGATCGAAATTGCACATTTTGAATTGCCATCAGTACACAGAAACATCTGATTTTCTCGGGGTTTGTCAATTTTTCTTTTTTTTTTTATTTACTTTTTCCAAAATTCCCTTGTAAGTTACTGCAAATGCTACCAAGTGATGGCTGTTATAGCTACTTTAATTTCAAAATTCCTGAATGATGTTAATAGATAATGTATTAAAAGTAATTCTCATGAACTTTTCAGGGGTTTTATCCTGTCCGAGATAGGCCAAGATTAACTTCAGAATTTAAATATCTAGTTGAACAACTGATGCTGTCAAAGGCTTATCTCCACTTCACTGGGGACAATGTATGTATTTTCATGTTTACGTTGCCACATGATTTTCCTTGGAAGTTTCTTTTACTCCTTGGATAATACTTTTAACTTTCCACATGCATTTCTCTGGATGCAGACAATATCTTTGGACATCAGTCAAGCTTCTTCGACTATTGATCAGCTGACTGTAATTATAAAGAGTTACAGAGAAGGTCTGCTCTCATATCCTGACATCACCGTACAAGATCTTGATGCATTTGAGAAAGTGATACAGGGCCTAGTTGAGCTGTACCAGAAGTGGCAGACCATATTTATGTGGCAAGATGGACCCCTTGTACAAGCGATGAAGGATGGCAATCTATTTCTTGTGGATGAGATTTCCTTGGCTGATGATAGTGTACTTGAAAGATTAAACAGTGTCCTGGAGACAGAAAGAAAACTGGTGGGTTTTCCTTCTTATTAGGAGATCTGTTTTCTTGACATGCATCTAAGATCAATCATGTTACTGCTTTTCTACTCTGCTTTCCTTGATAGGCACTATATATTGTTGTACTTTGAAGATACGTGTAAAGAAAGCAGGTGACCTCTGTGGGAAAGTGTAAAATGCTAAGTTCATGAATCTCATGGTGCACTACTTTTGATTGGTCAATTGGGCAAGCTGCAGATACTGTCATGCCGGCTTCTTCTTCATGTTGAGGCTTGGATTGCTTACTCCTATCCTCGTCTCTACTGTTAAACTGATTCCATTTGTTACTTTTAAATCCGAAGACGGTTTGGTTGTTTATTATTTTACACTCACCAAACATGAAATGGCAGAAGCAATTAAATTTTACTTGTTGTTTCCTACTTTCTGTGGTTTTTTGTAAATAAAATCCTCTATGGTGCAGCAATGACATGATCCCCCCCCCCCCCCCCCCCCCCCCCCGACATGTTTTAACAATCCTTAGAATGGAGACGCTAACAAGGTCAAAAAACCCATACAGCTCTTACACAGAAAAGACATAGCATTTTCGTTTACACTAGACATCACTTAGTATTGTCAAGTGCAGCTCCTAATGTATGACATATTTGTAACCTACTGACCTACAGCATGACATATTCGTAATGAACTTGCAATGTATTAGTTTGCTACCTATCGCTATATATTTCTTTGTCAACTTTGCATTATATCAAAGTCACCTACTTTCGATGCCTTTTTTTATATTGGTAGTCAATTATATATATATATATATATATATATATATATATATAAAGAGGTTGCAAATGCGCGTTCACAAGAAAGTGAATTAAAACGAAGGTGGAGAAAAGGGGTGGAACATAGAAATATAGAATACATCAAGCTCAGTACTATAAGAAAGTAAACCACGTAAACCAGACTGTAGCCAACTGAGTACATCTGAACTGCTCAAAAACAACTGCCCACTGCTTGGATGGCCCCACTCTGATCGGACGCATCCTCCTTTGTCGAGAGCCAAAGGATGAGAATCTGGCGAGATCTCCCACATAACCGAGCATTGGAGTTTGTAATCCCGTTAAAAACTCTATGATACCGTTCTTTCCAAAGGGACCAAGCTTGCACCCCTGGAAAATGCAGCCAAATATGGGTTTCTATACCCTCCACCTTCGCCGAGGACCAGCACGATGCGATGCCTCATCTTTTGCAACATATCACCTTGTCTCCTACTTTTGGTGTAAACACATCTCACATTCTTGTCTTCCATTTGTGAGCATCAATATAGACTGTTTCTTCTATAACCTCTGTTTTAGATCTTTTAGCCCTCTTGAGGTAGTATGATTATGTGGTATGATTCATGGATTTTCGGTGGATGAAGGTTTCCCTATTTCAGAAATAGTTACTTACTTTCTTTCTTTTGTTCTTTCTTTCTTTCTTTCTTCTTTGTTTGTTTTTCCTTCTTTTGATTTTCTTTCCTTCTGCAGACTTTGGCAGAGAAAGGAGGCTCTACTTTGGAGAAAATAATTGCACATCCAAACTTTTTCCTTCTTGCAACAATGAATCCTGGCGGTGACTATGGGAAGAAGGAGCTATCTCCAGCTCTCCGAAATCGGTTTACTGAGATATGGGTTCCCCCTGTTAGTGACCTAAGTGAACTTAGACGTATTGCTCTAGATAGGTATGCAAGTCATCTGAAGGATATATGTAATGTTAAGTGCATTTAGTTTAACTGAAAGGATATGTGCATTTATGTTTACTGTCTCTCACTTGATTTTATTATTCTTTCATTTCTACAGACTTGTGAAACCAGAACTCTCATACATCGTGGATCCTATGCTAAACTTTTGGGAAGTATGATCTTTTGTCCTCCTAATTGCTGATAAATACTTGGTTTTAATTTTATAGTTGATGATTGCTGTCATGCTAATCATATAAAAATGCTATAATTATTCTCTAATATCGATTTATTCCAATGGTGCAATTTATAGGAAACAGAAATCAGTTTCTTCTTCCTAGTGAATGTTTACCCTCTTTATTTATTTATTTATTATTATTTTTAATACTATCTTGGAAATGAGTCCACTAATCATCGGAACTCTCTAGTTGGGTGGTCTATAATCATATTTTGGATTTTGATTTCTGCTTATTGGGGGCCATGATCTCTACAGGAAGAATCAGGTGTTTGTGGGAAAATATAATTAAAATAATGTTAATAGAGTACAAATAAAATGAAAAATGAAAGAAACTGCTGATGCAATGTCACTGGTGAAAAGGCAAACAAAATGGGCAACAAAAGTGACATCCCAAGATTGATTTTCCCTGCTACACCTTCCTTGGCAAGGGGGAAGACCACCTCATTCGCTGATATAGGGACCCAAGAAAACGAGATGTTTCTCTAGGTCTCTGAATTTTGAATCTCTCTAATAGTGTCAGCAATCAGCATATCTCCATGGACCGCGAATGCCTTGCAGCCCAACTCGAGTGATTCCTGTATTTTTCTAATAGTGTCAGCATATCTGCATGGATTGCGAATGCCTTGCAACCACTCCATCTTATTTTTCGGGTAAAAAACAGGATTTACGCTATAATTGACAACATGAATCTTTACAACTCACTTGTGGGAAAAAAAAATAATTTTGGGGCTTTTTGATTGGGTAAAATTTCTCAACTTGTTTTCAACGGGTGTATATAGTTAATGCATATTAGCAACTTTAGAACATAGATTCATGGATTTCAAAAGAAATCTATGATGATTTGGGCGATGCATTTTCATTTTAATCTCACTATGTTAATTAAACTTGGTAAAATTAGTATTTACATGCATAATATGCATTTTAGTGTTAATGCTTTTGTTTGTCTAAATTTAAATATTTTTATTAATTTTACATAAATTTTTTATCTTCAAAATGGTGGGGCGTTATGGGTTCCAACCGTAACGTCCGAAACATTACGACGTTACGTATAGGTTTCGATTAGCCCCTTCACGCAAACTGAAACCATTATTTAAAACCTTGATTCCAGTATTCCCCTAAATTATAAGGGAAGGAAGACCAGGAAATGTGAAAGAGATAATCTTTACGCCACGACAAAATTTTTGCGTGGTTTGATGTAGCATCCCCTATTGGGGCTGAATATTATAAATGAACATTGCCCCCACCATCTATACGACACCTCCAATTCTGGAAAGTCCTGAATTGCCCAAAGAACTACCTTCAAAGTTCAATTTAAAATAAATGGCTGTCGGAAAAGACCAAGCAACTACATTTGCTGCTGAATGAGGAGCCAACCAAGTGACCGAAACCCAGTGTACATTTTTTTCCGGTTACTGCAGTCTGTTTTACATTATGATGTAGGGGGGTATGTATAGTTTATTTATTTTTATGGTTAGTAGTTGGGTATTGTCGTGCAAGGCAACCGTCTGTTTTCAAATTAATGTTCATAAACAATCACTTAATTACTTGTTGCTTTGATATTGCAAAACAAGAAAATTGCAATATTGAGGATTGCACCAAATCAGCATAGCTGAATGAGCATTTCAAGATTGTCCACAATAACAATTTTTCACGAATCCTCAGCAAGGTTGTTAAATCGTAATCGAATCGTAAAATCGTTTTAGGACTGATTTGATTCAAATCGGGATTCAAATCGTAAATCATAATATTCAATCCATTTTTTTAAAAGTTGTTAAAAAAATACTTAATAAATCAGAAAAATAGAATAATTCATTATACAAAAGATTCCATTCATATGTATTGATAAAGAATGTAGTGAACATTTCTTTGCATATACTATACAAAACGCGAATGAACTCCATAAAACGAAACATAACCTTGAATATCATCAAAGATAAATTAATCATGTTGTATGAGATCAAGTATTAAAACATTTGTACAATTAAAAAGACTAATAAAATAAACTATTAAGTTCTTCCAGAGTCCAACTTTAACCCCATTCTCTTTCTTCTTCCTCCTTTCTTCTCTTGTTCCACAACAACAGAGAGAAAACCCAAATAAGGGTTTTGGCATGTCCGTAACAGTTTCTGTTTCTTCTCTTTTCTTAAAAGACATAAAATACATTTAGAAAATTAAAATAAAAGACATTAAAAAAAATATTTTTTTTAAGTGTCGATCCATAACAAAGGTTTCGTGCTCGAACCGCATGAATTGTATAAATCGTACATCTGAATCACTAATCGAATGAGATTTACCTAATCAAGATTTTCACCCGTGGTTTGAATTGTTTTTCTTGTGATTCGGTTCAAATCATAGGATTTGAATTGCATATCACAAGGATTTAACAACCAGGATCCCCAACCACATGAAAAAGATAATAAGTAATGACCATTATAATCTCTCATTGTGTGATCAAACAGATTATGAGTCCTTATACAAATACATAAATAAATATTGAACTTAATTTATATCTTTAAGACTGAAGAGCCTTATTTTGTTCATATATCCAACATGGAAAAAAAAATTCCTAAGAGATTGTGCACTTGGGATTTTTTTCCTCCTTTCTAAAAATTTTTTCTAGGGGATGGAGTTTGTATATTGAAAAATCCATTTGGGTGAATGTATGGGATGTTGATTGCCGGAATTCCCATAAGTAATTTGGGCAAACATTATTCCCAATTTTGTTATTTGTTTTTTGGAGATTTTATTCATCAAACATGATTTCTAGGTTTCGTCGTAAACCTAATTGGTTACTTCCGTTCGACCGACGTCTAGGTAAGGTAGGGTCTGAACCTTGACAACTGTATGAAGGATGTTTTGCTTCATAGTAGGAAGTGTTATTCTCTGTGGAACTTCTCTTATTTATTTTTATTTAGAAGCATGCATTATAGTGTAATCACATAATGAAGATCATGTTTTACAAATATCTTTATGATGCCTGATTAGAGAATACCATTGCACAAGTTTGCAAGGAAGAAAAACAACCAAGACAATACATTTGCCTCAATTCATGTGAAGATTAACATGGATGGAAGAGTCAACCATAGTTACTAGAGCAAGAAGCGAAAAGGAGAAGCAAAGTGAAAGCGGGAAGCGAGACTCGAAAATACCTTAAGAAACGGGAAGCGAGAAATGAGATAAAGGCTCCTCATTCCCATTATGTTATTTATGGGTAGCTATACCTTTGATTTATCTTACATGAAGTTTTTGTGTAAAAATAGGTGTCTTAGGTTTAAAACTGACAATACTTGCTTAGAGTCTAGACCCTAGGCCATATAGACTGTTGTCTACCACATCACTTCACACATACAACTCCATTTGACTACTAGATGAGAGTATGAGACGTGATGGAAGCGAGCTTCCTAGGAAGCGATTCTGTCCGAGGAAGCTCGCTTCCTAAGAAGCGAGTTTGTCCGAGGAACCGAGTTTGGGAAACAAGCTTCCTACCCTGTACATGGCTTCCTTGCAACTATGGATTCAACACTACAAACATAGAAGGAAACATGAACAAATTATGATGTCTTAACAATGGATGTTTCTCACACAAACACTGGAATAACCCTATACGGAGATAAGAAAATCCTAAAACCAAGGAGCCTAATAACAGTGTAGTGAAAATGTCGCCTAGGCAGTGCCTAGGCCACCGCCTTGCCTTGCCTAGCCAAGACCCCTATCGTCTAGATCATGATCTAGGCGGGCACTCATTAATTCTTATTTGATATAGATTATAAAGAAAATAAATAAATTTTGGTCGCCTAGGCATCGCCTCGCCTAGGGAATCCCCTATCGCTCAGGTGTCGCTTGGATGCTTTGACTACACTACCTAATAATAACTTTAATCCTACGGGTAAAGGCAAAAATTCCAATTACTTATCTTGTGAAACTCAATGAAGTTAGTTTACTTTGTATACAGCTAAGTAAAGGAAAAGCCTACTCGGATGCAATTGGAGGAGAATGCCAACTCTGTACATGCAAAGCCATAAATTTTAAGCACCTCATTAGAAAATTTTCAACATACCTGAGGGTTATCACAGGAAATGGAGTGTGGATTGGTCGCCGAAATGAAGCTTTTAGGCAACCACCACTGGAATGTCGGGCACCACGGGAGAATCTCTGCACTGTGGCAATCGAAGGAGGCTACCCAAACCAAAGTCGTAGCCCTCATTGCCACAATCGTCGAAAACAGAGGACTCTTATGCTGGAGTGATTGAACACTGTGCAAACCGCTGAAAAATGAGAAGGAACGCCGGAGAAACATAAGATGCTGGAGGAAATGAGAAAGAGAAAGGGGGAAACCTTAAAAGGAGAACCAGAGAAGAGGAAGAAAAGAAGGGAAGAAAACGAGAAAAATAAGAGGGTTTCAGCATTTTGAAATCCCAGATTTTGTGGTTTGTTGGCGCTGTTCAATTTATATTAAGGTGCTGTTGCTAATCTGTTGTCAGAAATATAATGTGGTGGGAAGCAAGGATAAGAACCCATAGGAGTCGGTGGGGGCATTGGGAAACTGGAAGCGGTGGAATAAGGATAAGAATGCTCGGGGTGGTGAAAGGGTCATGCGTAATTTGAAACTTTTAGAAGGGACATTTTAGCAAAGAGAAAAAGAGTATGTCGAAGCTTTAAGGTGGTTGAACGCTCATTTATTTAACGTTAGTAGATATGCTTATTTGTATAGTTTACAATGATTAATAACAAGTAAATCTGTATTATGAAATTTCTTTGTCAATATGATGCCTTATGTTGCAATACTTTGATTTCTAATAAATTATGATGCACTTATTGATGTGCGAGGTAGGGCTGTAACCATCCTTGTAGCTTTTGTTGAACACAAAAGGCTATATAATCAGTAATCACCCTTTTTGTTTCATTTAACATGCACATTAGGCATCCTTAATGGAAGAAATGTGGATATTTTCTGAACACCACTTTAATCAGGATGGACTAATCTATTAAGCCTAATTCTCAATTTGATTTTCAAGGTTTCAGATTATTAGTTATTGTTTTTTGATAGGTAAATATGAACACACACACACACACACAAATATATTTAGTAAGATTATAGCTAATAGTATGTTGTCTGTTTGTGATATCAGGATATTATTAGATCTGCTTCGTTGTTTGACTTCTTGACAGCTGATTATTGAATATTTGATCTGTGTTCAGGGAGCTCCATGTAGTTGCATGTTTACTGTTTTTTTTTCCATGTTAGGCATGTTTCAGACATTGGTGTCTCCATTTTGTCACTTTACAAACTTCCTTTTTATGACAGATTTTAGTGTTTCATGTTGAGCTATCAGATTCTTTTTGTGAAGCCATCTTTTTTATCTTACTGTTTCCAATTGAAACCCTTTAAGAACTTCTTGATTGGTTTTCTGTCTATGGCAATTATATAGCAATAATTCATTTTTATGATATTTTTATGCATGTTGGAGCATCTTAATCTAATAAACTTTGCTATTATTCAATATGTTGTGGCAACAGTGGTTCAACCAGTTACAAACAGGGCGGATGCTTACTGTGAGAGATCTCCTGGCTTGGGTTGCTTTTATCAATGTGACTGAGAGAAGTCTTCGATCTGATTACGCATTCATACACGGGGCGTTCCTTGTTTTGCTTGATGGTCTAAGCTTAGGTACACAACTGTATAATTTTAGTTATACAATCCTTATAATTTTGGATTTATTCTCCATTCTTGTATTTCATCTTTGTAATTTGTAACGAAGTTTTCTTAGACCGGTTTATTTTGTAGGGCTCAAAACTTGATTGTCTATAATTTGTATTGTTTATCTTTGGTGCTTTCATGTTTAACTGGGAGAACCCCTGGATTTGATAATATGCAGGATGGTCCTTGTTATGCGTGATGTTTTTTGGTTATTTTCTGCTACTGCTCGAGTGATATTGTAATCATTATTGGTTTCTGTTAACCTTTCTGTGTCATTTTCAATAATAGTACTTCCGAGCTCCAACGGCACCTGCCAGTCATTTATATGGTTGGAAGATCTTCATGCTTCTTGATGTTTTTCGTTTATCATCTATACTAATACTATATGCCGGTTGGTTCCAGTTGATGCCAACCGGCATATAGTATTAGTATCTATTTTTAATTTATTTTTCTTCTATTTTATTTTTACTTTTCTTCTTTTTTTACTATCTATTTTTAATTTTTTGAAGAGTGATTTTGCAGTGAGTCAAACAGAAAAAATCTTTTTTTCCGTCACAGTATGTTTGTTCTGACACCCCACGAATGGTGTAGCTGCAATTATTGATTTGGTGGACATTTTAATGGTATCCAAAATTGTTCCCTAAAACTTGTTAATTCTAGGGCTTTAGTGATGACTAAAATATACGTTTTCTGTGCTTATGCAACTACGCAAGTAGAGAAATTTTGACGAGTGTTAGGCATTGGATAGTGCTCCATTATATAAAGTAACCTGAACTTGGTTTACAATACTGTGGTTATGTGTAATGCATCACTTATGCAGTTGAGATACCTTAGATGTATTTTGAAATGCTTCGAAGCAGTATTTGGGCTGTGAATATATATGAACAAAAATGAAAATTTTTTTGATCGATAAGCAAGCACCATATATAAAACACGAAAAGGCAGTACAAAGCCAAAAAGGAAAAGAAAGAAAGGGAAAGAGAGTATACAAGTACATAAACTCAACCCGAAAAGCCCCTCAGGCAAACAAATTGAACTAATCAACTCAGCACCTCCCTTAGAGCCTCCATTTCGAAATGAAGCCCCATCCATTCCAAAACCACCAAACAGATCCTCTCACAAATACGCTCCACTGAAGAGGAGGAATCCTCAAATACTCTGAGGTTCCTCCTTCCAAATCATCTATGATATAACCCATGGTAGCACCACCCAAATCGCCTCCCTAACGCCATTCACATTCATCTTTGTCCAACAAGATAAGAAGTTGAGAAAGGAGGAGGGAAAAACCCAGCCAACCCCCACCTGGGAAAGAAAGAAACCCCAAATCCCAAAATACAATAGGACAATGCTATAAGAAATGGTCGACGAACTCTTCCGCTTGACGGCACAAGAAACAACGGTTGGAATTGGAGATGTATGGAACATTCGGGATTTAGCTAGTTGTATGGATTGTAAGAATAGGGCGAAATGGGAAAGTATAATATAGGGCGAAGACTTTTTGGGACCTGTGGTGGAGAGGGTGATTTGGAGGCTTGCGGCTTGAGAATCAAATTTGTTGTCCAGTGTCTTTGTGGATGATATTATTGAAAAACTTACAAGAGAATTCTTTGTTGTTGTGACATTTATGTGAAGACTGAAGAGGGGGAGAGTTTGTGGGGGATAAGATTATAGTTGGGAATGTAAAATGTGTCAGATTCTCAAATGTAGCAATTTCTTGAATCGTATAAGATTTCAGGTTGAACCTGGACCCATCAGGTAAGGAGAATGTTTCCAGGACAATGCTTGGTGTGGATCCGGTCTTTTGAAGAGTGATTTTGCAGTGAGGAAATATTAAGTTAGTGTGGGTGGAAGTACTGTGAGTTGGTCTATTCTAGTGTTCTTTGGCGGGGAGGTAAATGATTGGGAATTGCATTAAATTTGCAGGCTTCTTGAAAGGCTTAGTGGATTGACTCCAAATATTCTTGAGTTGATAACAAGAGAGTTTCGAGCCGACGGGTTTTTTTTGATGAAATCTTTTTACCATGTTTGCTAGGATAGGTCATTTTCCCCCTTTCTGGTTTAGTTGGAAGTTGGGCATTCTCCTTGAGGTTTTCTCTTTCTTGTGGATGGCGATGTTTGACAAAATCCTCACTATAGATCTTGACTTATGTAGTTATGTATAAAGGTTGGAGGTTTGCTAGTCGATGTTAATTGTATATAGAGGAAGTGTCCGTCCATTACTTTCTTACACATTGGAGCTTTACTAGAAATATTTGGAAAGCCTTTCTTAACCATGGTTTTAAATGTCAGTTTCATAGGTTATCTCACAGATTCAAAATATGAAATTTTGATGACATTTGGATTTTTTTTGGTGAAAAGTGGATCTGTTATAATTAAACCTTTTACACACATGAATTAAAAAAATACAAAAAACTACTATGAGTATAAGAGATGCATTTGAAATTGACCCAAGATGCGTCTGACGGGCTTATCACAAGAAGAGATGCATATAGTAACATGATTAACATTCCATAAATTGTTCATTGCATCCAATACTCATAAAAAGAACATATAGTCAAATAAAGATCCAGGCTATTAGAGAAAAGTGTCAAGAAGGCAAGATATACATCATATCTACATAAAATTACGTGGGTTCTCCTGAGAAAAATGGTCTCCCGACGCTTCGTGCTTCAATCCACACGCTCCTCGGGGTAGATTTAGGCTAAAATAAAGCCAAAAACACAAGAATTAGTTTTTCTACAAGAAGACAGCACATTCAAAAATTTGTTCACTTTAGTCTAAATTTCATTTTAAGTGTGAAATGATGTATTTTATAATGAACTAGACCAATATTTCTCATAAACAATTTTAATATGGCGATTTTTTGTAATATAATGAGCTACATGGGGTATTTATAAAACTACCCCATCTAGTCATATCGGTGATTTGTGAAATTGCCAAATTTCGCACGAAAATGACATTTCACAAGAAATTTAAAACTCTTTTCTTAACCTCATCGTGATTAGTGTCGTTTTTGGCTTTTCAATGTTTAGCAGTCATAGCAATGTTTAGATTTCTTCTTAGCTTGTTGTTTTCTTCTCTCAGAGTTTACTTCTCAGTAAACCTTGATTAGGGATTATTGTCATAATTTTTATCTTGCTATATACTATATGATAGTTTACCGATAAAAAAGAAGTTGTTTTTCAATTTTGGTACCCTTATTATTTAGCTCATTTCCCTGGAACTCTCCACTGGTCCGTCTGGGCTTTTGAGAGCCGTCTTTCATAATGAATCTTATTGTATTCTGGTCCTCTTATCTGAGAGAGTTCATTGATCGGAGCCCCTTAGGACTTACAGTGTTGACACGTAGTTCTTATTTTGGTTAATATAGCATTGTCATTTACTTTTTTTTCCCTTCTTGCTGCCTTTATCTTGAAGTCAGTCCTCATACATTCTTTTCCTCCTTTTTAGTAATTTTCCCCACTATGAAAAAGAACAAAGTGAATAAAATAAAATATTAACCTTGATTCAATATTTGGATCCAGTTCGAGGTGCCTGTATGGTTCTTTATAGATATATTTGTTGCTATAACCATCCAGTAAATTCCCAGAATGCCTTTCTAGACTGATTGTCCTTATTTCAATGTGTGTATTTAATTTGAAGTTTGGCGATTGGAGCTATCTCCAGATTTAATTGATGCTTTCCAGGCTACACCTTGGTTTATTCTATTCCTGGCAACCTGCTAATAAATCAGTCCTTATTTGTTTCTATTTTCTATGGTGCGAGTCTTTTACGTCATTGCCTTTATCCATTTGATGCATAATTTTTCTTGCTTTTGTCATTTTTCATGTTTCATGACGTCTGTATTCCACACACATAATTTTTTTCCAGGTACTGGTATCTCTAAGACTGATGCAGGAGAGCTAAGAGAGAGATGTCTGTCTTTTCTTCTTAAACAAATGAAGGTGACACTCTTGTTTTCATCTGTGCATTATGTACATGTTGCATAGTTTTTTTCTTGATATCTGCCCGGGACTAGGACAGTTTATTTTGTAAGCCCTCCCCTCCTTGTTATCTGGCTTCTTGGGTTTTTACTTTTTTTACCCTTTAGCTTTGCTGTTTTGAATGTATGGCCGGAGTTTGATGCTTTAACAAGTTTCTATTTTGTAACATGTTGATTTGGCATTTTTTGGTATAGTTTAATTGTAAGAGATAACTAAGTTGTTTGTGCTTCACTGCAACAGGGGGGCAATACTAGTATGGTGGACTCGCATTTATCAAAATTTGAAAATTATGGCTGGGAGGATCTTGCAAAGACTGTAAATATCTCATGCAGTATCAATGTTCAATCTAACGATCTCTTTGGTATTGATCCATTCTACATTGCAAAAGGTAATAAAGTGGTATTTTATATACTATTTGTAATTGTATCTGTACTAGAAATAATATATAGTTATGTTAGTTGTAGAAGCTTTCTAGTGTCCTGATGGTATAGTTCTAATTTCCTAGGCTTGCCACATATGATAAGGATCTATTAGTTTATCTCCTTTTTTTTATCAGTTAAAAAAAGGCGTGTACAAATTTTCTGGGGTCCTTGGTCCATTTACACTGAATGCAAGTGATATATTTATGCTTTTCAGCACATGGAAATACACACCATAGATTTCCATGAAAGATGTTTCTCCATTGCATACACCATCATATCAAGGTTATGAAAAGTTAACATATAACAGCTAATATATCATGATCATACAATCAGCTTGTTTGATAACCTTGAAGCACAAAAGTATATGAAATAGTATATTATTCTAAGATCTGTAATTTTATTGACCTTAAGGTGTGTTACCATCTCAGTAAAATTGTGGATGCATTGAAGTTTTGTCAAACCAAAGAAATCCCAAATTTGTTACTGAAACTAAATTTTACTTCATATGTTTACTTTTTCCTTGTGAACAATTTCGAATGTTATGTGGATATCATACCTTTGTTACATATGCTCTAGTGGTTCGGTGATAGGCCCCACTAAGCGACCTTGTCTTAACAATTGCCTACCTAGGCCCTGCTGTAGGCTTCAGGGGTATCTGAATAGGCTAAGCGGTCACTTAGGTGACAGTTAACTGCACTGAAATTGACTATGATCAGTCTCTCATATATGATCCAAAAATAACCGATGTTGTCATACCATTTGAAATTCTTAACCTATATATGCCTTTAAGAGGTTCTTGTGTCAGTAAATGTAGAAACGTCATTAAGAAAAGGAAGAAAATAATTGCCAAAATTTTTATTATATTCTCTTTAGTTATAGTCTTATAGAGTTTCCTTCCATTTTTAGCACTTCTAAAAAGGAAATACCATCTCGTAGAATGGAACCAAATTTGTAAACCTCTAGGGGCAGTGAGCCTAAACATTGCTCCTCTTACTGCGGTGAATATGGCTTTGTTAGGGAAGTTGGTTTGGTGGTTCGGTGAGAAGCAGTGGAGTTTTTGGAGGAAGGTGATTGTGGCCAAATATAGCCTTGCATCACCATGGCTACCCAAAGGGGTCCGGGGCCCGCACGACTTGGGTTTCTAAAAAGGTATAATGAGTGTGACCAAGTCTCTAGATCCATTCATTAGGTTCAAACTGGGTAAACACCTGACCACCAGGAAATACCTGACCATCAGGTACACATCTGACATATCACTCTGTCAGGCATAACACCTCTGACATGACACCCTTGTCAGGAAACACATCTGATTACCAGGAACACATCTGACCTGTCAGGAATAACACATCTGACATGCTAGGAACACCCATCTAATAACCAGGAAACACTTCTGACAACAAATCCTGTCAGGCACAACACTTTTGACATCAAATCCTGTCAGGCAAAACACATCTGATATTAACCTCTGCCAGGCACAACACCTTTGACATTAACCTCTACCAGGCACAACACTTCTGACATCAAATCCTGTCAGGCACAACACCTCTGACAGCTACCATCATATATCATCACAGCATCTGTTGGGTGCATATCTGCCGACACAGGCTAATGCCCCCTCAAGGTAACATCATTGAGTTCGTAAACTTAATACATCACTGGGTCCATGAACCCCAATCCAACCTTGAGCCCATGACCCAATGCCGTCCTAACTCTCCCGACTATCAGTCACGGAGGAACCTGGGCTCATAATAGATACCGTCTCTTCGGACCTAGCCAAAGAGGGACCACAGACAACATTTCACGTAGGTTAAGTTTTCTAACCATAGGAAATCCCCAATTATTCAAGCCCTGCTTGAATAATTGAACCAATTGGGCCTCACGCCCGTGTACCAAGTCCGATGGTATACCGTTCCGATGTGGAACATTACCCGGCCGGTAGACCATTCAATCGCCTTACCATGTCGCAACAACATCACATCATACACAAAGGTTGTCCCGAGGTGGGACTCTTACCAGGTCAATGGACCTACCATTGCCTTAAAACAAACATCACATCATACAAAAGTAGTTCCGATAGGGAACTTAATCAGGTCAATGGACCATACCATTGCCTTACAATGTCAAAATCACATCACATCACACATATAGAAGCTCAGTTAGGCTCTCATAACTTCTTGCGGTGCGATCACACTTTCCCTGCGATCTATCGCAAATCACATTGAGTCTAAATTCCGAGCTAGAAACAACCCGAAACTGAGGGCTCCATCCCTCTGCTCCATTTTCACTCCCATCCATCCCATGTATACATCATTCATAAGGTTTCCGACATTTTTCCATCCACACATAATATCACCAAACTATTCCACATAAATAAAGTAGCTTAAATAAGGGAAAAGAGAAGAGATGGAGAGGGATTTTACCTATTACACGACTTTCGAGGCTCTAGATGTTGAAATGGTCATCGCCAATGCGATCAAAATGCTGGAAAACCTCTAGGTGAACCGCTTCTCTCTCTAACCTCGACTTTTTCTCTCTAGAATTCTCTCTACACACCAATCGAGAAAATCGGACATTGCCAACGCGTCGGGAACGTCAAAAAATCCCAAGGGGACCTCCCTTTCCTTTCTCTCTCTTCCTTTCTCTCTCCTCTTTCTCTCTCTTCCTTTCTCTCTCCTCACTTTCTCTCTCTAAAAATTCTGGGGGCAGAGCCTCCTTTGCTGTCCAAAACGTGTAAATGAAGAGGTCTGGCCCCTCTTTTAAAGACCATGGGTCATGTGCATGGCACATGACCTCCCTTGATGTGACTTGTTGACCAAGTCAATACTTTGACTATTTGACTCGATTCCCAATTTCTTTGCACTTACGGCCTCCGAAACGTTATCAAACGAAGTCCGATTTTGATGAAACTTTAGGCGACCGAACTTGGGGTAGTTCGACACCTACTGTGAAAATTTCAGAGAAAAATACTGAGTTTTGACAGTTGCACTTTTGTTCGGAAGAAAACTGCAAAACCCACTAATTTCCTGATTTCGGACACAAAATAGGCCGCCGTTTATTCGTTTGAGATAACTAACTGCCGAAACGACAGACGTTAGTTCCCACGGCCGACCGGCACGCGCTGGTATCAGTCGCACGGATTTCTATTAGGATCCCCAAGAAATATTGAGTCCTATTTAATTTCTGGAAATCTGAAAATTTCCCGTTTTCTTAATTTCTTACATGATATGACCCTGCGGTCCTGCGAGACGATACCTAACGGAACCAATATGATAGGTGAAGGTCCCGGTAGTCGACTAACACACTGTGTGGGGTTTTCGAGAAGAAATACTGAGATTTGATCGGTACAACTCAATCTCGAGTAAAACTCACTTTTCACAATTTAATTAAATACTTAACTTATTAACCCCAATTAAGGACCAATAACCATAATTTTATTATATTAAAATTCTGGGGCGTTACAGATTAAAGAAAAGAAGAAAAACCACAGACGATCGATCGTTGCTTAATGAACGATCGATCACCATTCAGAATAGTGACGATCATAGCACCTTGACGATCAATCGTCTACTAACCCGTAGCTAAGGAAGAAATCCTTGAAATTGACGATCGATCGTCCATAATGGACGATCGATCGTCATTGGCCTTTTTGAGCCTCGTAAACAACGCACAAATCTGAAGTGTTGCCCATTTGGGAGTTTCTAAAAGTTGAATTTAGCAACAAAGAAGGGTTCTCTATAAAAAGGAAAGCTACTCACCGTAAAAGGGTTCTTAATTTTTTGGAGAATTGAAGGAAGATGGCTCTGAAGATCTGTGAAGGTTGGAGGATGGATTGCCCGTGTTTTTCTTGTTTTTCGTCAAAAGTGGTGTTCCTTGCTCTCGCTATGAACTAACTTCGTTTTCTAGGGTTTAGATGAAATCCTAGTCAAGTAATTGTGTCCCTTGTATTTTATTTAGGTTTTCTTCTTGTATAAACAATGATTGCATAATGAGAGGGTTGTTCTTCAACCAATTATTCGAGTTTATACTCAGTTTCAATATGATCTTATCATTGTCCTAGGTTTTATTGTGTTAAGAGTGAATTCATTCTTATCTTCTTTCTGTGATTGTTGGTATGAATTTTATGCAATGGTTTTTACTGTCGAGGAATTAAATTTTAGGATTTTCTATGCTTAGGGAAGATGAATGATGTCACAACCCTAGTTTAGCGTGTATCACTCGTGCTAACCAAAAATAGGGTATACTTAGGGTTTGATCCCTCGAATCATTCTAGTTTTCATGAGTTGAGACTTGTAGTCGATCTTATCCCAATTGTTTATGCTTGAGAAACCTGAATAAATGCTCGTGGATTTAATTATGAGGCTAGTGGTGGATTCAATTGCCCTAGATCTTCTCTCATCGATGTATGACCAAAAGCTCTTAGTTTAATTAGGATTAATAAAATCTGATAGTTTAATTAGGTTAAAATCAATCAAATCAAATCAATCAATTAATTTTGTTACCCATTGACTTAGAATTAATCTAGAGAAAAAGGCAACAACACCAGCGCAGTCCTCTGTGGTTCGACACCCCATACTAGTCGCTAGAACCGGGTTCGTTATAGAGTAGCGAACTGCGAATCGCGAACCCCAAATCGAACCAAGTGAACCGACGAACCAGGTAACATTGGTTGTTACTGCCTTGCATGAGTATTTTATGACGGATTAATTGAAAATATTGGAGCTTGATCATTATGACTTCAACCAAATTAGCAATAGTGCCCCACATTGAAGAGACAATATGTTAACAAGGGTTGCAGCTAGTATTTCAAGTGATAAAAAGTCGGAAAAATATTATAGTTTTTGTATTTGATCTATGTTGACCCAAAAAAGTGTATATGTTTCTATTGTTAGATCTAGATACTTCATTGCTTTAAGAAGCTTGAATATAATAGTATCAAATTTGAGTTTGTATTAGCTTGTTGTCACCACTTTGCGGTCGGTCCTTAGGTGCTTGGGTTGTCTGGAATGCAAACCTTTATTCTCATATGTATATTTCTTGAGAAGTGTTCATGATTGATTATTAATTCAACTGTGTTACATGTGCACATTTATTTTGCTGTGATCTGGAAACTGAACAGGGGATTTATATCCATTGCTAGATCATCTTAGGTTCTAGGGGCCTTCCACTCTATTCCGGCTGAGAATTGTGTGCCTGCTAATTTGCTTTTACACCATGTCTTAAACTTAAAAGAGTCTTTAAACCATGAACCCACCACTAATCCTTACATCTATTTGAACATGTCAGCCTATTAGATTGAAACTGGATTGTGTACAAAATAAGTCATCAAAATAATTCCACTGGCTTTAACATGAAAAAACCATTTGTGTGGATATTGTTGATATTCTCGGAATAAGTGCAAGCTTCACCAAGTAGTGCTTTTGTAGTTTCTCTAGGCATATTATACATTATATATATAATTCTTTTTTCTCTCCTACTGCCAATTTAACAAGAAATGATGTAGCCCAAGCAAAATAAAAATGTGCTGGGCACGTGCTGACCCAACTAGTGTGTGTGTGTTTGTATATATTAATCAATGTTTCAAACATTGTGCTTGTTTAATTACAAAAATACCTCCACTATGACACCTATATATATGTGTGTATATTAATCCATTTTCTTGAGAAAAGAATATTCTTCTCTCTCTCTCTCTCTCTCTCTCTCTCTCTAACATGCAGTGTATATATATATATATCATGTACTTCGGTTAACTTGTTTGTTTAGGTGATGAAAACTGTGAGCATGAGGGATTTGAGTTCTTGGCACCAACCACCCGCCGAAATGCCTTACGGGTACTGCGAGCAATGCAGCTTCCAAAGCCTGGTCTGTATACATTGAAGTTGGACTGCTTGATTTTATTATTTCTTTTGTGATGAAATTGATTTCTTGGATTTGACATTTTAGTTTGTGCCTATGCCTTCTAGTCTTGTTGGAAGGTAGTCCAGGTGTTGGAAAAACAAGTTTAGTTGTTGCACTTGGCAAGTTCTCTGGGCATAGAGTCGTGCGAATAAACCTTTCTGAGCAGGTTAAAGATCCTTGATTATTTCTTATCTTTTACTTTTATTCTTTTCTTTTCTATGCAGCCATGATTGTTTTCTAGATTTAGTAATATGTTCCATCTCATTAATCTGTTGCAGACTGATATCATGGATTTATTGGGATCGGACTTGCCCGTTGAGGGTGAGGCTGGAATGAAGTTTGCATGGTCTGATGGAATCCTTCTGCAGGTTGAATTTTTTTATTTTGTTGGTGTTATTTTGAGTTTCCAATTTAGCTTGAACATATTTTTATATTCCCCTACTGGTTTATCTGCAGGCTTTAAAGAATGGAAGTTGGGTTTTGTTGGATGAACTTAATCTTGCTCCGCAATCTGTCTTAGAGGCATTGTCCTGAACCTGTTCCTTTGATACCTGTGCTTATTTCAATTTGTTTTTCTATACATTATTATGTTATGTAAAAGTTGACAAATGAAAATTCATTGATGTCAGGGGTTGAATGCTATTCTAGACCATCGTGCTGAAGTCTTTATTCCAGAACTTGGGCTTACTTTTAAGTGTCCTCCATCTTTCAGAGCTTTTGCATGTCAAAATCCTTCTTCTCAGGGTGGTGGAAGGAAAGGCTTTCCGAAGTCCTTTCTCAACCGTTTCACTAAGGTTTTCTTTGTCTTCTAAATTTTTGCAGCAATTTGATGCTGTAACATTTTTAACTGAAAACTTTGTATTTGTAAACTATTTAAATATGATGCAAATACGGGCCAACCAATAATATATTTTTAATAATAATGGTTTCAGGTTTATGTGGATGAGTTAGTTGAGGATGACTATCTTTTTATCTGTAGTTCACTCTATCCATCAATCCCAAGGCCTTTGCTTTCTAAGTTGATTTTCTTTAATAAACGGCTACATGAAGACACCATGCTATTTCGCAAGTTCGCTCAGGATGGTTCCCCATGGGAGTTCAATCTGCGTGATGTCATTCGGTCGTGTGAGATCATAGAAGGTGTTATTTATTTGTCATTTATGGACATTTTCCCCTCTTCTTTTTGGATAATGGCAGTCTTCTAATTTTTTTGTCCTCTTCATTTAGGAGTACCTGAGAAATCAAAAGTTGATTGCTTCCTCAGCATAGTCTACATTCAAAGAATGCGTACAGCAGCTGACCGCAAAGAAGTCCTACAACTCTATGAAGAGGTTTTTGGGGTGAAGCCGTATATAAATCCTTATCCAAGAGTGCAGGTCAATCCACGATACTTGATTGTTGGGAACACAGCTATTGAAAGGAATCATTTTCAACCATCGCAAATTTCGAGAAGCCAGCTTAAAATATTGCCAGGAATTCGTCATGTCTTGGAAGCTGTTGTCCATTGTGTACGACATCAATGGTTGTGCATCTTGGTTGGTCCATCATCATCTGGCAAAACTTCATTGATCAGGTTACTTGCTGAGCTCACTGGAAATGTGATCAATGAACTAAATCTTTCGTCTGCAACAGACATTTCTGAATTGCTTGGATGCTTTGAACAATATAACGGTTTTCGCAATTTTCGCTTTGTCATTGCTCAAGTTGAGCGCTATATCAATGAATACTGCAGTATACAACTGGAATCTTCAATGGACATATTTTTAATTGAAAGAAAAGATTTAATGTCCAGATGGCTTGCTTTCCTGTCCTGCATAAATTGCGGTTCTATTGAAAGTTCTGCTTGTAATTATTCACAGGGTTGGAAAAGTTGTTCCCTCAGTTCTCTTGATTTGTTGGCTAAGATCATTGAACAGCTAAAGTTTGATTTGGAGAAGTATCAGTTATCTCTATCTTGGTCACACAAGGACCTGGATAAAATGCTGAAGACAATTCTAAACTTGCGAGAAGATTACAGAAGACGGCCATTTCCAGAAAAGTTCGAATGGGTCACTGGGTTACTGATAAACGCTATCGAAAGTGGGGAGTGGATTGTTCTGGAGAACGCAAACCTTTGCAATCCCACGGTGTGTGGATAATTCCTGCCACTTATAGCTTGTAGTTGTCCAGTATTTTGCTTTTGTGTCTCTGTTTTCTTACCATTTATTCATCTAACTCATCTCCATTTCTATTTTCCTATTGTGTCTCTGTTTTCTTACCACTTATTCTTCTAACTCATCTATATTTCTCAGATGTCATAACTTTTTTTTTTGCCCTCAATATAGGTTCTTGATAGGATAAACTCTTTAGTGGAACCAAGCGGATCAATCACTGTTAATGAGTGTGGGCTTGTTGATGGGGGACCTGTGGTGCTCTGTCCCCACCCCAAATTTCGAATGTTCCTCACAGTTAACCCAAGGTATGGCGAAGTCTCCAGAGCAATGCGAAATAGAGGGGTGGAAATATTTATGATGCAACCATATTGGCTACTTGATAGGGAAAGTGGCTACGATTTGAAGGGAACTGAGCTAATAGATGTGAAGAGGATCTTAGTTTTATCTGGTATCCCTGTGGGTAAGTTGGTTGATGCAATGGCCGAAGCACATGTCTATGCCAAGGATGCAGGTTCATGCATTGGTGTACGCATTACGTTTCTGGAGCTTACACGCTGGGTTCAGTTATTCCAGCAGCTTATCATGAATGGTAGTCGGCCTATATGGAGCCTCCAAATAAGTTGGGAGCATACATATCTGTCTTCTTTAGGTGAGGTGCAAGGAAGGGATGTTGTAACTCATGCAAAACTTTCTTATTTGTCGACGTCCAAATTGTCTAAATTAGATACATTGTTAGGATGCTCTTTGCCCGGAGGGTGGCCAGCACCTCTGAAGTTAAGGGATTTTATATGGTACTCTAGAGAAGCTTGTGTCAAACAAAACTGCATGTATTTGGAATTCTTGGGCGCTCAATGTGCTTCTTATGAACTAAGTGTTGACTGCAATGGGTACCTAATGGAGCAAACTTTAACTGCCACTGGCCATGCAGGGACTTCTTTATTAATGGATATGAAGCAAGTATATCCAGCAATGATTCCTTTGCAGATGTTACATCGCATTCTGTTTCCTACTGCTTCAAATGAGCTGTGTTTGAAAGATGATAGGCAGGCAAATTTTGACCTCGCATTGGCCAATAAGATGCTCTTTTTTGCTGCCAACTGGGCCATTGAACAGGCAACTGAAAGTGATCTTGAGCTGTATCTTCTCTGGTTTAGATGGTTCAGTTCCCGCTTACAGCCATTCTGCCGCTTTTTCGAATCCTTTCTGGTATTACTCGAACAGGAAAAAAATCATCCTATTTGGAATTGTATTGTTGGCTGCCGGAGAGAGCTTACGGCTTATCACCATGTAGATTATGACATGCAACCTATACCGATGCTTTCGTTGGAATTGGTTGAAATAACTGAATCAAGTGAAGTGCTAAAATCGTTTAATAGACCACTCCGTAATGCTATCCAATGCATAGGTTTATTACGGCTTAGTTTACAGCAGTGGAATGCTGAGGGTGACTACAACAGTGAAACTCGCTGTTTCAAACCTGTGTTGGAATCTCTAAAAAATTTGGAAAAAGAAGTGCTTAATATACTTGTGGAGTCTCCTTGTTTCGATCTGCTGGTTCAATTATACACTAATCTTCTTGAAGATCACATGTCATTTTGGGAGGGTATTACCACATCCCAGATTGAATACTTGCTAATATCCTGGCGTTCTCTGAAGAAGGATGCAGTAAAATTGCAGGATTTGTTTCCGGAAGCAGTTAAAAGTTTACTGGTATGCTCGCTTTGATATCTTGTATTTTCTCTGTGTCCTTGAATATATTATATGTAAACTTTATCTTTGGCATAGGTTGAGAGCAGGAATCTGGTTAAGATATCATCTTGGTCTTTGCATTCTCTGAAGTCTATGCTATGGGTACATGGGGGTCATCCGTTTTTGCCATCATCTGCTGAAATATATTATAAACTGCGTCAGCTTTTATCCTTCTGTGAGTTGGTTTGGCCGATGAAGACAAAATCTTGGAAGCATGGTATACCTTTTTAGCTTACATAATTTTTTCTCTAACTGACTAAGGGCCCATTTGGCTTCAACTCTTGTGGTCTCTTCCTAAAAAACGAATCAATTCCCAGATTTTCATTATAAATTTTGTGGAGAACCAGTTTGAAATAGTAAGTCTGAATCCATTGTGAATAATTGAAACAACAGAATCATGTTTGGGTGGGTGGTGGTGGTGGGCATGGAGGGGGTGGTGGTGTTAATGGGGGTAGTGGTGATGGGAGCGTGGGGGTGATGATGGTAACAGTAGTAGGGATAGGAGAGAAGAACATGGAATTGGATAAAAAAAGTAGTTTCTAAGAGTTAATTATCAGAAGTAACTTTTTTTTTTCTCCAAACGTTTGTGCTATAATCAGGATGTTCCTAAAACCGTTTTAGTCCCAAGTCCTGCCAATGCGTTTTCGCGTTTTTGTTCCGCAAGATTGGAAGTACTTTCCCCATGAGTGATGCCAAACGGGTCCTAAAAAATTCTTCCGCTGACTTCTTTTATTAAGAAATTCTACTGTTGGCAGGGAATGACTCTCTCGTGGAAGCTGTTGTTTCTTCCAATACAGAACTACGGTTCCTGGCAATGCAAGGTAATTTCTGGTTATTTCATATTCTTATGTCGTAGTTTGCAAGCATATGACTTATGCTTTTACTATTTGTACAGTTATATCTTCCTATTATAGAATTAGAGGTGTTTATCATTGTAAGACATGGTTATGTAGGGACAGACACGCCTCTTTGTTTTATTTTTAATGGTGTAGGCATCATTTATCTCCTATTAGATGTTGGGGTTAGTAAGTGGTGAGTGATCCTCTTGCTTTTCACACCACTGAGGGAAAGTTTCCCTCCCACTTGATCTTATTATCTCACTTAAATGAAGGGCGTACCTCGCTATCTTGGTAAACACCCTTACCTCAAGAAATGTAAAATGCTGACACACCCAGAAAATGTATTCTATTTATTTACTTTAAAAATAACTTAATTCATTTTAAGTGTTCAGTATAAAAAAATAGAATTAGATAAGATAATTGAAAATAATATAATTGGTATATAAATAGTAGTTTATAAACAAGATATGTGATAAAGTTAAATACAAGTGCCGGTTACGATATCGTGTCTGAGAAAGCCAAATTTCGAAAACCGGAATGTCCATGTTAGATTGGTTGTATCATTGACTATTTCCTTTCTAATTTGTAATCTACATTGTTAACATGGTCTTTGTGTTGTTCACGGTTGGTTTTGGCATCTAAAATATATTTGTGCTTTACAAATTGGCTTTCAATAGATTATCTTTTCTTTCACCATGTTGCCTCTTGCTTTTTCTGGATGCTTTGTCCTGATATGGGTTGCCTGCTTATATTTGTCTTAGGTGTTTGCATGTCATCATATTTTACAAGCAAATGTGATGAAGAAGATGTCCACATTGTTCAACAGTTGGAGGACATGTATCAGGTTTGCGTCCATAGGAGTTCTGAAGATTGAACTTTAGTTTTTATGAGATTTCTCTCCAACTAATGGGATTAATTACATTACTTGCAGATGCTATTAGGAAGGTTTGAGTATGAAAAACACAAGTTGGAGACATTTTTAGAGTCGAATGACCATGCTTCATCTATTGAAAATTTAGCTGCTTGTTGTGCCTTTTGCCCTGAGATGCTGTCTAGAAAGTCTGGTTTTGATAGTTGGCAGGAGATTCTTCCTATAATTGATAGCACAAGTTTTTTCCTTGACATGGAGTTACTTGAAGAATTATCAAAGTTAATTTTGGTTGGTACCAAAGAATTATATCTGGTAAGTTCAATTGGATTGAAATATGAAGTATTCTTGCTGCAACATTTTCATTATTTTGAATTCCACTTTATTGCATCAGCTTTGCTAGGTAATATCCTGAATGAACTTCACTAGTAATATGCTATATAGAAAAGAAATCCAATAGTTGGTTTGAAACGGTAAGGTTTTAGGGTTCAAATCTTGGTTTTATGGATTAGGGTGTTAGAGAAAGAAGAAGAAGAAAAATAGATTAGGAAAAGATTAGAGAGTTAATTATCTCTCTTGTATTCCTTTATGATATTTACCATAGTTCGAAATTCAGCTAGTTACCCGAGTAACTCGACTGAGTTTCGAGTCGACTTGCCTCAATACTAGTGTAGTCAAGGCGTCGCCTAGGCGGTTTTTGACACTAAGCGCCTAGTCGTGCCTCTCTAGGCGGATGATTGTCACTTGGCCTCTCTCTTAGCCTGTTTTACAACTTAAACAACTTATTACGTTATAGTAGCCCATTTGAATTCAATAAAAATTATCCTAGATTCAAATTCCTGAAGAATAAAAGTCAACTTTCCAGTTCAAGAACAAAATTCGTTTTTTAGGGATTAGGTAAAAATTTCAACTTGCAAATGCTAAATTTTTTTATAAATTCTACCATATGAAAACATTATTAATACCTAAAAATCCGGTAAAAAAAGTCACATATTTTAGTCTTCAAAAATATTTTCATATAGAGGGTCAAAAAGTTAACTAATAGTTCAACATAAAAAGACTTAAATTTCTAGCTTTACAACATTAAAGTTAATTTGCCTAGATTATTGTCAATCCTAGGAGGTTTGAATTGCTATGTGTATGTATTAATAATATTTATGATTTAATTATTTTTATCGCTTAACCAACGCCTCGTCTAGCTGTGCCTAATCGCGTAGCTATCGCCTAGACGCTTTGACTACACTGCTCAAAACTCGAAGGAGAGACTACTCGGCGGGTTATTTGGGTGACTTTGTCGAATTTTTCGACTTGCTAGACTATGTCGAGTCACGGGAGGGTATTTTATCTTTTTCATTATTTTTAAACCTATATTTGAACGTCACACTATTTTTGCATCATATTTTTTGGGGCTACAAAACCAACCTACTATAGGTTATGTTAAACTTGGTTTTTAGGTTTGAGGCTGTAAAACCAGCATACTTTGGGTTATTTTAACCTAGGTTTTTCAAGTTATTTGTGGTTCAATTTAGGATAAAATGCCAAGAAATTAGTAATTACCAAATTGGTACATATATATATATATATATATATATTACATATATATTCTGAGTTGGACCGGGTCGAGTTTTTTTCTTCTAGTTTTATGAGTTACTTGACCCGGCTAACTTTTGAGTCGATTCGAGTTTTCGGGTTTTTAAAACATGATATATACTCTACTTACTAAAGAGAAATACTAAAATACCCCTGTTACAATATATGAGAAGTGTTTTACATAGTTTGAAAACTCGGCGAGTCAGCCGCGTAACTCGAGTCGAGTCGTCTCAAAACTTGAAGGAGACACTATTCCGTGAGTTACTTGGTCGAGTTTTTTGACTTGCCAGACTAGGCCGAATCACAGAAGGGTATTTTTATCATTTTTATTTTTGTTAAAACCTAAATTCAAACGTCACACCATTTTTGCATCATGTTTTTTTGGTGTTATAAAACCAACCTACCATGGGTTTTATTAAACTTAAACTTGGTTTTTAGGTTTGAGGCTGCAAAACCAGCCTACTTTGGGTTCTTTTAACCTATGTTTTTAAAGTTATTTGTGGTACAATTTAGGATAAAATGCCAAGAAAATGGCCATTGCCTAATTGGTGTATATATATATACAGGGGCGGAGCTAGGAATTTTTCCTTGTGGGGACCAAAGTATGGGTTTCAAGTTTCAACTATGAGTTTTGGGGGTTCGGGGGCGTAGCCCTCGAAATTTGTTTTTTGGGCAATGGGTCCGATAGAGTTATTATTAAAATAAAATAAATTTTAATTTTAATTTTTTTATATTTTATATATAAGGAAAATTTTTCTTTTCGGTGAAATGCACGAGCCTCTACAGTCGCCGCGTGTCCCTTTTTAACACCCACTAACTTTGGTTAAGATTCACTCACCCTAAGGTTCATCTATCTAACCTTGGTTTTTAGAAAAAAAATATTAACCTTAAGTTGATTAAGCTTAACCACAATTAAAGGAGGATCTACTAGTTTCCATGTGTCCCTTTTAACACCCATTGACTCTGGTTAAGATTCACTCACCCCTAAGGTTAATCTTGGTTTTTAGAAGAAGAAAAAATATTAACCTCAATTTGATTAAGTTTAACCACAGCAGTTAAAGAGACGTGTGGTAATTTGGGGGGGGGGAGGGGGGGGCGCTAACTCAAAATTGGGGTGGGGTGAGGGCACTATATATAAAATTTTGATATTATATATTTTTTATAATTTTTTTTTACCTATTACAAGAAAGATTTCCCTAAATTTTGGGGGGGCCATGACGCCTCCCTGGCCCCGCCCTGTATATATATACACATATTACATATATATTCTAAGTTGGACTTGGACCGATTCAAGTTTTCCGAGTTACTTGTGCTAATTTTCGATTCGAGTCAAGTTTTCGGGTTTTTGAACCATGATATTACAAGTATTCTGCATGTCTCCTCAAGTTGGTGCGTAGATATCAATCATGTGAGGTGATAGGGGTCTTGGCTAGGTGAGTTAGTGGCCTAGGTGTTGAATGAGCGACATTTTGACTACATTGTGCTTGACCATTGTCTCTTCCAAACATCTTGCATTGTGTTGCGATTGACCATTTTAAACTGGTCTGGTTCGGATTATCATAAGCGCTTATTTGGAGCTTAATCACTTATGTGGATTATGTCCTAGTAATAGCGTTTAGTTTGACTCATTCTAAGAAATTATGTAATAATCAATTATGGAAATAAATGGCGATTCCATAATCCCACCAGAGGGTTATTATTGATGAGCATAACACCACTTGTGTAACTTTAAGACTATTTGAAAATTATCGTAAGCACTCAAATTTTACCTAATAAGGCCTATTAGATCTATTAAGAGAGAGAGAGAGAGAGAGATTCATTGAAATATTGTTTTCTTTTCAAAATGACCGAAATTCTCTTTTAAAAAAATGACAAGATAATCGCTTACTAGTAGAGTGCCAACCAAATAAGATTACAGTTGTCAACGTTTGTTGACAACAAGGCTTATCAACACTTGTAGAGAAAGAAAGTGTCTTGTGTTAAAAAACCGGGATGGAGCGTGAAAGATTTTCAACTTATCAGCATAATCACTATTGATAAATTTTTTTTATCAGTATAATCACTAATGACTGCAATAATCCAAACCAATCAGCCCTTATTGAAAAAATTTAGCATAGTGCTTTGATGCAGTCTTTTGTAGAGGTTTCCTAATGAGATTCGTTTTCACTATTAAATCATGGAAAAATCCACTAACCAACTATGGTTACATCGAGTAGATGAAGAGTTATCTCAGATTTTCACAAACTTGGTGGTTGGCCTTGTGGGGAGAGAATTAGGTTTTGGGGAAGGGGGGGGGGGGGGGTTGTTGGAGGATTTTAGTTGGTGTTTTAGGGCAACTAGAGATACCATGAAATGCCACATCAGTTTGCTTAGAGAGTTGCCACTTGCCAATAGGTTTTTTAATTGTAATCATCAAGACACTTGTCCCCTTTTAAGAGTTGTTTGTGGGATAATTTGCAGTGTTACCTAGGCACGTGGTACGGGTGCCAAGTGTCTAGGTGTTTACGGGTGTTCGGCACGTCAAACTCTGAAAATCTCAATACGGCAGCACAGACGTACAAATTTTTAAATATGATTATATATATATATATATATATATTATCTCAAAATTTTTGAAATACAATAATAATAAAAAAGGAGGGTTACCCTTCCCTATTTAAAAAAAAAAGTATATACCTAAGTTATAAAAAATACTCATATAGGGAGTAGAAATGAGCAATAAGAGAGAGAAGAGAAGAGAGAGACGTATGCTCTCCTAGTAAACTTCCGTCTTTGTTTCCAAAAACGCAACACAATTTGATAAAAAGTTTCTTGTAATTGTATTTTTAAAATGACATGACATGACATATTTGAAGCGCCATGTAATGATGTCATCATGACATGGGATAGGCACGTATCAAGGAGTGTCGTGTCATGGAGTGTTGTGTCTTGTCCAAGTGTCGGCACGACAAAATTTGGGAAAGTTGAAGTGCCTAGGTAACACTGATAATTTGTTCGTGCGTTTTCGCAGTCTGCTAGTGCCACTGCAGGTGAATCTTAGGGTGTGTGGTAATGATTTGTTTGCATTTTCATCTTCAGCATGTCTTTTGTGAAAATTCATATATTTATGGAGTGCACATGATAGCATGGTTTAAAATTCTGGTACATATCCCCCTGATGGTCTTTAGGTTTTACTTGGAAATGATGTTATGGGGGCTACCACCCTCGGTTCTTACCTATGTAGTTTTGTGGGCTTTGCCCCCCATTGAACCAAAAAAAAAATCCGGTACGTATTGGTCAATACGTATCCTGTTTGGAGCTACCCTGTACACTAGTGCGTTGAAAAAATCGTATCGACCCCGTATTGGACCGATACGAGATCGATACGGGCCTGATATGGGGGATTTTTCAGTTAATTATTTTCTCTCCTTCCATTTACACTAGGATCCACAACACAGTCCCGATACAAACAACTTATTTACTTAAGATATTTAAATGTAAATAAGGTTATACCTCCATTTGAATTCAATAAAAATTATTGTAAATCCAAATTTCTGAAGAATAAAAAGTCAACTTTCCATTTTAAGAACAAATTTTTTTTTTTAGCACGCACCCCTTTAGGGATTATGTCAAAATTTCAACTTTCTAATGGTAATATATTTTTCAAATATTAAAATTTCTTAAATTCGACTATATCAAAATATTATCAAAATCTAATAGTCCGGGAAAAAAAATCTCATATTTTAGTCTTCAAAAATATTTTCATCTACTGGGTCAAGAAGTCAACTAACACTGTAACAGTTAAGCATAAAAATACTTACATTCAAGCTTATAGTTTATGATTTTAATTCAATACATTCTTATTTAACTCATTGAACGTAAGGTTTTAACATTTAGTTTATTTTTTAGATTATGTTTGCATTTAAAAAAGTTTAATGCAAGGTATCCAACTTTTTCCTTTCGTTTCTTAGCTTATCCTGATTTTTTCCGCTATATCCATCTGATACGCGTATGTATATATATATATATATATATATATATATATATATATATATCCTATTTTGGACTTACTGATACGGCACTTGATACCGCTATTTTGAACCATGCATGATAGTGGATGCAACCTTACCTTTCAATTGTTGTATTCCTGGCCTTTTGCTTTCAGAATTGAGCCATTCAAGCAATTTCATGCTCCTTTTCCTTTTCCTGAATGACAGGTTTTGTCTAATACTTCTGAGCTTCTGGAATGTGCCTTTAACTTCTCATTAAACTTTTCCTCGAGAGCTCCTACAGATTTTTTACCACATCAGAAAATATTATGGACACTGGATGCTTGGACGTCAGTGGATTCAGGTCAGTATGCTCCTTTGTGTTAATATATTTGTTTCTTAGTTTTATTTGTAGTTACTGTTTTGTGCTCTTTCTGTTTGTACCAGTGAATACAAAAGTTGCTAGTTTCATTCTTGAGATGTGGTTTAGATGGCATTCGTCGTTGTGGACACATTGCTCTGAACAAGTCAAGGTATGGTCTGAAATTTAGCCTGAATGTTCAGAGGAGTATTTTGGTTAATTAGAATTCCCCTTCTCATGCAGAACTTCTCGAGGATTGATGGTTGTCATATTCCACTACCCTATATGCTTGCCCAGCCTACAAAAACAGCAGCACTTGATCATATTTTGTAAGATCCTTTGTTTCAATGTGAATATGATTACTTCTTTCCTGCCTGTTGATGTTTCAGTCGTCTTCTATGCTTTCTCTTGTGCACAGGCATTGTTTAGTTCCTGCCCTGATTCTTTTCTAGGCTAGGTGGGACATATTTCAGTTAATTTATCAATGAATGATAGAATGAGTACTTTTTTAGCCGATCCTATGTAGAACCACCGTCACATATCACTTGTTTCTGTTGACCTATATATACTTGGAGAACTTTTCTTCCATGATTAATAGGCTTCTTACCAACATAATGTGGTGATATGTTGCTTGCACTCATCTGTTAAATAGATGATAAGTTTTAGCTTGTGAATCTCCTTTTTCGTGATGCCAAGATTTAATATTCCTCATTTCATTATTTATGCGTCCATAACAGGCAGGGTACATTTCCTATCAACGATTACCCTGTGCACTGTTTGAAGCTTAGAGCTGCTTCAGGATATCTTTGGAAAAAATTTCCATCAAGGAGAGATGTGCCTAGTATTCTTTTCTCTGCCGCTCGTTCTCTCTTCCAACAGGTAATTATCTACTTGTAAATCGGAGATTTCACAATGAATACCTAAAGTGGTATATTCTAATTTTTTATTTCTCTGATGCTTTATTGTTCCCAGATTGTATTTGCACATGAAAAGTCTTTTGAGGCAGATAAATATGCAGCGATCAAGTCAATTCTTGTTTCCATTGAGGGGAATACAATAACGGTAATATTTTCCCCCTGAAACTTGCCTTTGGAGATAACTTTAGAAATACTTGGGTTTAATACTGGAAATGCTCAAAGATAAAATCTTGTAGATTTTTTTGGTATTAAATAAATTATGTTATAGATACCAGACTGAGGATCTGTTGGTCCCACCAGTTTGGCAAGTGTTATTTATCGTTCTCATGGTCATTGTTTCTATCCATTACATAGATAAAGTAACATTACAGTACATATACTAGTGAAACATCAGATTGATGGTTAATTTTAGTCTCATGAATTTCATTGTTCACCGGCTTAACTATTTTCTTCTTTGATCGCAGCAAGATAATCTTCAGACTGTGACCTCACTTATTGCATCGTCAAGCCACAGTAGATTGACTTCCTTAGTGGATTCGTTTATTGAGCCAATGCTCAGAGAACTGTATCTCCAGGGCTCACCTCAAGGTAAAGCTTGGGAATGCTAGTCTATTGTTTGTGTCTAGGCATTGGAGGTCGTATCCTGGTTATCCAAGTCGCAGTAACAAAATTTTGTGTTTTTCCCCAAAAAGTCATAAATAATATGACCTTTTAGCCAAAAAATTAATTCATTAAGAATTCATGACTTTTTGAAAAACTCCTGACCTTTGTTAAAGGTCATGAATTTTGTGAATTATTCACGATTTTATGAAAAAATTCGCTAATAACTAATTAATTTATATAATATATTTTCTTGGAAATTTTTTTTTTGTCTTTTTTTTTTCTTTTGTTTTTCCGAGTTTTTCCTTAGTCAATGAATTGCTGAACTCCGACTCGGTGATTGTGATCCAAGTCATTCTATATTGGGATTATTAGTATTCTACTTCTAGATTCTTGATTATATTTGACAGGTGAATTAATCTGTAAATTCTTAACTTTCCCTTGTCATCCTTCACTTTATAGGTTCCCTCTTCAACCTTGGTTGTGCATGGTTACACATTGGGGGTTTACGGTTTTGTCTTTTGCTGAACTGTGATGATTTCGATCCGGCCATGAAATATTCTTTCAAGCATTCTAAACTAGTCGAAAAGATTTCTCTGCTTGAACTTGAAATTAAGGTATATTTTCAATCCATATTTGTGCTCCTATGATCAATCTCTTTAGTGTTTTGCTATACAAGCTCTTGCATCCACACATCAGAGGATATCTTACACCTTTCTGTGCAATACTGCAATCAGAGATGCATCTACCTATGTGTATCTAACTGCATAATCACTCATGTATGACTTCGTCCTTGGTATCAACAGCTTTTATCCTCATAGGTGAAAAATAAGAAGTGTAGCCCATATCTGACATAGTCTATACATACATATGGTAAGGATGCACTTGCATGTTCAATTCTCAAAGTTTCACCATAATTTAGAATTTCCAATTGACTTGGGGTTTGTGCATATGTTTGTGTACTACAAAGAAAATAAACAAAAATCTAAGGGTTTCTTATTTTTATTTTTTTTATATATATTCTTATTATAAGAGTAATTCAATTCCATAAAATAATATTAATATTTTAAGTCACATAATAGTATTTTTTTTTCTTACGTCTTTTTTACAATTATGGTGGACATTTTAACTGTAAGATTATGAATTTCTTATATATTTTCATTACTAAATTGCCCATTCTATTGTTCATACAGTTACACAGATTTAAAAAGAATATACCATTCACCAAAATGTACTTCTTACATGTTTTTCTTTAAATGGAACCCACCTCAGGTTGGGATATATGGCTAATAAGAAGGAAATGTATCCTATACATACATCATACTTAATTAAAAATCCTGAAGCAAGTGAGGTCCTAATTAATAGAAATTTAAAAGAAGCACTAAAGGCATTCTTGCCAAAACTCTTAAAAATCTCAAGTCTTGCTGAAACTTAAAACAAAGAAAAGACTGAACCAACCGTACTAAGGGAACTTAAAGCAAAGAAAACATTAACAATAATATAAAGATAAATACTTTAATTAGACCAAAATTTAAAAATATAAGCATGAGTAAACAAAATCAGGGGAATTATATTCATGGCTTTGGTGCATATGTGATTCGATGACATGGTTTTCAATTTTCTCGCGAAATCAAAACATTTCTACCAAATTTCCCCAATGTATGAAGCAAATCGCAGATAATTCGCACAATTTCAAATCATACAAAAATTCCTTAATATCTACCGAGGTTTCAGATTTTGGATAATAATGTCATAAAAAATCTAATCCTCAATATTGGGGAGAAATCCACAATACATGGCAGGGTCTGCAATTTTCAGTCTAAGATTCATTTTTAATATCTCATCACGGTCTTTTTTGTTTCATAGAATTAGGCTTATTTTAATTTGATTTTGCTTAACTAAGTCAGATATATGGATCTCTGATGTATATTACGGTAAATCTAAATAGATTTTTATTTCTTTATTAGGTGATAAATGAGAAAAGTTGGTGAAACCTAATTTTTTTGTTTCACTTTTCAACTTAAATCTTTTGTTTAGGCCCTAAATAATTAAATACGAAACATTTAAAGCCGAATCACCAATTTTTTCAGCTTAAAAATTATATCACTATTTTTATTCTAATATAATAATTCAAAATTAAGTATCTGCAGAAATCCATTTGGAGAGAGATGATCATCGGAGTTGGAAGGGTTTTGTTCACTACCAAAGATTTTTATTAATATGTCACTAGGAATTAAGATGGAGACCTTGTCAGGAAGCTTACTTTTTGAAGATGTGGAAAGCTCGGACGCACCTAAGGTAGCTTTTGTGTGGACGATGGTGATCTAAATAGATAAGAGACAGTTGATCACCTCAGGCAGAAAGCAATGTAGGTCTCAAATTGACGTTGTATTTGCAAAGCGGTAGAAGGAGGCATAGTAACAAATTCGGGGTTCGGAGGGTGCTTTTTGGAGCTAGATGTAACATTCTTTGCGAAATTCTTCCATATGCAGTTTGTTGGGGCATTTGACGAGAAAAGAATTCTAGAATCTTTGAATGAACTGAATTGTCTTTGTCTAATCTCTGCTCTTCCATTGGGTGGAATTTAAGTAGTTCGGTGTCATCTCTTCAAGAGTTCTTGGAATTCAAACCGTTTGATTTCCTGTATAGATGAGTCTATTTGGTTTTTGTGATAACTAGAGTACATTTGGAAAATATAAGTGCAATAGAGATTGTATTGGGTAAACCATCACATATGTATATTTCAGAATAATAATTACTTGGGTATAGTAACTTTATAAGTAGGTGATTAAAATAATTTTTTTAATAAAAGTTTTTATATTTTACTATATGTTAAAAAAATGTGGGTTCGTGTTGCCAACACCAAATGTTTGGGGTAATGCATTGATGATGATGTCTAAAAATGAAATAGTAAATTAATTAGGATACTTTTTGATTACAGTAACTTGGTTTATTTACATATATTTTTGTGGCTTTGGATTAACAAACAATGTTTGGATGTAATTTTATATTTTATAGTATTATATTTTCCCATCAACGAATTGATTCACCCCCTCCCAAACTTTTCTTATCAATTTTTTTTTTTTACATTTGTTAGTCCTAAGTGTGTAATCGTGTTTATTCTAACTTTTCTTGAAGTGTCATTGAAAATTCTATATTTTTCTCTTCTAATTTTTTCTCCAACTGCAAAAGTTTACACTATATTGGAAATTGTAAACGAAACTTTCGATTTTCAAAGTGCGAAATTTCACCATGAAACTAAAATTTAGAACCTTGATAATAAGTTACTTTTTTTCATTTTGTAGCTGTTGGAGAATATGGGTGATAATCCTCTTTGGATTTTCTCCTTTTTCTCTATCCATTGTTAAATGACTAATTTATCCTTCGTGTAAAGAACTCTTTTTGAAGTGGGTAAAAAGATCTTACCATTTCATCTACCTCTTCCCATAAATTTAATATTGTTTAAGCATTTCTTTTAGATATTAAAATTACATTAAATAATGCTACTACTTTCAACCCTTTTAATCCTATATATTCTTAATGGGAGGAAATTACACGTGCAAATGGATCCTTCTTTGGTAAAGATATAACATATGAACTTTACTTGCCCTTTGCCTCATTAGTTTACTTTGTATTAGTTACTGCTACATTACTTCTTATAGGTGCGAAAAGAGAGTGAGCATTTGGCAGGAAGGTTTTCAACAAGAGATGACCAGGAACAAAGAGTACGCTCACTAGCAAAACTTGACGTGGAGCGAAAAAGGCTAAAGAGAAAGGTCCTTCTTGTTTTTTATTTTTAGTTGTCCTTTTTGGCTATTATTCTTGTTTGGGTTATTGTTACATGGCTGCAGCACTTATACATCCTTTTATTGCACTTTGCTCCCTTAGTTGTCAAATTATTAAAAACATTTACCTTTATGATGATATTCAATTGGGGGTACGAGGTCAAATACCAATGACTTCCTGCCTTTAAGGTTAAAGACAAATATCTCTTATTCAGTTCCAGTTGTTCAAAAAATGATAACCTTTTAGCAGTTCTATTTTTGTGCTTTTTACTCTTTTTTTTACCTTCATGGTAGTGCCAAATAAAGAATTCATTGTGCCCAATAAAGAAACTTTTTTTCCTATCTTTTCTTTTTAGTAGTCCTTACTAATAAATGAAAAAAGGAAGATGAAGAATATTCTTTTTATTAAATACTATACAATCATATGCACATAGATATTTGTATATTACATATGTATATGTGTGTGGATAGTACATATAGTTCACGAGCTGGAGATAAGCAGACATAAACCGCTGACATCCACCAGTGTAAACCGCAAAAAAAGGAAGAAGAAATATGCTTTCTATTAAATATTATAAAAACATATGCACATAGATATTTGTATATTACGTATTTATATGTATGTGGATGGTACATATAGTGTTTTAAAATGCAAAGGTGTGAGGCGAGGCGTTAGGACCTCAAGATGCGTGAGGCGTAAGCCTCAAGGAGTGAGACTTAAGCCTCAAGGAGTGAGGCTTAAGCATCACAAGAAAGCCTCATTATCTCTTATTTTAACAAATAACCAAAATATTAGAGAATTACAAATTTTTTTAAAAGTTAATGGAAAATTATGTATATATATTTATAGAGAGAGAGAGAGAGAGAGAGAGAGAGAGATGTATGCATACATATATTTGTATTTGAGTACTCTGTGTGTGCGTGTGGGCACACGTGCACAAGAAAATGCTATATAAACTATTAACTATCAAAAAATTAAATATAAGAAGAGAGGAAATGCTGAAATTTAGATTTACTTTTTTGTTCATATACATTTTGAAGATGATGTTCAATTATCAATTTGGATTTAGAATTTTAGTAAAAATTTGCAAAGAAGTCATGATCTACATTGTAGGCCGGTGACTCTAAATATTTGTAATGTCTAGTAGGAAAATTAGTGTGAATTAGACTTAAAAGGGTTTTAAAAGCCAAAAATATGTTAAACATAATAAATTAAAAGTTAGTTTCAACCAATGTCGTCGTCATCATCATCATCATCATTTTCAATGCCTGATCTAAAATAAATAAAGTGTTATATGTTATTAGTTGAAACAAATAACAAATTTAAGATAAAAAAACAACATTTAAGTCTTGGTTATGTGGCTAGAACTCTAATTTTTGTTAAAGTATGTGGCGTATGCTATAAACATAAAGCCAGCGTCAAGGAGTGAGGTGTGTTCCAAGTGTAGTCAAGGCGTCTGGGCGATTAGGCCTGGCTAGGCGAGGCGTTGCCTAGGCGACGCCCAGGCGATGCCTAAGCGATAAAAATAATTAAATTATATTTATATATATTAAATATATTTATATGTAATATTAATATATACACATTATATAAATAATAGATACATAATTAGAAAACTTCAAACTAATTATGAATCTATTATTTATATAATGTGTATACATTAATATTACATATAAATATATTTAATATATATAAATATAATTTAATTATTTTTATCGCCTAGGCAGCGCCTCACCTAGCCAGGCCTAATCGCCTAGGCATCGCCTAGACGCCTTGACTATACTGTGTGCCCCTGCTTGGGGCACCACCTATTAACCTTTCCATGCCCAGTCACTATCACAACTCTCTAGAGACTATCCTCCTCTTCGTCAAACCTCCAAGGCCACTTTCCCATTAGGGTCTTGTTTACCTTGGAAAGAGGGTGCATGCTGAGACCAAGGTTCTGAATGTTGATATCGCTCGACATGTCGAGCCGTGGAAAAAATTATATATCGGCAAGTAGCAATACCGACATATATCAGTGATATATCGCCGATATTGTCGATTTTTTGATTTATTGGTTGAGACCTCCACAACTCTTTGACTGAAGGATAGTCTTTCAATCCACCAAGTGATACTTCCTCGTCTACACCCTCTCATTCCATAAGAATTTTCTTTGGATTCTTTCGAGCGGGGGTACAATAGAGGTAGGGATCTTGAACAATGACATGAAGTATGGATACTGCTTAGGGTGCTTTTGATGAGCGTGAGCTTCCCCCCTTTGGACAAGAAATTTGATTTCCATCCTTGAAGCCGTTTGGAAATCTGTCAATGACTGACAGTGTTACCTAGACACTTCAGTTTTCACAAAATTTTGCCATGCCGACATGCTATGACGATGTCAGCATTATGATTAGACACGTAGCACTTTAAGTATACCATGCCATTTAAAAAATACAATAAATATTTAGATTGCTAGGAACTTTTTGTGAAGTTGTATTAGCCTTTTCAGCAACATAGAGGAAAACTTACTAGGAGAGCGGCGGCACCAACGATGATCAATATGTACGTCTCTCTCTCTCTCTCTCTCGATTTATCCTCTCTATTCTCTATAAAAGTATTTTCTTAGAATTTGGTATATACTTTAAAAAAAATGTTAGGGACAAGTGGTCCTCCCTATCTATTCATATTAATTTCTTTATATTTTTGAGGTATAATATATATATATATATATATATATATATATATATATATATATATATATATATATTTATTTATATTTATAATCATTTTTAAAAAACTATATGCCTGTGCCACTGTAATGGGATTTTCAATGCCGAACACCTTTAGACACCTGCACACTTGGCACCCGTACCACTTGCCTAGGTAACACTGATGACGGGGCTCCAAACTGCTTACTTTAAACGTAGCACCCAAGAGTAGTCCAAGGTATGATGATGGGAGACGACCTGTTTTGCAGCCTAGACAAGCCCCCACTGTCCCATGTTTGGGACCTCACCTACTCCAAACATGACACTCTTACCAAAGTAATTTGCAATCTCGAAACTGCTTCAAAACATCGAAACAAGCATCGGACTAGAGCCAGATTCCTACAAGAGGCTTTGTAATACAGGAGTGTCGTCTGCGTATTGCGGATGGGATATTCATGGCTAAAGAAATTTATCTCTTATTTTCCTGAAAACGTAGAATTTTCTATTCATATTACTTTCAAGTTGGAGCCCTTATTCTTCCCTTATGTATCATATCGGTGTCAAAAAGAAATACATTTAATTTCGAAAGGAGTCTTAAATCCTTGTATTTACAATTCCAAAACCAAATGTTTCTCTTGTAAAGTGATCTTTCATGTTTAAAAATTTTAAAAAATATATTATCATTCAGTATGCGTGATGTAGTACACATCCATACATGGACGCAGACTGTATGCTACTTTTTTAGTTTTTAAAAATATATATTCCATATTTTATGTTTTAAATTCTTACTCAGACTGTATGCTACTTTTTAGTTTTTAAATGTAATATGTGCCAATGTAGACAATTGGAAAGGAGATAGTTTGACTTTCTTAGGTAGGGTTAGATTTTTCCAACGTTGTTGATTCTGAAATCCTCTTTTCTTAACTAGTAAACATGTATGTATTGCTTGTATAACTGTATTATTGTATGAACGCTAACACTGTTACATGTATGTCTAATTAATATAGTTCTAAGTAAATTAGGCAGGCAATGTGTTTTATTTCAAATGTAGTTTACTTTTTGTGTTGATTTTCTACTATTACTTTTTAGTTGATTTGACATAATAATTGGGATCTGTTTCTTCATTAGAAGTCAAAAGGTTCTTTGATATCTGTCATTCTTTACTAACCCATGAGATGTTTCTTTCAATAACAGTCAAAAAGTTTCTTTGATATATATTGTTCTTTATTAACTAAGTAATAAGAAGTGACTAGCAGAGTAGAAGGGCGAAAACTCCAGTTCCCTTTAGAAATCGTAAATAAGTGTTTTTTTGGGTAGTTAATCCAAATTTGGGGGTCTGGGTGCATTTAAAATATTGGAAACTGCTTTGGTGTCTCTTTTGTCTTGGCCGTTTACAAAATTTATTCTTGCTTGCAGATTGTGTTTCGCTCTGATCCTTCCAAATTCAAAAAGTTAAAATCTGAGTGTGACGAGTTTCTAGTACTGGTTACATCTTCTGCTGTTCTGATAAAGAATCTTGAAGGCATGAATATACAGCAGATGATTGATCAATTGTGCAACTGGCAGGTATAATAGCTAATAAGTAACCAACATGTGTTACTTATGTAATTATACTCTGGATATTTTCTCGCGGGTGTCAATCTCCATTTTTAATTTGATTGTTGCATTTTCAGATTATTATATGTTTGCTATCTATTTAATATGTCTTATATCTCAGGAGACTGCAACTGGTTTCATTAGGCGATTATCGGACGAGTACCCTGCATACATTGATATGATCGAACCAGTTCAAGTTGCAGTATATGAAATGAAATTAGGCTTATCACTGGTTGTGTCAAGTGCTTTGCAAAAATCATTTTTGAATAAAGTTGAGGAGGACAATATGGATAGGATCCTGGTAGTATATTATACATACATATTCATTTCCTTCTAATTACTTAGCTCTGGATGACTACTGACTTGAAAGATTTCCTGGCAGGAAACAATTTATTCTTTCATGAGATTCCCCAGAGGTTGTGGAGCTAAATCCATCCCAATTGAAGTCGAGAGCCGTCTGCCTGAGTTTCCATCCTCTGATCTAGACTTTCCTAGAAATGTCTGGGCACTGGATATGAAGTTGCTGAAAAAATTGTGTACTATTCCAAGAGATACCAGTCCTGATAAAACGGTATGTTATGTCATGAATAAATATTCTTCCCTTACTACACGTTTCCTATTTATTGGATTTCCTCTTAATGCCCATGACCATGTCAAATTCCTGTTTTCACAATTCTTCATTTTTCTGAAGCTACTTAACTAATCGATGTGCATGATTTTAGATGAATTTTAGGATGGATATCCAATATCACTTTTGACTTGAATTCTCCCATGGATCTCAGGTCTCTGTCTTGAAATTAAATGCTGCTCTTCATCATAATATTCTTGTCCGTGCTACACATGTTGTAGCCAATTCACTTCTCTTGGATAATGCATTCTTCATGGTGAGAATTTTCACCTACATATGACTTTAAATGGAGCTACTTCATGGAATTTACTTGTAACAAAATCGGTCTCTAATATTAAGATGCTTCTCTTGAATCAGCTCTTGGATGAGATTTTTGATCAATTTGCGATCCTGTGGATGAATATGAAAATTCAAACAAAAGAAAAGGCAGACTATGAAGCTCAGCAGTACAAATTCAGGCCTCGTGCATTCAGGATAGAGAACATTTTGGAAATTGATATATCAACTCTTCGGAATTCGCTTGCAAATGAGAGTTTGTGTTCAGAATGGCAAGAAATGCTGGAGGAAGAAGAATTTACTGAACGGGTACTGTTCTTATACATATATGAGTTGTGTTTGTTCTTGGTTTTTTTTGCTATCCTAACATAATTTCTTGAACATTCTGAAGGCATCTACTGAGGAACAGGAAAATCTGGAAGAAGAGTGGAACCTTGTGCAGGAATCCATTTTGACGAGCTTGGTCCACATCCACAATCAAGTATTTGGGTCAATTAATCTTGTCCAAAGCGTAAGCTCCTCCCATTCTAGAATTGTACTTATACTGTAATCATAGAGACCGAGTCTGAGTTCGGGAATTAATCGTTTGACAAAAACTTGCGAACCATTGAGGACTTTTATAAGAAATTGGAGAACTTTGTTACAACGTCTAATAGTTCACCAAAAGCAAAGGTTTTCCATACAAGGCTTTATAATTTGCTTAACCATTGTCCTCTGGTTTATATATATTGGTATTTATTTATTTTTCCCTAGTATATAGTTAACGGGTCAGGGAGACTTTTTCCCCATACGCCACTGTCTGGTGCTGATGCTGCATTCTCATGAATACTGTAAAGGATTTTTCATAGATAAGATATACTGAAGAGATATAACAAGATATCTACTTTAGAAGCGTATTAGCATTGAGCTAAGCTTAATTCTTTCTTTCCAAAACAAAATTTCTAAATATGGAAAGACCTGAGTTACGTAGTTCTTTTTTCATGAACATTTTATTAATTATAAAGTAAACAGAACCATGGGAGGAAACAAGCTATCGGTGCTCTGCAATTATTCAAGAATATGATTATGTGGAAATGATTTGTTCTGATCAAAAAGTTTTTTTCTACAGGAAGAATACTTAAACTATACTGATATAGATTCATTGCATATCAATGATAGAATCATACCATACTTACACCCACTCATGCACACTGCACAATCGCACCTGTTATGCACTACCTTTGGCTCCAATCCTATCCTCTTAAGGGATTTTCATATTTTGGAATTATCATGCCCTCTCTCTGTTAGGTTTTTACTCCAATTAACCTGTGCACATGCATTTTGCATCCAACTCATCAGAAGAGAATATTATTTCTAACTAGTTATAGATACTGATTTAAATGCTTGCGCCATGCTGTTTTTTCCCAGCATTTTGTTGCATGTGGTTCTATAAGGTATATGTTCATCTTCTTCATGTTTCTTCCTTCACTTTAGCTTATTGGATTCATGCTGCATTCAGATATTCTCAGGAGCTGCTGTCAGCTTTAAATGCGTTTCTTTTAATGTCGGTGGCCTACTTATCCTTGTATTCCGCATAAAACTCATACCATTAGCCACTACTAATATATTCTCTTCTCCAATGCAGCCTGGAATTATTCAGGTATCTGATGCAGATAGACTGTGTTCCTTCATAGACTCTTATAAATTGGGAACTTGGATGATCAAAGGTAATTAGTAGTAAAAGAACCATATGTTTAGCACTTACACTTGGCTAGCCTGTTCCCCACGATAAATGTATATCTTACCTTGTATTTTTGTTTCCAGATTTACAGGCTTTATTGTTTTCCAGCCTGGATACGGAATTAGGGCCAGAACACTTGCTACGTTTGTGCTTGGAGCATGAACAAAAGTTTGTTCAGTTTCATCAGTCAGCTCATGTCTACAATTTTTACAAGGTCGTGCGATTGACGATATCATTTATGTGAAAGTGCAGCTTTATCTCAGTTGATTCTAAATTTTCTCTTCACTTCTTTCTAGGATTCAAATGCTCCTTTGATGGCTAAAATGGTAAAGCCACTTGCTATGCTTAAACAGCGGATTCTCTCTCTTTTGAATGAGTGGACAGATCACCCAGGCCTCCAGAAAATACTAGATGTAACTGAAATGCTCTTGGCTATTCCTCTGAGTACCCCGTTGGCTAAGGTAATGAATTTGGTCTATTGTGCACGCTTTGCAAGACCATGGTTCAAAATATCGGTATCGGTCGCCGTATCGGTAAGTCCAAAATAGGATAGGTATCAGCGTATTGTATCAGTTGGATACGGTGGAAAAATTCAGGATACGCTAAAAAAAGTTTGGATACGCAAGGAAAAACTTGAATACCTTACATGAAACTTCTTTTAATGCAAATATAAGCTAAAAATGAACTAAATAAAGACTTCCAACTACATTTATAATCATACATATGAGAGTCAACAAATTTATAAGTTAAAAAAGGCGTGCGTGCTGATAAATATGTATGAAACTACAAACCATAGTTACTTAACCAAGTGATAGAGCTCACTTGCATTCATAAATCAAAAATATGAAAATACAGACCCTTGTATCCACAAATCAAATTACATACATGATTGAAGCTCAATAGCACATTGAGCTTCGTGTCGGCTCATTCTCTGTCATTGTGGGATCAGGAATTGAGTAGGCTGATACATTATAAGTGGTCCAAACATGATGACACCACTGTGTCCAAGTCATCATCGTGCGGTACATGCCCAAGTACATTTGTACATATGCCTGCTGCTGAGTCGTGATCTGTCTATAAATGTCAGTCGAAGACTGGGACGGAGCATCATAACTAGTGGCTCCTGATAAGTAGGGTTGGGGTGGGGCATCATAACCAGTGGCTCCTGATAAGTAGGGTTGGGCTGGGGCATCATAACCAGGGAGATAACCTTATTTACATATTGATATCTAAAGTAAATGAAAGTAAAACCATTTATTTAAATAATATATTATATAAATTAGTTGTGTATCGGGTCTCTATTGTGGATCGTAGTGTAAATGAAAGGAGAAAAAAAATAACTGAAAAATCCCCGTATTGAGTGTATCGGGCTTGTATCGGCCCAATACAGTGGAGTTTTTTTTTCCAGCGTACTAGCATATCGGGTAGCTCCAAATAGGATACGTATCGGCCCGTATCGATCGATACATATCGATATTTTAAACCATGTGCAAGACTCTTATTTCTTGGGCCTTAAGAAGTGCATCCATCTGAATATGTTTACACGCACACAGATGCACACACATATTGGAGATAGTGCATTATATTCGTGTGTTGTACAATTCGTTCCTCAAATATTTGCTTTTCTTGTGTGAAGAATCTTTCAGGTTTGCAATTCTTGCTTAGCAGGGCCCAGATGTTACAGGAAAATGCTTCAAAATTCTCTCTTTCTGGTAAGCAATTTACCTTCAGTAAGAATCAGATCTCTTTAATGGTAGATTTAATGATGTACTGATCCTTTGCTTTTAGATCAATTGGAACCAATTTTTCATATGGTTTCCTCATGGCAAAAGATGGAGTTTGACTCTTGGCCTGCTCTGCTTGATGGAGTTCAGGAACAATATGAGATTAATGCTGGGAAGGTAAATCATAGCTTCTTGTATTTTTCAAAAATGAAATATAATTGCTAATCCTTTATTTTTGGTCATTTCATGGTTGCAGTTATGGTTTCCCTTGTACTCGGTTCTTCATCATAGGCATTCTGCTGATATTACTGAAGATCATGAATCTACAATCCAGAGGCATGTTCCTTCTCATGATGTAGCAATACCCTTGAGTGAACTTTGAAACTTGGTGGTTTATATATATATGACACATGTGGAACCTATATATCTGACACAATTGAAACCTGCAGCTTGGAGGATTTTATACAAGAATCCAACATTGGAGAATTCAAGAAACGCCTTCAACTTCTTTTTGCTTTCCATGGCCAAATCAACTCCGGTATATGCTTGAGATCGTATTCGAGGTAAGACTTGCTAAGTTTAAATGGCATTTGTCTTCCATATATTTCCACAGGATAGGAGTCATATCTTATATTGGAAAAAAACAGCTTTAAGAACCAATTTGTTAGTTTCTCTAGTTTATTTCAAAAGTATTTTATATATTTATGCAAATCCCAGCAAGATGAATAGTTCCAAATCTGAAATTTGCAAAGAAGAACAAGAAAGAGAGGTGGAGAAAAGTGCACATACTTGCAGCAATAAATCCTACTTCTAGCCTACCCTTTTAGTCACTAGAATATAGGGAGAAGAACTGTATTCATAAAAAGAAAAAAGAATACAATTCCTTCAATTTACAGAATTTTTATCACTGCTTAGAATTTCCCCTAGGTGACCATCCTATTCCCCTTTTATAATAGAGTGGGAACAAGTTACTTACTTGACACTTTGAAATTCCAAGGAACAACTTTGGGACTCAACCAATGAAAGGACTATCTGACTACTCTAGATTGATTAAATACATAATCGCCCACCTAACAATAAAATACATGCATTCTTGTGACTTTAGTTTTCGTCTACTAGTTCATCTTCTAAACCAAAATCTACTGTAGCATATACCAACACAATAGATGACAACCATCTGTATGAAGTTTTTGATTTATGTTCCTTCATGATGGCATCATGTTGCAATAGTCCTATATTTGATAATTGTTTGAACTTTGAAGTTTTATGAAACATAACAATTCCTTTGGATAGTAATTGTTAATTTCTGATTCTTATTGAATTGTGCAGTCCTTGCCTAGTGGGAAATCTGAAGATACTATACAATATCTTTGGCAACTATGTGCAATTTTTGCCTATGTGAGTCTTCCATCAACTGCTTCATTTTATAAAGTTATCTAATAGGTTTTATCTTCATCCAAGAAGCTCTGGCCTCCTCTGGATGGCGGTTCATCTAATGCTGATTTTTTTTATTTTTCAGAATTGCAGAGCACATAGAAGCTAAAAGAAGAAAAATTGAGATGGAATTGAAAGAACTTTCGAAGCTTTGCCGGTGGGAACATCCTGATAGTTATTTGTCAGTAGAGACGTTCAAAAGGACCCGACAGAAGCTTCGGAAGCTTATACAGAAATTCAACGTAATTAAACAATAGGCATATAATTTTTACAATCTTTGGTTGCTTGAAATGCAAATGGCTAGTTGCTTTGAGATTACCAATGGTCCGTGTGAAGTTGTTCTGGGCAGATAATTTTTCTTGATCACAAAATTTTACTTTTCCCTAGGATCATCTTATCCTTGGGATCTGGATATGCATATTCTGATCCTGGAATGTTTCTTCTGCCATACTAGATACTGATTTCAGAAATTTTCTAATACCGTGTGCTTTCATCGAGCCTATTGATAGTGTTGAATATTTTTGGAATGATATCCTACCCGATTGCGTAGTTTTAACTAAGTTGTGGTTAGATCATGCCTTTTGTTGACTGAGCTTCAACATATGCTTAGCTGTGCTATTATCTTTGACTGTTAATTTTTTTAAAATTGGCTCTAGTCATGGTTGGTCAAATTACTCTAGGTTTTCTCTTTTCGTTTTTCTTAACTACTGTCTTGACTTCTGAAGTCTCTGCTTTTATGTTTCTTTCAGATTATAAAGATGATATATACAGAACCCTGTTTACTTTCGTTGGAAAGTGCTCTATTTTCGTTGATAAAAGTCTTTACAATAGCACGAGGTTTGTCCTGAAATCGAAAGCTCTCAAAGCGAGCATCAAGACCTGGAATAGTTAGGTCTTTGGGAACATATCGGAGAAGAAAGCGAAACTTCTACTTGATATTCAATCTCTTGACACTGTTGAGAGTTCACATCCGCTATCTGAATCGGAGAGTAGAGACAGGAGTCAGTGAGGCTTGAGGAGATTAGTTGGAAAAAGAAGTCCAGGATTAGATGGTTGAAGGAGGGGGACCGTAGTACTAAAATTTTCCACCGAATGGCCAACTTTCATCAAAAATCTAATTTCATCTCTAGTCTCCTAGACGATGGTCATTTGCTGACGGATCAAAAAGCCATCAAGGATAGTGTGGTCAGGTTCTATAAGGATTTGTACTTGGAGAAAGTTTCCTTGCGTCCTAAGCTCGACGGTCTACCATTTGCCTCCATCTCCTCAGCCCAACGTGAGGAGTTGGAGCGACCATTCCGAAAAGATGAGGTTCTCAGTGCCCTTCAATCTATGACAGGGAACAAGGTCCCTGGTCCTGACGGCGTCTCCATTGAATTTTACAGAGAATGTAGGGACATTGTGGGGAGGTACTTTCTAGCTATTTTGCAAGAGCTTAACGAGTCGGAGTCTTTTGATCGAGCAATCAACAATACCTTTGTGACCTTGATCCCTAAGAGGGTTGGGGCTCAGGATCTGAAAGAGTGGAATATTTTGATCGGTAAAGGCAATATATTAATAAAAATGAAGCAAACAAAACAAATTCACCAAAAGTGAATCAACAAGGCGAAGAGCGAAAAACTAGAAAATCTAGCAACTAACAACAACATAGCCACAACCAACCAGCCCAACACAACAACCCCCAGCCCCAACTAGGAGATCAGATTGTCAAACCCTATCGCCACCACATCAGCTTTCATAGAGATCCAGTCTCGTAGTAAACTCTTCGAGTGTAAACACACTCTCTCGAAGGGCATAGAGGAATTATCGAACACCCTCCTATTTCTTTCCTTCCACAAAGACCACGAAACCACTCCCGGAAGGGAGATCCAAATGAGATCAAACGGGTTCTCAAACGAAACTGAAGTCTAATTAGATAAAAAGTTCTTAAACGGAGAAGGGAAGACCCAGGCCACTCCAAGTTGGCAAAGATAATGCATCTAGAGCCTTCTCGCAAAAGAACAATGCACCAACAAATGGTCAACCGCTTCCTCTTCCATCAAGCACAAAAAGCACCGATTAGGGAGACTCGACCCTCGTTTCCTCAGATTGTCGAGTGTCAAGATCTTACCTAAACAAGCTGACCACAAGAAGAAAGAAACCTTAGACGAAACTCCTACGAACCAAATCACCCGGTGAGGGAAGAGCGAAGAAGAATCAAGAATGGTCACCTTCTCGATCCTCATCAATGGGAGCTCTAAAGGCTTCTTTGGTAGTTCCAAGGGATTAAGGCAAGGGGACTCGTTGTACCCGGCATTGTTCATCATTCTTTTTAAGGTCTTGAGCCAGATGTTGATTCGGGTGCAAGGGAGGCTGTTTGAAGGTTTCTCAGTCGGTCGAGAGCAGATTATTATCTCGCAACTCCAATTTGCTGATGACACTTTAGTATTTTGTGGTGCCTCTTGTTCTCAACTCACCAATCTCCGCTGTATCCTGCACTGTTTCGAGGCTGTGTCTGGCCTTAGAGTTAATTTGGGTAAGAGTAAAATTGTGCCTGTTGGTGATATTCCTCACCTTGATGTCTTGGCTAGCTGTCTTGGTTGTTGTAAAGGCTCCATTCCCTCCTCTTAACTCGGTCTTCCGCTTGGGGCTCCCTTTAAATCCAAAGCGGTTTGGGCCCCAGTATTAGACCGATTCTCATCAAGGCTTGCAGGTTGGAAATCATGTCTCCTCTCCAAAGGCGGTAAGCTGACCCTCATCAAAAACTCTTTTAGGAGCCTGCCAACCTATTATCTTTTCTCCTTGGTTCTCCAATGTTCCATTGCGGTGTCCCTGGAGCGCCTTCAACGCAATTTTTTATGGCAAGGTAGGTGTGTCAAAAGGAACTATCATCTCATCGAATTGAACCAAATTTGTAAAACTTTAGGGTCAGGGGGCCTAAACATTGCCCCTCTCAGTGAAGTGAACAAGGCTTTACTAGGTAAGTGGGTCTGGCGTTTCGGTGAGGAGTGAGAGAGTTTTTGGAGGAAGGTGATTGTGGCCAAATATGGCCTTGCATCACCTTGGCTACCCAAGGAGGTTAGGGGCCCGCACGTCATGGGTTTGTGGAAAGGCATTATGGGAGTGGCCAAGTATGTAGATCCTTTTATTAGGTTCAAACTGGGTAATGGGGCCGAAATTCAGTTTTGGCACGATGTCTGGCGTGGTCAGTTGGCGCTTAAAGATGATTTTGGATCTATCTTTGCTTTGGCCACTCATCAGGGGGCTTCTATTGCCGAGTGCACAGAGAGATTGGGTGGTGGTTTTGTATGGTGCCCTAGGTTTAGGATTGCGCAGAGAGATTGGGTGGTGGTTTTGTATGGTGCCCTAGGTTTAGGAGAGACTTAAATGATTGGGAAGTCGATGATATGCAGCGTCTTTTGGGCAGGTTGAACCCCTTCTCCCCTAGAACTCAGATTAGTGATTGTAGGGTTTGGTCTCATAGCACCAATGACCGATTTTTAGATTTTCAGTGAGATCACTCTTGCAGTCCTTTGGCTCTCCTCCTATGAGCTTTTTTCCCAATACGACTGTGTGGGTTAACCAGGTCCCCATGAAGGTATCCTTCTTCCTCTGGTCTATAGCACTAAATAAGATTCTCACTCCGGATCAGTTATAGAGGAGAGGGGTTGCTATTTGTGCCTAAAAGAGGAAGAAAGTGTGAATCATTTGTTCCTGCATTGCCCGGTAGTCTATGAGATTTGGTCTTTTTTCTTGACTCGGTTGGGTGTGGAGTGAGTCTTCCCATTTTCCAGCTTATCTGGGTGGGGTTTGACAACTTTGGTGGGTGCTAAGGAAATAATTTGGACTTTTTTACCGGGTGCGATAGCATGGGCCATTTGGATAGAGAGGAATGGCCGCTTATTTGACAACTCCCCCTTCCCCATTTCTTCATATCTTGTCACGTGTGCGCCAGTCGATTGTGGAGTGGAGTTCATCTCTCCATTTGGATCAAGCAGTGAGGGATACCTCGCGTCCCTGAGAAGTTGTTGGTGGATCCTGTGTTATTTTATATTGCTAGTCATTTCTCCCTTTAGGTTTTTTCTTTTTCTTTCTTGTTTTAGTTTACATCTCTGTAAACTGTTGGTTCCTTTTAATATATATCTGATTTACCGATAAAAAAAATGCTTTATTAAATGTGATTATCCATGTTGTACATCTTTTGACATGTCCACAAGATGTCAGACGGTTATAATTCACATGCAGTGCCTCTCGTTTTTCCTTTATTTTACCTATTAAGAGACGGTTTATCCTTTTATCATTTGCTGTGCTTATGCTACAAATAATAGTAACTTATTCCTCATGCTGCCTCTGCAATTTCTTGATTAGAAATATGCTGTTGTGTTACAGGATGTATTACAACTACCTTTAAGGGATATTCTTAACCTAGAAGAAGCACAAAGAGGAATTAAAACTCTAGCTATGCCAGGTCCAAAATTCTTTAATGATGCTTCTGACAAGAATGGAGTGATTTTGCTTGCTTCACTTGATCTTGCATGGTTCACTGATAAAGACAGGTCAATTTAAAAATTTTTTCCCCTGTTTTTGGATATTCAATGTAACTTGGTTTTCTATTAAGGATATGCTTCCTGAAATTCAGTGCAATTGTGTGGTGTAGGTCAATATGGTGTGTTGATTGGAGAAAGAAAGTTGATTTTGCTTTGCAAAATTTGCACCCTGGAAATACATCTGGATTTGCCCTCCCTTATTTATGCTTCAAGGATAACGAAGGTTGAATTTTTTTTTCTTTTTATTTTCCAATATTCAAATTTTCTTTGTACTTATTTCCCCCTCATTCTACTCCATACCGGTCAAAGAGTCCTAAAAACTTAATGGTCATGCAGAGGTTGCAAATATCATTTTCCAGTGGTTAGCTTCTCAGTCGGCATGCCTCATATACCAGGAAGAATGGAAGGAAGTATGGTGTTCACTTGAAAAGATATCCAGAACTGCAATCGACTGCAGTGATCTATGGCAGGATGGAAACATGAGTCTTGGGAAGAGGAGGGCTCTGACTGACCTTTTAAAGCTTCTAGAAAGCTGTGGATTATCAAGGCACAAGTCTGTGTTTTTCGAGGTATGCACGGAATGCTACATATAGTGGTTTCAAAGCTTGCTTTTCTAAATAATCATAAACTGCCATTCCTATAAGTATTGAGAAAGATATTTTGCAGCTTTGTTTTTTGACAAGTTCAGTCCTTAACATTGGTTGTAACAATATTCTCTCTGCCTATGTTCATGAAATCGAGAGTTGGAGTCCTTATCCATCTAGAGCTTGTTACAATCTTAATGATTATGTCTTCTCTGATGGTTTAGTACTTTCCTTTTATAGGATCAATTGAAATCCAACCAACCAAGTCGGTGGTTCCTTCAGCCATCATATGATCCACGGCATTTGCTGCTGACAAAGGGTGAGCTGTCTCCAGGAAATGTTGATGCCACTGCTTCTAGCCAGTTTCAAAGGCTAGAGAAATATGATCCGAACTGGGAAATGGCAAATCAATACTACTTCAGGAGTATGGCATCAGTACAGCTTCTACGGAAGATTTGCCTAAATTTCCACAAAGATTTTAGTCTGGAACAGGTAAATCTCTGGAAATGGATAATGGTAAAAAAAATGATAGATTTATACATGGATGTATGCCGTTTAGACATGTTGTTATGTTCATGTTTATGCAGGTCAACAGGTCAGCCTCTTTCCTTGACCATCTCGTAATAATACAACAAGAGCAACGGGCTACAGCCTATTGTTTCGCAGAGCATCTGAGAAGCTTGAGGAAATGCACATATTCTTTGAAAAATATAGGAGGAGCTTCTACCAGCGCAGATCATGGAATTGGCAGCGAGTGTTCTCTCACTCCAAACCAACATGCCACGCTGAAATGCATGTGGCAACAAAAGGTAAGCTTTTCACTGGAAATTTTTTTGGTGAATGTCTATGTTTAACATTTTCCTGTTCATGAAAGCTTAAGATCATGGTGTTTCTAATATTCTTCTTGATATTGCAGCAACTATTTGACAGTCTGTATGCCATGTCATATGAGGTATCTTTGTTGCTGAAAACAGTTGAAAATGCCCATTTGAATACTTGTCAAAGTGTCAAGGTTGAAGCAAATAAAATTCTTGTTTTCATCGACAAGTTTATTCCAAAATTTCAGAAATCTAAGGTGCGCAATTGTGTTCGGTCATGATGGTTTTATTAATTGTTTATCTCTAGTTTTTACTCTTTACTAATGGAAGTTTTTGTAACAGGAATCATTAGATAATTATCTTCTCGGCCATGATAGAATTATAACCACAGTACCAACATCCTTTCCTCCTTTTCTCATTTCAAAGCAAATGGAGCAGTTAGTAATGCAAAATTTCCGAGTCATAAGCGATTTTGAGGAGCAAGTCCAGGCTTTCTGTAGGCAAGCTGCTAATAGAAGATCAATGAATGAGGCTTTGCTTAGTTGTTTTGGAGATATCTTCAACATGGTATGTATGCTATTCTATTCTGCATTGCTCAGTACATAAGTTTGAAGCATATTTTGCCAGCTAGTGACACCAAATTATTTTGTTTAATTGATGATAAATTTCTTTGAGCATATGAAATAGACTTTGCTGATTTTAGGAGATATATTTACTTAAATTTTCTGCAAGCATACGGAAATTGACTTCTGATATTGGTTTACAAGTTAAAAAAGTATTGGAAAGAAAAGTAAAGTTCAAATTTTGCAGGGGAGAGTGATAGTGGAAGAGTTTCATTCTGTTCTGGAGCCAAGAAATCCATCAAAAAGTACCAATGAAGAGGGCACTTTTTGTGCTGAGACATATACTGAACTTGAAGCTGCATTTGCTGGATCTTTCCAGAAAACATTCAAACAGATTTTACAAGCATTTGAAAAACTAGGCTCATTGAGTAACGGTCATACTCATTCTGAAGACTCTTTGGGGAATGTGACTTCATGGAAAATCCTATTTGAATCATGCGTAGTAAATCTGCAGTTGGACCCTATATGTGAAGAACTTGCTAACACAATAGTCTATGCGGTACAGTTTTATCCTTCTCTTCCTCACTCTGTAACACAAATCCATGACATATTCTCATTATCTTGTTCATTTTTGTCCTCATCTCTTGTGCTTTGCTCAGGGAAAACTGGTAAATTATGCTGGGCATGTAAATCTTGATCTATGCTCTCAAGTAGGAACATATGTTAAGCATCTTCATATGTTTCTAGATCTAATATTGAACTTTGGCGATGGTCTCCTAAAAGAGTTTTTAGCTATGCACAGAACAGTAAGTTGTTCTTCTTAACCTTCCTATGCTTTCTACATTTTATGCATTTTCTTTTGAGGTTTTATGGAACATAATTTGTTGGCATGCATGCAGGTAGCAGAGACGACCCATATGCTTGCGAACATCTTTGCCTCCTTATATTCTAAAGGGTTCGGCTCTTCTGCAGAAGATCAAGTAGACGACACTAGCTGTGATATATCCCAAAATGCAAAAGGAACAGGTATGGGGGAAGGTGCTGGTCTGAATGATGTTAGCGATCAGATAGATGATGAAGATCAGCTTCTTGGCACTTCTGAGAAGGTATTGTTGCTGAGCAGATTAATTTTATGTCTGAGCTATTTCCCTTTACATAAATATTTCTAAGTTGTCTTTACTTGGTTTTTCTCCCCCATATTGCTGCAGCCAAGTGATAACCCAGATGAATCAAATGAAGTCCCAAGCAAGAACGATAAAGGGATAGAGATGGATCAGGATTTTGCTGCTGATACATTTAGTGTCAGTGAGGACTCTGGAGATGATCACGACGAAGATAGTGAGGATGAGAAACTGGAATCTGCTATGGGGGAAAACTTGGATGACAGTGAAATAGTCAATGAAAAGCTTTGGAGTAAGGATGAAGATGGAAATCTAAATAATTCAGATGAGAAGTACGAGTCAGGTCCATCAATCAGGGACACAGATTCCAGCTGTAGGGAGCTCAGAGCTAAAGAAGATTGTGCTGCTACTGTAGATGAGTCTGGAGAGCTTAATCCTGGTGAGCCCGATAAACAAAATGACGAGGATAAAAGTCACGATGGCCCGGACAATAAGGACTTGGAAGACATGAAGATGGACAAAGAGGACGCATTTGCAGATCCTACAGGTTTGGAGATTGATGAGCCAAATCAAGGTTTGGAAGAAGATACGAACATGGAAGAAGCTGAAGGAGCTGATACCATGGATGGATCAGGTCCAGAAGAGCACGATGAATCTGCCGAGGATGGGATTGGTGAGGACGGAAAGATCAATTCAATGGACGGAGACATGGAGGAGGCAGAATCTGGACAGGTGGATGGAAATTGTGAGAGTGATGATTCAGAAAAGGATCATGGTGAGAATGCAGAAGACTTGGTGGCACCAAGTAAGGATGTGTTTGAACTGGGAAAGGCGGACTTCGCAGTTGCTCCTGTGCCTAATGTAGAATCTGTAACAGAACCAAATGGTGAGAGCCAGGCAGCAGATTCAAGTGCGGCAGCACCAGAGCCGCAATGGTCTAACAGAAGTGATATGCAAAATGCCCTTGCTCCTATGGGAGGCTTACCCTCCAGTAATATATCTGAGATGAAAACTACCGTGCCTGACTCATCTAGGGGTGGGAAATTGACCGATGATCAACTGAAGGCTCAATTGCCCCAGCATGATACTTCATCCATGCAGAGAACCCATGCGAACCCTTATCGGAATGTAGGGGATGCACTGGAGGAATGGAAAGAACGAGTCAAAGTATCTGTTGATTTGCAAGAGGAAAACATAGAGGCTCCAGATGATATAGAGGATGAGAATGCAGAGGAATTCGGGTATGTTACTGAGTTTGAAAAGGGCACAGATCAGGCCCGAGGGCCTGCAACATCCGACCAGATCGACAGAAATATCAATGGTAACATGCCCGATGGAGATGGTCTTGCAGAACAAAAAGAAGACCCCACTGAGATGGAGATTGAGAAGCAAGATTCTGAAAAACACCCTGTTAGGGGTTACAGTGCCTCCATTCGCGGACAGAAGATTGATGAGCGTGTGCAAAATTCAGATCTCGACAACGGTTCGCCTCTGGAGGGATCGCCTGAAGTTGATGATCACAACAATGATGATCCTGGAAGCTTTTCAGAGAGTTTGGTCTCTGTCAAAAAGGCTTACATGAGTGAGGACATACTGCAACTAAGTAACCTTTCAGTGAATGATGAAGATCTCGGGAAAGATGAAGATCTCGGGAAAGCCAATAACCTTGAGGAAGCGTCCCATGACATAAGAGATAATGCTACTGCTCAATGGAGGAGGTACGAACTTCTCACAACAAGGCTGTCTCAGGAGTTGGCTGAGCAGTTACGACTGGTCATGCAACCCACTCTGGCAAGCAAGCTCCAAGGGGATTATAAGACTGGCAAACGGATCAACATGAAGAAGGTAAACAAGTATTTAATTTGCATGTACTGGTGGAAGAACGGAAGTTGTGTACTACATTTTACTTCCACTTCAATGTTCTTTATTTATTGTCCATTTTGTTATGGAGTTTTAATGAATTGTTAATCATCAGGTAATTCCATACATAGCAAGTCACTATCGAAAGGACAAGATATGGCTGAGGCGGACCCGACCCAGCAAACGTGATTACCAGGTCGTAATTGCTGTGGATGACTCCAGCAGTATGGCTGAGAGTCGTTGTGGGGATGTTGCTATTGAAGCTTTGGTTACAGTATGCCGTGCCATGTCTCAACTAGAAGTGGGGAAGTTGGCTGTTGCAAGCTTTGGCAAAAAGGGAAACATAAGGTTACTGCATGACTTTGATCAGCCCTTTACTGGAGAATCTGGAGTCAAGGTGAGTACTCTTGAAAATACCACTGAAGCTTCTTTTGGGGGGTGAATTAAAAAATAAGCCTGGAATTAGAACTTGCTTTGTTTATATTACTAAATGAGCAGTACAGGAGAATCATTTGCAAAAAAAAAAACAAACAAACAAAAACATAAAACGAGTACATGTAGAATCAGGAAAATATTTTTAACTTACTATTGATGATCCGTTTGCCTGGAACAGATAATCTCTAGTTTGACATTCAAGCAAGAAAATACTATAGCAGATGAACCAGTGGTTGATCTGTTGAAGTATTTGAACAACATACTTGATGCTGCTGTGGCAAATGCACGTCTCCCATCTGGACAGAATCCACTCGAGCAGCTCGTCTTGATCATAGCTGATGGTCGCGTTCACGAAAAGGTATCTCTGATTCCAATAGTGCTTGAAATACGAAGTTGATGCCTACTCATTACTATGTTCAGAGCTTTAATGATTATTTATCTGTAACAACAGAACTTGAAGCGCTGTGTCAGGGATGTTTTGAGCAGGAAGCGAATGGTCGCATTTCTTCTTCTGGATAGCCCACAAGAGTCCATCATGGACCTTATGGTATTTCTTCTTGTTTTTTTAGGTTTTGTTCTATGTGTTAGAATAAGAAGGAATCTACATGTTTCTCATTATATTTTTGGTCTTTTTTTGCTTCCAGGAAGCATCATATGAGGATGAAGAAATTAAACTTACGAAGTATCTAGATTCATTTCCCTTCCCGTATTACATCGTGTTGAAGAACATTGAAGCGCTGCCTAGGACCCTCGCTGATTTATTGAGACAGGTAATTCTTTATTGACTTGAAACTGAGGCCATTTCCTTTTTCGTGTGGCAAAGATGTTATATCAGCTGAACCATTTTAATCCTTTTACTTTTTTGTTGAAGTGGTTCGAGCTTATGCAGAATGCAAGGGATTAAATACAACGATTGAAGAGCTCAAGATGAGTGGTGGATTTTGTAAATGTGAGGGGCACATGAATGAAACTATTTGAGTCCATTCACAAACAAGTTTGCTGGTTCGACCTCTGATCATCTAAACAAAGTTTTTAAAATACAGTTGGAGGGGAAAAGAAAAAAAGGGAAGGTGAAACAACCTGCAAGCTAGAGCCATAAGCATGACAAGTGGTGCAGCACCATTGTAGAATTGTATATCATGTAATTACATATTAAAAAATGCTGTTACACTTGCAATTATCATTAATAGAAAATGCCCTCAATGTCTTGGTACTTCCTTGTCAGTGCCTTGTGATGTAATAGAAAGTTTAGAAAGTTTAAAACTTCTTAGTCCCCTGATTCAATCTTATCTGAAGATATGAAAGAACAAAAATCCGGAAGCTCTTCTTTGTGATGATAATGCCAAAATATCAAGTCGGCTCATTCGTCTTTATGATGATCGTTACAGGCCTCTTGAATCTTCTCTTTCCCTATTTATTTTTCTGTGATTTGTTATTTTGATTTGTGTGTAATGCGGATTTACTATTGTTTTATTTATTATTGATAGGAATTCTCTTGTTAAGACCCTAGGAATCGATTGAAACCTCAGATTCATACTAGAATATCTGAGATTGAAGAAGGGGTGTTTTAAAAAAACTCATCTTGATTTGATTCTCTTGTTAATAACAAAACATGCTTGATCAATCAAATATAGGGACATAATTTTTTTCAAACGCCCCTTCTTCAATCTGATGGCATAAGCAGATCATTGGACATTATTTTCTTCAAAACACCATTTCAACATTACCCAGATAGCATAAGCAAGAACAACTACTACAAGAGACTGGTCCCAAAACAGTCCCAAGAAAAGGAAAAGACAAACACTCAACCCCAGATGGATGTGGGTTTTAAGCAATCTTGAGCTCAACAGCAGAAATAGCATCAGTGTTGGCATTCTCGGGAAGTGCAAATTTCCTCATAAAGTTGCCAATTCGTCGCTCCATTCTCATGTAGTTGACCCCCACCCCTTCTTTCTCCTCCTCCCTCTTTTGCTCGCCGCAGTTTACAAGCACACTGTCCTCAACCTGAACTTGATGTCCTCGGTTCTTGAGTCCTGGCATGTCGACGATGAAGACATACAAGTTGATGTACTCTTTCAGGTCCGCCGGAGTTGCAGCCATGGCCTTTGCGTAGCTCCTCTGCTGATACATAATCTGTTTCTACCTTACAGATGCATACATGCAAGTTAACCTGTGCATGTAATATCATCAGACAATCAAGAATCTAAGAGTGACCCCAGCAAATTCTTATTCTCCAATGTGGGTTCTAATGAACTTTGTTATATGAAACATGCACATTTTCAGAGATTGTCTAAGCTTTAGATGATAAAATGTGAATTACATGAAAATTAGATCTAAAATTATGTGTTTGGGTGATGTTCCATGACATACCATAGTAGACAAAATCTTTCGAAGTAGTTGTTGCCTACAAAACTGATAGGTATGACTTCTGTATGTGGAAACCGAAAGGCTCCACGTACTTTTGGGATCTTGTGCTACTAAAATACCCACATATGTTGGGGACACCCCCGTGTTCCAACAAAAAAAAAAAAATTACCCACATAAGTTGTTGATATTCAGTATTAAGTGGCTTAGGTATGGACTGCTTTTCACCTAAGGTGCAAAAGATAGTCACAAGCAAATTAGGAAATTTTCATCGAAAAACTTGTTTTGCACCAAACAATCAATCAATAAATTTTGCAGAGTTGCAAGAGTTGCACCCCCTAAAAAAAACGAACTGAAGATATTCACATAGAGCTAAAGAAAGAATTAAATTTTGTAAATTTTTGAAAAGCATTTATCTTTCTCTTTTGCATCAAATTGAGGTTCGGGATAAGACAATGATCCATCAACATCTACTTCCATACATGTCGCTCCTTCATGAAATATCTACTTCTACTTCCTGGGGGTTGTTTTTAGGTGCAAGGAAATTCGAGCAAGTGGAAAGATAGATTCTTGTTTAATCGGCTGTTTGTTGTTTGTTTTGCGAGGGAATGCATGAGGAATGGTGGGTCCACAATGTTTCAACCGTGCAAATGGCTCAGAAAAAGCTCAATCCCACTTTTCCACGGACATGTTGGCGCCATTGTCTGAAATCTTTTTACCCAAACACTCCCTTATTAGTGTTTTTCTTTTACCAGGTCCAAAAGTTCACAGTTAGGGAAAGTTGCTAGGGTTGTGCTTATATGGTGTTGAAACTTATTTATACTGCGCTGTATTTCCTTGGATGTGAGATGGCAGGCGGTTTTGGTCTATCCTTTAAGGGACTGCCCTCTTGTTCGGCTAATACAGATAGTGAATCGCCATCAATTGAGAACAATCATGGAACACTTGTAAGGGGTGGGGAACAACCTTCAATGAGTTCTACATATGTAATCTATAATCTATCAAGTAAAATATCAACTTGAACGGATAATTGCAGCCACATACTGTTGGATACAAATTTTTAATTTTAGGTTTATGATAAAACTGAACTCTAAGAAATTATTTTCCTCTAATTTTAGGTTTATGTTTAATTGGCAAATAAACATTAAAAAATAGCATATGGAAATTACAAAGTAAAATTTCCACACCTCATTCCCCAAGATTCCTCTCATGTTTCATTCCAATTAATTATTTTATCTAATAAATAAAAATAACCGTGCACGTGCTGGGTCAACTAATGTTCTATAAAATTATATGAAAAATCGATTGGGACCGAGTACTTCAACAGGTTTGGGTCACCACAGAGGGAGAGTCCTTTTTCCTTGGATACACCGCCCGTCGATGTGGTGTCATAGGTATCCCAAACATAATATTTTATACCTCAGTTCCGTTGCTTATAAATTAACTTACTGTCGTGTCCCCGTGCCCCTTTTAACACCCATTTAACCCTAGTTAACCTTAACCAAATTAAAGTTAAGGTTAAAAATAAATAAATCAATTTTGAATGCTTATCCATAAGGGTGAGTGAATCTTAACCACAATTAGTGAATGTTAAAAAGTGTGGTGTGAACCAATGAGGATCGGCCATTTCGTTACATAATGGACATCCCCAATGATTTAAGTATTTTCCTGTTATATAATGCATATTTTATAAGAGGAAATGAGCTGGAGGTCTATACCAAAAGACAAGAAAAAAAAAACAGTTAGTAGCAGACCCCGGTTCCGCTGATTAACTTACCATTGTGTCCTCGTGTCCCTTTTAACACCCTTTAACTCTAATTAAGCTTAACCTTTTAACACCCTTTAACTCTAATTAAGCTTAACTTAATTAAGGTTAAGATTTTGTTGGTTTTTGTTTTTCTAAAAACCAAGGTTGGATTGCCTAACCCTAGGGTGTTTGTGCTTCCTCTAATCTCTCTCTCCTTTGATCATCTCATCACATCCCCATTTTTCTATATTTGGGCCTTTCATTCAATTTCAAACCCTTTGTGGTCCTAATCATTTATCTAACCTAGGTTAGGGGTTAGGGGATTAGCTCTCATGGTGGGTGCTCAACACCAACACCAAGACTCGAACACAATTTACACCTCCCCAAAGGAAGATACACAACCACTGGGACAAACACAGACGTGTGTGATTCAAATTCCTTTATTTGTGTTTAAAAGCGTTGATTTGATTCTTATTCTACATGAATAGATTGAGAGATAGACCAAGCTTCCATGCATTTGTAATGTTCCTAAAAATTGTTTTTTCACCATTATTGCCAAGTTTCACCCTTCAACACCGTGTCACTACCGCCTCAAAAGCTTTAAAAGGGAAATTATGATATTAGGAACCACCACAAGCACTATGAAAAAGTTTTTAGAGATATGTTTAGAGAATACTGAGTGGTGTAATAAAGTGAGATAAGATACATTATATCTCATCTCATATCTAAGCAGATTTGAATTTGAAATAGATTAGTATCAAATCTTAGATTTGATTAGTATTAGATTTGATTTGATTATGATGTGATACTGCTTCTATTTTGAGACTCATGTAATCTTTATAAAATCCTTGAGGAGCCATTGTAATCATCCAAGTTATTCTCAATAAAATATTTTTCTATCATGATACCATGTTAACAACTATTCCAAAAGACCGATCTAATGGAGAGAGTAGTAACAACCAACTACAATGTATCTCATTCACTTTATTACAATAAGATATGCTCTAATATTCTCCCTCAAACACATGTGGATTGAAAATTTTCATGGTTTTGCTGTAATTTGAGTACTCTCTTTGTGCATGAAGAACTAAAATATCTAACTGTATTTGGTAGTCATCGCCAATCTGTGAAGTCTATCTCTGTCGCATCCCGCTCATATTTATGAGTCTATTGGAGCCGGTAGCCCACTAGATTGAGCTCTCATGATTGTCTCCCCAAAGCACTGGAAAAATACTTTGCAATGTGAAGAAAAACTCTCGTTAAAGATTTCTTTAATAAAAAAAAAAGGAAATACACTTATTACGGCAGGCGACAGACATCAAAGATGATTAAAAAAAAAAAAACTAGACCAATTATTGCTAAAATCTATGGTGACTTTGATGGTAGGAAAACAAGAAAGATAATTGATGAGCTTCAATCCCGACGGGCAACGACATTGCCGCCCGCTAGAAAAACAAGATTGAAAGGAAAAAAAAAGTCATGAAAGGGTTGGATCAACCCGCTTTGATACCATAGAGAGAGATTGATTTTTTGATAATAATTTTGGATGAATTACAATGACTCCTCAAGGATTTTATAGAGATTACATGAGTCTCAAGATAGAAGCAGTATCACATCATAATCAAATCAAATCTAATACTAATCAAATCTAAGATTTGATACTAATCTATTTCAAATTCAAATCTACTTAGATATGAGATGGATACAGTGTATCTCATCTCACTTTATTACACCACTCAGTATTCTCTAAGCATATCTCTAATAAAAGTGCCCTTCTGTACCCACTTTTATTTCCCTCTTTCGTATTTCCTTGTGTTTTTCTTCGGTGACAAGAAAGAAATGGGAGAAGAAATTGAGAGTAACAACAATTGAAAGAATTTTTTACAATAGAAAATAAGACTAATTTGCTACTGAGACCCTCTTAGGGCCAAGACCACCGAGACCAGGCTTTAAGAGAGTAGGATTTCACCCCACCTGAAATCCTGCTCTCTTAGAGCATGGTCTCGGTGGTCTCGGCCCTAAGTGGGTCTTAGAATCTTTATCATAGAAAATAGAAAATAATGATAATAGTTTTTTGCCTCAATTACCCTATTAATTCCAAAGTGTGCGGAATTGGGCGATTAAGGGTGGGGACCACAATTTAAGGCTAAGCAAAATCTTCGATTGAGTACAATTTAATGGCAAAAGAAAAATCAATTTCATGGCAAGAGAAAAATATTATGTTCTTCTCTATTCATTCAAAGTTTTAATTAGGCAAATCCCAAAAAACCACAAAGCTTAAGCTTCTATACGAATATTGCAGCTTCTGTTTTGTTTCTATCATCGTGGTCGGCAAGTCTGTCCCGGAGCACCAATAGTCAGGGCAATAGAAATTGAAACGTGTAGATCAGTGAAAGAACCATGTCGCAGACTCGTTGTACTGCCCTAAAATGTAAACTTGGCCATTTCCCTCAAGAGACACTCCCAACAAAATAGCACTGGTGCGTTTGTTTCAGACAGAGAAAAAAAAGTACTCTCAAATTTAGACCTTAGAATTGTTCTCTCATTTTCCCCTCTCTACTCAATTAGGGAGATGATATATCTATTACTATAATATAAAGAAATAAGATTTTTCTCTTTGCTTTCCAAACTCCAATCCCTCCAATCTTATAAGTTCTATTTTAGAGATGATTTGTGGCTTTTTTCTTTGATCTTCACCATTCAAGTTTGGGATCTACTATCTCATCCTAGAGCCCTCTCTATCTCCACTATAGTAGAGTCCTTTCTTATCCCCAACTCTTGCAGGTTTGAGACCCACTATATATTTGTTTTCTCTCTCACTTTGGCCAACCAGAAATAAATGGGTTCCCAATCATCATTGGTATTCGGAGAATAAAGGGTATCGGCCTCTTTGACATACCGCAAGCACTTATCACGACACCTATCTATATCTCTATACACCTATTTGTATATCTACTAGTAAGTAGCCCGTGCGATGGGTAATAACAAAAGGAACACATAAATAAAATATGGGCGAGAAAAATGATAAATAATAATGTCAAACGGTAACGATAAAAGGCATGAGCACTTCGCTAATATAGAATGATATAAGATTAAGTAAAACAATTGTTGACAATAGAAAATAAACAAAATTAGTGGAAGATGACGGTGCTTCCCATGTTACCACCGTCCAGGAGCATCTACATGCTTCATAAGCAACCTCTCAACCATCACATGATCCTGCAGGAAAAAAGTGATTCCCATGTTACCACCTTTCAGGAGTAGCCTCTGTTGGATATTTTAAAGGAAAATAAACCATAAGTTTTTGTTTTGAAAACAAAGTGTGTTTTTGAAAGTTTCTTTTTCAAAGCAAAAGTTTAGTCTCACATTGGAAAGCTACCAATACTTTGACAAGTATATATAAGATAGTGTTGGAAGAAGGCTTGGGCCTTCAAGGGGCATACAAATTTGTTACCCATACCCACTATGCTAAATGTCAAACCATTATGCCATGCCACACACACGCGCGTGCCGTGCCGAGCCGAGCCGAGTTGAGTCGGTCAGGTGGGCGGGCTGGGCCGGGTTGGGTTATAAGATCTAAATGATTATTTTTAATCACTTTTTATTTAAACGTTTTTTAAAACCAAAACAGTTTTAAATTTAAATCATAACTGTTTTATGACTGTTGGGTTAGTTTATGGCTGTTGGGTTGGTTAATGACTGTTGGGCTTTTTTTCAAACCTTTGTAACTTTCCGAAAAGGTACCTTTAACTCGTTAAATAAGAATAATTTCCTTTCACAACTTAGTTTTTTACTCCATATCTCTAAGCAAATTCTGTAGTTTCTGTGTTCTGGAACAGACTTAGTACAGCAAACTAATTATGTAAAACAACATCCAAAGCAATGTCCGTTGTATCCTGGAACTGGTTTGTTGTACCCCTTTGCTGACTCTGTTGTGAAGGCGAATACAGTTTAAAGAAAGTATAGCCTACGCCTCGGATTTGCTTGCTGTATTTCTGTGATTTCTGAAACCATTTCTCAAACAATTTTAAACTGTATTCCATGGCAACCAGAAATCAAGTACAGCCTCATCCGAATCTTCCAAGGCTTGAAAACTTCGATGGAGCAGACTTTAAATGATGGCAACAGAAGATTCACTTTTACCTTACTTCACTAAATGTTGTTTCTGTTCTCACTACAGTTTGTCCTACCACAACTGATGATTCCCACCATTGAAGATATCTAGAAGAAGCAGAAGTGGGAAGCAAACAATTATGCATGTCGTGGTCACATCCTCAATTACTTGACTGATTCTCTGTTCGATGTGTACTAGCATACAAAGATTGCAAAAGAACTTTGGGAGGCCCTGGAAAAGAAATACAATACTGAGGATGAAGGATATCGATCCTATCTTGTAAGTCAATTTTTAAATTATAAGATGACTGATGGAAAACCCATTCTTGAGCAGGTTCATGAGTTCCAGGTTATCATAAATAATCTCATTGCAGAAGGAGCCATCTTCAAGGACTTCTTTGTTGTGAAAGCAATAGTTGCAAAACTACCACTTTCATGGAAAGAATATCGGAAAACCCTTAAACATACTAAGGAAGAAATGACTATGGATGATCTCCTCAAGCATCTTCGAATTGAGGAAGAGTCAAGATTGAGGGATAAACTGGAGGAACAAACTGAATTGATCTCCAAGGCGAACCTAGTTGAGAATGAAGAACCTGATAAGAAGAAACAAAAATTCAAACACTCCTTCCAACAAAAGGACAAGAAAGACAAGAAGAAGAACACTAAAGACAAGAAATCCAAGAAGGGGGCTTGCTACCATTGTGGGAAGCCCAGACATTTCAAAATGGATTGCCGACATTTTAAGAAAAGTCAAGCAAATGTAGTTGAAGAAAAATTTGTTGCAATGTTTTCTGAAGTGAACCTTTTAGGAGATGAAAGGGAATTGTGGTTTAACACAGGTGCAACTAGACATGTGTGCAAAAATCAATCCATGTTTTCTTCCTATGAAAAGGTAACAGAAGAAAATCAAGTTCTCTACATGGGAAATTCTTCTACGACAAAGATTGAAGGACATGGGAAGGTAGAAATGGACTTCACTTCCGGAAAGACAGTTACTCTTAATAATGTCTTACATGTACCCGAAGTCAGGAAGAATCTTGTGTCAGTAAGCCTGTTAGTAAAGCATGGCTTTAAGTTAGTGTTTGAGTCTGATAAATGTATTTTGTCTAGGAAAGGAAAATTTGTTGGTAAAGGCTATGCCTTGGGAGGATTGTTCAAAGCCAGTATTGGCTATGATGAAATGAATGAAATTTCTTATTCTGCTTATATGGTTGATTCTTTTAATTTATGGCATGCTAGATTAGGACACATAAATTTTAGATATATGAAATCTATGTCAAAATTAAACTTGATTTCTTCACTTGAAAACTCAAATGTTGACAAATATGAAATATGCACTAAGACTAAATTAACTAGAAAATCATTTAAGAATGTAGTAAGAAAATCTAATGTTTTAGAATTAATACATTCTGATTTATGTGATTTCTCTAAAATTACTACAAGAGGGGGAAAACAATATTTTATAACATTTATTGATGATTTTTCTAGATTCACTCAAGTATATTTAATACAAAATGAAAGTGAAGCTTTAGATAAGTTTAAAAATTTTAAAGCATATGTAGAAAATCAATTAGATATTAAAATGGATTAAGATCTGATAGGGGAGGAGAATATATTTCTAATGAATTTAATGCTTTTTGTGAAAGCCAAGGTATTAGACATGAATTTACAGCCCCTTATACTTCTCAACAAAATGGTATTGCAGAAAGAAAAAATAAAAGTGTAGTTGAAATGATAAATGCTATGTTATGCAATTCAAATCTTGGTTTAGATTTATGGGGTGAAGCAATTTTAACTGCTGTCCATGTACTAAACAGAATTCCAAATAAGAATTTGGATAAAATCTCATTTGAAATGATGATGGGAAGAGCACCTAGTCTACACTATTTTAAAGTGTGGGGGTGTAGAGCATTAGTAAGATTGCCAAATCCTAAAAAACCAAAGCTTGGTCTAAGGGCTATTGAATGTGTATTCATTAGATATGGTCAGAATAGCATAACATATAGATTTATGATTATTGAAAATAATCAAGTAATAAATAAATATTCTATCATTGAATCTAGAGATGCTGTTTTTTATGAAACTCCATTTATAACAAAACCAAGTGAAGAAAATTCTAATCATAATATAAATAGAAATGTAACAGAAATTTTAGAATTTCCAATTATGGAAAATACTCAAATTGAAGAAATTGAAGAACTAGCACAAGATCAAGATCAAAATCTTAATCCAATCCTAGAACTTAGAAGAAGTAAAAGGGCTAGAAAAGAAACTAATTTAGGAAATGATTATTTTCTATACTTAGTAGAAGGGGATCGAAATGATTTTGTTCATGAATTTCTATATTGTCTAAACATAGATAGTGATCCATTAACATTTCAAGAAGCTATTAATTCAAGAGATGTAGATTTTTAGAAGGAAGCTATAAATGATGAAATGGATTCATTAATGGCAAATCAAACTTGAAAACTTGTAACTTTACCTAAAGGATCTAAAACCATAGGTAATAAATGGATATTCAAGAGAAAATTAAGAGCCGACGGTTCTTTTGAAAAATTTAAAGTAAGATTAGTTGCTAAAAGTTATAGACAAAATGAACGAATAGATTTCTTTGATACTTTTGCACCTGTAGCACGTCTCACTACAATAAGATGTTTAATAGCTTTAGCTATAATTCATAAATTAATAATTCATCAAATGGATGTAAAAAAAGCTTTTCTAAATGAAAATTTAGAAGACGAAATATATATGGATCAACCTGAAAGATTTGTTTTACCAGGAAATGAAAATAAAATATGTAAATTAACTAAATCTTTATACGGTTTAAAACAGGCTCCTAAACAATGGCACACTAGATTTGATGAAGTTATTTTAAACTTTGAATTTAAAGTAAATGAATCTGATAAATGTGTTTATAGTAAATTTCATAATAACAACGGAATTATAATATGCTTATATGTGGATGATTTGTTATTATTTGGAATTAATATTAATGTGATAGAAGAGACCAAAAGTTTCTTGAAATCTGTCTTTGATATGAAAGATATGGGATTAACAGATCTTATCTTAGGAATTAAGATAATAAGAACTGAAAATGAAATAATAATGTCTCAATCACATTATTTTGAAAAGATTCTTAAAAAGTATAACTACATTGATATGGATTTAGCATCTACACCTATGATACAAATGTGAAGCTAATTAAAAATGAAGGAAGATGTATCTCTCAACTTAAATATGCAAGTCAAATAAGAAGTCTTATGTATGCAATGCATTATACTAGACCTGATATAGCATAGGCTGTTGGAAAATTAAGTAGATTTACATCTAATCCTAGATATATGCATTGGAATTCTCTAACTCGTATTTTTAGATATTTAAAGTATTCAATGAATTATGCTTTACATTTATTTGGTTTCCCAAATGTACTAGAAGGTTATTGTGATGCAAGTTGAAATTCTAATGATTTTAAATCCAAAAGTTGGTGGATATTCACTATAGGTGGAGCCGCGATCTCATGGGGATCAAAGAAGCAAACTTGCTTAACTCATTCCACAATGGAATCTGAGTTTGTTGCATTAGCGGCTTGCAGCAAGGAGGCAGAGTGGCTAAAAAATTTAATGTTAGAAATTCCATTAATGGTAAAACCATTGCCACCGGTTTCTATATATTGTGATAGTGAAGCCAAACTATCAAAGGCCTATTATAAAACATATAATGGAAAATCTAGGTATATTGGTCTAATGCATAGCTATGTAAGAGAATTACTCAAAAATCGAGTAATCTCTGTTTTAAGTATCAGGTCTTTACAAAATCTGGCAGATCTGTTTACTAAAGGCTTGGGTCGAAATGATGTATACAAGACATCGAGAGAAATAAGTTTGAAATCCATTAACTCATAGGAATCACTTATAGCAGAAACTCAACCTAATATTTATTAGGTTCAATAGGAAAAACAAGCTATAAATATGTGATTGAAAGTGTATTAACATATACTTGAGAACTGTAATAACAAAAGACAGGTTGAGCAATGACTCTTAATAGGTCTATAAATAAGTGTTGAAGTGTAACATTTACAGTTACACTTTTAATAGATCTACCTATGTAGGTGTGGAAGTTTAACCGCTTCTAAAGTGAGAAACAACTTTCTCATTAAACACTCACAGAAAACAGGATTATAGCACAGGGCCATAAAAGTGCTAACGTAAATGAACACTAAAACTTTTGAGAAAAAGTATGTGTATACATAGTCCGGTTCACCATTAAGTGTAAGCAGTTCAAGACTAAGGTCACTGAAAACACTGGTGGATTTTGACTCTGTAAACTTAGGTGATGGTTAAAGTCCGGAAGACATCATTCACTGAAATATGACTTCTCATAGTTTGCTCAGAAATTTCTTTATTTTTTATTTTATTTAAAATAATGGGGGATTGTTGGATATTTTAAAGGAAAATAAACCATAAGTTTTTGCTTTGAAAACAAAGTGTGTTTTTGAAAGTTGCTTTTTCAAAGCAAAAGTTTAGTCCCACGTTGAAAAACTACCAATACTTTGACAAGTATATATAAGATAGTGTTGGAAGAAGGCTTGGGCCTTCAAGGGGCATTCAAATTTGTTACTCATACCCACTATGCTAAATGTCAAACCATTATGCTAAACCACACACACGGGCGCGCGTGCCATGCCGAGCCGAGCCGAGTCGGGCGGGGGGGCCGGGCCGGGCTGGGCTGGGCTGGGTTGGGTTATAAGATCTAAATGATTATTTTTTAATCACTTTTTGTTTAAACGTTTTTTAAAACCAAAACAGTTTTAAATTTAAATCATAACTGTTTTATGACTGTTGGGTTAGTTTATGACTGTTGAGTTGGTTAATGACTATTAGACTTTTTTTTCAAACCTTTGTGACTTTCTGAAAAGGTGCCTTTAACTCTTTAAATAAGAATAATTTCCTTTCACAACTTAGTTTTTTACTCCCTATCTCTGAGCAAATTCTGTAGTTTCTGTGTTCTGGAACAGACTTAGTACAACAAACTAATTCTGTAAAACAGCATCCAAAGCAGTGTCCGTTGTATCCTGGAACTGGTTCGTTGTACCATTTTGCTGACTCTGTTGTGGGGACGAATACAGTTTAAAGAAACTATAGCCTACACCTCGGATTTGCTTGCTGTATTTCTGTGATTTCTGAAACCATTTCTCCAACAGCCTCACAACCATCACAGGATCCTGCAAAAAAGAAAACAGTCATCCATTAAATTGGCATTCCTGTACAAAGTGTTTTGTGTACATGGTTAACATAGGCATGACTGTATGTAGCATGTAGGTACATGTATAAATCCACTTTTGTTGCCATTTTCTTCTTATTTAGGACACAGGGTAGGCAAAGTTGGATTGAGCCTCATAGTTGAAAGTCGAGTCCATTTAACGGTATAAGTTCAACCATAGTTGCAGAGAAGAGAGAGATAATTACCTAGATCCTTTGGCCTACATATTCCAATCGTTGAAAGCAAAACCATAGATGCTCAAATTTGTGCTTTGATGGATGGAAGAAACAGAGTTACAATTCATTAGAAATGAGAAGATCTACCTTGGAAATGGATGCTCAAATTTGTGCTTTCATGGGTGGAATAAATAGAGCTATAATTCAGTGATAAATGAGAAGATTAACCACTATCTCCGTATTTCTAAACTTTATTGTCATAATGAACCTTTTCAAAACAGAAAATTGATTGCCATAGTTAAGGCCTAAAGGTTCATCTTAACCACTTAATACTCCCTCCCAAGCTTCTTTCCAGCTGCGTAGTGGTCCATGTGATCCCCAATGGAAAACCGAAAAGTTTTGTAACCATGATTTCCATATGGGATAAAAAGTCACTTCAAATGTAGAGTAGGGCTAGTAACGTTTGTGAAGAAAGTTAGTCTCCCCACCCAAGATAAAATTTATGAAATTGAAATCAAGAGTTGTAACTGTCAAGGACCCCTCATCTCTCCCACAACTAATAGGTAGCAGTATAGAGATCCGAATCTTTTTTTCATGTTTTTAGTGCATTGCATTAGGGGTATTATAGTCCTTGTGATGTTTTAATGTTTATGTAATTTATATCTAATTGGTATTGTGTGATTAAGGCTTATTTAAACTTGTAATCGGAAGGATGTCATAACACACCTTGAACTTTAGGAAGCTCTAGTTTTGGCACCGTTTATCATAATTGAGTGATTCTTGAACCATTAGAAAGGTATTAGAACCCTCTTTGAGGTTCATGTTTAATATTTTTCCTTATTTTTAATCTAAGCTAAGTAAAAAAAATGGGTTTTCCGAGGTTTTGTCTGATGGAATTGCAGATCAGTCAACTTTGGGGAGTTTATGGTCCATAAATAAAGTGGAATTTGAAAATTCTAAAACACCAGAAATGTTCATTTTTGAAAGATGAATCCAACACAAGTTGAATGGTCGAAATCCGAAGAACGAGTCAAAAGTTATGGCCAAAATAGTAGAGTAGGTCAAAAAATCTGCAGAACACCGATCGCTCGATCAGGAGTAGCGATCGATCGGTCCAAAACCGATCGATCGGTAGCTATCGACTAGTCCAAAATTTTGTATGGGAAAATTTTCTAGAGAGTGTGTTTTTGACCAATCGCTCGATCATAAACACCGATCGATCGGTAGGCGACCGATCGCTCGGTCATAACCACCGATCGATCGGTCTTTCGTGTTTTTGACAGAACTTTAGTAAGGACTTTTAGGTCTTTTCGTTCCCAACCCTTGGGGCTATAAATAGGGGATCCTACTCGAGATATTAAAATACTCTACCTATTTCTAACCTAATTTGACAAAAAGGAGGAGAAAACCTAGGGTTTTGAGAGAGGGGTTGCTTGGAGAAGGAGATTGCTAGAAGATTTAGAGGAAAGCTTGAAGATCGTCCTCAAAGCTTCCCCAAATCATCTTGTGAGCAATTTGGATCCAAGGGAAGGATCCCTAAGGTCGATAAACTCCCTAACTCAACTTTATTAATGATGTTGGTGAATATTAGTATAATCTAAATGATATTTAGTTTGTTTTCCCTAATTATGCATGGATTAAGCTTGTTAAAGATGGAAATGGATTTATACTATGGATGGATGGTATGGAGGATGGAAAATATTATGGAGGATTGGGATGAATGTATGGATGTGGAGTATATTTGGGTTGAATGGATGAATGATGGTGTGATGGAATGTTAAGAATGGGAAAGGGCAAAGTATCCGTAATTAATGCACTCTAAATGTTTGTTGAAATGTCTAAGAATGATAAATATTAGTATGGTGCTTTTGATTGTCAAGAAATTAAGTTAAATGAATATTGTGTTGTTATGGTAAATTATGCTTTATTTACTTGTATGGTGATCGATATTCGGGTAGGCCAAATCTTAGAGGAAAATCCTCCACGTTGGGAATTCTCTAATTAGGGAGATGTAACCTAGCGGAGTTTCCTAACGGAAGATTGAAATCTAAATGATGACTCATTTGAATTCCAATCACGACACTCAAGCACACATGCACTTGCATGGTAAGTATTCAAGTCTCATGAGTTCACTTATCTCACAAGCATGCATGCATTAGATACGAACATGTCACGAATTATGCCATGAAAGAATGATCCTCCACTACGAACATCCACTCTACGCGTTGTCGCACTCATGTTATGCTATGAAAGAATGATCCCCCATTATGAACATCCACTCTATGCATTGTCGAACACTATGAATTATGCGTTGCCAGGACAAAACACTATGATTATGAGTTGTCGGGACAAACACACTAAAATCATGCATGTATGAGTCTATGCATATGTTAAGTTAAGTTCATGGATAAGAATTGCACAAGTACACGAGTTAAGATGATGTTATGACATGTTATATGCTACGCACTCCAATTATGCCTATTTTACGCGAAATTATTATGAGTAAGCTTAGATAAACTGAGTTATGATATTGTTATTGTTCACGCTATCTTATGTTGTTGTTAGTTGTTTATCCACTGAGTATTCCAAACTCAGTCGACCTGTCATTGTCTTCAGGTTTAGGAGAAGAGCCGTGGACCGAGGAGGTGTACACCGAAGAAGAGGGAGAAGGTGAGCTTCATGAGGGGGAGGCTAGGAATTTTGACAGTTATCCCTATTGAGTAGTTTTAGCATTTTGTTTTGGAAGAGATGTTTGTATTAGACTTTTGACCTCTAGTTGATGTTGCCTTAGTTATTTACCATGTGGATGTTTTAGACTATTTCGTTTATGAGGAGCCATAGTATGTGGACTATCATTGTATAGGATGGTTTGACTTTTTATGATCGGAATTTTACTATCCTCATTTTTGGAGACTCGTGTAGTATGCCTTGTATGCATGGTTTTTAAGCAGGTTTAAGTAATGTGGCGATTCCAAAGTCCTATTTTAGCCTTGTAGGATTTTGGGGTCATTACAAGCTGCCACATGTTAATACCCTCTAACCAATAAACGTTAAAACCTTACAATAGACCATCCCCAAACGTTATAAAAGACATGGGTTTTTAGAGAGAGAAATGGAAGAAATTAAGAAGACACATTTGAACAGCTAACACGTGTCCAAAAGCGAAATGACATGGCATGAGTTCATTGGATCAACTATGAGAAAAGGTGCCATGTCGGCAAACACGTGGCATCTACTCTTCATTTGTGAAGACACATCAACAAAGTAAATCAACAAGTGGGGCCTACTTTCCTACCAAAACCCAATTTCACACATATTAACTCTGTCATTCATTCCACACTCCACTCTTACCATGAAACCCAAACAGGTGGATGGACCGTGATGATTTTAGACAAAGTTTAGGAAGTGTGGGGGGCTCTAGAAAGTTTTAGACTATTTTAATTCCATTAACTATCCCTCAACCAAGTGATCTCTTTCATTGCATATCACACCAGAATAGAGAAAACGCCACTGAAACATGCCGTCAACGGGGAGCACATGAACGCCCAGATCGTCGTCTTTGGATTTGCAATGGATAATCAGTGTCTTTCCACCTTCCAATTGTTGGTTACGGACATAGTAACCTTTTCCACGAACCACCAAGCGAAAACCAGTGAAGATTGACACAAGGTTAGTGCCACTTAAAGCAGATAAGAAAGAATGTGAACACTACTGAAAATTTCAAAACTTGTTACCACCCACTGAATCTGTTTCAAAGTCACCTTCACTCGGATCTCTTCCTAGTTCTGTTTATCTAAACACCATCAGATATAAGAAAGAATGTGAACACTACAATAGAAAAGGGACATGTGTTGACCTTTGATTGCAATTGAACTCTCATAATTGAAAAGAAAAATTCTGGCCGATCGTTATTGAATGTCAACTCCAGATGTCGTTTCTAGTCTATCTCATTCGATTTCTACATATGGAAAGGTAAGAAATCATCATTTACTAATTGAGAAATTGTGATGATTTTAAAATCTTTTCTACTATGTACTGTCATTAATTTTTATAATTTGTAAAGAGGAATTCTGGCCATGTTATCAAGTCCCCCAAAATAAATAAAAAAGTCGACTCTCCCCAATCTCCAACGAAATGACACATGTCATTACTTTAATTGATTATTTTTACAATCGACTAAAATAAAAAAAATTATTTCTTTTTAAAATATTAGTTTAATCAATTAAAGAAACAACACAGTATAGTTAGCATTTTATCTTTTAGGGATACTGAATATTTTAGAGTAAAATAATCACCTCCTTGGTCGAAGACGGTGATGCGAGGAGGGGCTTCTAGTCTCGGCTCCCATTTTCTTGCCATGTGTTCCCCTTCTAACCCCATTTAACTGTGGTTAAGATTCATCCACCCTTAGGTTCACCCATCTATCCTTGGATTTTAGATAAATAAAATTAAAAAAATATTAAGGGTAAAAAAATATCCCCTCCTCGGCCGACTAGTGGACTATTGCTCTATTTTAAAATAGGAGTGCAAGCCCCAATCACACATCATTCGTCAGACTAATACAGTGTCTAGCTAGCGATCTCATTATCATCTAAGCCTTATTCTGATTATTTGGGATCAGCAGAAACCATAACTAGTAGCAAGTAGCAGATCTGTTTTATTCAAGTATTAATGCTAAATCAAGTGATGCACCTCTATTCTTGTATTTCCTAGTTATGTTTATCGTTACACCATCAGATATAAGAAAGAATGCGAACAATAAAACAGAAAATCTCAAAACTTGTAACCACCCACTGTGTCTATCTCCAATTCACCTTCACTTGAGTAGGAAGTATACACCCCTTTCACTTCGATATGAACACATGTCATTGCCAACCGTAATGAATCCAAAAAATTTTGCGCGCTCTTTACCATCTCTGATTACTGCATCACTAAACACCATACCTAACTCCCATGAGACTAGAAGAATGAAATAAAAAATAAATAGAGATCAAAAGAGGTCTGGAAATCAAGAACTAGAAGATTACCATATCTGAGGAATGTAGTTGCTGGCATTGAAAATACTGATGATGATATTTGTTAAAATAGCACTTGATTTATTAAACTTATCGGAGGTAGAAATGTTTGCTGTATCATGTGACAACGTCTTTTTAAATTTAAAATCTGAAAAATAGAAGTCAAATATTCTCCACATTAGTACACACAAAACATGTTAATATGACAAATATAAGTCATCAACAACCATTGAGTTAAGGTGTGGTTGATTTCCTGAAACCAATTTGATATTTAAAACAAAAATAAATAAATATGGACTGTAAAACCAATACAAGATAAGGTAAGGGGTTCTATTATGATTTTGGGAAGACGTTAGGCACCACAAGTGATCTGTTTAAAGATGGTAACCTATGCTTTTATTATTCCCTTAGAAACAATCTATTTGAAAATAAAAGAAAAAATTGCATGGTATGGATGCGGATTATGATATGTCATATGTTAGGATTCTAAATATGAAAAAGAAAGAAGTTAGTTCTACAATACTTCTAAACCTTAATGGATCATACGGACGGAAGAAAATACTCCTAAATTCTTTGCTAAAAAAATATTCAAATAAAATATATATCTAGAACTTTAGGCTTCAAATACGATAATATGACTAGGATATCTCGTATTTTACTTAAGTTAAAAAAGTTATTAAGTCTATCAATAAGGTCAACCTTTTAAATGGGGCAAAGACTCAAATGAAGGTCATGGCTAAAAGAAAAGGCTTATATGAATGTCTAGAATTCATAAATTTTAAAAAGCTAAAAAAACCTTATATAAGAAGACTATACTTCTACGGAAAAACTAAACAAAATAACTGCATGCATGAAAATTATAATTTTTCCTTTGAATGATTATTTTGAAAATCTAAGGTCCAAGAACCTAAGACTCATTAATAAAAATAAAAATAAAAATAAATAAATAAAGAGTTATAATCTTAAGAGGTTCATAATATTCCCCTTTTTATAAGAAGCTCAAATTTGGTGGAACGTCTCAAAGGAGGTCCAAATTATATGGGACGTGATAGGTTTACTAACTCCAATTGTCCACATCAAACTAAAGTAAACGGAAATGAGTAGAAGAAAATTTAATTCAAAAATTGAATTTAAAGTACTTACCTAATGTTGTTGGACTTTTAAAATTCATTCATTTGCTAATTCTTTCATTCTCTTCATTTTCTTCCAAGGTTTTGTAGGGAATGGGTAGTTTATCTAACGGTATTTTTAAGGGAACTCCTATGGCTAAAAGAGAACTAGGATATTAAGGCAAAATGACTAAAAGGGTAAAAGGATGAAAGCTTGATAATGAGTGAAATGGAAACTTTAGTGCAAAGGATGCCTAGCAAAGATGTTTAACTCTTTTAATACTTGAGAGAGTGAAAGCTTGATAGTGATGAGTGAAATGAGTTGAGGATGAAGGTATTTATAAGAAGAGAATGGGATGGCAAATCTTCCAATTTCCAATGTGGGACTAAAGAGATTTGAATTATTTTGGCCATTTGATGGGCATTTTTGTAAATTAGATTTCCAAAACCATGAATAAATCAACTTCTCAAAGGAAAAATTCGTCCATAGTGCAGGAAAATTTTAGAAAGAGACCGTTGAAAATTCTAGAAAGCCAAAAGTAGAGGTAATTTTATTGTCATTACCTTCACATAAAATATGGGTGCTGCTACGAGCACACCAATATTTGCTTACTAGACACCATTAAGAAAACTAACTTTCATTTTCTTAAAGAATGTCACTCCCACACCTGTAAGCCCTCTTCTAAAAACATCTCCTTCTTCTAAGAACAAACTCTTGAAGCTCCTCTTACCTTATCTTTTGAGAGCCGACAAGTTACGGAAACACAAACTATTGTAAGCTTTTCTTCGTCTTAATAACCTTAGATCATAGGTTCTTTATTGTTCTTCAATTTTTATCATCTTAGTAACCTTAAAATCCTAGGTTCTTCATTGTTCTTCAATCTTCATTGGAACTTTAATTGGGTTTGAGTTCACAAAAATGTAATGAATTATTATGTTTTACGGTTATATGTGTAGAATGGTGTATAATTGGAAAATGTAAAAGTATTTTTTACCTCATGGTATGCAAGTAGATTTTGTTACATTTTAATGGTGTACAGTTATTAAGTGATATATTTGGTGTCCAGACATTAAATATTAGTGTGCTCATAGCAGCGCCCTAAAATATAGGCCAAATTTCAATATTACTACCAATATGGCAATATAGGGCCCTTTTTTTTTTATCATTTTATTAATTCAACATAGAAAGGTGCTAGTTGTCTCCATAAAAATAGCTCGGTCAAAAGGTGGTAGTTTAAATAAAAAGTGGAGCTTCCCTTTTTACCTATTGGTGGTGGCAATGTTGTAATTTTAAAGAGAAAGTATTTTGTAAAATTGCAACTACCTCTCTCCAGAATTACAAAAGTGTTGATGCCTTTATATTAAAAAGAGGAGCCCTGCTCCAATGTAGTGAAACAGAGCTTCACATCAAAATTAAACTCACGAGTTACATTAAAAAGAGGAGCCTTGCCACAACCAGGAGTTCTCGTTTAAGAGATAACCAAAGTTCCCTAAAATATGCCATATTACATGTGTAATTTAGAATTTATAAATACAACTATTTTGTCATATAAACATATTTAGCAATTCCAAAAATACCCTTTCAAAGCATTTTTTTGGAGAGCTCCAATTCTCTCTTGAACAAATCTCTTGTTTCTTGTTTGTAGTTAAACTCTCTCCTTATCCTATGAGATTAACCATAAACAGAGCTTCGGTTGAAGAGATAACCACAACAACCCAAAAAAGTGCCTTTAATTGATAGGAGTATTTTGGGAATTACAAGGAAAAAAATTAGTTGACTGCACATAATTTATTTTTATATTTACAATTACATAACTACTCCTACCATAAAACAATTTTATTTTAGTTTCCTCTTTTGAGTTTAAGTATGAACCAGAGCTCCAGAATCTCCCAAAACACATTTTGAAATTGACATTAATTATGAAAGAGCTCCAGTTGAAGTGATAACTGGAGCAACCCAAAAAATGCATTTACAGGAGTATTTTGGGAAGTATAGAAAAATAATTTAATTAATAAAAATACCTTTATTTTATATTTGTAAATACCAATCTGTCTCTAGCTTATGGCATATTTTGGGTTACTCCGGCTATCTCTTCAAACAGGCTCTTATTTATTATTAATCTCTTTGAAATTTTATATTTACCCATATTTTAGGAGCTCATGAAATCCAGACAAATTTTCAATTTAGTGCAAATTTTTCATACTTACGGAGATAGAGGGGCTATGTTGGGGGCATACATCAATGGGATGGATAAGATGAGGTTGAACGTGGATTACTAACTTGGGTCTAAGTCGTCTGGCACAAATAATTATTTTATAGCTAATAAGTTAGGGTTGTAGCCAATTTGTTCCACCCACATTTGCTAAAGAAAAATGATTCTCCAGCTTGAGGTGTGAGATTTATTAGACGATACTTCTAATGACAATCTTCAAACGTTTCACCATGTTGGACATGGACAAATTATTTTGAGGGATCTTGGGTTTTTTTTTTTTGAATGATTGGGCCGAGAAAATGAGCTCCACAAGTAGGGGTAGAGCTAGGATTTTTTGTTAGGTAGGGGGCTAGCAATGACCGATTGATTTGATAATGTTAGTAACACTTGTAAGCACCCAATTTTTACATAACCATGGTTAGCTTTCCCTAGGCCTACCTTAGAACCAACCCTGACCTCAACCTGGGCCTAACTCTAGAGCCCTAAACCATAGTTAGCCCTAACCTAGGCCTAGTCCTGAGCCTAACCCTAGGTTAAACCCCAATCTAACCCTAGTCAAGCCTTAGGCCTAACCCCGGGTCTAACTCTAGGTCCAACCCTAACCTTGGGTCTAACTCTAGGTCCAACCCTAAGTTCAAAATCAAGCTCCAAGGACCCGAGCCCATCATCCAGGCCCCTAATCCAAGACCATTTCACTAAAGCCCAAGGCCCATTCTATTGACCAAGTCAAAATCCTAAACCTTGATGAAGGGGACCAATGAAATGGTTTCCCCCTTTTCATTTCAAAATTCTCACTAAAGATAAGGGAAATCTCAAAGAAAGACCCCCAACCGACCCTCTTTGCTCTCTCCCCAATTCTCTCTCCTCTCTCCCTGTAGTTACCACTTTCATAAAAGAGAAAAAAATTCTCTTTTCAAAATTCAAACTTACCTTACAACCTGCCTCTAGTCTAACACCTTAACCCTACCCTAAGTCTTACAACCCTACACCAAGGACCTTTTGCCTACGGTGGCCCTAGACACACCCCACTCTTTCTCCCCTCTCTCCTCACGGGTCCCTCCTTCTAGCTTCCCTCTCTTGTCACATTCCATCTTCTCAACCAATAAGGAAGCTCTTTTTCCCATTAGCTCTGATCTTCATCTCTAAAGGGAGTGAGTCCCCTTCTTCTTCGCCAGGGAAGAAATCCAAACAAGATAAAAAGTCTATACCCATTCGGTTATCACGGACTCTCTTCCAAAATAAAGGTCGAAGTCCTTCCTCTTGGAGGACCATTCCATTGCAACTACGGCCTTGGATTGTCTCTGGCGAAGCCAGAAAGGGCTCTCGGTTCCATACATTGTGCTACAGCTGGCATAAAAATGGGGAGAAGTCATTTATTTTCTCCCCATGATTTTTGACTTCTCCCCATTTGATATCTCTTCCCCTTATTCTTACACTTATTGCCACATGTCTATTTATGAGTGGAGAAATCAAAATCATGGGTCCCATGATTTTGACTTCTCCACCACTTGTCCTCTATTCTATGGAACCCCGAGACAAGACCTTTCTGGCTTTGCCAGAGACAAGCCAAATCCTGCAACTACACCCCAGCTAATCCCTCTCCACTGAGTACGTTCCAAAGGGCTTTGGATTGTCTCTTGCGAAGCCAGAAACTCCTCTCGGGGTTCCATACATTGTGCGACAATTGACAAAAAAAATAGGGAAAAGTCATTCCATTTTTCCCCCATGATTTTGACTTTTCCCCATTTGATATCTCTCCCCCTTATTCTCATACACTTATTGGCACATGTCTTAATATGTGTAGAGAAGTCAAAATCATGGGCCCCATGATTTTGATTTCTCCACCACTTGTCACCTATTCTATGGAACCCCGAGACAAGCCCTTTCTCGCATTGCCAGAGACAATCTAAGGTCATTCCAAAGAGAGAGTTCTCTTCTCTTTCGTACCTAACTCAACTCCATAGAAAGCCCAACCTCATTTTCACGGCCTCCGATTGTCTCTGGCAAGCCAAAAAGGGCTCTTGGGATTCCATACATTGTTCGACAGTTGGCAAAAAATTGGGAGAAGTTATTTCATTTTCTTCCCATTTGATATCTCTTCCCCTTATTCTCAACACCTTATCGCTTCTGTCTTATTATGTATGGAGAAGTCAAAATCATGGAGCTCATGATTTTGACTTCTCCAACCTATTCCATGGTTACCCGAGACAAGCCCTTTCTGGCTTCGCCAGAGACAATCCAAGGCCCATTTTCACCCATCCGCACCTCACCTCTCCATCTTCTTTGGAGAGCTCCCTTGTCTCTCTCATTTTTTTCTCACCATTCTCTCCCTGGTGTTCCCTCTCCTCTCTTCAAAACAGCTCCCCTGCGCCTCCATGTTCGTACCCAAAAATCCACAACATCCCCTCTTTCTAAAACTCAGCAACAGGCTCTGTGCGTGACCCCTTTTCTCCATCATCACAGCAGCTTCCGGCAAGCTCTTGCACCTCTCGACCTTCACTTCCTCTAACGCAACAGTTGCTGTCCGCCCACCACCGGACCTCCCCAGCTCTGAAGGCAGTGGCTAACCCTTCCTTCTCTCCTTCACACTCCATGACAGGTCAGTTCTTCTCCCTTTTCTTCGATTTCTTTTTAGATTAGTTGCAATTTATTTGTTTTGTTAATTCTTAGATTAGTTTAAATCTGTGTTGACTAGATTGTAAAGTTTGTTTAAGTTAGTTTTTTTAGATCCGCAAATAGGTTAGTTAGTTGGTAAAAATCTCTAAATAGTCTAAGTTAGTTTTTCAAATCTGTAAGTGGCTTAGCTAACTTTAAGATCTGCAAATAGTTTAAGTTAATTTTCAGATCCGTAAATAGTTTCGTTAGGGTGTGAACTTTGCAAATGGTTTAGTCGGCTCCTAAAATCAGATTAGTGGTTAGTTTACTCATTTGTAGTCTTTAGTCTAAATTATAATCTCATGTCAAGTTAGAAGGAAATAGATCTTAGCTGCATTTTCTCGTTTTCTCTCTTAGTAGCCTAACTCTAGTTATTTACTCTATCCCTTTTGTTGACAAGTGGATAGGTGGATACTCGGTTAGTTTTATTTTCCTTAGTCTTTAGCCTAATTTACAATCTCATGTTAAGTTGAAAGGAAAGCATTGGTTCATTGTTCCATTTTCTTTTAGTGGCTTAACTCTAGTTAGTTTGTCTTGGTATTAATAAAATTTTGATTAGTATGTTAATGTTTGATTAGTATTGTAACCTAATGCCATGCTTGTATAAGTTTCAGAGTTTTCTTTCTAACTCTAGTTAGTTTGTAGTTTGATAAGGTCCACTGTCCCTTTTTTTTTAGCATAATTGTAGCGGTATAACCTAATGTCATCTTAGCTTCAAAATGGTTCTCTTTAGTAGCTTAACTTTAGCTAGTTTATCTTGCTTATTGTTAGCTCAATCTTGATTAGTGGCTAGGTTAATATTTGGTTAGTTTGCTCTCCTTTTAGTCTAATGTCAAGTTTAGTATTTAATCAAATCATAGTTTCATCTTAACTTAGGGTAAATCGAATTTTTTGGATAGATTGTCTTTACCTTGTATAAAATCTGATTAGGTTATCCTTAGATCCAAAAAATAGAAAAACATTCAAAAATACCTTGGGCTGTTAATATGTATCACAAGAACATGCTATCATGTTGAAGCAAATAAAATTCGTGTTTTCAATTTTCATCGACAAGTTTATTCCAGATTTTCAGAAATCTAAGGTGGGCAATTATGTTCAGTCATCATGGTTTTATTAATTGTTTGTCTCTAGTTTTTACTCTTTACTAATGGAATTTTTTGTAACAGAAATCATTAGATAATTATCTTCTTGGCCATAATAGAATTATAACCACAGTAGCAACATCCTTTCCTCCTTTTCTCATTTCAAAGCAAATGGAGCAGTTAGTAATGCAAAATTTCCGAGTCATAAGCGATTTTGAGGAGCAAGTCCAGGCTTTCTGTAGGCAAGCTGCTAATAGAAGATCAATGAATGAGGCTTTGCTTAGTTGTTTTGGAGATATCTTCAACATAGTATGTATGCTATTCTATTCTGCATTGCTCAGTACTTAAGTTTGCAGCATATTTTGCCAGCTAGTGACACCAAATTTATTTTGTTTAATTGATGATAAATTTCTTTGAGCATATGAAATAGACTTTGCTGATTTTAGGAGATATATTTACTTAAATTTTCTGCAAGCATACGGAAATTGACTTCAGATATTGGTTTACAAGTTAAAGAAGTATTAGAAAGAAAAGTAAAGTTCAAATTTTGCAGGGGAGTGTGATAGTGGAAGAGTTTCATTCTGTTCTGGAGCCAAGAAATCCATCAAAAAGTACCAATGAAGAGGGTACTTTTTGTGCTGAGACATATACTGAACTTGAAGCTGCATTTGCTGAATCTTTCCAGAAAACATTCAAACAGATTTTACAAGCATTTGAAAAACTAGGCTAATTGAGTAATGGTCATACTCATTCTGAAGACTCTTTGGGGAATGTGACTTCATGGAAAATGCTATTTGAATCATGCGTAGTAAATCTGCAGTCGGACCCTATATGTAAAGAACTTGCTAACACAATAGTTTATGCGGTATGGTTTTATCCTTCTCTTACACACTCTGTAACACAAACCCATGACATATTCTCATTATCTTGTTCGTTTTTGTCCTCATCTCTTGTGCTTTGCTCAGGGAAAACTGGTAAATTATGCCGGGCATGTAAATCCTTATCTATGCTCTCAAGTAGGAACATATGTTAAGCATCTTCATATGTTGCTAGACCTAATATTGAACTTCGGCGATGGTCTCTTAAAAGAGTTTTTAGCCATGCACAGAACAGTAAGTTGTTCTTCTTAACCCCTTCTATGCTTTCTACATTTTATGCATTTTCTTTTGAGGCATAATTTGTTGGCATGCATGCAGGTAGCAGAGACAACCCATATGCTTGCGAACATCTTTGCCTCCTTATATTCTAAAGGGTTTGGCTCTTCTGCAGAAGACCAAGTTGACGACACTAGCTGTGATATATCCCAAGATGCAAAAGGAACAGGTATAGGGGAAGGTGCTGGTCTGAATGATGTTAGCGATCAGATAGATGATGAAGATCAGCTTCTTGGTACTTCTGAGAAGGTATCGTTGCAGATCAGATTAATGTTGTGTCTTAGCTATTTCCCTTTACATAAATATTTCTAAGCTGTCTTTACTTGGTTTTTCTCCCCCCATATTGCTGCAGCCAAGTGAAAGCCCAAATGAATCAAATGAAGTCCCAAGCAAGAACGATAAAGGGATAGAGATGGATCAGGATTTTGCTGCTGATACATTTAGTGTCAGTGAGGACTCTGGAGATGATCACGACGAAGATAGTGAGGATGAGAAACTGGAATCTGCAATGGGGGAAAACTTCGATGACAGTGAAATAGTCAATGAAAAGCTTTGGAGTAAGGATGAAGATGGAAATCAAAATAACTCAGATGAGAAGTATGAGTCAGGTCCATCAATCAGGGACACAGATTCCAGTTGTAGGGAGCTCAGAGCTAAAGAAGATTGTGCTGCTACTGTAGATGAGTCTGGAGAGCTTAATCCTGGTGAGCCCGATAAACAAAATGATGAGGATAAAAGCCACAATGGCCCTGACCATAATGACTTGGAAGACATGAAGATGGACAAAGAGGATGCATTTGCAGATCCCACAGGTTTCGAGCTTGATGAGCCAAAATCAAGGTTTGGAAGAAGATATGAACATGGAAGAAGCTGAAGGAGCTGAAACCATGGATGAATCAGTTCCAGAAGAGCACGATGAATCTGTCGAGGATGGGATTGGTGAGGACGGAAAATTCAATTCAATGGACAGAGACATGGAGGAGGCAGAATCTGGACAAGTGGACGGAAATTGTGAGAGTGATGATTTAGAAAAGGATCATGGTGAGAATGCAGAAGACTTGGTGACACCAAGTAAGGATGTGTTTGAACTGGGAAAGGCGGACTTCGCAGTTGCTCCTGTGCCTAATGTAGAATCTGTAACGGAACCGAATGGTGAGAGCCAGGCAGCAGATTCAAGTGTGGCTGTACCAGAGCCGCAATGGTCTAACAGAAGTGATATGCAAAATGCCCTTGCTCCTATGGGAGGCTTACCCTCCAGTAATGTATCTGAGATGAAAACTACATTGCCCGACTCATCTAGGGGTGGAAATTGACCGATGATCAACCGAAGGCTCAATTGCCCCAGCATGATACTTCATCCATGGAGAGAACCCATCCGAACCCTTATCGGAATGCAGGGGATGCAACTCAGTAACCTTTCAGTGAATGATGAAGATCTGGGGAAAGCCAATAACCTTGAGGAAGCGTCCCGTGACATAGGAGATAATGCTACTACTCTCTGGAGGAGGTACAAACTACTCACAACAAGGCTGTCTCAGGAGTTGGCCGAGCAGTTGCGTCTGGTCATGGAACCCACTCTGGCAAGCAAGCTCCAAGGGGATTATAAGACTGGCAAACGGATCAACATGAAGAAGGTAAAGAACTATATAATTTGCATGTACTGGTGGAAAGATGGAAGTTGTGTACCACCTTTTACTTCCACTTCAATGTCCTTTATTTATTGTTCATTTTGTTGTTCTGGAGTTCTAATGAATTGTTAATCATCAGGTAATTCCATACACAGCAAGTCACTATCGAAAGGACAAGATATGGCTGAGGCGGAACCGACCCAGCAAACGTGATTACCAGGTCGTAATTGCTGTGGATGACTCCAGCAGTATGGCTGAGAGTTGTTGTGGGGATGTTGCTATTGAAGCTTTGGTTACGGTATGCTGTGCCATGTCTCAACTAGAAGTGGGGAAGTTGGCTGTTGCAAGCTTTGGCAAAAAGGGAAACATAAGGTTACTGCATGACTTTGTTCAGCCCTTTACTGGAGAATCTGGAGTCAAGGTGAGTACTCTGGAAAATACTACTGAAGCTTCTTTTGGAGGGTTAATTAAAAAGTAGGCCAGGAATTAGAACTTGCTTTGTTTATATTACTAAATGGGCAGTGCAAGTAGAATCATTTGCAAAAAACAAACAAGCAAACAAAAACAAAAAACGAGTACATTTAGAATCAGGAAAATATTTGTAACCTACTATTGATGATCCGTTTACCTGGAACAGATAATATCTAGTTTGACATTCAACCAAGAAAATACTATAGCAGACGAACCAGTGGTGGATCTGTTGAAGTATTTAAACAACATACTTGATGCTGCAGTGGCAAATGCACGTCTCCCATCTGGACAGAATCCACTCAAGCAGCTCGTCTTGATCATAGCTGATGGTCGGTTTCGCGAAAAGGTATCTTTTATCCCAATAGTGCTTGAAATACAGAGTTGATGCCACCTTACTATGGTCAGAGCTTAAACGATTATTTATCTGTAACAGAACTTGAAGCGCTGTGTCAGGGATGTTTTGAGCAGGAAGCGCATGGTCGCATTTCTGCTTCTGGATAGTCCACAAGAGTCCATCATGGACCTTACGGTATTTCTTCTTATTTTTTTAGGTTTTGTTCTACGTGTTAAGAAAATAAGGAATCTCTCTCGTGCTACATGTTTCTCATTATATTTTTGGTCTTTTATTTTCTTCCAGGAAGCATCAATTGAGGGTGAAGAAATTAAACTTACGAAGTATCTTGATTCATTTCCCTTCCCGTACTACATCATGTTGAAGAACATCGAAGCATTGCCTAGGACCCTCGCTGATTTATTGAGACAGGTAATTCTTGTTGACTTGAAACTGAGGCCATTTCATTTTTCATGTACGTCTGTATAAATGTCAAAGATGTTATCAGCTGAACCATTTTTATCCTTGACTTTTTTCTTGCAGTGGTTCGAGCTTATGCAGAATGCAAGGGATTAAATACAATGATTGAACAGCTCAAGATGACTGGTTGATTTTGTAAATGTTAGAGCACATGAATGGAACTATTTTGAGTCCAATACAGATTGCCTTCCATTCACAAACAAGTTTGACCCAAAGGGTTGGGGACACCCAGCGTTCCAAAAAAAAAAAAAAGTTTGCTGGTTCAACCTTCTAAACAAGTTAAAATGTTTTTTGGAAGGGAAAAGAGAAAAAGGGAAGAAGATGAGACATCTTGCGGGTTAGAGCCATAGGCATGCAAGTAGTGCAGCACCATTGTAGAGTTACATATCATGTAATTATATATATTAACAACTGCTGTTACACTTGCAATTATCATTAATAGAAAATGGCCTCAATTTCCTGGTATTTCTTGGTACTTCCTGGCCAGTGCCTTATCCCAACTATTTGGGGTTGGTAATAGACATAATGTTCTGCCATTCTAGTTATATCCACCTCAATCTTGATTGAAGAAGGGGAATAATTCTAAAGCTGCATCTGTAAGTTCATTTGCACTTTTCAGGTTTGTCTAACTGGATCATGGATGCAATCTGCCAGTCTCCAGCAGAAATGCATCCCTATTTGGAAGTGAGAATTCATAATTTCTGAAAATTAAGTTGTTTCACTTCTCACTTATCGGGATTGCAATTACAGTGGGACTTAAAATCTCTAAAGATCTTGTCAAAATATAATGTCAAAAGACAGAAAAGTGCAAATGAACTTACAGAAGGGCAACTCTTTGTGAAGAGTTGATTCTGGAATTGGAATGTGTGACCCAGAACCTGAAATATCGCAATAGAACTAGTATCTCTGTAGTTACTTGTAGAACCGGACATTGCAAACTTTGATCATTGAGTTGTGGGATATAACATCATTTTTTACATCCAAAAAATAGAAAAACCAAGTCTCAGCAAAAGAACCCTATACCGAAACGAATTTCAAATTCCCATTAAAGCTTGTTTGGTATCATTGCTCGATTAGGAAAAAACCCCTCCAACTTCCCCCATTTCGAGTCACTAGAATCCCGACCTCCATTTTCCACACAATTAAGAGGAGAGTTGCGAATTTCTAATATCAGAAGAACAGAGAAAGGAACATTGGACAGAATTTTCTTCAAACACAATTTCAACATAAGCAGATCATTTCAACCTTACCCAGATAGCATAAGCAAGAACAACTACCTACTACAAGAGACTGGTCCCAAGAAAAGGAAAAGACAAACACTCAAAAGCCCAGATGGATTTAGGTTTTAAGCAATCTTGACCTCAATAGTCTTGGGTTTCTTCGGCTCCGGTGGAGGCAATTTCTGGACAGTGACAGTAAGAACACCGTCCTGAGAAACAGCAGAAATAGCATCAGTGTTGGCATTCTCGGGAAGTGCAAATTTCCTCATAAACTTGCCAATTCGTCGCTCCATTCTCACGTACTTGACCCCTTCCCCTTCTTTCTCCTCCTCCCTCTTTCGCTCGCCGCAGATTACAAGCACATTGTCCTCAACCTGAACCTTGATGTCCTCGGACTTGAGTCCCGGCATGTCGACGATGAAGACATACGAGTTGGGGTACTCTTTCACGTCCGCCGGAGTTGCAGCCATGGCCTTTGCGTCACGAACGTAAGTCCTCGTCGGAGCGTTGAATGATTTCTCGGCCTCGTCGGAGGCATCAAGCATTTGCTGGAGAGTCGAGAGAAGTGGAGAGTCGAAGCTCATGACCTTGAAATCCATTTAATTTCAGAGATTTTTGAAAACTAGGTCGTTTGTCTGATCGATCGATTATGTTATATTTGAGAGAGACGATGGAGAGGGAAATGACTTTATAGGGGAGAGAGAAGAAGTTTCGGGAGCTTTGATCTTTTGAGTTTTGGGGCTTTCTGGGAGGTTCTATCATTTCTTCTACAAGAGTCGAGAAGATGGTGGAATGTTCTAACTTCCAACTTCTCTTTTGCAGGAAAAATGAAATTTTTCATGAATTTCATTTGTTTTCGTCTATTTTACATCAAATCAAAACAAATGGAGCATTAGAGAATAATATCCTATTCTCCCGTGCATTAAGAAACCAGAAAATTGGTTTTGGAGTTTTATTTTGGAAAATGAAATGGTAAGGGACCGTTTGGATAAACTTCCGTTTTTCTCTTTTTGTTTTTTATTTTCAAATTTTTTAAATAGAAAATATGTTTGATATTACTAACTGCTACTTGTTTTAAAAGATAAAAAACAAAAAAAGGTATTTGAAAAATATGATGAATATAATAACGAGTAAGCAATTTCAATCCATAATGATGGTGAGTAGTGGTGAGTGGTGAGTGGTGGTGGTGGTGGTGGTGATGTTAATGATGTTGGTGGTGGTTGAGTGGTGTTGGTGGGGGAGTGGTTGTGGTGGTGGTGGTGGTGAATGGTAGTGAGTGGTGGTGGGGTGGTGGTGGTGGTGAGTGATGGTGGTGGGGTGGTGGTGTTGGTGAGTGGTGTTGGGCGGTGGAGTGGTGGTGATGGGTTGTGGTGGTGGTGGAGTGATTGTGGTGGTGGTGAGTGGTGGTGGGTGGTGGAGTGGTGGTGATGGGTGGTGGTGGTGGTTGAGTGGTGTTGGTGGCGTTGGTGGTTGTGGTGGTGGTGAGTGGTAGTGAGTGGTGGTGGTGGGGTGGTGGTGGTGAGTGGTGGTGGAGTGGTGATGATGGGTGGTGGTGGTGATTGTGGTAGTGGTCGTGGTGATGTTGGTGGTGGTTGAGTGGTGTTGGTGGCGTGGAGTGGTTGTGGTTGTGGTGGTGGGGGTGGGGGTGGTGGGGGGTGGTGGTGATTGTGGGGGTGGTGATGTTGGTGGTGGTTAAGTGGTATTGGTGGCATTGGTGGTGGTAGAGTGGTTGTGGTGGTGAGTGGTGGTTGTGGTGGTGGTAGTGATGGTGCTAGACTGGTGGTGCATAGTAATTCTGTTTTTGTTTTTTGTTTTCAAAAACAGAAGTAACAAAAATTTTCTGTTACCTTGATTTTCAAAATTTTTACTACTAATTTTTAAAAACCAAAAATAGAAATATGTTTACTTAAACATGTTGTGTGTAAAAATTTCTAAAATTTTCTTTTTAAAAACAGAAAACAGAAGTGCAACCAAACAGGGCCTAAACGTAATCGGGATTCTCATTTTATAACGGAAGGATCAGTCCTCATTGGTCCACACCCCAATTTTAAATACTCGTCGAATGTGGTTAGTATTTACTCACCCTTATGCTTAAGCAATCTAATATGGTTTTAAAAAAAATTAATTATAGTTTTAATTTAGACCCGAAGCTTAGACCTGGTTAAAGGGGGTTAAAAGGGACACGGGGTAAGATATGAAACGGACTTGCTCGAAAAGGAAAATGTTTTACTTACGCATTTTTTTATTATTTAACGAAATGCGGGTCCACATTGATGGACACCCTCACTTTTGACACTCATGAATTGTGAATTGTAGTTACGATTCTCTAACCTTAGAGTTAAGCAATCTAAACTTGGTTTTTTTTTTTTTTAAATTTTTTACTCCAATTTAATTAAGCTTAATCAAGGTTAAAGGGGCGTTAAAAGAGACACAAGGACGATGGTCAGATGAATAGCTGACCACATGGTCCGCTTAGCCAGGTGGGATTCAATTGCACGTGTGATCTGTGTTTAAAATGATTAAAATATCCTCTCTTTTTTTTTTTTTTTGGTTCAAATATTATCTCCTCCTCTCCTCTACTATTCTTCTTCTTATACTCGATATCCTAATATTTCCTAAGCAAGAAGAAAGAAAGAAGAAGAGTTGAGGGACACGAAAGAAAGAAGACTTTTTTTTTTCTTTTTTCGATTTTATTGGCTACTAATAAAAGAAATTGAAAGTTTTATTTTTAGTTCGATAATCTATTAAATTCTGTCGAAAAAAAGTTAGGTATATGGATTTTTTTTTAATATATTGAATTTTTTTTTTTGATATACCAAATTTAAAAAAAAAAAAGTAATATATGGAAAAAAAAAACGATATATAAAAAAATAACATTCAAGAGAAAGGTTGAGGGACGAGAGAAAAATTGTTTCATCTTCTTATACAACCACTTGCAGGTTGTTTTTCCTATTTTAAACAAAAAGACATACAAGTGACGAAATGCAAGAAAATATTATACTATTTTATCTTTTTGTATAAAAATAGGAGAGTGGACAGCTGGAAAGTAGACATAGCATTGTTCTTCAATGTATATAACTTTCAATTTTTTGCATATATATATTTTTTTTGTAACTCAAGGTGTTCCCACCCTTTGGGTTAAGACGAATCCCCGAGGTAAGTTCGGAAAAATCCTATGCGGGGCTGACCTCAAAGGAGGAGTGAGAAATCGAATCCAGGACCTTCCGCTTCATGAGGCATAAGTCCCGAAAACCACTAGTCCACCCCTTCAGGGTTAATTTTTCGTATTATACTTGATATCTAGAAGATTCAACGCATTAGGATTCTTCCTATTCATTCTCATCACTTTTTTCATCTTCTTTCTCTTCCAACCCTTCTTTTTTCTTCATTTTCTCATTTTTCTTTCTTTCTTCTTCTTTTTTCTTTGCCTAAAAGGGTATATTCATCTCAAAATAGTTAAATTTTGCACAGAGACCTAAAAATAAAAATTTGAAATATAAGTGTCAAGCTTTTTCAAACCATAAGGCCCAAACTGGGCATATTCCCTTGTTTTAGAGGTTCTATAAGAAACTAATTTTGAGGTGAAGCTCTATTTCGCGGCGTTGAAGCGGAGCTCCCTTTTTTAGTATATTGCATTGATACTTTTGTAATTATGTAATTATAGAAAGGGACAAGGACAGTTTGACAAAATATTTTTCTCGCCATACATTAAAACCCGGAGCTCTGCTTCAATATGTGCAGTATTTGAATTGATTATATATTCATTTTGGTTTCCTAAGAAATATGTCATAGAAAAGAGTAAAAAATCTGATTTTTAGTCCTTGTTTGGTTACACTTTTATTTTAAGAAATCTATTATTTTAAAGAAAAAAAAATCTTTAACTTCATGTCTTGTCCCAAATTTTAACTATTACAATCACTTTTACTTTTACTACTGACTCTGCCTGCTACCATTTCCGCCATCACTATCGTGTGATTCATAAAGGATGGAAATCTCTCATCTGCCTCTCTTATTTGTAACCTTCAAAAAATTATAGATATTCATTAATTAACAAGGTTAGATTCTTTAATGCAAAGGGTAAGTAAATCCTAACAACAATTAAATGGAGTTAAAAAGATACATGACGAGTTGGAGAGACTTCACTAGAGTATTTTACTCCGCCCCAACATTTTTTTTTTTTGGTAGGAGATACAAAAATCTTCAAGGAACCTCAGAAACAGTTGGAGGTCTCCTAGAAGCCAGAACTTTCCTACAACTCGAGGGAGTTAAAAGGTGGTGTCGGTAGTCTTCGCTTGAGCATAATCTCAGGCTGTGATTCGCGAGCTTGTGAGCAAACGTGTTAGCAGTTCGGCTAATGTAGCTAATGGCATGGTGGGGGATTTTGCATAATTCTTTTCTGATATCCCCCATGATTGCGGAAATCTCAGATGGCTCTTTGATCAAAGGATGATTTGTGAGCTTGACCAAAACCTCGGAGTCCGTAGCAAATTCCACCCGCTGCCATCCTTGCACGGCTCCTAGCTCTATCATATTTCTAAGAGCGATAACTTCAGCAATAATGGCCGATCCTCCTGATATAGCCTGAATCTTACCCAGGATAATGCTCCCGCGGGAGTTGCGAGCTATGACTCCTGAGCCTCCTATCTGAGCTTGGTGGTTGTATGCACCATCAGATGAAATTTTTATCCAGCCAAAAGGTGGGGGGTTCCATTGTCTTGCTTGGGGGGTATTTCGAATCTGCCCTGAGTTTTGAATAGAGCTGCTTTCCTTAATCACTTGAATGCTTTCTTGGGCTAGCCCTTCGGCTTGAAGGATGATATGTCGCGGGTCTGGGGGGACAACCTTGTAATAGTTCTCATTCCGGCTTTTCCATAGACTCCACATGATTGATACACATATAGTGAGAAAAAGAATCTTATGCTGCTCCGGAATATCTTGATCAATCCATTGCTGCCACCATTCCCTCAAACTTCTAGCTTCTCCTTGGTCTGTTCGGATGGAGAGCGAAGAGCCCCACCAAACACTTCGAGCCACTTGACATTCAAATAGGATATGGGTGATGGTTTCTACCTTATTGTCACATATGGGGCAGTGTGGCTCAATCGGAATTTTTCGTTTCACTAGCATTTCATGGGTTGGGATCGCATCTTTAAAACATTGCCAAGTAAACCAATTGATTTTGTTTGGTAGAGGGAGTTTCCACAAGGTTTTCCACCCTTTGTTTGTAATGACGCTAGCGGAACTAGCTTCTCCCGCCTTCCCATGGGAAGTTGTTTCCTTATACCCATGATAGGCTGACCGAACAGAGAAGACCCCATTCTTTTCTAAGTGCCATATTAGATCATCATTTTCATTATGCTTGCTGAAGGGAATCTTCATAATCGCCTTAACTTCTTCTGGGTTGAAATGTTGTCTCAACTTATTTATCTCCCATCCTTCACTTGTAACATTGATGAAATCAGCGGCTGTGATCCAAGGACATTGATCAGGCTTTATAGAACTTACTTTGAACCCGGGAAGGGTGGGGATCCAGGCGTCTTCCCATGGGTTTATATCTCGACCGCATCCTAGGTTCCATCTTAGTCCCAGTTTAAGCGCTTCTCGACCAGCTAAAATGCTCCTCCATGACCACGAGGGCCGAGCTCCTAGTGTAGCCGTCATAAACGATTGCTTTGGAAAATAAAGACTCTTGACCAGTCGGCCCCATGTGGAATTCGGGTTTTTGACCAGGCTCCATCCTTGTTTTGCTAGAAGGGCTATGTTGAAGGATACTAAGTCGCGAAACCCCCTACCTCCCTCTCCTTTGTTGGTGCACATTGTGTCCCACTTAACCCAATGAATCTTCTTTTTGTTATTCTCTTGCCCCCACCAAAAATTAGCAACTGCTGAATTTATCTCTCTACAAAGAGTAAGAGGCAACTTAAAGCAGCTCATTGCATAAGCTGGGATTGCTTGAGTTACCGCTTTGATGAGTATATCCCTTCCTGCTTTAGACAGATACTTCCCTTTCCAACTTTGAATCCGATCCAAAATTCTGTCCTTGATGCTAGAGAATAAGTTGGCTTTAGATTTTCCGAAGATAGAAGGAAGTCCCAAGTATGTTCCAACTCTGGCTGCAATCTTGATTTTTACCATTCGGATGATCAGCTTCTGGATCTTATGTGGCGTGTTCCTACTAAACATTAGTCCGGATTTGTTGTAATTGACCCGCTGTCCTGAAAGCCTCCCAAAGTGCTCGATGAGATCCTTAATGTTCCCTGCTTCGTACGGGGAAGCCTTGCAAAATAATATACTATCGTCAGCAAACAGACTGTGGGTAATAGTTGGGCTTGATCTCCTAACAGTTATTCCGGAAAAATCACCTTGCTCTTTTGCTTTGTCAATCAATTATGAAAAGAAATTAGATGCAAGGATAAAAATATAGGGGGATAACGGGTCCCCTTGACGAAGACCCCGGGAGGGAGTGATATAACCATGGGCCTGCCCATTAATAAGAATGGAGTAATTCACAGTTGTAATACATTGCATTATAAGTTGAGTCCATTTATCACAAAAACCGCTTTTCTTTAGGACAAATTCAATGAAATCTCATTCCAGCCGATCATAAGCCTTGTTCATGTCTAACTTCATGGCCATGTTCCACCTCGACTTCTTTTTTTGTGTTTTCATGTGGTGGAGCATTTCATGAGTTATAAGAATGTTTTCCTGAATGCTCCGCCCCGAAATGAAAGCACTTTGAGTCAGGTGAATAATGTCCTCCAGGATGTATTTCATACGGTTAACCAAAATCTTAGCAATGATTTTATAAAGAACATTACAAAGACTAATGGGACGAAGTTGTCCTATATGTTGAGGATTGGGAACTTTAGGAATTAACACAATATGAGTAAAGTTTACTTGCCTGAGCATATATCCCCTGGTAAAGAAATTCTTTGCCGCCCGAATCACTTGAGATCCAACCGTGTCCCAGTAGGTCTGGAAAAATAATGCAGGGATGCCATCGGGTCCCGGAGCTTTAGTAGGCCCCATTTGAAAGGCGGCTGTCTTCACTTCTTCATCCGTTAAATTTCTGCATAGATCGTCATTCATTTCAGTGGTAACTGGGGATGGAAAGTCACACCATTCCTCATTGCTGAAAATAGGTTTAGAAGAAGTAAATAGATTTGTGAAATATTCAACAATGCATTCAGTAACCTCTGAGGGTTTAGTGTAATTCTTCCCTTGCTCGTCTGTGATATTCCCGAGTCTGTTTGTTTGCCTCCGTTGGATTGTTGAGAGATGGAAGAACTTTGTGTTACGGTCCCCTTTTCAAAGCCATTGAACCCGTGACTTTTGCGCCCAGAACATTTCTTCTTGCTTTAAGGTTAGGGCCAAATCCTTTTGCAACTCCGCTTCTTCTTGACAAGTTTCTTTCGTTGGGAACATGTTTTGCAGTTCTTCAATTTGAGATATTAGCTGCAACTTCCTCTTATGTATGTCCCCAAATTCCTCCTTGTTCCACCTCCTAAGATCTTCTCTGCACTTCCTTATCTTGTTACAAACTCTGTACATGGCTGAGCCATTACAATCCGTCTCCCAAGCCTCTTTAATGACATGCTTGCTATTAGGATGGCTGATCCACATAGCTTCAAACTTAAAATGGTGCTTTCTCCGCTCCGTATTTAGATTGAGAGTGATCTTGAGGGGTTGTGATCTGACCCGAGAATTGGAAGATGGGTCACTATAGCATTTTCATACTCGTGCCGCCACTCAGTGTTGCATAAAGCCTTATCCAACCTCTCTCTAACATTAGCAGCACCCGCACGCTTGTTGGTCCAGGAGAAGGGGTTCCCTTGATATCCAAGATCCATGAGTTGGTGTCCTTGAATGAAATTGCGAAACCCTTCCATTTGCTTCGGATTCTTGGTCTTCCCTCCTTCCTTTTCATGAGAATGGAGAATCTCGTTGAAATCTCCCACCCAAAGGTGGCTTCCGAGCCGAGCTGACGTGTTAATAAGAGTATTCCAAAACTGTTGTCTTTTTTGAATTTCTGGCGGACCGTACACCAGAGATAAGGCCCAAGGTTTTCTAGATTTTGTCAAGGTAGCTTGAGCTTGGATAAGATTGTCTGATGCTGAGGTGATTTCCAACTCCCAGGGGTTCTTCCACATGAGTCCCATCCCTCCTGTGATACCCCTTGATTCACGAATATAGACTTTATCAAACTGAAGTTTTCTGGCTAATCTTTTCATACTGTTTGTTTTAGCTTTTGTCTCAATAAGAAGTAACATCTCAGGCTTATGGATCCTAATGAGTTCTTTGAGAACCCGAACTGTCAGGGGTTGCCCAATACCCCGATTGTTCTAGCATATTAGACTCATTGATGACGGAGGGGTTGCTCCGTTGTAACCTCCTCCGATAAACCATGGAACCTGAGTTTTTTATCCATACCTGGAAAGGGGGCTCCACTCCTAGCAGGTTTGAGTGGGTACTCCTGTGAATCTTTGCTGCTGCTGGTTTCAGTACGTAGAGCTGATATAATAGAGACAATGCTTGTGTTACCTTTGGGCTGTAAGCCTCTCCTATGGTGGGCTTTAGTAATAGCCTTTTGGGCTTGTCTTAACATAACTGAGGAAAGCTTTTGTTTGTTTGTGGGCCTCTTATTTATTTGCCTTGGGTCGGCTCTCTTATCCAGTTGGTTATCTGACTTGCTGCATTTAGGATCGGGTGGGTCGGGTAATGTCTCCATCGAGTCTTCCTAATTGTTTCCCTACAAATGGGTAGGTTGCTAGGCTTTCATCACATGGTTCGATCGGTGCTAAGGATTGTCTTAGCTTTCTCTTCCTGCATGCTTGTACCAACCTTCCCTTTACATTTAATGCTTCCTTGTTCCTCATTGGAGCTTGGGCTCATCTCCTTTTCTCTCTCCAAACTGAGATCTCGAACAGTGGATGTAGACTTGCTATCAAGGATATCTTTTGTCCTTTTGATCTGATGAATCCCGGTGTCAGAATCTCTCTCCTCAATTGCGTGTTCGCTACGGTCCCCAACGATCGAAAATTCTGACATCTCCATACTCGTCTTCTTCCCCTCAAGACCCGGATTCTGGCCTTGGTTCGGTTCCTCGTCGGAATTTGTGTTGTTGTACATTCGGTTGCTTGAAGTTTCCGGTGGTCTTTTTGGCCCCAAATACTCCGCCCAGAGCCATGGTCCATAGTTCGGTAGCGAGTATTGTTCTTTCAGCGCACTGATCCGTCCTTGTAGGGAGCAAGTTTTCTCATCGTGGCCTATGAGTCCGCAAGTGTAACAGTATGTAGGCAACTTCTCATATTTGATTTCGACTACAGTAGGTGTTCGGTCTGGTCGCATAAGTCTAATCTGATACCGGAGGGGCCGGTCAATGTTGATACCCACTCTCACTCTGCCGGTCAATGTGAACATATGATTTTAGGGTTGATGCTACCCATCTTAGGTTTTAGAACATAGCCAGGGGCCATGGTCCATAGTTCGGTAGCGAGTATTGTTCTTTCAGCGCACTGATCCGTCCTTGTAGGGAGCAAGTTTTCTCATCGTGGCCTATGAGTCCGCAAGTGTAACAGTATGTAGGCAACTTCTCATATTTGATTTCGACTACAGCAGGTGTTCGGTCTGGTCGCATAAGTCTAATCTGATACCGGAGGGGCCGGTCAATGTTGATACCCACTCTCACTCTGCCGGGTAAGAAGGATTTTGAGGGAGATCTACCTCTTGGACTTCACCTATTTCTCTTCCGAGGGATTCCCCGATTCGCTTTGTTGACATGTTTGTTTGCAGGTCATGTAGTTGCACCCAAAATGGGGTGTAGTCAAAGATGATTTCCTTAATGGTACACTCGGCAACCCATCGAGTAAGCTGAAGGAGGTGGCCATTGAAGGCCCACGGTTCATGTCGTAGCACTTTTTGGAGGTCCCTATCGTCTTCAAATTTGAAGAGCATTATTCCATCATTGAGATCAATAACTTGAACGCCCCTTGCGGTTCTCCAAGCCCGGATGATGGTGGCCTTTGCTGCATTCCAGTTGAGGGGTTTATCGGTAACAAACCTCCCAAGTATCCCCCTTTCACATTCACACCGTGCTTCCAACCTAACATCTTCATCAAAGATTACTAGCTTATTATTTTCTAATATGGATAGGTGGAGAAGATGATCGGATAATTCAGTCATGGTTGGTGTGGAGATGATTTTGGGGATGGAAAAATGAAACTGAGGAGCTCTCTAGAAGCTAATCGCTACTCGAAGGTAATCAAGACTCTATACGGGGAAGCTAAAAAGCTCTTCACGGAGAATATTGAAACTCGCCGGAGACTGGGGATATCCTACACTGAGGATAGAAAGGCTCTTCACAGGGAAGAATAAAAGCTTCCACTAGCACTCCTCAATAACAGACAATTAAGGGATGAAATAGACACCCATTCGTAATACCTTTCTGTTTGCCAGTGACAATCCGAGGCCCCGCCCCAACATAATAAATCCTAAATCTTTCAAAAACGTAAGGAATGTGAACATATGATTTTAGGGTTGATGCTACCCATCTTAGGTTTTAGAACATAGCCAGGGGCAAAGGGGGCCATCCCCCCCCCCCCCCCCCCCCCCCCCCCCCCCCCAATTGGCCCTCCCAAAAAATATTGTAAATTTTTTTTATATGTATAATATAAAGAGATTGATGTGTCCCTTTTAACCCTAGTTAAGATTTATTATCTTAGGAGTAATTTTTTTTAATAAAAATCAAGGGTAATTGTATAAACTTTAGGGGTGAGTGAATCTTAACCAAAATTAATGAGTGTTAAAAAGACATGTGTCAAGTAGGGGAGGTGTGCGCGTTCCACTAAACACGGAATACAGGTGTAAAAAAATAATAATTTTAGCCCACCCCATATTTGACTACATAATCTTCCTATTTCATCCCCTTTAAGCAAAGTTCGGATGGGCAACAACACACGCTATTGTGCTGTTGCCCCTTTGTGTCTTACAAAGGAGGGCCCCATTTTCAACAAGGATAAACTGGGAATTAAAAAAAGGGTCCCATTTCGGGGCTGACAATTGCCCCGACGCCCTCCTACTTATATTTTTCACTTTTTGTTACTGTGCCCCTTTTCGGAATGCAACATCAATAAATTTTATGACTATGATGGACCCCTTACTTGAAAAAAATTCTGGGGCCTACACCCCCGAAGGAAAAATTCCTGGCTCCGCCTGGGATGTGATAACATGTTAAGATTGTTGGCCTTTTGCATTCCCCTGGATATATAGGAACAAACCGGAGGATAGCAGCAAAATGGAGGCAAGATGACTTTGATCTTGCTAAGTTCATGCCAAGTTGCCAACCGAGAGATTGGCACAACTCAATGAAGGACAAAACAAACGCATTTCAAATCCATGACTGTCAAAAGCAAATATAACTTAGATTAGAACACAAATAAGCACCTTCAATAGAAATATTTTTACATGAGATTACCTGACCCGAATTCTAATTTGGAGAACAAATCCATGTTTCTAGTGTACCTCCACAAAAACTAAAAATCTGAATGAAATACTAAAAGCAACAGCAAGAATATATACGATTGAAGGCACTAGCTCTCTTTCCTTAATATATCCATCTCAAGCATCTTCCTGGTCATCCTCCATGGAGATTGAAGGCACTAGCTTTCTTTCCTTAATATATCCGTATTTCCTGAGAAACCAAAAGACCATGCGAATGACATTACCTATGAAAACAATTCCCATCAGTGACAACCACAGCAATACTGAAATTTTGGTCACTTGATAGAGTGTTCCCTCAACATGATTCGGCGTCATGTGGATAAGGGAAATGAAGTAAGTTAGCGCTTGAGCAGTTATTGCGATCCACATGATCACCATTTGAATCCACATCCATCTCCGTCTTTTCAGCGGTAATCCGCTAACAAGTAGCAGGATTATGCTTAGAGATGCAAGGAAAGCGACTGTGTTAAAGATCATGAACTGACCGTATGCGGCTGGAATATTATAAGCCATTACAGACATACCCACATGGTGTGGTTTCTCTGTAGAGTTGCTTATGGCATCTTGGGTCAGTTCGTCTTGCCATACACCACCTGGTGGGGCTAGTCCAGCTTGAAAGGCTACAGTTGCTATTAGTGATGCCACCACCATTAAAGCGCTTCGTTTCCTACCCAACCAGTCGGTATGCTTATGCTTAGGAGTCTTTACCTGCAGCTTCAAACTGCTTTTCTGTGAGGCTAATGGCTGTTTCATATGCGGAACTTGTGTCTGAACATAATTACGTGATACCGAATGCATATCTTTGGCTCTCAATGCTCTGGCACCTCGTAGGGACTCTTCAATTTCCATGTCTCTTAAATCTCTTGAACTTTGCCGTAAAACGTCCAACACCGTCGAACCGTTTGCATTCAAAAAGTTTACTTCCACTCTGGTAGTAGTAAGCAAAAACTGTATGGTCTGCACATTATTCACATCAGTACAATATTCTGAACTGTAATAGATTTAACCATTGTTCTATGTTTTAATTGTTTATATAATTAAAAGTTGGACTGTATTCAAGCGGAGCTTGGCCGATCTTGAGCTTGGCTGAGTAAGCCCGAGCTCAGCTTGAGCTTGACTTGACCTTGATTTGAGCTTGAATGTTTAAGCTTGAGCTTAGCTGGAACAAGCTGCTTGATCGAGCTTGGGCTCCATCCGAGCTCGAACTAGATTCAAGCCAAGCTAAGCTCGGGTTGGGTCAAGTTTGAATCATAGAGATACTTTGTTTAATTTTACATGATTTTAATAAAAAAAAGTATTTATTAATAAAATTATATTACAAGAAACTACAAAATTCATATAAACAATTAATATTTGAGGATAAAGTCCTCAAAGTAGAGAGTTAGGGTCTGTGAGAAAGAAATGTTTTGTGTGATGTTTTCCTTACCCAAAAGGTTGGGTAGAGGTTGTATATATAATATTCTCCACAAGAGTTTCCTCTCATAAAGAGAGAATATAAACGTTACAGATTTGCAGCAATACTTATGGTAAGGAAATTCAAAATTCAAAAAGATTCAAAATTTAAAAAGATTTGCCAACCAAGATTTCCTCTTAATTAATGAGGAATCTTGGCCATTGATGGAGGATTATCTCTTGGTGATTCTATATGCTTTAACTTCTTAACCCTTTTTTTCTTACTATGATAAAGAAAAGCAAAAATAATATATTATTTTAATATAAATATCATTATCAAAAAATATTATATATATATATATAACCAAGCTCAAGTCAAACCAGATCCTAAACTAACCGAGTTGTATCAAACATGGTTTGGCTTGAGCTTGACCTTGTTTAAAAATTTGAGCTCAAATAAATGTTTGGTTTGATTTATTGGAGCCTGAAATGTCAGCTTGAGCTTTTGCTCGAACAAGTCAAGCTCACTCGAGCTGACGAGCCAGCTTGGGTTAAGTGCACCCCAAATTAAAATTAATTTCTCATTGTTGTGAGGTTTTTCTATAGTCCATTGAACAGGTATCTTGACAGTCCGGGAACTTGACCATGTGGCCGAGCCCCGGACCAAATCCTTTAAACCTGTTCTAACTTCTAGGATTGTATCCACTCAAGGAGGCTAAGCATAGCCAGGCCTGGAGATCTTAATTACTCCTACTTCTTGAACTCACAGCCACAAAAATTATCCTGGGAAAGAGAATTTAAGAATGATAATTATACCTCAATCTGCTTCCTGGCTACAGCAAGATGGAGTATTGTATTGCCATCTTGATCCTTCCAATTCAGAAGCTTATCGTTCTGTATAGATCCCACCAATAGCTTTAATGACGCGAGACGATTGTGCTTCACACACAGGTGTAGAATAGTCTCTCCTTGATCCGTCAAGACCCGAGTCGTTTCTGGTTTGGCCCGAATTAACTCACTCAGGATTGCGAGTCGGCCTTTGATTGCTGCAATATGAAGAGGGGTTCTCCCATCTTGATCACGAGATATGCAAATCTCGGGATCGATCAATAACAGCTCTTTTACCAGTACCTCATACCCTTTGGCCGAAGCCAAGTGAAGAGGTGAAGAACCATTTGAATCAGACTCGCTTGCAAGTTCAGGCCTTCGACTCAGAATTTCTTTAGCAAAATCAACATGGCCGAGCATCGCCGCGATATGCAAAGGTGTATCGGTGATGCAAGCAGCAATGATTCTATCAAGAAGGAGAGGATCTTCTTGAAGCAATTCAAGCAAGGAAGTGACACTCCCTTTCATGGCTGCTTCATGAAGCTTTTTCTCCATTATATCCTCTCTTTGTTTCTCTTTCTCCTTCTCAGAGTCTAACAAATTCATGAGTCTCATGCTCTCTCTCTCTATCTCTCTGTGAAAAAAGATGGCTTTGTATAAACTCTATCCTGTTATAGCTGCCCTCCTCCGTTAGAGAATTACAAAGGCTCAGTCAAACTCGAGGTTTGAATTCCAGAATGGTTTTGCGACTCAGCTATACCCTTCCAAATCGAGATGCATATTATATTGCCTGCACTATTTCGGTCCAACTTTCAAAATTCAAGCGAATTTTTTTATAAAAAAATTAAGACTCAAGTTGAAACTGGATTTACGCAAGGTGTCCCTATGTATATGTGATCCGTCGGATCGGATTCGGATCAGATCGGTGGAATCCGATTATAATCGGATCGGATCTGGATATAGGGTGATCCGATCCGATTAAAATCCGATCCGATAATAATAATAATTTTTAATTATTTTAAATATATTATTTAGATTTTCTATGTATAAAATATTAATTTTTAAAAAAATTAACATTAATTAGTATTAATTAAGGTATTATTAGATTTTTTATTATTAAAATAGATTTTTTTTTTAAAAAAATAACCTTACTCGGATCGGATTCGGATCGGACGATATATAATCGGATCGGATTCGGATCGGTTACTTCATGATCCGACGGATCTCGGATCGGATTCGGATCAGTCGGATTCTTAATCGGATCGGATTCGGATCTAGGCAGATCCGGTCCGAATCCGATCTGTTGACAGCCCTACCTATGTGCACCATATTTATGTGCTCCCATGGAATAAAAATACAAAATAGTATTTGGATTGACTTGGAGTTCGAATGATTTTAAGAATCATCCTGATTTTAACACATCTAAAAAAAAGATTGCAAAAAAATTATTTTTCCAAAAAATATTCTCTCTTCTAAACGATGGAGATGTGAAAATCACGAATTTTGACTAACTATTTTTCACACAAAATTAACTTTGAGAATTCAAACACTTGAGAGAATGAGGTGTTCCATTCCCTCCCTCTAACGTGGACATGGTTCTGGTTCAATTAGATAGAATTTGATGGTCTTCTTGCTCTCCTCTTAAGCGATCCCAACTTTCTCAGCCACATTAATAGCAAGTGAATAGCATGTCCAAGGTTCATGACACTGCCATTACATCAAAGACTCCTTTGCATACCATTTGGTGTTGAAGGCCACTAAACTGACGTTAGTCCCACTGATGGGATCTCCGTCCACATGATCACCTCAGCAACGACGCCTATTGTGCCCATGGTTAACTTGGGATCCAATGGTGTGTCATCTTGTCGAGCACATCCTCGAGGATTGACTACATCTTGGAAAGCAATGGTTGTGATCAGTGAGGCCACAACTTTACTACACTCTGCCTTTTTTAGCCATTCTTCCTGGTTCTCAAGATACTTCCAACTGCTACATTGAGAGGAAGTGGGTTCAACAAGAACTTGATCAAGTGTTAATTGGGACAATGGAATCTAAAAGGTGCAAACCTTCCTGCTGATCACTGTGCATGGCTGCCACGATTAACGAGGTTCCCTTCTTCATTATCCATGTCTTTCAAATCAAGTACTGGACAATGTTCTAAGACATCCAACCAAGGCCATATAACCATCCGCATTCAGGTCAATTACTGTCAATCCAATTTTACTAAGCAAATATACCTTAAATTGGATCACTTCAGCATGAAAGATAAAGCACATTTAATAGAAACATTTTTAACAGTTAATCACAAATACACAAGATTTAAGTGAATAGTATGTATAGCTTACAAGACCATGTATATAGCATGTATTCGTGGAGGCGACTTCCTCTGCAACAAAACCTGCCCCCCAAAAGACTACATGTTACCTGATCAGTACTGCAGCATAGCACATTTGGAGAACAAATCCATGTTTCCAGTGTAACCTTCACACACCAACAATCTGGAAGTAACAGCAAAAATATTTTTGACAAGTTGTATGAAACTAATGGTATCTGTTTCCAATATAAACTCCATCTCAAAATTCTTCCTGATCATCATCCATGGAGATTGTATGCACTACCTCTCTTTCCTTAATATATCCGTACTTCCGGAGAAACCAAAAGGACATGCGAATGACATTACCTATGAAAACAACTCCCATCAGTGATAACCACAGCAAGACTGAAATTTGGGTTACATGATAGAGGACACCCTCATTTTGATTTGGTGTCATGTGCCGAATGGAAATGAAGTAAGTAACCGCCTGAGCAGTAATTGCTATCCACATGATCACCATTTGAATCCACATCCATCTCCTTCTTTTCAGCGGTAGTCCACTAACAAGTAGCAGGATTATGCTTAGAGAAGCAAGGAAAGCGATAGTGTTGAAGATCATGAATTGACCATATTCAATTGGCTGATTATAAGCCATTACAGACATACCCACATGGTGTGGTTTCTCTGTAGAGTTGCTGCTTATGGCATCTTGGGTCAGTTCGTCTTGCCATACACCACCTGGTGGGGCTAGTCCAGCTTGAAAGGCTACAGTGCTATTAGTGATGCCACAACCATTAAAGCGCTTCGTTTCCTACCCAACCAGTCGGTATGCTTATGCTTAGGATTGTTTACCTGCGGCTTCAAAATGCTCTTCTGTGACACTAATGGCTTTGCAATCTGAGGAACTTCTGTCGGAACATAATCACGTGATACGAAATGCATATCTCTGGCTCTTAATGCTCCAGCACCTCGAAGGGACTCCTTAATTTCCGTATCTCTTAAATCTCTTGAACTTTGCTGTAAAACGTCCAACGCGGTAGACCCATTTGCATTCAAGACATTTACTTCCACTCTGGTAGTGGTGAGCAAAAACTGTATGGCCTGCACAATTTTCACATTACCATATGCTAAATTGAATAGATTTAACCATTGTCCTAAGTTTTAGCTGTTCATATATAATTAAAAAGCTTCTCATTGTTGTGAGTTTTCAATAGTTCATTCAAGAGGTGGATGTGAAGGATATCTCTGCCCCTGATGATTGAATTCAGGATATGAAGATAGTGTATGCTGGAGTAAAGCTCTTAAGGGGTGCGGTGGGGTGGGTCAGGATTAAAATCTAATTTCTCAGGCTGGATGGCTGTTAAGAAGGATTGAACTCAGTTTCAGCAAGGTCTGGTTCAAATGGCCTACAACCATAGCCAGACCTAGAGATCTAACTGCCTACCTCTCGAATTCACAGAGAAAAATTATATGGGAAAAAGAAATAAAGAATGATGAACCCTATACCTCAATCTGCTTCCTGGCTACAGCAAGATGAAGTATCGTATTGCCATCATGATCCTTCCAATTCAGAAGCTCATCTTCCTGTATAGATCCCACCAAAAGCTGTAAGGACGCGAGACGATTGTGCTTCACACACAGGTGTAGAATAGTCTCTCCTCGATCCGTCAAGACCCGAGTCGATTCTGGTTTGACCCGAATTAACTCGCTCAGGATCGTAACTCGGCCTTTGATTGTCGCTATTTGAAGAGGGGTTCTTCCATTTTGATCTCGAGATAGGCAAATCTCGGAATCGATCAATAAGAGCTCTTTTACTAGTTCTTCGTACCCTTTGGCGGAAGCCAAGTGAAGAGGTGAAGACCCTTTTGAGTCAGACTCACTAGCAAGCTCAGGCCTTCGACTCAGAACTTGTTTAGCAAAATCGATGTGGCCCAGCATCACAGCTATGTGCAAAGGAGTATCGGCGATACAGGCAGCAATGATTCTATCAAGAAGGAGAGGATCTTCTTGAAGCAATTCAAGCAAGGAAGTGACACTCCCTTTCATGGCTGCTTCATGAAGCTTTCTCTCCATTATCCCCTCTGTCTGTCTCTCAGAGTCTATTAAATTCAAGAGTCTCATCACTCATGTTCTCTCTCTCTCTCAAAAACAACCAAATAAAGATTGCTTTTTGTATGAACTCCATCTTGTATTCTTGTTACAGCAGCCCTCCGTTAGAGAATTTGCAAAGGTTCAGTCAAACTCGTTGAATTAAAGGGTCCCAGACTCCTACTAGTATTAAATGGTTCTTTCCACGCGCTTATGACTTGAATGGCTTTGCTCATTTGGAGGGCTCAGGACCCTCTCTTGGATGAAGTCGGATAATCGAGGCCATTGAATCCCTTGACTTTGTCTGAACCGTTTGATGTATTTCTATTAGCCATCTAAAGTTACTTCAATAATTAACTAGCCCTTTAACATCACTCTCAATTGAACAATTCTATATTCCTTCGTAATAGAAACTAATTGTTCCTTAGGAGTGATGCCAATGGCATCAAATGAAAAGAAGATGAGGCCAAGCATTAAGGGCCATGAGCGGAGCTCTCCATTTTAAGCATATAAGTTTTTTCGTCATTGCCCATGAAGTTTGCCTTTGTTATCAAAATAGTCATCTTTTAAAACCTCTTCTTATAATGTTCTTATGATTATTTTTCCATAATTCCTTATTAATGAAAAGCTTAAAACACCTCCTACTACCACCAATATTTTAAAGAATGGTTTTGAAAGAAGAAAAGAAGGAAAATAGGGATTTATATGTGTATATGAGATTGGAGAAACTTTCCACTCTCCACATCATTACATCTCACGAAGGTTCTCACTTATTTCTCATTTAATGGTTGTTTTAATATAAATTATCTTGAAAAAAAGATGAAAAAATCGTAAAATAAGAAAAAAAATAATAATTAATTTTTTGCACACAGGATTGATACATATTTATATCGGTTGATACACGTGATTGATACATCTGCTCAACACCCATATCGATACCCAATGACAGAACTTGTTTTAGCCATAACTTTTGATCCGAAAGTACGATTGACTATTAAAATATATGGATTAGGAGTAGCTCAATGAGACGGATCTAGGTTGAACAGTCGAAGGAGGTTCTCATACTCAGAATTCCATTTCGAGGTTGCTTAGAGGGTTTTCTGGGCAGTTTATAGTTCCAATGAAAATTTTTATAATTTTGCCTATAATATCGATACTCATATTGACCTATATCGATACTTATATTGACATGTACTGAAAATTTCAATGATCATATTAACCCATATCGATACATATAAATACTCATATTGACATGTATCAACCTTGAAACACAACTAGAATCGATCCAAAGTATCAACCCGACTTATTGAGTATCGATCAAACACTGTAGATCATAAAAAATACAAAGAAAACAGTTGTAAAACCATCTAGCATGAGATTTAAGGTTCAAAATCATAAATGTCATGATTATAATCTTTTTTCTTTATGTTAGAGTAATTTATTTATTAAAAAAATACAAGAAACCCAAAAATAGGTGTTTTTCTTCTGTTAATGGCATTTCCTTCATAGTCATGGTTAGTAGTTTAGCAAAACGAAACTCTCTTGTGAAACACTCAATTGGAAATGATAGGTCATGAAATGTTTGAGGACTCTTGATTAACGAAGGGCTCCATTATTTATAAGGAACGAAAGGACTTCTCCATAGTTGATAAGAATGGAGGGGCACAAATGTCTTTCCTTCAAATGGTTTGGATAAAATGAAAAAGTTCGCATGTGCGAATTTCATTACATGCGTATGGGGGCATTTAGAGAAGGGTTTTTAAAAGGTGAGTATTTTAACAAAGTCAAACTCTAGGGGCAATCAGGGAAAACCCCCTTAAGCATACTAGTTGGGTGTGCGTGTACAAGACAGGTGCAAATTTAATACTAAAAACAAGTGAATAAAGTATTTTGATAAATAAAATTTTGTAAGAAATGGTATTATAGAAAATAAAATAATAGGGATATTTTGAGAAAAATAATTTTAATAATAGTATTATGTGAAATGATTGTCCTCTTTTATAATATAGAAGATACATAATCATAAGAGTATTTTGGAAACAAATCAATAGAGGTATTATAGGAAATAAAAACTTGTAGGAAGGGTATTATGGGTAAATAAATTAATAAGGGCATTTTGGATAAATCAAATCTAATAAGGGTATCATGGGAAATCTTATAAGAAAGGGTATTATGGGAAAACAAATCAATAAGGATATGTTGGAAAAAAAATAAAAAAATCAAATAAGGGTATTATGAGAAAAAAAACTTGGTTGAACAACTATTTTGTCTTTATTTGATAGTCCTCTTTTATAATACTAGTTGGGTATGCACATTCAAGACACATGCAAATTTAATACTAAAATCGAGTGAATAAGACATTTTGAGGTAAGAAATGTATTATAGAAAATAAATTAATCGGGATATTTTGGAAAAAATAAATCTAGCTAATAAGGGTATTATGGGAAATGATTGCCCTCTTTTATAATATAGAAGATATATAGATCATAGGGGTATTTAGGAACAAATCAATCGGGGTATTATAGAAAATAAAAACTTGTAGAAAGAGTATTATGGACAAATAAATTAATAGGAACATTTTGGATTAAAACAAATCTAATATGGGTAATATAGGCCTAGGGCCTAAACTAAGGCTACACCTAGGATTAGTTCTAGGGTTTACTAGGGTTAAGTTTAACTAGGGTTAAAACTTAGGGCTTGCTAGGGCTACACCTAGGGTTAGTTCTAGGGTTTGCTAGGGTTACACCTAGGGTTAGGCTAGGGTCATGGTTAAAAGACTTAACCACGGTTAACTAGGGGTGTAAAAAGTGGGTGCTTACAACTTGAATACACATTAACTATGATTAAGATTTACTCACCCCTAGGGTTTATCCATCTAACCTTAGTTTTAGGGAAAAAATAACCTTAGGTTGATTATGCTAAACCGCAATTAAAGAGGGCTTTCCACTAACTGTGGTTAAGAATCACTTATCCCTGGGATTCAATAATCTAACCTTGGTTATAAGAAAATATAATAAAAAATATTAATCTTAAGTTAATTATGTTTAACACCAGTTAAAGGATCTCTATATATAAGCCACCATGTGTCCCTTTTAACACCCACTAACTATGGATAAAACCCACTCACCCCTAGGGTTCATCCATCAAACCTTGGTTCTTAGAAAAAAAAAACCTTAGGTTGCTTATGCTTAACCACAATTAAAGGGAGCTCTATAAGCCACCACGTGTCCCCTTTAACGCCCACTAACTGTGGTTAAAATTCACTCACCCCTACGATTCATCCATTTAACCTTGATTTTTAGAAGAAAAACAATACCTTAGGTTGATTATGCTTAATCACAATTAAAGGGGGCTCTACAAGCCGCCATGTGTCCCCTTTAACACCCAGTTAATTGTGCTTAAGATTCACTCAGCCCTAGGTTTAATCCATCTAACCTTGCTTTTAAGGAAAAATTAAACATATTAACCTTTAGTTAAATATGCTTAACCACATTTAAAGGATCTCTATAAATGGCCATGTGTCCCTTTTAATTAAATTTCCAAGCTCTCTTCTTTCTATTCATGGGATCTCCTATGCTCCTAGTGTCCCTCATCAGCTTCTTAGGTCCATGTTTGCAAAATGTACGAGTGTCTTTGACTTTGAGTCAATGCATATTCATGTGCCTATACGAGAAGATCGAAGACCCCAATTCCTTCAAATTGTTGGGGCACATGGATTGCAACAAGGATCCTAGTTATTATCACTAGTAACAAATAGTGATCATGCTCTTCTCCACTTGGAGTAGGCCTAGCTAATTTTGTTATTTAGGAATCTAAGGGTTGTTTGGCATTAATTCAGTGATTCTCTATTTCTAGAAACATATATTTACTCGGTACTGGTGTGTATATAGAGCCTGTCCATTAGCACTAACAAAAAAAATAACCATGAAGATTGATGCGTATTACCCGCATCAAAATCAGTGAAATGTTGAAATAAACATCATCTGAAGCATTTGAGTCTTCCTAATTGCAAAAGTGACCATCTTTTCTTCATCAAGAAAAAATGAGAAGAAGGAATTATATCTCCATGAACACAAACTTTTGTGTTTCTAACCTCCACCACATACAGTACACGTTAATAGATAAAGAGAGAGGGGAAAAAATGCAATCTATACATCCTTAATGGTTTGGATCTACAGAACCATGCATATATACATTTAAAATCATATAATTCCCGTTATGCCCCTATTACAACTACCAGAGAACCAAACCTGAGGGGGAGCTTCTCCGTCTATTACCAGGGGCGGAGCCAGGTGGGGGCATGTGCCCCCACGGAAATTTTGTAAAAAGTTTTTGTTTTGTATGTATATTATATAGTCATAGGAAATTGGAAATGGGAGATCAACTCACAGGCCAACACATATCCCTTTTTAACCCTTATTAACCCACAGGCCAACACATGTCCCTTTTAGCACTTATTAACTATGGTTAAGATTCACTAATCCTTAGGATTCAATAATATAACCTTAGTTTAAAAAAAATTTAACTATGGTTAAGAATATTTTATCCTTAGAGTTAATAAAGAATCGAGGCGTTGAATCTAAAGAGTTAATAAATCTTAATCATAATAATAAGAGTTAGAAGGGTCACGTGTTAGCTAGGATCAGATTTGGTCTAACGCTCGCCAAACCAAAGCCATATGGGGCACTCATAGAGCCCTCTTTATCTATCCTTTTAACCTTAGCCAAATTTTTTAAACTTCAATGGTTTAATTTTTTTTAATTTTTTTTTCTAAAAACCAATAGAACTTGGTTGAACCCTAAGAATTAGTGAATCTAAAACTACAATTAAAAGGAATATGTGGTGACATGTGAGATGAGGGCTAGATGGTTTTGCTCTAGCGAGGACCAGACCAAATCCCATTTTGTGTTAACTTGTGAGTGCAATTGGCTATGATTCATCTCTGGAATGGAGGCTCGTGCCCCCGAGCTTTGAGTTTGAATTTGTCCAATTGCAAGAACTTGGGATTGCACTCACTCACAAAGGGGCGGAAATCGAAGTGGGTGGATTAATATTTTTTATAAAACAAAAGTTAGCTTGTTTTTTTATGAGAGATATCATTTACCTACATTAGTAGAGCCAGATAGTCAGAAGTTAGCTTGGGCAGTGGAGCACTTGCAACTCATACCCGAGTAGGATTAGATCCCTAGACCTCCTCCATGGAAGGCCACACCCCTACCACTCACGCAAGAGGCGAGGGTGTTACAAAAGATAGCTTGTTGGACCCTAAAGATTAGTTAATCGAGATTAAAAGAGACACGTGTTGACCTGTGGGTGCGATTGAACTCTCTTGAGTTTAATCGCAATTGACTTGATCCCAACTCCTGAACTTTAAATCAAAAAAATCTTTTATACTAAGTTCATTAATTATTTAAGTGGGCATAAACATATATAATGGATAGTTGCTCTCTAAAAAAAATACTATATTTAATTATTTAAACTGGCACAGCCATGAGGCAAGGGGACAATTGTCCCTGAACTCTTAAAAAAATAAAATTCTGACATGTTATGTAATTATTTAACAAGGCATGATTATAGAGCAAGGGGACATTTGTCTCATAATCAAGGGGAAACAATACCAATAAAATATGAACGAAATGTATGATGAAATGACCTAATAACTTAGTCATCAAAAAAAAAATTTAGGGGTAGACCCGTTATATTTCATACCCATCCAATAATTTTTCACAAATTTATCAACAATTAATATCATTTTCATTTAAACACTGTGCCCCCATACTAGAAAATCCTGGCTCCACCCCTGTCTCTTACAATCCCACAACCTAACAACACTACCGTTGAGGGTGCTGTGAGCTGAAGGGAATTATATCTCCATGAAAATAAACTTTATATATTTAATTTACAAAAATATACTAATTTCATAAATAGAAACTACCTAAAATATCAACAATCACAAAATTATAAATTAAAGAAATTACCTCTACATAGAGAAGGTGGCTGAAGGTGGAGGGTGCTGCGAGCTGACGGGTGGTGCTACGAAATTATAGAGAAAAAAGAGGTGAGGTACCGTGGACCTTCCGTGGAGGGGTGGAGCTACCGTGGACCTTCCGCGGAGCTGCAGGAGGTGGGAGAGAGAATTAAGAGAGAGAAAACAACCCACCAAAAAACAAATGGCTTGCATGCATGTTTTTAGGGATTACCTGAACGTGGAGAGGGGAGATCAGGTGGCTGGAGGTTCCAGATGTCGCCGGAGCTAGCCGTCGAGGGAGAGCAAGTGATGCAAAAACCGCAGGTCACCGGCGAAACGAATGGAGGTCGTCGGAGATGGTAGAGTGGTCGGAGATTAGTGGTTGGCGGTGGTGGAGTGGCCGGAGAGCAGGAGAGCAGGAGCGCAGGAGAGCAGAGAGCATGGAAGGAAGAAAGAGGAAGAAAGAAAAAACTATCGGGGTCCTATTAAAGGAATAGTACGGCGGTTACACTATACCCGCCGTCCTATATAAACAAAAAAACGGCAGTTATACTGTATCCGCCGCCCTAGCTAAAAAACTAACGAAGATTATTAATATACCCACTGCTATACGTTCGTTGCGAATAAGGTGGCAGGAAACCAAAAGGGTTGGAGGGAAAGATTTCTGTGGCAGGTATGTATGAACCTGCCGTAGTATGTGCTATGTAATGGCCGTTATTCACTAACCGCCGTTACTATAGTCCTAGAAACAGTTATTGACGGCGGTATTATAGACCCGCTGTAGTCTGTGCTATGTGGCGGCGGATTTTTGGAACCGCCTCCAACAATCCGCCGCCACAGGCCATTATTTTTGTAGTGGAGTATGGCATTCCTTAAGAAAATGAAAGTTAGTTTTTTTAATGGTGTCTAGTAAGCAAATATTGGTGTGCTCGTAGCAGCACCCATATTTTATGTGAAGCTAATGACAATAAAATTATCTCTACTTTTGGCTTTCTAGATTTTTCAACGGTCTCTTTCTATAAATTTCTTATACTATGGATGAATTTTTCCTTAGAGAAGTTGATTTATTCATGGTTTTGGAAATCTAATTTACAAAAATGCCCATCAAATGGCCAAAATAATTCAAATCTCTTTAGTCCCACATTGGAAATTGGAAGATTTGTCATCCCATTCTCATCTCATAAATACCTCCATCCTCAACTCATTTCACTCATCACTATCAAGCTTTCACTCTCTCAAGTATTAAAAGAGTTAAACATCTTTGCTAGGCACTTGCACTAAAGTTTCTATTTCACTCACTACCAAGCTTTCATCCTTTTACCCTTTTAGTCATTTTGCCTTAATATTCTATTTCTCTTTTAGCCATAGGACTTCCCTTAAAAATACAGTTAGATAAACTACCCATTCCCTATAAAACCTTAGAGGAAAATGAAGAGAATGAAAGAATGAGCAAATGAATGAATTTTAAAAGAAGTCCTACAATATTAGGTAAGTACTTTAAATTCAATTTTTGAATTAAATTTTCTTCTACTCATTTCCGTTTACTTTATTTTGATGTGGACAATTGGGGTTAGTAAACCTATCACATCCCATATAATTTGGACCTCCTTTGAGGCGTTCCACCAAATTTGAGCTTCTTATAAAAAAAAAGGGGAATATTATGAACCTCTTAAGATTATAACTCTTTTTTTATTTTATTTTTATTTTTATTAATGAGTCTTAGGTTAACCTCCAACTTTTCTCCTAAATTCACTTTAGATCCCTTTGATGCGTTTTGCTGAATTAGAGTTCCTCTTGAAGATCAGGAAATGAAGATCTACTTAGTTCTTGGACCTTAGATTTTCAAAATATTCATTCAAAGGAAAAATTATAATTTTCATGCAAGCAATTATTTTGATTAATTTTGTTTAGCTTTTCCTTAGAAGTATAGTCTTATATAATTAAAATTTATGAATTCTAGACATTCATATGAGCCTTTTTATTTTAACCATCACCTTCATTTGAGTCTTTGCCCCATTTAGAAGGTTGACCTTATTGATAGACTTAATAACTTTTTTAACTTAAGTAAAATACGAGATATCCTAGTCATATTATCGTATTTGAAGCCTAAAGTTCTAGATATATATTTTATTTGAATATTTTTTTAGCAAAAAATTTAGGAGTATTTTCTTCCGTCCGTATGATCCATTAAGGTTTAGAAGTATTGTAGAACTAACTTCTTTCTTTTCATATTTAGAATCCTAACCTATGACATGTCATAATCCGCATCCATACCATGCAACTTTTTCTTTTATTTTCAAAGCCGATTTTCAAATAGATTGTTTCTAAGGGAATAAAAAAAGCATAGGTTACCATCTTTAAACGGATCACTTGTGGTGCCTAACACCTTCCCAAAATCATAATAGAACCCATTACCCTAAATCTTGTATTGGTTTTACTGTCCATATTCATTTATTTTTTTTAAAATATCAAATTGGTTTCAGGTGATCAACCACACCTTAACTCAATGGTTGTTGGCAACTTATATTTGTCATATTAACATGTTTTGTGTGTACTAATGTGGAAAATATTTGACTTTTATTTTTCAGATTTTAAATTAAAAAAGACATTGTCACATGATACAGTAAACATTTCTACCTCCGATAAGTTTAATAAATCAAGTGTTAGTTTAACAAATATCATCATCAGTATTTTCAATGCCAGCAACTCCATTCCTCATATATGGTAATCTTCTAGTTCTTGATTTCCAGACCTCTTTTGATCTCTATTTATTTTTTATTTTATTCTTCTAGTGTCATTGGAGTTAGGTACGGTGTTTAGTGATGCAGTAATCAGAGATGGTAAAGAGCGAGCAAATGTTTTTGGATCCATTACGGTTGGCAATGACATGTGTTCATACAAAAGTGTGCTCTTCCGAAAGGGGTGTATACTTCCTACTCAAGTTTCGAGAAACTTTTTCGGATTACGACCAGAGTTATGCCACTTATGACTATCTGATTGAAGCGGAGATCCCTTATTTCAAATGAAAATCCTACCGAGTTTTGCAATAATGGCCATGGCCAGTGGGAATAAATTCGAGTGAAGGTGACTTGGAGATAGATACAGTGGGTGGTTACAAGTTTTGAGATTTTTTGTTTTAGTGTTCACATTATTTCTTATATTTGATGGTGTTGATAAACATAACTAGGAAATATTATAATAGAGGTGGATCACTTGATTTAGCATTGATACTTGAATAAAACAGATCTGCTACTTGCTACTAGTTATGGTTTCCGATAATCCCAAATAATCAGAATAAGGCTTAGATGATGATGAGATCACTGGCTAGACACCGTATTAGTCTAACGAATGATGTGTGATTGGGGCTAGCAAAAACTTGAGGCTGTGGGGTCGTAGAATCTCCCCTACTTTATTCACTCTCTGGAACTTGGAGAGAGAGAGAGAGAGAGCGCCTGTCTTAGTATAGAGGATAATTACTCAACTTTTTCTTTTCTTTGTCGAGAAACATGGTTTCATTGAATCGGACCCTCATTTGTCTGTCATTCATCAATTAATTATTGAAAGGGAAAAATCCCGTACATGCCACACGTCTGTAGCTGCTCAGCTGGTAGAGGAATGATAGCAAAACGCCACCTGTGAATGAGTCTGAGGGGGCGGGTGTGCACCCTGAAATAAGCTCCGATGATAAAGTCAGTATAAGGCACAAGCACATCAGTATAAGGCACAAGCACATCGGTATAAGGCACAAGCACATGAACATAAGGCACAAGCACATGAACATATGCACATGATAGTATAGAGATACTTATCGAGAGGTCACTGGGTATATGCACTTGATGACGAGCTCTGGTGTTATGCTCTGGAGATTGTAGCTCAGGAGGCACAAAGAATATGGCTCAGACAACGTAGCTCGGATAACATAACTTGGATAAGGCACCGACAACGTAGCTCAGATAAGGCACAGACAACGTAGCTCTGACAACGTAGCTCAGATAAGGCACAGACAACGTAGCTCTGATAAGGCACAGACAACGTAGCTCAGATAAGGCACCGACAACGTAGCTCAGACAAGGCACAGACAACGTAGCTCTGATAAGGCACAGACAACGTAACTCAGATAAGGCACAGACAACGTAGCTCTGATAAGGCACGGACAACATAGCTCTGATAAGACACAGACAACGTAGCTCTGATAAGGCACAGACAACGTAACTCAGATAAGGCACAGACAACGTAGCTCTGATAAGGCATGAACAACGTAGCTCTGACAACGTAGCTCAGACAAGGCACAGACAACGTAGCTCTGATAAGGCACAGACAACGTAGCTCAGATAAGGCACAGACAACGTAGCTCTAGCTCGGATAACGTAGCTCTGACAACGTAACTCGGACAAGGCACCGATAACGTAGCTCAGATAAGGCACAGACAACGTAGCTCTGATAAGGCACAGACAACGTAGCTCTAGCTCGGATAACATAGCTCTGACAACGTAACTCGGACAAGGCACAGACAACGTACCTCTGATAAGGCACAGACAACGTAGCTCTAGCTCGGATAACATAGCTCTGACAACGTAACTCGGACAAGGCACCGATAACGTAGCTCAGATAAGGCACAGACAACGTAGCTCTGATAACGTAGCTCGGACAAGGCACAGACAACGTATACGTTGTGCATCTGTTGTGCATCAAACAACGGGTACGTTGTACATCAGGCAACGGGTACGTTGCACATCAGACAACGGATACGTTGCACAACTCACAACGGACAACGAGCTCAGCACTACTCACAACACAACGTGACAACGTATTCGGCACTATTCACAGCAGACAACGCGACAACGGATTCGGCACCATTCACAGCAGACAACGCTACAACGGATTCGGCACCATTCACATCAGACAACGCTACAACGGATTCGGCACCATTCACAGTGTCAGGCACAAGTTCAAGTGTGATTGCACTCAACAGCTAATCAATTGCAAGGCCGTGCAAGTGGCAGTGTGACCATTCATGGAGAGCATCAGGCGGACATGACCTATTTGAGAGAATCTGGTGGCCATAATCGATTGTGAGGCCATAAAGAGCATCAAGTAGCCGGATAACACCAAAGGAAGATGAGAGAATCAGGTGAGTGGCCGCCTGCATAGCACTTCGGGGTAGGGGTGTGAATGACTCAAGCTTCTCAGATCTTCCTCTTCCTCTTCTTCTTCTTCCCTTTCTTTCCTCTCTTGCCTTTCGCACCATCCATCCCTTCTTTCTGGTGATTCTTGCTTATTTATAGGCATTTTGAGTCATCATGACTTGTGTAGTCATGATGAGGTCACCTGTCAGACAACACTCAAGAGAGCCAGCACATAGCCCAAGTGGGCTTATGTCGGCTAAATTGTTAGAATTTGCTAGAGTGAGAAATCCTTATTTTACCCCTTCTTTTTACTCCTTTTTACGAATTTTATCCGTTACATTTAGCCCCTTCTCGGTGCCTTGGACTCCTTTCGAGGTGCCGAGAATACTTCATGGGTAAAATTCCCGCTCTCGGCTCTCTTCCGTTGTAGATGCTTCGTTCTCACTGATACGTTGTGCTTTCGCCAGCGAAGACGAGCTTGTATCAGCCCCTAGTCAGGTCAGAGCAATTGCTTCTCGTGCATAGTACCTCAGAGCATGTGTTAGAGAGCACGGGAATGTACATGTATCACAACACCAAGAAAAATGAAGTCATTAGGTACTTCGAGCACGACAATGTGCATGAACACATGAAGATGCATGAGCACAGAGATTCACTTGATAAGCACAGAGATTCACTTGATAAACACACGGATGAGTTTGCAGTAAAAACCATCATAAATATAGACAAATGCTATCTCACGCGAATGACTCGTAATGGGGCATCATGACACCATGCTTAGATGTCATTGCATAAAAATAAGTCAATTGGTCGCTTACTGGGCAATGCATCTGACTGAGTCACAGAGGTCTCGTAGTGAGCATCATGCTTAGATATGTGTTGAACCGTGTGGTAAGACACCTTGCTTGGATGACATGTCATTAAGAAGCTACAATTGTCTCATCACCGTATTCAGACATATCAGATAAGACATCATTTGACATTGCATTCACGATGTTTTTTACTTGATATGGCACTGGTCGCTTCTCTTGATCTTTCACTTGATAAGTCACTTGATAGCCTGATAATTCACTCGATAATTCACTTGATATTAAAAATTCACTGGAGCATTCACTAGACAGTTCACTTGATAAAGCACTTAAGAATGCACTCGATAATTACCTCTTGATTGTTGTCATGCAGTGAAAGCCCCATTCAGACGTAGAAGACGCTCGTCATTTACGATTGTCTAAGCCCCTTTGCCTCATTCCCCATTGTTCCCACAGTGGGTTCGAATTCCCACAGACGGCGCCATTTTGAAAGGGAAAAATCTCGTACATGCCACACGTCTGTAGCTGCTCAGCTGGTAGAGGAATGATAGCAAAACGCCACCTGTGAATGAGTCTGAGGGGGCGGGTGTGCACCCTGAAATAAGCTCCGATGATAAAGTCAGTATAAGGCACAAGCACATCGGTATAAGGCACGAGCACATGAACATATGAACATAATAGTATAGAGATACTTATCGGGAGGTCACTGGGTATATGCACTTGATGACGAGCTCTGGTGTTATGCTCTGGAGATTGTAGCTCAGGAGGCACAAAGAATATGGCTCAGACAACGTAGCTCGGATAACATAACTCGGATAAGGCACCGACAACGTAGCTCAGATAAGGCACAGACAACGTAGCTCAGATAAAGCACAGACAACGTAGCTCTGATAAGGCACAGACAACGTAGCTCAGATAAGGCACCGACAACGTAGCTCAGATAAGGCACAGACAACGTAGCTCTGATAAGGCACAGACAACGTAACTCAGATAAGGCACAGACAACGTAGCTCTGATAAGGCACGGACAACGTAGCTCTGATAAGGCACAGACAACGTAGCTCTGATAAGGCACAGACAACGTAGCTCAGATAAGGCACCGACAACGTAGCTCAGATAAGGCACAGACAACGTAGCTCTGATAAGGCACAGACAACGTAGCTCTAGCTCGGATAACATAGCTCTGACAACGTAACTCGGACAAGGCAAAGACAACGTAGCTCAGATAAGGCACAGACAACGTAGCTCTGATAAGGCACAGACAACGTAGCTCTAGCTCTGATAACATAGCTCTGACAACGTAACTCGGACAAGGCATCGATAACGTAGCTCAGATAAGGCACAGACAACGTAGCTCTGATAAGGCACAGACAACGTAGCTCTAGCTCGGATAACATAGCTCTGACAACGTAACTCGGACAAGGCACAGACAACGTACCTCTGATAAGGCACAGACAACGTAGCTCTAGCTCGGATAACATAGCTCTGACAACGTAACTCGGACAAGGCACCGATAACGTAGCTCAGATAAGGCACAGACAACGTAGCTCTGATAACGTAGCTCGGACAAGGCACAGACAACGTATACGTTGTGCATCTGTTGTGCATCAAACAACGGGTACGTTGTACATCAGGCAACGGGTACGTTGCACATCAGACAACGGATACGTTGCACAACTCACAACGGACAACGAGCTCAGCACTACTCACAACACAACGTGACAACGTATTCGGCACTATTCACAGCAGACAACGCGACAACGGATTCGGCACCATTCACAGCAGACAACGCTACAACGGATTCGGCACCATTCACATCAGACAACGCTACAACGGATTCGGCACCATTCACAGCGTCAGGCACAAGTTCAAGTGTGATTGCACTCAACAGCTAATCAATTGCAAGGCCGTGCAAGTGGCAGTGTGACCATTCATGGAGAGCATCAGGCGGACATGACCTATTTGAGAGAATCTGGTGGCCATAATCGATTGTGAGGCCATAAAGAGCATCAAGTAGCCAGATAACACCAAAGGAAGATGAGAGAATCAGGTGAGTGGCCGCCTGCATAGCACTTCGGGGTAGGGCTGTGAATGACTCAAGCTTCTCAGATCTCCCTCTTCCTCTTCTTCTTCTTCTTCCCTTTCTTTCATCTCTTGCCTTTCGCACCATCCATCCCTTCTTTCTGGTGATTCTTGCTTATTTATAGGCATTTTAAGTCATCATGACTTGTGTAGTCATGATGAGGTCACCTGTCAGACAACACTCAAGAGAGCCAGCACATAGCCCAAGTGGGCTTATGTCGGCTAAATTGTTAGAATTTGCTAGAGTGAGAAATCCCTATTTTACCCCTTCTTTTTACTCTTTTTTACAAATTTTATCCGTTACAATTATAAAGGCAAACATTGCTTAACCCTTTTCAGATTTGTCTTAATTACTCACAAATCATTGTCGTATAAAGCTTAAATCAATCTGTCTAAAGCCCCCACGAACCAACCTTATCTACCTGAAATGAAACACACACATACACACAAAAGTTCTTGGTAATCTTTTAAAAATTAAAACCCTTTCCAGGTGACCAGATATTTTGGTGTAGATTTAGCTTTTTCTTTCTGGGTTATAATAGTGCCGTTTTAGTCATACAATTCAACTATCAAGCTGTCAGCCTACAGCCTTTAAGCTCTATCAACTACTTTGTGGGTTCTACCACACCCCTTCTAATTACCTCTCTAATATGGAACCAAAAGAAATAAATATACACCTATATATATAAAAGTAGCCGTCCATTGTCCCTCCTCTAGCGGTTGACACAAGATTAGGTAACAATTTTCCTCCAACTAATACCGAAAGTCTTTTTTTTCTTTGTACATGTCACGCGGTTAGACCGTAAGCTCAGTTTAATTTGGTTAGTATCTGATCTAGTTAAGAAAGTTAACATATCATAAGGCTAAAACGTTAGGCCCATGCTTCTAAACCCTCATTGCCTAAGACCCAAGCCTAGTTCTTTCAAAACCCGACCCATTTTCCCATCTCTATAAAGCAAAGAGAAAGGACTCTCGAGCTCTCCCTCTCTTCCCGATTTCTTCTTCTCTCCCTCTGTTCTCTCCACCACTGACGACAGCAGGTCCGCCATCTTCTCCGGCCATTTATGCCTGAATCACGGTCGGTAGATTGTAATATCCCATCACAGGAGGTTAGAGAAGAGAACTTTTTCTCAAGGCTCCAGTAGCTAGCTTCTCCCATCCAGTTCTTTTATTAATCTGTAATTAAGAGAGAGAGAGAGAGAGAGAGTTTTCTTCTTCTCCGATCATCATTTTCAACATCCTTCACAACCAGCTACGATCAGGTATATCTCTCCCTCTCTTCTTCTTTTATGTTTTCCTTTGATGTTACTATCTTTATGTCCTTGTTTGCTTGATATCTAGGATATCCAACAGTGATTAGATCCCCTTCCCTGTCTCCTTTGTGCATGCTTGAAGTTTTTTTGGAAAGGGGAAGATCATATTCGAATTTATGAGATCTAAACTTAGCATTCTGGTTTGATTTATTCTGACCAGATTTCCAATTATAGAAGTATTCTAATTCAAATAGGTATTGAATTACTAAATATTTAAAACTTCTAAAAATAATAAGTTGCTTATTTTATAGGAATTTTGTGTGCAGCAGCAACACGTCACTAACACCACAAGAGAAAGATGAATTGGACTCACCAGAAGAAGAAGAAGCTGAAGCATCAGAATCAGAAGAAGTTGAAAGCAGGGGCGGAGCCAGGATTTTCTGCCGGGGGGGCTAATGGTGAGATGTGGGGGTTCGGGGGCGTAGCCCCCGAAAAAAAATTTAGTGCCAAGTTTGTGGGTCATCTCGTCTCTTTGTACGTTGGTAAAGAATATAGTTTTGAGTAGTGATGATTAGCAAACCCACTGCTTAACTTACCGTCGTATCCTCGTGTCCCTTTTAACACTCCTTTAACCCTGGTTAAGCTTATCAAAATTAAATTTAAGATTTTTATTATTTTTTTTTCTAAAAAACTAGGTTGGATTGCTTAACTCTATGAGTGAGTGAATCTTAACCACAATTGGTGAGGGTTAAAGAAGGGCATGGACCAATGAGGACCGGCCATTTCATTCAATGATGAAAAACACCGGTAATTTAAGCATTTTCATATGCCTACGCCATCTTAAATTAAATAATATAAATATAAAAAAAAAAAATTTCTTCTCAAAATTTTCAGGGGGGGCTTAGATCCCCCACCACCACCCGGCTTTGCCCTTGCTCCTAGGCCACACCCACATTACACTATGCAAAAAAAAAAATTCCCAAAAGTTGAGGGGGGGCTTCACCCCCCCCTGGGCCCCATGTGGCTCCGCCCCTGGTTGAAAGGTAGTGTTGGAAGTTGAAGCTAGAAGTGGGTGGGAATGGGATCAGTCGGGTAAGATGGACTAAGATGGAAAGTTTGGGAAATCAAGTGTTGTTTCTGAGCAAGAATAACCTTCTTTGTTTCTCGGTTGACAACTTTTCGGTGTTGGAAGGGAATCGCATTTACTTCACTCATAACTATAACTATAAGGATGACTACGGCGTGGGTATTTTCTCCATGAAAGATGGGAGCATTAAACAATTCAAAATCCATATGCCTTTCTTGACATTTGATTCATCATCAGCTTTAGCTTGGTTTGTACCCAAACTTTAAGAAGGATTTTTCTTTTGTTAGTATATAGTAGTTAAGCCTGTAATTCTAACTGTAATTCTGACCTCACACAGGACATGGATTGTGTTTCAATGGTATTCTTTAATCTTTTCCTTTTTCTTTTTTTTTTGTTTATCATTTATTTACCTATTGTTAGTAGTAATTAGTGGTTGGCAACATGGAGTAGAACTCTTACAAGAAATCACCCTTGACATTAGATCCAAGGTTGGCAGCCCTATATTTGGTTATTAATCAATCATGAATTGAACTGATAACATGTTTAAATAGAGCTCTTCATTCCATTTTAATTATAAGCTTAAACAAGACAACCATTGGAGAGTGTGGATGCTTACCTCATTCACCCCAAAAATACACAATAATTTAGTTCTAACATGTTTTCCTTTTCTTGAGATTTCTTAAAATTTTATTTTTTGGTCATTTAAAAAAAAATACTAAATGGAGGTTTTCAATCCCCACCCAAAAGGGAAGGACTTCAATTTTCAAGCATGCATGTGAGAATTGTTTTGATAATAAACGAGTCTGGGTTCCCTCAACTCCATTTCTTCCTCTCTATCTCTCTATTCTCTTCTCCTATGCTCCCATCTCGTCTGGCGGCATCACACATCGCACAAATAGTACCATTTAGACTACAAGAGAGTTGACACTTTTTCGTCTACCAGTGACAATACTTTGCCAATTGTCCTGGCTGTCTTTCCCGTAGGTTAATGTCCACCTCTATCTCTCTATACATCACTATACCATGGGGTTTTAGTTCCATTGAAGCCATTGATAATGACTTGCAAAGTGTGACCCTTTGACGCAGCTCAAGAGAAGAGAATGCGAAGGAAGTGGAGTCACTCACACTTCTAACTAGGGAATCTCTCACCTACCCAAGCCTAGAGTTTGATTTGTTGGGGAATCACTCACCCTATGGCTATTGCTGTTGCAAAAGCTAAAAAAATCTGCATAAAATAATGGAGTCTAAACTATTTTTCTCTTTCCTTCATTTGAATAATATATCAACTTACATGGGAAAGACAATGTAATAAATAGGTAGGTTGCATAGAAAATAACATCATAAAGACTAAAGACTGGTTTAGACCCACTAATGGACTCATTAGACAAACTTAAATACTAAAGACTGACTTTTCATATGTTTAAGGTAAGTGGATGGGTAGTACAACTAGCTGATATGGGTTGATCCACCTGGGTTGGGTCACCCCATGACATGAGTGGGTAGCCCATGGCCTACATCACTCAAGGACCTAGCGGGTTGTAGGGTGCATCATTCTCCCCATCCTCAAAAGAACTCGCCCTCGAGTTCTAGATAATATCGTTCCAAAGGTGGGCATCAATGTTCTTCAAAATCAGCAGCTGAAACCCAAACATCTTCTGAACTAGGCTTGCCACGCCAATGAACGAGATACTGCACATAAGTTCCGTATCTGGTAATGGTAGATCGCATATCCAGGATCTCAATAGACTCTCTAGGAAGAGTAGACGACAAAGCAGAAAAATCGGTGGGCTGCAAGATGATTCGGTCTGGATCATCATAGAATGGATATAGGCCACAAATGTTGAAGACAGGACTAATTTTCAAATCACTTGGCAACTCCAAACGATATGCATTTGATCCCAACTTCTTCAAAATTCTACAAGGCTCGAACTTGCATTGTTTGAGCTTGTTGTATGTGCCACTTGGAAACCTTTCTTTCCAAAGATAGACCATGACAAGATCCCCTTCATTGAAATCTAGATGACATCGACGAAGATCAGCTTGTGTCTTGTGTTGTTGTGCCGCTTGCTGCAAATTTTCTTGGACTTGCGTATGAATGTCTTTAATGTGGGCAACAAACTCCTCGGCCTTCATACTTGAGTTCAAGGATTGGGGCAGCGGTAAGTGGTCCACAACATGAAGAGGATTTCTGCCATATACAATCTTAAACAGCGTCTTCCAAATAGAATGACTTTTGGAGCTGTTGTATGCAAATTCAGCTTGTGGAATAACCGTATCCCAAATCTTTGGAGACTCACCCACTAAGCCGCGTAATAAATTCTCAAGTGAACGATTGACAACTTCTGTTTGGCCATCAATTTGTGGGTGATATGCACTTGAAAACTATAGACGAGTGCCCATGAGACGCCAAAGGGTCCTCCAAAAGTGTCCGACAAATCGGGTATCACGATCTGAAGTAATGGACTTAGGTATGCCATGTAAACGAACAACCTCGCGAAAGAAAAGAACAACCACATGAGAGGTATCCGTAGTGTTTTTGCAAGGAATGAAATGAGTCATCTTTGAAAACCTATCAACCACCACAAAGATAGAGTCAAAACCATGCTTGGTTCGGGGTAGACCGATGACAAAGTCCATAGAAATGTCTTCCCAAGGAGCTGCTGGTATAGGTAGTGGTTGATACAAGCCCACATTCTGTGTGCTTCCCTTGGCACGTTGACACACAATACACCGTTGCACAAACCTTCCTACATCACGCTTCAAAGAAAGCCAAAAGTATCGTTGCCTCACCAAAGATTCAGTCTTATCTACACCAAAGTGCCCACCAGTCCTCCTCCATGGAGTTCAGTTATGAGCAATAGACATAGAGAACCAGTTGGGATGCATAGCTGATTATCTTTAGAAAGAAATCCATTTATAACATGAAATGGGCCGGCCTGCTGTGTGTCAATTTCCATCATAACCTTGGAGAAGAATGGATCTGATCCATAATGTTCCGACAAAAGATTGAACCCAGTAACCTCATAAGAAAGAGTGGTAAGCAAGGCACGCTTTCGACTAAGTGCATCTGCAACTTTGTTTGCTGCTCCAGATTTGTGGTGGAGGAAAAATGTGAACTCTTGGAGGTAGGAGACCCACTTTGCATGACGAGCATTCAGCTTCTTTTGAGCACTAAGGAATCGAAGTGCCTCGTGTTCTGAATAGATTATAAACTCAGCATGAATAAAATAATGACGCCAAAACCTCAATGCTTGGACTACGGCATACAACTCCACATCATATGTTAAGTACCTTTTCTTTGAATTGCCCAATTTCTCACTAAAATAGGCCACCGGTCGCCTCTTGAGAAAGGACAGCACCAATGCCAATGTGAGAAGCATCACATTGAACTTCTAAAACTTTGGAGAAATTTGGGAGGGCGAGTACTGGGGCCTCCGTACGCCTTTTTTTCAGCAACACAAAACCTTCTTTAGCTTCTTTGGTCCATCGAAAAGATTTGGATCGAAGTACATCGGTTATAGGAGCGACTATGCTGCTAAAATTTCTGATGAACCACCGGTAAAAAGAAGTTAACCCATGGAAACTACACTCATTGGTGGTGCTCTTTGGGGATGGCCAATCAAAGATAGATCGAACCTTTTCTTCATACATTTGGATCCCACCTGAAACAATAACATAGCCTAAAAAGACTATTCGGTTAGTGGTATACAACATTTCTTGAGATTGATATATAGCTAGTTCTTGTGTAAAGTCTCAAACACTTTATGGAGGTGTTCAAGATGGAGCTGCACATCCTTGCTGTACACAAGAATATCATCAAAGTATACTACCACAAATCTACCCATAAACTCTTTCAAGACTTGAGTCATGAGTTGCATAAAGGTACTTGGGGGCATTGGAGAGCCCAAATGACATAACAAGCCACTTAAAGAGACCATCCTTTGTCTTGAAAGCTATTTTCCATTCATCTCCTAGTCTGATTCTAATTTGGTGGTAACCACTACGCAAATCAATCTTTGAAAAAATCTGGGCACCGGCAAGCATGTCTAGTAAATCATCGAGGGGAGGGATTGAGAATCGATACTTCACTGTTATCTTATTTACAGCCCTACTATCGATACATCCGCCATGATCCATCTTTTTTTGGAGTTAGTAGTGTCGGAATAGCACAAGGACTGAGGCTTTCTCTCACAAGTCCTTTCATCAATAATTCTTCAACTTGTCTTCGCAATTCAGCATGGTCAGTGGGACTCATTCGATAATGGGGAAGGTGAGGCAGAGAAGCACCTGGAACAAGATCAATCTGATGTTGGATGTCGTGCATAGGAGGCAAACCAGCTGGTAACTCCTCCGGTGTTAAGCCTTGAAACTGCTCTAAGAGGCACGAACACGATTTGCTCCTCGTTGCAACACTTTTCAAACTTCTTGTAGGACAGCAAACTAACTTGAGTTGTCTCAACATTAGCAGGTGCATCTCTTAATGGATTCAAGATATATTTGACTCCCTTCTTGATTAGGGAATAGGTGTTCTTCCTACCATCATGTTGCACACACATATCAAATTTCCATGGCCTTCCAAGTAAGAGATGACAAGCACCATTGGCAGCACATCAAACCACACCTCATCTTCATACTTGCCAACTGAAAACTTGATTCGACACCTTTTCGTGACTGAAACTTCACCCCCCTTTTTAAACCAAAAAACTTTATATGGTTTTGAGTTGTCTTCACACTTCAACTTCAACTTACTTACCATGGTTGTCGACACCATGTTCTTAAAACGGCCGGAATCAATCATAATGACACAGTTCTTCCCATAGCAAATGCCAAAAGTGCAACAGATGTTGTTCCATAGCCACCTATCATCATCTTGGCTTTTTTGGGAAATCATTACACGCCTACTAACAAGGCTTTCAACATCACATTCAGGTTCACATGGCTCTTCAATCTCATCATTTTCAGCCTCTGCATCATACAATGGCTCGCCAACCTCTTCTCCAAAGTCTTCTCCTTCTACCATATTTACTCTGACATCAGATTTCTTTTTAGGACATTCATAGGCTCTATGACCAGGATCACCACACCTAAAACAATTTGTACTTCCCGCCTTTTCTTTTCCTCTACTTCTTTCGTCCTTATGCTGATTCAAATGGTCAATCCCACCCTTTTTGTTGCCAAAACTAATCCCATCTTTGAACCCCTTAAAATTTTCAGATTTATCATTCTTCTTGAATACACCCCACTTGAACTTTTCTTCCGCTTTGAGAGCAAGCTGATATGCTTCCTCAAGATTGTGAAGAGAGTGCATCATCAGCTCACCATGAAGACTATACTTCAATCCACTCACATACCTTGCCACCAACTGATTATCATTTTCTTGTAGATCTATACGGCCCAACAACTTATAAAATTGCTCCGTGTAATCAGCCACAGATTGTTCATTCTTTTGACGCAATTGGTGAAGCTATTTGTAGAGTGTTTGTGAGTAATCTAAGGGTAAAAATTTGTCATCTAACTTCAGTTTCATTTCTGCCCAAGTATGAATCTTTCCAAGTCATTTTCCTTCTCTACTACGTTGGTATTGTTGCCACCAAACAAGGGCATGACCTTTAATTTTAGTGACCACAAAACGAACCTTCTTTTCTTTCGGTAAGTCTTTCCATTCAAAGAAAGCTTCTAGAGAGGCAGTCCAATCACAATACTCATTAGAATTAAGTTTACCTTCAAAGTCTTGAACGTTCACTTGGATAATTCGATTAGCCCCTTCAAGAGCTCGAGTCAAGCACTCTATGGACCATGCGTCTCTTCTTCTTCGAGGTGGTGAAGCTATTCGCATGAAATGGGATGATTCGCTGCTATTTTGATCATCTTCACTCATACTACTATTCCCATGAGAAGGAGGAGCAGGAATTCTTTGCAAAAGTTCCTCCATCATTTGACGAAGTTCTTGATTGGACTGCTGTAAACTCTGCACTTTAGTCCTCAAATCATCATTCTCGTCATTACCTCGTCCACGAGGGTTCCTTCGCGGAGGCATGTTGTTCAATGGAACTGGACTGATTGAGAACACGTTGGAAACAAAAATCAGCACAGACGAATCCGCTCTGATACCAAATGACGCAGCTCAAGAGAAGAGACTACGAAGGAAGTGGAGTCACTCACACTTCTAACTAGGGAATCTCTCACTTAGCCAAGCCTAGAGCATGATTTGTTGGGGAATCAGTCACCCTATGGCTATTGCTGTTGCAAAAGCTAAAAAAATCTGCAGATAATAATGGAGTCTAAACTGTTTTTCTCTTTCCTTCATTTGAATAATATATCAACTTACATGGGAAAGACAATTGTAATAAATAGGTAGGTTGCATAGAAAATAACATCATAAAGACTAAAGATTCATTTAGACCCACTAATAGACTCATTAGACTTACTTAAATACTAAAGATTGACTTTTCATACGCCTAAGGTAAGTGGATGGGTAGTACAACTAGCTAATATGGGTTGATCCACATGGGTCGGGTCACCCCATGACATTAGTGGGTAGCCCATGGCCTACATCACTCGTGGGCCTTGCGGGTTGTAGGGTGTATCACACTTGAAGTAAATTCCTGCCAAATGACTAGAAAAGCCTGACACTTGAAGTCACGACACTTTGCAAGTCTCATGTCTCAATAAGATAATGGACCTTAAATAGGAAAATTTCAATATTTCTACCAAAAATAGGAGTCTTCAAAAACCAGTTTCTAAGAAACCCATTGACCTAAAACCAATGTTATTCAAACCCACGGGATTACAAGACTAGTATCTTTCGATCTTCCTTACCAGTCTATTTGAAGAAAGGAAGAGATACATTTGAAACTTAAGAGGACAAGGCCTGTTCTCTGACCTAAAATCTATCATTTTTAAATGCTTAGACCATGGCTATATAGCACTGTTGTTGTTCATCTTCCAACATGAAAATTGAAGGGGAAAGATCCGGGAAGGACACGTGTCAGCAACTGCTACACGAACTCTGGTTTATTGGTAGAAGGTAGGAGTTGAAGGGTGTGATATCCTGACCCGTACTCCGATGCCAAAATAAGTAGATGTAGAAGATGATGAACAGTAACAAGCACACAAGCAAATGAGAGAGAAAGAGTGGAAATTTTCTGGTCCTTATGCACTGAAATTTTCGAGGTATTTATAGGTTTAGTTCTGCATGCCCATGGATGGCCATAGATGGTCATCCCACGTGCTCAACCCTCATTACCAAATATGTCAAACAGATCTACCACCTAACGTGTCACACGTGGGCGCCTACTATTAGTTCAGTCGGTTTGTTTCTGACAGCACGCAGAAGTGACGAACATTAAATGCCAAGACAGTGCTTTTCACCTACTTGTCAGAATAAAACGATCGCCTCTTGATCACTTCCTCCTACGAGTCGGTCTCGTTGTTGACTCGAGCTCGGGTCCGTTGTATATGCCTTAAAACGAAGTCTTGACATGGTTATCCAGAAGACAATGGGTCCAATGTGTGTAGGACAACGAAAACGTTGTCGAGAGTACAACGGATACGTTGTGCAGAAGACAACGAGAACGTCGTCATGAGCACAACGGAAACTTTGTTCACAAGACTACGAATACGTTGCGAAATATACAACAGAAATGTTGTGCATCGGACTACGGGCCATTCCTCTATTTTAATCACGTGATCCACGTGTCACTCCTTTGTGAACATAACAACAAGAGCTAGTTCGTTCTCTAACACTTAATCACTTTTACGAATTTTATCCCTTACAAAAATGGATCAGGGCTATAACGGAGACCATTGACACAAGATCCATTATCGATCATTTACCTCTATATTGTTTTGTTGTGATAGGTTTCTAGCATTTTGCTTCAAATTGAATTAGGTTATATGTTCACCAAAAAAAAGAATTATATAGGTTATATGCAAAGAGAAAATTGAAATCGCTGTTATAATTATTCTTCGAGAATATAGTGCATGGGCTAATCCATGAATATAGGCACATCGCGGGGTCACATGAATATGATTTGTGTGTGTTTTATTGCTTTCATTTTTAAACAGTTGAACCAAAAGTGAAAGGAAAATGGCCAGTTGCTCTCTCTTTCTTGTTTCTTTTTTTCCAAGGTGGCCATATGTTACTTGTGCATAGGGCTGTCAAAGGGTCGGGCTATGGCAGGGCCTAGGTTTTACCCGGTCCGACCTCATTCACTAAGGTGAAGCCCTAGCTTGGCCCTAGCCCTCAGAGGCCTGAACTGACTAGGCCCAAGCCCTACCTCAAGGATTGGGTCAGGGTCGGGCCATAGCCGAAAGAACAAAAAATTATACATTAATGCTTTTTTTCTATATTGATTGCCAACTTGACATATGCCCTCCTTTACTCGGACTTGGGGCCGACAATGCAACTGAAAGGACAACACGGTATAGATTTAGTACTGTTAGATTGTTAGGTTATATATGTGATATATTAATATGATAAAGCATACAGAATGGAAGATCGGGTAGGGCCAGACTGGGCTAGGTGCTTGTCAAGCCCAACCCTTAAGTAAGAGAGCTTTTCAAATTTAGGCCCAGCTTTCCCCTATGGTTTTATTAAGGAAAAAAAAACCCTCTATTTTTCAGGCTTCGAAGGGTACGGACGGGTCGAACCTCTCATCAAAGGGCCGGATTGGCAGCCCTACTTGTGACTGGACCGATCAGTACTTGTTCCACTACAGTTTTTCACGAAACATCAAGTTCATTTTCCAGAACCTCTTATCCATGACTTGAATCTTCCCTTTTATGATTACTAGTTGGCAGGGCACGTGCAGGATTGTGTTTTTAATTTAAAATTAAAAAAATTATAGCAAATAGCAAAACTAAAATGCAACCAAAAGACTTGCATTAAAATAAGTAAAAAATTCATGGGTGCAAGTACAATATTTGGAAATATATTATAACACTGATTTTAGTTGAGTAGCAGAGAAGATCAAGAGTCCTGTGAACCCGAAAGAAGTTGAAGGATCTATCCAATATCAAACTTTTCAAATGCTTTATTTGCATGTCCTTGGTACTGGGTAGGCATTGACCTTTAAGGCAATTGCAAAAGATTTGGTTGGTACTTACCCAATATGGATAGGATGTGATAGATACCATTTTGATAGTGGGAACAATTGAAATCTGCAAATCCATAACACCATTGCTAAAAACAAAGCATTAAATATATGCATACACATGCTCAATAAAACACAAATATAGACTATATCTCAAAGCAATTTGCTCCCCATTGATGTGGAACAAGGATGAAGAGTAAAAGTTGTAGTATTTGACTTGAATGATGTGCCTAAGTCCCCCAATAGAATACATAATCATCAACAAAAGAAGAGTATGATGTAGATCTGAAATGCATGAACCAAAAAGCAGATCAGATTAGCCTTCAGAAAAAAATGAGAAAAAGAGAGAAAATGAGAACTTTTCTAGTTAACATGCCAAATTGTAATCCAGGATAAGCTGTCTCAGTTTGTAGATGGTGAGCCACGTGATGCAGGGGAGCTATAAAAAAATAATATTGAGACATTTAGAATTGATGGGAATGTTTTTGTCGCAGATTGGTTAGTCAAGTAATAGTAAATAGACATTTCTTTTTGGTTGGAAGGGTATCAAGTAACACACACTAAACAATAGTAAATAGACAAGAAACTGTCTTAGGTTGTTAATGTAAAGGAATTGTGTACCCAGAAAAAAAACCCACCAGTGATGGAGTGGACAATGGTCATAAAACCCTCAACAATACTAAATCTATCATTGATGACCTGCCAAATTTTGAAATAAGCAAATCAAAAAATGACATATTTTCCCTTCTATTAGCTAACAAAATACATGATTTCTCTTAAGTGTTGTGTTTACATTTCTCTTATATACACAGAATAAAGTACAGTATGATTTCCTCAAATAGAAAATAGATAAGTAACCCCATATGTAAACAAAAAGGTTGAGGAAGAGAATAATAAAATGAAAAAGAAGAAAATGTCTTATTAAGAGATTTAAAAAAATATTTACTTTCAATTCAGAAATAACAATCATATTTACAAAATCATTAAGGAAGATTTTGATACCCATTTTTTTCACAGTGGATAATAGTATTATCTTCATTCGCGCGGATGCCATTTCCTCCACTCAGCAATCTCTTATTATGAAGCAAATGAGGCGAGACAAACAAACTCCTACAGAAAACAAATCCCGAAGGTGCAGGTAAAGTTACCAATATAGTCCTAGATTTGTATCAAATTTATAGACTTGAATGTGAACAAGAGCATATTAAAAAATGAATCGCTACCTTTATTTAAGGAAAATACCATAAGACAATAATCAAAACATTACTTTTCTATGGTCATTTGGATGAATTCTCTTTGCTTGAATTTTGTTTGCTGCAAATGGAACAAGCACTTTAAGACAATCATAACTAACATTGAAACTGTCACCACCTAAGTAAAATTTATAGTACGGTTGGTCATCTCCTTTATAAATATATCCACATTTAGGCACAGATTATTCAGTAGGAGGGTCACAAAAACAACTTTCATCCATAACTGCTGAATCATCTAGAAGGTATGCACTCACAAGAGCCTGATTGCAGTAAACAGGAAAAAAAAATTGCATTAACTTAATAAAGCAATTTTAGAAATTGTAATGGATCTTAACACGAAAGTACATAATGATTACGACCATCAACATTTAATATTTTTTATTTGGAGTCAAATCCTCAACGGTTATCACCGGATTTGGCAAATCCGGTTATCACCCTTAGAGGTCGCCACGTGTCTCCTTTGACACCCCTTAGCCGTGGGTAAGGTTCACCCACCCCTAGGGTTCACCCACCTATTTTTGGTTTTTTTTTTAATATTAATTCTATTTTTAAAATTAAAAAACTGTTTTTAGAGTTTTTTTAATATTAAAAACAGTTTTTTCTATTTTAAAAAAAGAATCAATATTTAAAATTAAAAAAAACCAAAAATGGGTGGGTGAACCCTAGGGGTGGGTGAACCTTACCCATGGTTAAAGGGTGTCAAAGGAGACACGTGGTGACCTCTAGGGGTGATAATCGGATTTGCCAAATCCAATTATCACCGGAGATGATTGGGCTCCTTTTTATTTACGTTCGTGGACAAATAACTGATAATGTATCACAATCCTTCCTACAATCTCTCCTCAATATTCTCAAGATACCCAAGAGGATCAATCACACAATTAACTTCCTTTCTGAAATTTCTATTTTTAGTTAGAGAATCAAATTTACAACTCATTTGTATCTTTTCAAAATCTATGTAGCTCTATAAGAGGATGACAATATTGAATGAATGAGTATCTCAGTCTTTTCTCTAAATCCCTTTATGGTATCAGAGCCTTTACTAGATCACTAGTAATCCAATCGTCCTTCCTCTGCTTCTCCTTTCTTTCAAAACACCCACCCACCTCCCTCACCATCCACTGCCCTTATATTCCTCTAGCCACAAATGGCAGCAAACAAATCCTCTGTTTTGTCTGCTTCAGCAAACACTTCCTCCATTCCTACTATCACTATTTCCTCCATCTTAAACCTTATCTCAGTAAGCTAACCTCTACCAATTATCTGCTATGGACAAGCCAATTCGTCCCTCTTCTCCGCAGCCAAAATCTGATGGGTTATGTTGATGGGTCTCTCCAACCCCAACTCAATTTCTTGCCAACAGTGAAGGTAATCTCACTGAAACTAATCCTCTCTACGATCGGTGGAATCAAACCGATCAATTGCTTCTCAGTTGGATAAATGCAACTTAATCCAAAGAGGTACTTTGCAAGGTGGTAGGGGTAATTTACCACTGCCCATGCTGTATGGATTGCTCTTGCGAATACCTATGCACAAAGATCCAAAGCCCGTGAGTATCAACTAATTAATGACACCAAATACAAATGTGTAAGAAAGGAACCTCAACAATATCCGACTACCTTCTGTAAGCGGAAGAACAAAGGTTTCTCCTCCCACCGCATTAAGAAAACTAAGGAGCAAAATACTGTCTTCATCTCAAATACAGCAAATCTATGAACCACACATACCTCGAATAAAAATCTGAGAGCACGTGGAGCAATTCCTGAACAAAATGAAAGAGTTCTGTCTCCCAAGCATGCTCTACAATCATGAGCTTCAAACCTAAATTCTAACCCAAATATCTAAGCATAGATAAGAAACCCAATAAAATAAAATTAAAATTACAAGTCAAAAACAAAATAAAAAGACATTACCTTAAGGCCGAATCCTTGTTCTCAAATTTGCTGATAATTTCACCAACCTGAAACATACAACTAAATCTTTGAGACCAACCTCAAACATAAAACTAAATCTTTGAGACCAAATTCCAAACATAGAACTAAATCTTTAAGACAGCTGAGGTTTGTTAGTGAAACAGATACAATCCATCTACCATTCTCCAAATCTATCACAATATTCAAGCAATCAGCTAGCTATATACAAAATAAAAATTATTCGAGAGCCTGCAATAATAATAATTAAAAAAATAAAAATTGAAATACAGACTACAATCTAAGATAATGCTAGATATAGGAAAACCCCTAAGCATTTGGAATAAAACAACTTTAAAGCAAATAATACTCTAAGAACAAATAGTATACACATTTTCATTTTCTATTTGAATATGATTAAGGGGTACTATCTTGATTTATCAAAAAAATTCTCGAAATGATATCAGAGAGAAAAGGTGAGAGAGGAATAGAGAAACAGGGAGAGTGGGGGCTGAAAGAGAGAAAGACGGTGTGAGAGAGAAAGGAAGGAACAAAATGAGAGAGAGAAAAAGAAAGCAAAGAGGGAGAGAGAGGAGGAGACAATACCTTGGACTCCTTTACCATGGTTGGATCGTACGAGCGCGTGAAGCAATGTAGTCAAGGCGTCTAGGTGATGCCTAGGTGATAAGGGGTTCCCTAGGCGAGGCGATGCCTAGGCGTTGCTTAAGTGATGCCTAGGCGAGCAAAATTTACTTTTTAATTGATATTAGATAATATTATATAAGATTTAGTGAATGTCTGCCTAGATCATGATTTAGGCGGTAAGGGTCCTGGTTAGTCGAGGCGGTGGCCTAGGTGTTGCCTAGGCGACATTTTGACTACACTGGCGTGAAGAATGGGATGGTGAGTCAAACAAATATTATACCATAAAAAATTATTAACATCCAACATCAGTACTCAAAAACCCATAACCTTGTGCATGTCTCTAACCCACAAGACCTATCTGATTAAATGTCAAACATAAGAAAATCAAACTCAAGACAATTACAGACTACCCTTCTCTTAAGATTGCACAAACCCAAAATATCAACAATAGTACTCCCTGAATTGGTCCATGACTCAATGTTTGCATCCCAAACTCAGTTCCGTCGGAGGCCTTCTATCAACACCCATAGTCTTGGTAACTAATGGTACGAAATAGCACCAAAACTCTGTGATTATAGAAATCCCAAAACCTAACTAAGTATAATGTCATCGTTCTTGAGAATCCGGGTTTAAGAAGTTGATCACTTTAAGTAAGTTTACAGCCCGAAAGAACTTGAAACCGGGGTCAAAAGAACCCCTAATTCAGACAAACTAACTTACCAAGCACACTTATCTAAGATATCTAAAACATATGATAATAAAAGAACGAGAACTTACCAATCAAAATTTGAATGAAGAGGAATAAAACTAAGAATCCCAAGATACATCTTATTGCCTCGGATCTGCCACCTGGTTCGTATTTCTCTGGATTAGTGCATGCGTTGAGTAGCAAAAGAGATTTAGAATGCAAGAGAGGCCTCATGAGGGAATGTGGTAGTGAGAAAGGCACCGTGAGATGATTTGATATGCTGAGAGAGAGAGAGAGTCGTCTATTGAAGAACGTGAAGAAGGAAAAAGTATGGGCTACTGTTGGATGAGAAGGATGAAGAGGAGTGCAGGCTTGAGAGTTGTAGAGAATGGGATGTGTAATGGGGTTGTGGGCAAAGTTGCTCACTGCGGGAGGAAGGAAGAGGCTTGCGGGTGAGGTTGATTATGTTTTTCCACTCCTCAGGGTTTAGGAATTCCTAAACCAAAGCAAATTATGAAAAGGAAGAAAGAAAAGCTTACTTGAATTTGAAGATGTGGACGCCAAAATAATTTGAAACAGTATCAATCTGAGAAAGCGGTCTGCAAAGACTCTGAAACCCTATCAAACAGAATAAAAGAAGAAAAGAAGAAGACGACGTTAAGGGTGAAGGACATGGAGTATAAATCTTTGAGAACCTCAGCTGCAAGTTCAAAAACATGAGCTAGGGGAAAGTATGCCAAGTAAACATTGTTGTTGCCCAAACTTAGAATAACTGTCATATATGCTGCTGCAGTTGCTACAATGTTGCCATGAGTCATCATGACTACCTACATTATCAAACACACGCCATATTAGTATATGTTACAGAAAAGAATGAAGAACGCGACTTTAACTATTATTAAATGTTTACTAAACCTTTAGTAGTTGCAGTAGATAAAACAAGAAGTTGAACACATTTTCTTTAGTTTTTCATCTTTGTTTGGACATGCAAGCAGAGGCAAATATTGAATTAAATGCTATGGAATTACTCGAAATCATTTTCTTGCAGTTCATTGAAATGCAAACAGAAATTTGTAGCTGTTGAGAGGATAACAATTTGAGTCTTCCTTGTGGGGTGCTGTTATATTATTCAAAATTAAAGATTAGGAATCGTCTTCTAGAAACTCTAACTATGGACATCATAATTAGTATGAATTTATTTGACATTATATTATAGGGCCTAGGCTGTCCAAATAATTGAATAAGTCTGAACTTATGAGATCGTGATATAGTGCTCAAACCTCTGATAAGATTCATAAGATAATGAGAAAATTAAATGAATCTATTCGGTAGACTGTAAGCACAGCGCACTAATTTTGTACCAACAAAAATGAAGCACTGATCCGTTCGATATCCATCTGCAAGGTTGATTCTCTTATCAACGGCTCCATATGTAGTGAAACTCACTAAGTAAGTGATCTCTAAGTTGGGAGTCCGGGGGCTTGGAGTGGTGGATAGGCAGATGGTAGACCATCCTTGGGGTCTGCATTGCCGAAGGAACAATCACCTATATTTAATTGCTTGATTAATAAGGTTTTTTTTTTTTTAGAAATGAGGGTATTCGGGCCTCTTAGAGCACCTGACTAAGTCCTTCGACCGTGCAGATCCCCTTAAACCATACAACGGGTTAAGCCGGGATAAATCCCGAAGGGTGGCCAACATGGGGAAGGGACTCGAACTCAAGACCTCCGCTTCGTGAGGCGTAATCTTGGCCACTAGCCCAACCCCTCGTTGGTATATAATTGCAACAACTTGACTTTCATGGCTTCTAATGACAACTATATTAAATTCCTGATAACCTAAAAAAAATTGATATATAAAAACACAAGTTGGATTAAACAAAGCGTTTAATCGAAATGTATTCTTTAATAATAATCCTAGAATCATATTTTAAAGTTAAACCAAGCACATGTATTCAAAAAAACATGATAAAATCTCAAAATATCAAAAACATTCAAATATAATCAAAAATACCAAAAAAACATTCAAATATAACCAAAATATCAAAAACATTCGATCAACCCTACATCAACCAACCAAACTTAGCATGCTTGCTTGTAAGAACTACTATGGCTTAATCTCATCAAGTCAGGTAAGTAGGCAGTTCTAACGGGTCCAGCTCACCTCGGATTAGTTTTCCTTTTTCCCCTTAATCTTGCTTAATTAGTATAATTAAACAACGTACTGAAGTTCTATTTGAATTTCTTTTTTAATTGGTTTATACATAGGGAGTTGGTTCCCATCTACAGATGGGGGCCCTAGGGTGCCTAACACTTTCCCCGGGGCTTAAAAGAATCACTTACCTCAAATCTCATTTTGGACCTAAAGCCTTATCCATTGTATAGTTGGGATCCTATTTCCCTATAATTAATAGGTGGCGACTCTTATCTTTGGCGTTTAGCATTGTTCCTCCGTAGGGCCCGACCCGGAAGGAAATGCGGTAAATTCCCTTGCTCATAGTTAGTATTTCCAACTTCTGCGGAAAGTCAAAAATCAACGCAAACCAAACTCATTTTTTTTGTATTTCATCAAAATCCAATTTTTATTTGGTGCATCCAAACATTGGCATGTTAGAGATTCAAGCTCAATGGAAAGATTGTCAAACCAAACGTTTAAACTAAGTTGAAGGAAAGAATGGGGTGTTCCAGTTCATCCCTCAGACGTCGACATGTTCACTTCCGACCTGGTCACGAAATCCAAATGACTAGAGATATCCATATGGCATAACTTACCTGTCACCCAAGGGTATTAAGTTTTAATTCCCATGGTAATTATTTTAAAAAAAAAAAATGTTTCTAAAAATCAAGATTAAATACTTTTTAACCCTAAGGGTTAGTGAATCTTAACCACAATTAAAAAAGTTAAAAGGGGATACATGGCGAGAAAAGGGGGAGGAGACGCCTACCTTCGCTCCTCCAGCAGGAAAGTGATTATTTTCCTTTCAGGAATACAAAATCGTCAAAATAGTATCCAAAAAGACTCATCACCTATTTGAGTCTTCCTTGTCAGGTACTGTTATTTTGTTCTAAATTAAATTAAAGATTAGGAATGTCTTCTGGAAACTAACCAGGGATATCATAATCGGTATGAATTGATTTGACATTGTATTTAAGGGCCTAGGCTGTCCAAATAATTGAATAAGTCTGAACCCTTTGAATGGAAAGTCTCGATCGTTGGCTCTTTGGATGTGAGTCTGGTTTAATGAAATTGTGATATAGTGCTCGAACTTCTGATAATTTAATGAGAAATCAAATATAACTGCTCAGTAGATCAAATCACAAAGCACCAATTTCGTACCAATTTTACTCCACCAATATGGCCAAACCAACAGTTAAATTACTTGATTAATAAGGTTTCATTGATATAATTGCGACAACTTGACTTTAAGCCTGTTAGTGACTAACTAAATTGGATTCCCACTAACCTGAAAGTAATAAAGAATTCCTAATGTGGATATAAAAAAAAATACAAGTTGGATTAAATAAATCGGTTAATTGAAATGTATTGTTTAATTGCTAGTTAATCCTAGAATCATATTTTAAAGTTAAACCAAGCACACCATGTGTTTCATTCAATTTTAATTCTATCAGCTTCCTCTAGAAGTTAGGTTTTCTGCCGAGCTCAATTTTATTGTATTTCATCAAAACTCATTTTCTCTTTGGTGCATTCAAACAAGAAATAATTAGATTTTTTTAAACCAGTCAAAGGAACCTTCTCTCGCTTTTGGCTAATTTTTAATTACATTTTTTTAAAGTTGACTTTGGTTCTCGTTCGATTGAATTTGGAGGTCTTCTTGCTCTGTTCTTGAGCAATCCCAACTTCTTAAGATTGGGGTTGTAAATGGATCGTATTTAGACCGGATCTGCCTAGATCCAAATTCATCCGATTAAGAATCCGACAGATCCAAATTTAATTCGTGATCTACCGGATTCTAAATTATCCAATTTGAATCTAAATCTCATTACTTATTAGAGATTTGATCCGATTATCATTAATATATTAAATAGAAAAATAAAAAAATTATGATTAGTAGTATAGTATATTTATAAAATTATATTGATATTGTTATAGTTATATATAATCTAATCAAATCCAAATTTAATCAGATTGAATCACTATAGATCCAAATTTGATCTGATTATAATAAGATTCAAGATCTCAGAACCGTATCCAACGGATCTATAATAGGATTAAGATCTGTCTGATCGGATCGGCTCCAGATCAAGATCTGATCCATTGACAACCCTATTTAATACACTTTTCCATATCATTTGGGGTTGAAGGCCACTCAACTGAAGTTGGTGTTAGGCATTCCAATCACTAACATTACAACTAGGCTTGGGCTCGATAACCATTGAATCAAAGACTGGTTGACCCTAGTTCAATCCAGCCATCCTATGTGAACTACCTTAATAAAATTTATAAGGGCCAAATTTAGCTATCCATATGATGGTCTATGGCCCATCAAGAGGTGATCTAATCGAATCGTGAAGGGATAATTATGAATAGAGGAGGAAATAGGCATGAAATAGATGAAGAGGCATGAATCAGATAGTAGAAGAAGTTAAGGTTGGACAACATTGACAAAAGCCATCAACAAAAAAGCTACATAATAACATTTTTTGCCCATTCAAAAATATCAGCGACCCCACACCATATGCTGATTGCACACCATATGAGAATTCTGATTGCACACCATATGCTCGTGGACTTGGTAACCAAGAGGAAGTTTGTGACGATATTCTTATTGAAGAATTTGAAAAAGAATACTGTTTTGATCCTGTGACTTCAAGGAGAAATAAGAAAAAGAATAAAACTTCAACAATTTCTTATTCTCAAGACCCCAGAAGGAGGTTAAGAAACCTACTCGATTTAAGGAGTAGATTCATATATTATTGATTTAGGACAGTTGAGGTGACTAGTTTTTTGGTTAAAGTTGAAAGTATGCCTCTTTTTAATTTTAGAAAAACAATTCTTGGGGGGCATACATCGAATCCCAAGATCTGACTAAGATTCTAACTGATTTTATTCAATGAGAGTAAAAATCACAATACCTTTGTGACTTTGAAATTGTTAAGTCAAATCCACGATAAAAGCAATACTGGCAAAACTTCACAAGTGTCAAGTCTCCTTCACAATCAGTTATCAACTAATTGGATGGTTTTCCTACAATGTTACCTAAGGGACAAGTAGTCTCATCCAATGAGATGCTTTCGATATATTACCCAATGTAGAAGACAATGTGTGAATGTAAAATATGCATTTATTGATTTAAAAATAGATAAATACAATTCCGGAATGGCTTTGTGGGCATACATGTCTAACAATCTCCCACTTGCACTCAAAGTCAATCTCCTACGTATCTAACACTCATCGACTCTAGATGTTTCTTAAACACCTTCTGAGGCAGTGCTTTAGTAAATGGGTCCGCCATGTTGTCCGCTGACGCAATCTTGGATAACACAATGTCTCCTCTCTTGACAACGTCTCGAATCAAATGGAATCTCCTTTCAATGTGCTTTGTCTTCTGATGTGCTCTAGGCTCTTTGGCTTGAGATAAAGCATCACTATTATCACAATAAACTGTGGTAGGAGATTCAATCGAGGAGATAACACCAAGTTCATAAATGAACTTCTTTATCCACACTGCTTCCTTTGCAGCATCACATGTAGCAACATATCCAGCTTCAGTTGTTAAGTCAGCAGTTGTTGATTGCTTGCAACTCCTCCAACTAAATGTTCATTTCCCAAGAGTAAAGACAAATCTTGAGGTGGACTTTCTATCATCAACATCTGCCTGAAAATCTGAATCTGTGTACCCTACAACAGTCAGATCTTCTCCACTATAAACCAAACAGTGGTGCATTGTCCTCCTCAAATACTTGAAAATGTGCTTAACTGCTGTCCAATGCTCAAGACCCGGATTTGGTTGATATCTACTCACGATACTCACTGCGTGACAAATATCAAGTCTTGTGCACAACATAGCATACATGAGACTTCCCACCGCAGATGCATATGGGATATGACTCATCTGCTCTCTTTCATCATCAGTCTTTGGAGACTTTGATTTGGAGAGACTAATTCCATGTCTACAGGGTAAAAACCCTTTCTTGGAATTTTCCAAGCTATATTTGTGCAAGATCTTGTCAATGTAATTGACTTGGGACAATCCCAGCATCTTTCGATCTCTAAACAATTTAAGACCAAGAATATAGGAAGCTTCATCGAGGTCTTTCATTGCAAAGTTACATGACAACCAAATTTTAACCATTGATAACATTCCTACATCATTCCCAATGAGTAGAATATCATCTACATAAAAAACTAGGAAAGTTATTGCACTTCCACTGACCTTTTTGTACACACATGCCTCATCCATGTTTTGTTGAAAACCAAACGATTTGATTGATTCATCAAAACGGATTTTCCAACTCCGAGAAGCTTGCTTAAGGCCATAAATAGATTTTATCAATTTGCAGACTTTATTATTTTGGCCATGGAGTTCAAAACCTTCGGGTTGGTCCATATAAATATCCTCTTGAATGTTTCCATTCAAGAATGTGGTTTTGACATCCATCTGCCATATCTCATAATCATAAAAGGCTGCAATTGATAACAGAATTCTGATGGACTTTAGCATTGCTACTGGTGAAAAGGTTTCCTCATAGTCGATACCAGCTCTTTGACTATACCCTTTCGCCACAAGCCTTGCTTTAAAGGTCTCTACCTTTCCATCGGATCCACGTTTCCTCTTGTAGATCCATTTGCACCCAATAGGTCTAATTCCCTCAGGCTTTTCAACCAGGGTCCAGACACCATTTGAGTACATGGAGTCCATTTCAGATTTCATGGTCTTTTTCAAATTATCAGAATCTATCACATATTGCTTCTTGATAAATGTAAAGATCATCGTCTAAGGAATCCGATTCCATAGAATATATCTCATGATCATAAAACAATCTATCTGGAGGTCGACTAATCCTTGTACTTCTCCTAGGTTGTTGTATATTTAAAGGTTCAGTTAAGACGGGATTAACCATGGCTACTTTATCCTGACTTTGCTCCTCAAGATCAATTCTAAGTCCATCTTTTCTATTGAGGATCATAGCCTCTTCTAGAAAAATGGCATTCTTGCTCACAAACACCTTTTGTTCGCTAGGATTATAGAAATAATATCCGAGAGTTTCTTTTGGGTATCCTATAAATAGGCACTTCTCAGTCCTATTTTCTAACTTTTCAAAGTTCTGCTTTCGCACATGAACTGGACAACCCCATATCCTGAAATGCTTCAGACTAGGCTTTCGTCCATTCCATAGCTCAAATGGAGTTTTGGAAACAGACTTAGAAGGTACCTTATTCAATAGATAGATTGCAGTCTCTAATGCATATCCCCAAAAAGATACTGGTAAATCAGTATTATTCATCATTGAACGAACCATATTCAATAGGATTCGATTTCTTCTTTCTGAAACACCATTCAGCTGGGGTGTTCCTGGGGGAGTCCATTGGGATAAAATTTCATTATCTTTAAGATAATCCATGAACTCATTCGAGAGGTACTCTCCTCCTCTATCAGATCTGAGAGTTTTAATACATTTACCTGATTGCTTTTCTACTTCATTCCGGAATTCTTTGAACTTTTCAAAAGATTCCGACTTGTGTTTCATTAGATATATGAAACCAAATCTAGAAAAATCATCTGTGAATGTAATGAAGTAGACAAAGCCACCTCTGGCTGAATGATTCATGGGTCAGCGTGAATTAATTCCAATATACTTGTGGCTCTCTTAGGTTTGCCTGTAAATGGCCTTCTGGTCATTTTACCTTGCAAACAAGGTTCACAAGTTGGATAAGGTTCAACATGTAAATGGTTTAAAGGACCATCCTTTACCAATCTATTGAGCTTATCCAAATTGATATGGCCTAATCTGAGATGTCATAAGTATGTTGGATTCACAGAATCTCTACCTCTTTTCTGAGGTGTCACACTGGTGGACTCTTTATCTTCAATGTTATTTACAAAATTGCTTACTGGATCAAGATAATAAAGACCCTTAGACAATGTGCCGGAAACAATAAAACTATTATTGTATTTGATAACTACATTGGTATCATAATGTACTGAATAACCATTAAAGATTAAACTAGAAACAGAAATCAAATTTCTGCGCATGTCTGGCACATATAAACAGTATTTTAAAACTAAGATCCTATTAACAGCAAATTCTAAAATATAAGTTTCGATGGCTATCGCAACAACACTTGCTTCCGTTCCCATCCTTATCTTGACTTCCCCATCACTGAGCTTTCTGCTCTCCAGAAACCCCTGTAACATATTACAAATATGTGAGGTAGATCCACTATCTACACACCAAGAGTTTGAGGAACCAATAATAAAATTGGATTCAATGATGAAAGAATCTAACATACCTTCCAAAGGCCTGTCCTTGAGGGATGCTAAGTAAACTTTGCAATTCCTCTTCCAGTGACCTGGTTTCTTGCAATAGAAGTAGACATTCTGATTCTTTTCCTTGTCTTTCTTCTTAGAAGTTTTCTTATTCTTATTCTTACCCTTCTTGCCTTTAAGGAACCTGGAAAAATTGGACTTCTTCTTTTTCTGGCCTTTGCCCTTAGGCCTGGGCCTTGAAGGTCCAACTACTTCTGCCACATTTGCATAGAGCTTATTACGCTTCATAAGGTCTTCAGCTCCTTGCAACATGTTTAGGAGCTCTGGCAAAGATGTCTCCAATTTGTTCATGCTGAAATTCAACACAAAAGCAGAAAAGGATTCCAGGAGAGAGTTCAGGATCGCATCCGTTTGACTCTGTTGATCAAGATCCGCTCCAAGGGTCAAGAGTTCATAAATGAACCCCATCATCTTGACAACATGTTCCCGGACTAGGCTACCATCATACATCTTAGTCCCCATCAGTCATTTCATTGCCAACTACCTAGCAGTTCTGTTCTGTTCCCCAAACATCTCCATGAGATTGGTCAATATGTCCTTAGTTATAGCAAAACCCTCGTGCTGTCGCTGTAAGAGATTTGACATGGATGCAAGCATGTAGCATTTGTCCAAACTATTTGACTCATGCCACTTTGAGGCTTTCTCAACTGCCTCAGGAGTTTGAATTGCCTCATCAAATTCCGGATAGTCGGATGTGAGGACATAAGCTATCTTCTGAGAGATAAACACAATATCAAGGTTTCTTTTTCAGTCCACAAAATTTGGACCAGTCAACCGATTCTCTTTTAGAATCTTGGAAAGGGGATTCATGGCTTATACCTACACAATAAAATAAGCATAAATTATTACATTTATTTTCACACATATATTCATCGGATTTTTGGGATTTTAAAATCTGATGATCCTCTCATCTTTCTTCAAATTTCATCATTTCCTTCAGTATATGAAATTAGGGAATAAACCTTTTATTCCAGATGAGTATTGGGATCCTCATAACACACATGTAATCTTCTATGCTAGGATAGTACCACACATGCACTACAAGGTGGATAGTAACCATCCATCACTAAGCATCTCATGCATAACTCCTTATGTAAATTAGTGATTCCCAATTTTCTTGCGACCTATAAGGACAACATGACTGTCACTGTGTCAGCCGTCATGTTTCCTTGTTTAAGTGAAACCCATTATTCTCGGTTGTCATATGATCAAGTAGAGATGTGCCCCCATGCTAGTTGACACTCCCTATCAGGCCATATACAATCCTATCTACAATAGAAATAATGCAATACGAGTTTAATTTAAACTGAATTATGTCGAACTATCAGAGAGACAAAACTCAAGCTAATTAATTCCTAGTCTTTATTGATAATAGAAGGCCTTAGGATTAATAATCCCATTTATTATCACTTAATATTTTTCTTGAAGGGAACAATAGTAAACAGGCATGATCATATCATTATCCAAGTATTCATCATATGAATTATGAAAATTTTCGATAATAGGATTATCAAGGAGTGATAAACTCCCACTAGCCCTCACAGGGGGTTTTGATCATTAGGATTTTCATCTTATAATCAAAACCTACTCATCCCTATATCCTTAGGATATTTGGATGTCAGTTTAGTGATCCATCTACGATTATTGTCTTTTCAGACACGATTATCCAATAATATCGTATGCAAAGATTTTACGTAAAAATCTCCGCATGGGTCACAAACTTCACGTCCAAAAGAGTACTGGTAATGTATTGTGTTTAAATATAAGCAAGTTATAATTAAACATAATCCATTAAAAGAAGAAAAATCCAATTATTCTAAATTATCATAAAAGCGATAATCACAATTATCACAACTTCCGGGCTAAAGGAAATACTATTAATCATCACATGAATAATAATATAATAATTATAATCATATTATAATCTCACAATGAGTTCACAAAAATTATACGACCTTATTTAATTACAACAGGGGAATTAAATAAAGCCCTACTACAATTTGCTATCTTGCAATGGTTCTTCGGGCATCTCCTTCGATTGATTTAGTCCACCATAAATCAGCAACCCTATTCTAAAAATAAGAAAAATGGGAAGGGAGAGGAAAGAGAAGGATGTATGATTTGTGGAACCCATCCAACACATAAAATAATATTTATTTATCATGATAAATATATTATATATTATTTATGCTAGCCCGGGGCTCTCAGAATAAATTAAACAATTTAATTTACTTCTAATAAGAATCTCTAAATCCTTAATGACTATGATCAAGATTTAGATATCACTAAATATTTGTCCCTACTAAATTTCGAGAGGCTTTGGAATCATCCAAACTTGAAATTAGTCTCACACTAATTTCTAGGGGCTTAATTTTTATTCCCTCAATAATAACAGGGGAACTCCTTAGCCCTATTAATGATTATCTAATAATCAATAAGTGATCAAGAATCTAAAAGATTCATCACTAGGGCACCCGAAATTTAAAGTGGAAGTATGATTTATATATATAAATCTTGATTAAGCAATAAAATCAAAGAGAAGCATAGCCTAAGCTCTGATACCACTGAAAGTATGCCTCTTTTTAATTTTAGAAAAACAGTTCTTAGGAGGGTATACATCGAATCCCAAGATTTGACTAAGATTCTAATTGATTTATTCAATGAGAGTAAAAATCACAATACTTTTGCGACTTTGAAATTGTTAAGTCAAATCCACGATAAAAGAAATACCGGCAAAACTTTACAAGTATCAAGTCTCCTTCGCAATCAGTTATCAACTAATTGGATGGTTTTCCTACCGGGTTACCTAAGGGACAATGTAGTCTCATCCAATGAGATATTTTCGATATATTACCTAATGTAGAAGACAATGTGTGAATGTAAAATATGCATTTATTGATTTAAAAATAGATAAATACAATTCCGGAATGGCTTTGTGGGCATACATGTCTAACAAAAGTCGGTTTGGGTAGTAAGTGCATTACTGTTTAAGTTTTTCTTTTGGGAGTGTTGTAGAGGTTAATTTTGTCCCACAGATCTTTTTTTATTAATAAACAAGTAGGGATCCGCCAAACCCCCCACTCTTCTCGAGTGGATTAAAATATATATATATATATATAGGTGTATCCCTTCCTTAGGAAGGAGGTTCCGGGATCCATTCCCGAGAGGGTGAGAGTGTTGTACTCTCCACCCGCCCTTAACTTATAACATATACTAACTTCTAACCGGGGTTGCGGCCTAACTGCGTGTCTCAATACCAAAAAAAATAAAACATAGGTGAATCACTAACCTATGTCCAAGAATATCAGCGAATTAATCTTGGTAGGTAACATTGATCTAGAACATAAGTCTTGAGTCAATCTGATTGCTACATGCCAAAATAGCTCCACAATGTTGCCCAAATTTAACGAAAAAGACACCACATCAGCTAGTATGTTGGATCCAGTCTTGATGTGATAATAGATGCAGATACTGTTGGCTGACGTAGCCATATTCTCTGCCACATTTGGGCAACAGCACAACAGCGGGCACTGTTGCTCATCCTTTCTCTTCTCTGGTACAAGTGGCCGTAGCTGAGGGGATTGGGACTACCATCTGATATGTCCCACTAAGCCCGGGTCATATTCTAGGACCCATCCCAGTGTCCCCTATCTTATTTGAACGTGTAGATTTCTTCCCATCTTCATCCTATAAATTAATCTCTCATGAGACCAGACCACTTGTTCCTTGATAGATGTAGGTTCATTTGATTTGGACGTCTAACCAAAGACCCATATGGGGTCTCCTGTTGTTGCTTGCTCTGCGGGTTGTGATGCATACCCATATATGGTAATATCATATTACCCTTGACTGATTCTACTCCAAGATGGACAAATATTGCGTTTGATACCTGGTCATAAACCCGTCTTCACCCCTAACTTACTAACTGCTAAAAATGGAAAATAAAAATGCATCAAGTCATGTCTTTTGAAGATACCAACTCCCGAAAGATGTGTTGGAAGTGGCATAATGTACAAAAATGATGAGATAATCAAACAATTATGGAAAATTGAGACAGTCTTATTATATTAAAGGGAAGCAGTAGAAGAAGGTATGGGGAATGCTAGCCTCAGTTTCTCTCCATGATGAAGGTACAGGTGTACGGGGCAGAAGCAATGCGATCTTCGGGATATTAAAGATAATATGACAAACAAAAAAAGACACAAGATATATGTGGTTCATCCACTAAGGGCTACATCTAGGGGTGTATCCGAAACGGGCTACCTTGAAGTTTGGCTCGGCCCTATCAAGCCAAGCTTGAGCTCGAAAAATAAGATTGATCGAGCCGAGCCGAGCCGAGCCGAGCTTTAAGATGTATTCAAGCCAAGCTCAAGCCAAGGCTTGTTTGATTCGGCTCGGCTCAAGGCTAAGCCCAATTGAGGCTCGGTTCGGCTCGAGCTCGGTTTGGTTTGGTTTATATATATATATATATATATATATATATAATTATTATATATTTTATATATGATAAAAATATTATTATTTTTATTAAAAAAATATTTTTTAATAATTCAATCTGAGCTCAAGCCAATACGAGCAGATTTGAGCCAAGCTTTTCGAACTACTTCTCGAGCCGAGCCGAGCTAAGCGCGAGCATATATGAAAATTTTCAAACTGAGACGACCATAGCCAAGCCCGACTCGAATACACCCCTAACTACATCCACAGTCAAAACATAATCTCAGTAACCCTTTACTAATAAAAAAGAAGATTACAAAAGAGAAAGAACGACAAAAATACAAATCAAAAGCTCTCACACAGTCCTTGAAAGGCTCTCACACAGCAAATTCTTGTTCTTTCTCAACCAAACCAAATTTTGAAATACAAAACAAATTCCAGAAACTCGTCGCTGTTTCACTCGAGCCAAACGCAATCTTGCTCAGGCGACATTGGTAGAAACAAAATCCAAATCATATACAGAATAATGAATTATTTGAGGTGCAAGGACAAACCAATTCAAATCATTTTAGGTATGAATGACGAACCAACCTGAAAATAAGTCATGAACATGCTCTTCCTCCCCAAGTGCTAACTAGGGCTCTTGAATTGATGGTGAGTGGTCATGAGCACACGAAATTATCATGATATTGATTCAAAACAATTCTAAACCGCCACAGAGTAACGAGTGGCTACAAAAAAAATAGAGTAACAAAGAGAACATAAGAGAGGTAGATTGATAATTTAAAATAGAAATCTTGAATTAATGGTGGGTGGTCTTTTAAATAGGGGATATGGTAGTGAAAATATTAGTATACTCCAATAAATATTATGTTAAAGAAGGTTATGCAAGTCATTTTAAGTTAAAATTGTAAAATAAATATGAAATTATATATATATAAAATGTGTCTGGCCGAGTTTTAAGGGGTGTTGTCAGCAGGCCTAATTTTGTTGGTGGGATTTATAAATGAAAAAACAACCCTCAATTTTACTAGCTTTTGAGGACCGGGCTGGGCTAGGATGGACATCAGCGTTCTACCAAAAACATAAGAAAACTTATCCTTCCCACAGAATAATTATTCTTCAGCGCGAACTCCAAAAGAAACTGACACGTGATGTTAAAGTCCGCGGTTTCGAGTAGTCCCTAGTGGCCAGAGTCGTACGGACGTCCAACGCCGCCGGCATCGCGGATAGGGGTGACATGCCACTAACGTGTCAAGGAAATGCATCCACCACTGACTCGCAAAACCCTAACAAAGATGACGGATTGATGTATGACACATACCCACTTCTCTCAATCCCCCCAAACCAAGAAAAAAAATTTCAAGAAACTAAATTTTGGGTCTCTACAGGGCTACCTTGAAGTTTGACTCGGCCCTATCAAGCTAAGCTTGAGCTTGAAAAATAAGATCGATCGAGCCGAGCCGAGCTTGAAGATGTATTCAAGCCGAGATCGAGCCAAGGCCTGTTTGATTGGGCTTGGCTCAAAGCTAAGCCCAATTGAGGCTCGATTCGGCTCGAGCTCGGTTTGATTTGAATATATATATATATATATATATATATATAAATAATATAATTATATATATTTTTATATATGATAAAAATATTATTAGTTTTTAATAATTCAATCTAAGCTCAAGCCAATACGAGCAGATTTCAGCCAAGCTTTTCGAACTACTTATCGAGCCGAACTGAGCTAAGCTCGAGCATATATGAAAATTTTCAAACTGAGACGACCATGGCCAAGCCCGACTCGAATACACCCCTAACTACATCCACAGTCAAAACACGATCTGAGTAACCATTTACTAATAAAAGAGAAGAACGACAAGAATACAAATCAAAAGCTCTGACACAGTCCTTGAAAGGATCTCACACAACCCACAAATTCTTATTCTCTCTCAACCAAACCAAATTTTGAAATACAAAACAGATTCCAAAAACTCGTCGCCGTATCGCTCGAGCCAAACGCAATCTTACTCGAGTGAGATTGGTAGAAATAGAATCTAAACCATATACAAAATAATGAATCATTTGAGCTACAAGGACAAACCAATTCAAATCATTTTAGGTATGAATGACGAACCAACCTGAAAAGCTGTGAACACGGTCTTCCTCCCAAGTGCTAACTAGGACTCTTGAATTGATTGTGAGTGATCATGAGCACACGAGATTATCATGATATTGATTCAAAACAATTCTACACTGGCACGGAGTTACGAGTTACTACAAAAAAAATATATATATATATATATATAGAGTAACAAAGAGAACATAAGAGAGGTAGATTGATAATTTAAAATAGAAATCTTGAATTAATGGTGGTCGGTCTTTTAAGTAGGGGATATGATAGTGAAAATATTAGTACACTCCAATAAATATTATGTTAAAAAAAGGTTATGAGTCATGTTAAGTTAAAATTATAGAATAAATATGAAATTATATATATAAATAAAATATGTCCCGCCGAGTTTTAAGCGCGGTTGTCAGCAGGCCTAATTTTATTGTCAGGATTTATAAATGAAAAACACAATCCTCAATTTTATTTAGCTTTTGAGGACCGGGCTGGGTCAGGATGAACATTATTAGCGTTCTACCAAAAACATAAGAAAACTTATCCTTCCCACAGAATAATTATTCTTCAGCGGAAGCTCCAAAAGAAACTGGCACGTGGCGATAAAGCCCGCGGTTTCGAGTAGTCCCAAGTGGCCAGAGTCGTACGGACGTCCAACGCTGCGGGCATCGCGGATAGGGGTGACACGCCACTAACGTGTCAAGGAAATGCATCCACCACCGACTCGTGAAACCCTAACAAAGATGACGAATTGATGTATGACACGTACCCACTTCTCTCAATCCCCCCCCCCCCAAACCAAAAAAAAAACACTTAACCTTTCCCTTCCTTCCTTATTAGTTTGAAGCCCTCGATTCCGATTAACCACCAACTCCATTCATTCTCTCTCTCTCTCTCTCTCTCTTTATACATAGTTTAAATAATTTCTTCTACTGTATATCTTTGACGTTCAAAGCCTGAATATCTCCGGCAATATCTGCTCTTTACGGCGGATTTCTCCGATCGGTGCTCGGAGATTTGAGGGATGAAGACAAGAGCTTTCGATTCTCCGGTTAGAAGCATCGCTGAATCAGGTTCTTGTTCCCAGAAATGTTTGATCCTTTTATTTTAATCCATGCTCGATCCAAAATCTGGTTCCGGAAAAGAAAAAAAAAAGATCATTCTGTAATATGAATCTCTGTATCATAAGATGATAATCGCTGCAGATCTGTGTCATACGAAAATCGTCATTGTACAGTTGGGAGACAAGGATTAGGTTTTTTTTTTTAATTTTAATTAAAAGAATTTTTGTATAGTTAGGGATTTGGGATTTAGGTTTGAGTGGATTAGAAGTGAAGACAGAAGAATCAATCAAAATTTCCATCTTTGATTTTCCGATCTAATTTTGAAAGTGGCGAAGATGAGTTTGAGTACTGCCGAGGAAGATTCGGCACAAGAAATCCATCTTCCGGCTGATATCGATTGGCAAATGCTTGACAAATCTAAGTTTTTCTTCCTCGGTGCTGTTCTATTCTCCGGCGTCTCCGCTACTCTCTACCCTGTCGTGGTTCTGAAAACCCGGCAACAGATCTTTCAAACTCAGATGTCTTGCATCAAAACAGCATTTAGTATCATGAACCACGAGGGCATTCGAGGCCTATACAGAGGCTTCGGTACTTCCTTAATGGGAACTATCCCTGCTCGAGCACTCTACATGACAGCCCTCGAGGTCACCAAGAGCAACGTTGGAATTGCCACAATCCAATTGGGGTTTCCAGAACCAACAGCTGCAGCAATTGCAAATGCTGCTGCAGGCCTAAGTGCTGCCATGGCTGCACAGATCGTGTGGACCCCGATCGATGTCGTGAGCCAAAGACTCATGGTTCAGGGAAGTAATAATCCAAACTTCCCCAAAGCATCCCCTTATAAATATCGCGGCGGGATGGATGCTTTTCGGAAAATTCTCAATACGGATGGCCCGAGAGGCCTGTACAGAGGATTTGGGATGTCGATATTAACATATGCCCCATCGAATGCGGTCTGGTGGGCTTCATATTCAGTGGCACAGAGAGTGGTTTGGGGTGGAATTGGATGCTATTTCTGTAAGAAGGATGATGAAAGCAGCAGTTTCCGGCCGGATTGGAAGACGGTGATGGCAGTGCAGGGACTAAGTGCAGCCATGGCGGGTGGAGTTTCGGCTTTAATTACAATGCCACTAGATACAGTGAAGACTAGATTACAGGTTTTGGATGGGGATGAAAATGGGCGGCGACCTTTGACGATCGGACAGACAGTTAGGAATTTGGTGAGGGAAGGTGGGTGGGGAGCTTGTTACAGAGGATTGGGTCCTAGGTGGGCTTCAATGTCAATGTCTGCAACAACTATGATCACTACGTACGAGTTTCTCAAACGACTCTCGGCTAAGAATCAAGAGAGCTTCACATGATGAACTATCAAAAATGGATAATGTGTTTTGTTTTTGTTAAATATTTTTATTCCTTTTAATGTATGGGTTCTTCCACTTGTTTCCTTAACCTGTCTACTAAAGGATTAACGGCCGTTTTTCTTTTCTGTTATATGTTTTTTAAGATAAAGCTTTGGAGACCCCCCCCTTCCCTCAGGGCTGAGACCACCGAGACCGTGCTCTAAGAATGAGATTTCAGGTGAGGCCTATCTACTTGAAATTTCATGCTCTTAGAGCACGGTCTCGGCCTAAGTGGGTCTCATAGCAAAGTCCTATTTTTCTTTTATGTCTTTTCCTTTTCTCCACCTAATATATATAAAGAATCTTATCAAGATGGTTTTTATTATATTTTTTAAACTTGCCGACCCCAACAAGTAGGGATCATTTGGAGTTTATTAATTATAATACTCCCAACAGAAGTCTCCTACAAGCAAGATGTTTGTAGATCTGATCGGATAAAGCCCGAATGAGTCGAACTCGTGACCTTGAGGACCTCTCCTAAAACCCGAACCAACTGAGCTACCGTGGGGGTTAGGTGATGCTTGCACTCATCTGTTTTGTATGTCTCGGTGGTCTCGGAGGTCGCATGAAAGGAAACAGATTTTTTCAGTGGTTTTAGTATGTACATCCACAAGCATCCAGATGAAGTTTTGTATTTTCATGAGTTGGCTGATAAGAAAGAATAGCCATTTACTTTACATATCTAGGAATTATCCAAACAGCTTTTGAAACAGTGTTCCGGATTATTGAAAACCCTTTTGCAATCTTAAAGATGGGGTCAGCTGTTCTTCCTTCGTGATTGTTTGGACGAGAGTACTAAGGATAATTGCCTTTGACACATCTTTTCTTTCTCCAGATATCTGCAAGTATTTTGACCAAAACCCTAAATTCTTGAGTTTTGGTGTAGTATTCGGATACATTTGAGATGTCTCATAAGCTTTTTTTTATTATCATTACTTGTCACCAATTAAAACAATAAAAATAAAATATATATAATGAAACGGTGATACTTAGATACGGCAATACGACAAAAATTATGAAAAACAGTTAAGTTTTATCTTAAAGTGCCATATCCGATACGACGGTATAGGTACGACTATATGTGTAAGTTTCCATTTTCAAAGTATCCATGCTTTCTAGGTTTTAACCTTTGGTATAAAAGAAATTGGGAAACTGGGCATATAATCCTATCTAACTTCATGTCAATTGATTTCGAGAGTGATTTTGTCGGAGCACAAAGCGATTGTCCCTTGATTTTTGACGTACCAGGAATATGACAGAAAGCAATAATATTACCACAACCATCAAATTAGTTGGCATAATTTGAAAAATCATTAGAATTATAGACAATCATAGTTGGAATACTTGTGAAGTTCATCCAACTCAATCCAATTTCTATCAAATATCAAGTGGATGTTATTTTTTCCAACATTATGATCCAACAGTCCATATTTTCAAAGTGGGTGGCATTTTGTCAACCAAAAAACAAAATAGTGGGTGGCATTATCATCCGTGATTGAACACAATTTTACTCAGTACGATAGCTCGTGAGATATTGGCATCGAACCTCCCGAACTCGCCCTGGCAATGTGGGTGTGTGTATTATTGTGTGTCAGTCGACCTCCCTTCTATCCGGGCATTACTTTTGATGTAATTTATCTGTTTTTTAATTTTTAATTAAATATTATCTTTTCAACCAAAAAACAGTTACATGATATCATTTCAACCCAATAAAAAACAAACTAAAAACTACAAGGATAGTCACTTGTGGGGGGTGATGTGGTCCGAATCCATGTGCCTGTCATGTGCACTGTAAGTTGAGCATCTCAAAAATATTACCACTATCAGAAGAAGTGGGTCCCACTATCACATTTTTCCCTTCACTTGGTGGGGTCTACAATGCACTAAGGAGGCAGCTGGTACTGGATAAGATTTTGGCTCTATACGAACAAGCTCTTGGGTCGGGCATATAAAACCCAGGCAACTTCCATGGATTGCATCATGGAAATTCACTCCAAAAGCAACTTTAAAGTTCATATTTTAACAGTAAATTATAATATAAAAAGGTTCCTTAGATATTAAACTTGTTGATGTTGCCTTCACATGTAACTTTGTAAAATCAATTAAAAATTCAGGATAGACTCTTTCAAAGGTGGCTGTTGCTTTAATGAAGATAAGGGTGTGTCTTGATAAAGAGGAGGCGGCCATGGGAGTGAGTCCTTTGACAGTTTTTATAGGATGATCATTACCTATCGCACACTTATTAATACTAACAAGCTATGAATGCCCAAGGAGGCACCGTAAAAAAAGAGCATTTCCACAGTTTGTTGGTTGGAAACATAGTCTCTTTCGATTGAAATTTGATAGCAATTTTTTTTTTTTTTTATATACGAGACCAATTTATTGGTTTATTTGTAGCCTTGATACACAAGCCCTGCCAAGTTTCAATCTCTTTTATTCATAGAGTAACTCCAATTTTATTATCATTATTATATATATATATATATATACTAGTGAAAGTACACGTGCTTGGCACGTAAAATTTTTTTCATTATTAAAATATAATTTTTAATATATATATAATTTTTAATATATCTTCATTAGAAGTCATGTTACTCTCTTTATTTGAAATACTTTTTTAATATTATATTATATTTTATATAAATATAATTGTGTAATTAAATTTAATATTTCTTATATTAATTTAAATTTTAACATTATTAGAAAAGATTATTTACTAATCCCACTTATAAATGTAATAAAAGTAAGGAATCATGAATAATAATCTTCTACTAATAAAAAAAAAATATATTAGACTAAATATTTTGACATTATAATTATTTTCCATGGTTAGAATATTAGTATTTTTGACTTCAAAATATATAAAAATATAAATAGAGTCATTATCCATAAAAATAGCAAAATAGAAATTTAATACGTAATAGTGGGTCTCATAGGTCCCACCTTAGATTAGTATAACTATCTATTAATAGAGAGTCATTTTCCATGAAAATAGCAAAATAAAGATTTCTTTATAATTTTTTATCATAGTTTTTTTCATTTTCATTATCATTGTTATAGTGGAAGGAGAAATATATATATGATTAACTGGGTTTAAAGGTATTAAACAACACTCAGAATAGACACAATCCGATAAAATAAGTGAAATAGAATCAAATAGAATATCGAATTCATGATACCAAAAGTTACCTTCAACTAATCCAGGGACACAGACATGAGAATAGAGTCATCATGAGGACGCCTCTATAATCCACCACTTCACCCTGTGTTCGAATCAAATATTAATATTCAGTTTCTAAAATATTACAGTAATAAGACTAAACAAAAGGATAACTATCAGCTAAATTTAAACACAAAAACTTGACCTCCTTCTGAATCGACAATTAACCAATATGTAACTTTAAGAAAATGGTATAAAAACACATTTTTACAAGTTCCAAAATCTCTAAAATAGAAAACCAACAAGGAAGACAAACAAGTGGCATATTCATAACAAAACAAAAATAATTCATCATATTCTTACTTAACCTCCCTTCACTTTTCAACTATCCCTAGTTTAATAGAAGTTGATAATCTTACCTTAACATCAAAACTAAAAAAACTACATATACACAGGTTAGCAACAACGAGAATTCGTGGTTATCTTTTTTTCTTGGTTGCTCTCCTAGGTGCCAATTCGGAATTTCTACGATCCTTCTCATAAGGGTCGATCGGGTGTGAAGATTATTGGAAGATACTACTTATGGTTGTCTTCCCTAAAATATGGTAGAGTCGTAAACCAACTCTCTTTTAATAATGGGTCTTACATAATATTAAATAGTAACTTAATTAAAGTTTGATTATATTATAAGTTATGTATTAAATAAATTCATAAATTACACTGACCTCCCTGAGGTTTGGTGAAATTTCAGAGACCTCTCTTCTTGTTTATAAAATTACATGCCCTCTCTTGTCATGCTCGTGAGGTTTACACCGTTAACAAATGCCCTCCCCTGTCAGGCTTGTGAGGTTTACACCGTTAACCAATGATATCATTTGACAATTTTACCCCTGTTTATTTACTTTGTTTTCGCTTGATTTGAAAACCCAGCCAAAGACGTACCAGATTCACCACAAACGAGCAAATCCCTAGTGCCTAGTACCGGTCATTAAGGTAACTCTTCAAAACACCCATTCCAAGCCTTTAAACCCCTCTTTATTACACACTGTGAAAGCACGGAAGATATAGAATGGTTTCTTATCTTCTAAAGCTTTTCTCATCGTTGTGGCGAGACTCCAAGGGACAAACCAACAATCATTTTTCTTCCCATGTCGGACTGTCCAAAGGATTCTTGCATCCTCTCGTTGAAAGAACGCCGATGTCAGGCCTCTATAGGAACGGAATGAGAAAACCCTCGGTTCTGTCAATGAACCAAAAGAGTAGGATCAAGCTTTAACAGGAAATCACAACTGTTGATTGGATCAACACTCACGTTTCTTCTCGGGAATGCTTCTTTAATACATTAATACATGGTCTGATCTTTGGCCATTAACCGGGGGGGGAGGGATGCTGGGTTGAAAGCTTGGTGTTCCACCTACCGGATCAAACAGGGATCTAACACTGACCTCTAATCCGATCATGATCTTTCCTTTAATAATCCAGGGATGATCGAATCCTTTCTACCACACTGGCACAACCCGTCATCGGAGGTCCGCCTATTACCAAAAAAAAAAAAAAAAATATCTTCCTCTTCTCTTCAACCAAGCTCGATACCAATTATCATTTATTTTGTTTTATTGCATTGACGGACTTTGACTTTGAAGAGTAGTTGGACATTTTAAAATGTTTTAGTCATGACATCAGCAAAGTCTATCCATGTAAGTAACAGAAAACTACAAGAATGTGGTCTCTGAAATTTTACCAAACCTCAGGAGAGGTTAGTGTAATTTATCCTAAATAAATTAAGTTAAAGGATATTTACGTCCAAATAAAATTTTGCATACTCCTTGTACTTATATATATTACACATAATGTGTTATATACTAAAACTATTATACTATAAATTCTTTTAATATATAATGTTATAACTAAAATTTTATATTATATATATATATATATATGGGGGGTTGCTAGAGATCACGTAGTGCCTGAAACTCTTAAAGTTCACGCATGTAAGAATTCAATGGCATTCTTGTAATTTTCAAGTAAAGTATTGACAATTTTACAAAAACAATAATCTGGCATAATTACATAAATGTTATTCTATTTGTTTGTAATTACAAAAAAAACCTAACATTTTGTACTTGCGTGACTGTTAAGTGATTCACGCATTGCGTGAATCCTAGTTTTTCCCTATATATATATATATATATATATATGTAAGTATAACGGCAAGGCTGGGCTTTATGGAGCCAAGCACAAGCCTGGCCAACATTAATATGGGCCTAAGGAATAGAGCCTGGCCCTAGCCCTTGGGCCTAAAATATGGGTGATGGGTGGGCTTTTTTTTTTGGCAATAAGGTGCAATTAATGCTTTTATTATTTTAGCTATACACCTTTATAATATAGTCCTTGGACATATAACCACGAAAAAATAAATGCAAAATAAATAATTAAGTCCACAGTCTTTCAGATAATACTAATTAACCTGATAGTGATTTTATAAAATTTATTAAATCACTTTTTATCCAAGAATAATTAATGAAAATTAACTACTTTTCAACAATTACAAAGCAAGGAGAGTAGTTTTGTCTAAATTTGTGTTTATAAAAAAGAGATTAACTACAAACAGGAGCTCCAACTGAACAGCCAACCAGTAGCAACCCAAAATTACCTTGGGAAGTGGTAGTTTGGTAATTATAAACACAAAGAATGACATTTTTTAATAGTAAATGTTTTCCATAAATATCTCTTCCTAAGACAATTTTTGGGTTGCTCTCGTTGATTGTTCAACCGGAGCTCCTATTCATAGTTAATTTCTTAAAAAAATTGATATGTAACACTTTGTAATTAGAGATAGAAATCTAATAACAAAATTCGTATTACCAACTGAAGAAGTGATTTGATTTAGGTGTCAATGGGACGGCATGGTCTTGCATTATTGTGATTTGAATAGTCCCCAACTCAGCCCATTTAAGCATTTCTGGCTAGGGGTGTCAATGGGCCAGGCTGTACAGTGGATCGGGCTCAATTTCTTAGGCCTATTTAAATGTAGGTTGGGATAGGAACCTTTGAAGGAACGAATGTGTTGTTTTGAGATGGAGGCTAAATCCTCTACGGGCAAATCCCTACCCCTGAGGTCACCACGTGTCCCTCTTGACACCCCTTAACTGTGGTTAAGATTCACCCACTCATCCTTGGTATTTAGAAAAAAATATTATTTCTTTTTTTTAATTAAAAAAAGAATTTCAGAGTTTTTTAATATTTAAATATTTAAATATTAGTAATTGTCGATAGGGAATGGGTGAGGAAAGAGTCCCTTCTCCCTCGATCTGATTTCAGGCTTCACAAAAAGACTGTTCCCTCTGCTTCATTTTAGTCTCTTAACCCTCTCTAGTTGTCAATGGAATCAGAGGTACCTGGATTGGGAGAAGTGTGTTCGTTTGTGAATGGGATCAGACCTAATATCTTGTGCTCCATTGGTGAATTTTTCCATTGGGGCATCCACGATACACTATATTCTAAAGACAGCAACAAGTAAAATATAAGATGCAAAAGCTTTAACAGCATAGGCATTCCATGCTTATTTTCAATTTCTGGTTTGGATTCCATCTACCAGCAATAAAAAGCTACAGGTAAGGAGGCTTAAATAGTAAACTTACAAGTGATCAGTCAACATACTACATGGATAAGGCTATCAGCCACCGAATCTGTGCTGTGCTTGGAATCAACCTCAAATGGGGCACCTCCCTACAACAGCAGGACACTAGAACAGGCCATACACAAACTAGCGAGAACTGAAGTAGATATTCCATTCGAAGCATCTCAACTTCTCTGTCTCTGATGCCCTTCATCATTTCAGGGATACACCCAAAGGGAAATTGGCCTCAAGAATAGATGTTGCCTGAGAAGCGGCAAATCCTTGTGAGCAGCACTGCAGAACCAATACAATGAGAAACTCAAAAACACTTCCAACTGTAATAAGTGAAATCTCTCTAGCAACAATGGCTTGCTACACATAATCCAAATCCAAATATTATGCAAATCGAACATGAAATTAATCGAAGAGAATGCATCATAAGTAGACCATAACCATTCAGAAAATCAGGTGAGGATAGTCATAGGCTAAGGTCTTCCACCATCAAGGAGAAACACACTGCCTAACTGAGTATAAGATGCATATATCCTAATTTAGAATCAAACAAAGGACATATTATATAGAAAAGAGAGATCCCCAAAATCAAAGTCATCATACACATGCTGCATCCAACATTAGCACGAAACACAAAGAAAGAACCTGACTAATTAAGACAGTTAGCTTGTAGTCCACCTAGAGAGAACACGGAGAATACACCTCCCCCGGCTATAAAGGGCGTGCTCTCTTGTTGCTGCAAGCTGGGCACTTGTACTGCTTGATGTGCTCAGCCCTTGCTGGGGTGATCTTTACACACTTGCCATGAAACCACTTCTCGCATATGTCACAGCATATCCAGAATTCATCCGAAGCATAGTTCTCCCCGCATGCCCCACACAAAGTCTCCCCGTGCTCATCATCATCTTCCTCGTCCAAACCCTCCTCTTCATTTGGCTGCATTCCTTTCGAATATTTACCCTGAGATTCTGATCCCCGCTGCTTATGTTGCCAAAATAAAATATATTAATCATGCGAAGAAATAAGAATCCAAGTAAATACAGCATAGTATAAATTAGTTTCAACTTTCAACACCATCGCAACCAAATGAGCACAACCATAGCAACTTGCCCTAACTGAGAACTTTTGGATAAAAGAAAATATCATAAAAGAAAAACATTAAGGGAGTGTTTGGGTGAAAAGATTTCAGACAATGGTGCCAACATGTCCATGGAAGGCGGGATCGAGCTTTTTCTAAACGCTGCTTTGCACGGTTGAAACACTGTGGACCCACCATTCCTCATCCACTCCCTCACAAAACAAACAAACAGCTGATAAAACAAGAATCCATCTTTCCACATGCTCCAATTTCCTTGCACCTAAAAATCGCCCCAGGAAGTATGACCTTTCCCATCCTAAGAGATTGGGTTGGATTCACCTACTCCCCACTTTTTTCAGAATTGACACACTAAAATAGGACTCAACAGAGGAGGTCGTTGAGGAGGATCCGGATATGTTCGACAAGTTGGAATCTCGTTATGAGGATTCCTACAAGACAAATGGTCGGTTGAGATGGAACCAGATGACGATAACCCAATATTGGTAGATCAGTTTAACCTCTCCATGAAGAGACGAGGGAAGTGGGGGGGTGTTTTTCAAAGTACATGAGGGGAGGCAGGAGTTGGTAGGGAATAGTAGGAACTAGGAAGTGGTTCCCGCTTGTTTCTCTGTAACATTTTAGGTTGCCTTTTGTTCAGTTTGGAAGGCCATATGCGGTTAGTTTTCAGGCTGCATTAGCTCGATTTTTGCTTGATTGGAGCCTCATATTTTCTGATGCATGATAGTTCCTTGATATTCCAGAAATTTATTTCTCCCTTTCCTCGGTATATTCTGTCTACATCAATACATCTCACGTGGTAAAAAAAATGGACTCAAACATTACAAATGGAGTTGATGCTTGAATTAGTGGTCCGGATAAGTTTGTTACCAATCTAGGGTCCAACTTCCTATCAATCCAATTATCATTACTATGATGACTGAACTGATAGGAAAGTATGTTATTTATCATGGGTCCCATATAATTGGCCATGCTAACACAACAAGCAATTATAACCAGATTGAAAAACTAGGTAGGCAGGAAATGTCGTTTCTTACCATTTTAGAGATCGGCTTTGATTTGTTGCTGCTGTGATTTGAAACTGAGGATTTCTCCTTTACTTGTTTCTTTGCGGCTCCTGTCACAACCTCAAATATTGTTGGGAGATCATTTACCATACCAAAGAGGCATTTCCTGCATCACGTATACCAGTAAGATCTTATTGAGCAGATAATGACACACGGGGATACAGCATCCTGTTGACAAAGTTCAACCATATAATATTTGGACAGGTTTTGAATACCCTACAGATTAGAGCTGCCCCGCAGAAATGACATAGAACTTGAACGGGGTTTTTGTTCCATATTTTACCAATATGCGGATATAGTTTGCTTTCTCCATTGTAGTCATGCTTATAGCTGCAACTAGATCACCAAAGTAAGAGCAGTCATGCTTAGTGCTCCCAAGCATTGAGCACTAGGTTAAGGCCTAGCTCAAGCCCTATTTTTGGCCTGTTATCTCGATGGAACATCTCTTGGACCTGTTCATACTATAAAAACATTGTTGCAAGCTATAAATCTTCCTCCACAATTCTTCTTTGGAGGTTCTCTGATACCAGATAAGGGCAATCTAGCACTCTAATTCTTCACAGCAAGCTGCAAAGATTCCTCTGCAACTCTTCTTTGGAGGTTCTTTGATAACAGATAAGGGCGATCTAGCACTACAAGTCTTCAAGTTGTGATTCACTTGACTACATTTATCTTCTCACATCAGCATTCCAATCAGGACTAAGGAGGAAAAAAAACAATTCAAGCTTGTGCTCGTAGATAAACAAACATAAAGGTCCCATTAGAAGAGGCCCGATGGGAGAAAATATGAATCTTGAACCAAATAAGTAAAGAACGATGATGTGTATCGTTTCTTAAATAATGTGTATCGTGTCTTGAATCATATATACAATATACTGTTACAAAAGGAAATAAGGAATGAAGGAATGAGTCTAACTACTGGCCTTTTTTAAGCATAGGAAGACAAAGCCTAATTACATGGCACTATGCTTAATTCTCACTCACCAGACAAAGTCTCTTCCACAACCATAAATGCTTTTGCAGGAAGTTCAAATCTAAAATTCTTATTCTTTCTCTTTCCAATAATTAGTTTGTACATGAGGCTAGTGAGGAACTAATTTTGACAAAGTCCTTGTGGCAATAGCTACAGAAAGGAAGTTATAAGGTCTCGGAGGATAACCAAGATTCTGATGCAGTAGCAGCATAGTAGAAGCCCTCCAGCATCTAAGCAATAAACAGTTTATGACCATTTTGTAAGGCACCGAAATTTGAAGTACAGCTAAGCCTATTGAACAAATGCCTTTTTTCCTAAGAGGGCAATCAAAGTCATTTTTGATTGAACATTCAAGGCAAATCTTATAAAATGTACCATCATTAAAATGGGAAAACAAGCGTAGCCATAGTCACAAAAAACAGCGTTTTTTTAATTAAAAAAAACTCGTTTAAAGCGCACATTAATACCCTGCCGTAGAAAACGGCGTTTAAAACCTGTTTTTTGAATAAAACACATATTATAGTTTTAAACCCATTTAAAACGAATAATACAAAAAAAAAAAAAAAGATAATCTTGAAATTTTTTGAGAATGAAAATTATGCAGATATTGACGACTTTGATGTTCTTTTGAGAGATTGATGAATATAAATGAGTGGTTTTATAAATATACGTATTTTAGTCTTGTTTTTAATATTGATAATTGATGTTTTAATGAAATTTAATGCCTTGATGGAATGAATTTGATGTTAAAATGATATATGAACTTATTATTGTTGATTATACTTACTCTTTTTGTATCTTATCTCACGAAATTGTTAGATATATTAATTAGTATCGTTACTAACTTTTATAATTATAAATTTTTTCTCCGTTTTTTCTCCGAAGTTTTCCCGTATTTTCCCGATTTTTTCAAATTTTCCGTACTTGACCCTTACCGAATTATTCCCAAACCCCGACTTTGTGACTATGAGCGTAGCAATGCTTAATTGTATTATAGTTCACAATCAAAGGATTAATGGACCTTAGGACCAAGCCACAAATAAGTCAAAGTTTGCACCCATGAGCATACACAGTCCTTTTTCCCCCATGCACACACCTCTTCCTTGTCAAAATCATTGGTAACCACATAGACCATGAAACGGCACATAGTTGCTGAAGAAAAGGAAGGTTGCCTTGCATTTTGAGGGCCTTAGGCATAACCAAAATTCGAGCTTTCAACAAAAATCTTTCCAACAATAATGGGGGCTGATATTTGTCGGTAAAAATAAGGGGTCATTTACAATTTTAAGCCACTTAAAAACTAAAACTTTTATCCTAGAGTAAGTTCAACTATGAAGGGCATCAATTGTTATTAAGTAGTAAAAAGAGGCATAATGTCAACTATGAAGGGCGCCAATTGTCGTAAGTAGTAAAAAGTGGTCTTTTAGAGCTTCCCTTTGAGAAAAAATACGAAGATGTTTATGATATAGAAGTTACTAAGACAGTTAAAAATAGCAATGAACTACATAGAACAAATTAGTAGGAAAAAAAAACACATCAAATAAAAAATGATAAAGCAATGACTGAATCTCACATTCATCTTCCTTTTTTGGTACCCTCACAAATTTAGAAGTTGTCCAGGTAACACAGTGATGCAACAAAACCTACAATTGTGTAGAGAAAAAGATATACCTGTCATTTTTATCAAATCCAAATCTGGCACCAAAATAAAAGGCCACAGCAAGTAACCATGCATCACTATGGACAGCAACCAAAGATAACCAGTCCTTTTCTTGCATCCCATCTCTGGCAAAGTTAATTCCCAATGCTGGCTCTGGGAGCTCTGGAGGCACCTCTTCAGCAGGTAAATTGACTTCCCATTGCTCACTCGGAAATCCATACAGGCATAGATTCTCCTTCTCTGTAAAGTACACCACGTGCTTGTTAGGGAATAAACCTTAAACAAGTTCTGTGAGATACGAAAAATAGACAGAAATAGGTAACAAAAACAAACACAAGAAAACCAGATTTACGTGGTTCCCTCAAGTTGAGGTACGTCCACGGAGTTGCTGAGATTTTCACTATGAATTGGAGCAAAAGAAATTACAAAGTTGTGATCTAAACATCAGTAGCCGCCCAACCCTATGCTTAATAGTATTAGGGCTACATAACAAAATACGGAAGTACCAAAGTACCCCTACCCCCAAAAATAGTAGGATGTTCAGTCCGGACAGGCTCCACACTACCTATCAATGCTCAGATGCGAAAAGCATTGCTTGTTGAAAAAAGAAAGCCACAAATAGTGCTATGGCTTGGAAAACAAGAAATACAAATAATAAAGCAATATATATATAAAATTCAATCAGATTGAAGATAAATAGTCAAGCTAGCAAACAAAAATTCCAATAAAATAAGATTGCAAGCAATAAGAAATTATAGTAGTCCTTCCAGGAATGGTGTGATTTTAAGAAACATTAGCCACTGCAGACTTAAGAGTATCAAAAAGCATTAACAAGAATCAAGACACCCCCAAAACAAAAGGTCAAAACTCAAAATAACAGAATAAGAACTGTAGAAGTAACTTTAGACAGATTCTCAACATAAGAGTTCCCATTTACAAATGCAACCAACCAACCACAAAAGTTATGTCTTCTAGAAGCACTTGAATCAGAATATACATGCTAATGCTATGTAAGAGGTCTTAATGAATCATTGAATTAAAGAAGGATGTGGTGAGTGATGACAACCCTCGTGCATGGTTCAAAATATCGATATTGGGTCCCATATCGGTAAGTCCAAAACAAGATACGTATCAGATGGATACGGTGAAAAAAATCAGGAAATGCTAAGAAACACTTGAATATGCAAGGAAAACTTTGGATACCTTCTATAAAATATCTTTTAATGCAAATTTACACTAAAAACAAACTAAATGAAAACCCTCAACTACATTCATAACCATATATATGCGAGTTAAGAGTTTTATACGTCAAAAAAGATGTGTGTGCTGACAAAAAAAAAAAATCCAAACCATAGTCACTTAGCTAAGTACAGGAAATACAATCTAGTTATTAAAATCTTACATTCAATGAGTTAAATAAGAATGTATTGAACTAAAATCATAAATTATAAGCTCGAATGTAGGTCTTTTTATGCTGAAATGTAGCATTGTTAGTTGACTTTTTCACCCTGTAGATGAAAATATTTTTGAAGACTAAAATATGAAACTTTGTTTGTCGGATTTTTAAGTTTTAGTAATGCTTTGATATAGAAATTATAATATTTAAGAAATACCTTACCATTTAAAAGTTGAAATTTTGACATAATCCCTAAAATGCAAATTTTGTTCTTATACTGGAAAGTTGACTTTCTATTCTTCAGGAATTTGGATTTAGGATATTTTTTATTGAATTCAAATGGGGTGTATAACCTTTTTTTTTTTTAAATCGATAAAGAAGACTTTATTAAAAAAAAGAGAAGGGAAATACAAGGAAGAACAAAAACGGACAAACTAAGGAGAAGTTTACACGTGCATAAACTCAACCAAGAGAAGCCCGAGCTCCCAACCCACCTACTTACATATAAATAGCTTAAGTGATATTTTATGTAAATAAGTTGTACATATCAGGTCTGTGTTGTGCCTTCTAGTGTAAATGGAATGAGAAATGGATGTTGTGAATATCAGTAGCGTATCGGTACCGATACGGTTTTACGATGTTTTTTTTTTAATGGCATATCCACATATCAGGTTAGCCCCAAACCCAATATCATATGTATCGGCCCATATTGGAAGGTACATACAGGTATTTTAAACCATGCCCTTATGCATAAGTAAAAATACAGCTTTTATGCAAAAACCAAATAAAAGCAATAGCGATCTATATATAAACTATAAAGGAAAAATACTTTGTAAGAAGAAGAGGAAATTTGTAGAAAGATAATCCTTGTACATAGTTGTTGAAGCCTTGAAGGTAATTGAGTTTTTTCTTGGAGTAAGGCATGGATTACTGCAAAGCTATAGCACCTGGTACTTATACATTGGCTCGAGGCATTTTCTCTACCCCTTCTTATCTTGAAAACAAGGTCACATTGAATCGATAACCATATCCACCCCTCGAGACCTTAGTTGCACAAATAAAGGCAAGAGTGTCAGAGTTTGACACGAATGCCAGGTGTTGGATTTGGAAACCCCAAAAAAATAGGATTTGAGGTCTTGGGGACTATTTCTTTTTTTTTATTGCATTATTAATTGGGATATCTTATGTATACCATTTACAGATTTACTTACAAATAAGGGTGTAGATGAATGTAATAGTGTTGAATACACCACTTAAAAACTTTCTAAAGGATAAACTAGAACATTTACTGATAGTACATGTCCTTTTATGATATATAAGTAATGAATAGAAGAAAAGAAAATCCAAAAGTGTCCAAAAAGAATCTGATACGTATCGATATCCGACACGTGTATGTCACGGAACGCCACCCATTTAAAAGATTCCGCACAACATAACTAGGAATAACAAGGGAAAGTACAGGAATATTCACTTTTTGTCCATCAACTACGCCTTTCAGCTTGATCTTAGGCCTTGACTCACCCTTCGTGAACGAACTTTGTGGAGGAACCCTTAGGTTTTCAGGGAATTGGATCATCACCAATGTTTGCACTACTCAAGCCAAATTGACCCCCAAAAAGGAAGAAAGAATTGACTACTGAGACAAAAATTAACAAACTCTCTCACAGGATACTTATATGATTTTTGCAAATCTCTATTGCCCTATCCACTATTGGCATTTCTAAGATATTAAATTGTAAGTGTGCCCCTCAATCATGCACGAATGAAAGTAGACCTTTTGGACAATGTAGCGTCTTTGTAAGCACTTAACTTCATCCCAAAACCGGTCCAAGAACAGCTTTACTTAATGTAGAAATAAAAGTTATCATTACTTAGCATGCTCTTGTCCAAAAGTTTCAAGTTCCAAATATATAAATATGGCAACAATTTAGCATATCTAATAGAACAAGAAAGTACAATTAACTCAAGAACAGACAATTCTCAATATATAAATAAGGTCCATCTAAAGTGTTCTTCATTAACGAGTACGCTAAGTAACAAAAACTTTTATGTGTATACAGCATGGAAAATCATTCTCCATTCATAAATGTGATCTAAGATGAATGGAAACCTCCAAGGTCCACCATCCATATTTGAAGCACAAGCATTTGTGTTTAAGGAATCCACCTTTGCACCAGAGAAGTGTTCTTCAGAGATTACATAGAAGCTCATGAATGGAAAATAAAAAAAAACTCAAAAGAACTTCTTGAAAGAGGTCCCAACTTCACCGTATGTAGAGTAAAAAATCGCTAAGTCACCTTTGTGCAGTGTTTGACTCCCAAACTAGACAACCTGGTCAGATAGGCGTACAAAATCTAGACACTTACACTATTCAATCCAATCCAATCCAATCCTTGACCTGGAATAGCACTTGGAACGTGATAGAACCGGTGACCATTTGACTAAATTGCCAAACCTTGTGTCCCACGGCCCACGCTATTCACATCAAAGCGGTTATGTCCATGCAAAGTGAAGGATATCTTCTTCTTTTTTTATAAAGATTAATATATATGTATATATATATATTATTCAACCATTATTGATCTATAAAGATCCCTTTTTTAGTATAAAAATTTAGAGAGACGACAAGGGTGCAATTTAGACTTACTTTCTGTTCTTGCACATATTGAAAAAAAAAATGGTGATCAAAAAGACAATCACAAAGAAGTCATGAAAAAACAAAGTTGTAGACCAGGAACTCGAAATTCCTACAACGTTTACTGCGAAAATCCATAATGAGAAATAGAAAGTTGAAGGGATTTTAAAAACTCTAAATATGTCAACCAATTTAAATGAAGTTTCAGTTTATAAGGATAAAAAAAAGAAAAGAAATAAAATAATTTTTACATTTCAATTCTAAAATCTAGAACCTATTTTGGTTAACGTGTGAGCTGCATGCCTTAGACATAAGGTGAGCTTCATGGCATGGGGTGCCTGTGCCACATGTGAGCGTCAAAATTAATGGCATGAACCTCAATGTATTAAGGCCCAATGACAGCCTTGAGGCGCTTTCCGTGAACCTCGCCTCGAGCCCCAAATGCATTTTAAAACATTGATCCAAAGCACCCATAAATACCACCTTATTAAAAAAAAAAAACAAGCGAACATCAATATCAAATCCAAATATATATATCTCGTACAAACGAAGATGCATCATTGATCATACAATAACATGACAAAAGAGACATTTGGGTGCCTTCTTTCCTCAAGCACAGAACATTGTCATCACCTCAACTTAAAGCTAATGTAAATAAAACTACTAAGGATAAACCACAAGGCAACACACACAAACAAAATTACCAAACTATAAACCACAAGGCAACAACACACACACACAAAGGATGCACACAAGTATTCATGCCACTCACTTCAAAGTCCAAACAACGAAAGATAATCAATCATACACAATGCAAGAGCTGAGAGTCAGCAAAGTACAAGATCATACACCCGAAAGAAACAAAAATGAAAAATATATTATAGCGAGCCAAAATCGGCCAAACAGAAGTGTCAGTTTTACGCAAACAGAAAAAAAATATGGAGAACTATTTCATCTAAACTAACAAACAAACGTTAAGAAATTTAAAAATAGAAGAGCCCTTCTGCAAATGTAAACTAATTCAGTCACTACCACCACATTACAAATTCCAACCCTATTCAAAACCACACATGCAGACATTACAGCACGAAATGGACTAAGAAAAACCAAAAGTTGTGAGAGAAAACGATATAGAAACCCTAACCAGGATCGCACTGTTGATAAAATTCTTCAACATCTGCAACAACAAAACCAAAAAACGATCAGAATTCAAATAATCACATTCCAAAATCCTAAATTCAAACTCAAAATGAAAAAAGAAAAAAATGACCAGCGGTGAGAGCTTTAATGATAGCGGCTCGTCGGCCCTTGAAATCCCTGAAAACCTCCTCGACTGTTCGAGGATTGTACAGTGCTCCTCCGTCCATTTCTCGGAAGCTTCAAACCCTTTGGAGAGTGAAGAAGAATATAGATGAAGACCGGGGACAGAAATGAAAAATTAGTGCTACTTCAGGGGTATTAGGGTATCTGATCGGACTTTGTTCGGAAGAAGAGGGAAAAAGGGCCAAAATCTTCTGACCTCTCAGATTTGAAGACCAAACGAAGCCTTGTGGTTGTGGATTTGAATCGCCTTGAAATGGACCGGTTTACTGGGAACTGGAAGTCCGGCAAACCGGATTTAGAGATGGACGACTTTGTGCTAATGTCGAAGGGGTGTATAATTCGAGCCGAGCTTGGCAAAGCTTGAGCTTGAACACGATCGAGCTCGGCTTGAACAAGCTTGATTTAAGCTAATGTTTAGACTTGAGCTTGGCTTGAACAAACTTGATTGATTATTCAAGCTGAATCTATTTCGTTACCCTTAAGCATCTTAGCGGTTAGATTGTGTGTGTGTTTAGGCCTTAGGATGTTACATTATCACTTAACTAAAAAAAATTACATGATTTTATTGGTTCGATTATAAAGTGTCCTAGAAAATAAAATAAAAACTCTCACCACCAAACCAATCCTTACATTTAAGAAAAATGCTAAGTCTTGTTGCGGCTTAACTATATTAATTATCAAAATAATCATAATATTCGTGTCCACGGCCTCACCTCCGGAGACTCGAACTGAGTCCACTCCTATGAATTACCATTTCTTTTTGATAAATGTCGTTATCCTAAAGACTCAAACGTGCTGCATAGGAGTTTTTTGGCTCGAATTGCAGTGGGCGATCGATCGGCCAAACAGCAGCCGATCGATCGGTGGCTTTGGGCGATCAATCGGCTACTGACGCCCGATCGATCTATGGACGCTGATGGTTTCCGGGAAATTCCTAAATATCATTTTAGAGAGTTTTTTAGCTTTGGGAAACTTCTACTTGGGTAGAGTTTGTTTCCTCTTGTGTTTGAAGTCTCTTTTGGGCTATAAAAGAGAGACTTGGGATTAGGGTTTGTAAGGAGTCAAGTAAGGTTGTCATAGCTAGGGTTTGGGTTGAGAGAACAAGAAGATTTTGAGAGAGAGAGCATTGTGGGCTTTCCTTGGGGTTTTGATCTTCGTTGTGGGTTCTTCTCTTTTGTATTCTTTTCTTAGATTAGTGAAGATTTTGGTGTACTGTGACTGTAGATATAGACATTTAGGCCGAACCACGTAAATCTTGCTTTGTGGTGTGTTTTCTTGTTTGCTATATTTATTTTTCTCATTGTCGTTTATTCTATCCTAAGGGATTTCCGCACAACAAACTGGTATCAGAGCTATTGGTTTAGAATAACGACAAAAGCTTCGAGTTTCAAATTTGAAGTGGAGAAATTCGATGAAAGTAAAAACTTCGGGTTATGCCAAATAAAGGTTCGTGACTTGTTGATCCAACAAGGCTTGCACAAAGCTTTGAAGGGGAAGGATAAAATGCCTGAAAATCTAAAGGAAGAAGATTGGAAGAACTTTGATTTGAAGGCGATGAGTGTGATTCATCTATACTTAGCGGATGAGATTCTATACAACATTCTCGAAGAGGAGACAGCTTTAGGACTTTGGTTGAAGTTAGAGAGCCTCTACATGACAAAATCGCTCACTAACCGGTTATACTTGAAGCAAAAGTTGTTTACACTCAAGATGGTAGAAGGTACGAAAAATTCCGATCATCTTAATGAATTTAATAAGATTGTTGCTGAATTAAAAAGTATTGGTGTAAAACATGATGAAGATGATAAAGCCTTACTTCTTGTTACTTCTCTACCTCCTTCATTTAAACACCTTTGTACGACGTTGATCTATGCAAAGGAGAATATCAATTTGGAAAATGTTATTGATGTTCTTCTTTCTAAAGAGTTAAGAAAAAGTGCACAAAGTACTGAAAGTTATTAACAAACTTTACTAATAGAGGTGAAGAAAAATAGTAACGGGTCTAAAAATGGGTCTAGATTATACAAGAATGTTGAGTGCTATTACTGTCATAAGAAATGGCATATAGCCAGATATTGTCGATTAAAGAAGAGTGAGGAGGAGGAGGAGGAAAGAAAATCCTCCAGTACAGTTAATGTGGCTAATGAAGACTCTAAGGATCCGGATGATGATCTCATGGTCCTTTCGGTTACTACAAAAAATGGTTGGTCAAATGACAAGTGAATTCTTGATTCTGGTTATTCCCATCATGTATGTCCAAATAGAGACTGGTTTTCTACCTACAATAAGGTTGAGGGCCGCAGTGTTTTAATGGGTAATAATAATACACTCTGCAAGATTCTTAAGATAGGGACAATCAAAATAAGAATACACAATGGTGTAGTGAGGACATTGACGGGAGTAAAACATGTTCCAGATCTGAAGAAAAATCTGATCTCTTTGAGCTTTTTAGACTCTCGGGGGTGCAGATTCTATGCACAAGGTGGAGTGTAAAAGGTTCGAAAGAGAGCCTCGATTTTGATGACTGACAAGAGAAGAAGGAACTTGTATGTGTTGCAAGGAAACACAGTTTTTGGTGGAGCATCTAAAGTGAAGAAAGCTCTACCGCTATTCCTAATTCTAGTCCGGTAAAAGAGGCGCGAGTTTTGGCAAACAATGAGGGTTTGCAGTTGAAGATGAAGGTTGCTGAATATATGACATTCAGTTTTGATGATGACCTACAGGTGGAGTCGGGGACTCCACATTTTTCGTAATAAGGTGAAAGAGTTTGGGTGGAGAAGTCTAAAATATTGATTAGACTTACTTTAAGTTCGGCGAGGTGAAGCATTGCATTCAATTTGGATTATGTTGGTGAAAGCGAAATGACACATCAAAGGGTGTTCGCGGGATTCTCGCCAAGGTGGAGATTTGTGAGTTTTTTGGCTCGAATTACAGTGGACGATCGATCGGCCAAACAATGGGTGATCGATCGGTGGCTTTGGGTGATCAATCGGCCACTGATGGTCGATCGATTGATGGATGCTAATGGTTTCCGGGAAATTCCTAAATATCATTCTAGAGAGTTTTTTAGCTTTGGAAAACTTCTATTTGGGTAGAGTTTGTTTCCTCTTGTGTTTGAGGTCTCTTTTGGGCTATAAAAGAGAGACTTGGGATTAGGGTTTGTAAGGAGTCAAGTAAGGTTGTCATAGCTAGGGTTTGGGTTAAGAGAACAAGAAGATTTTGAGAGAGAGGACATTGTGGGCTTTCCTTGGGGTTTTGATCTTCATTGTGGGTTCTTCTCTTTTGTATTCTTCTCTTGGATTAATGAAGATTTTGGTGTACTGTGACCGTGGATATAGGCATTTAGGCCGAACCATGTAAATCTTGCTTTGTGGTGTGTTTTCTTGTTTGCTATATTTATTTTTCTCATTGTTATTTATTCTATCCTAAGGGGTTTCCGCACAACAACCCTCACCCCATACAACCGATATTGAGGGGAGCCTAGGAATCGACCTCGAGACCTCTGGGTTTACGGTTTGTCCTTCGGCCATTGGGCTACACCCCAAGGGTTCCTATTAGATACTCTTACCACCAGAGAAACAGATGTTTAGAATCACCCATCATTAGGGCCATTTTGGAAACGGAATTACTTGCTAGTTTGTTAAGAAATGAGTGTGATTGAACATTGAACATCGTATAGGAACCAACCAAATGGTTGGTTCTGAGTCCTGACTCATCTTCCTCCTCTGTTTCCTGATGTTTTATCCAGTCAGTCTCAGCACTCGGGCCCAATTCCCACAGAGAACTCGTTTGGAAACAATCAGCCAAAATCCATAAAAAATAATGTAATAATGATTGGTGGTGATAGTGGCAGTGGTGGTGGCCACGATGAATGGTGGTAGTAGTGCCTAAATTGCAAAGATATAATTGTTTATGAAAAAAATGTTTTTTCAGTAACAAAATCTTTTTTTAATTAAAAAAAAGGTATAATGGTAGAATTTGGTTGATTCCTAGCATTATTTTGATCCTGGTCAATCCAAACACATCCATGTTTTTCTAACTGGGAGTGTTGCAAAACAAGCTCTTATTTTCCCGAGCATTTTACAACAAAAAATCACTTGGTTCATATCAGACGTTTTACAAATAATTAGTTTCCATAAATTTTTAGTTCTGATTACAATCTTAAAAACAAGCATGTTTTTATTTTATGGTATATGCAGAAAACTCTGGCTCTGGTGACAGGAATGGCTATAATTGATAATAATAATAGAGCAATGCCGGGTCCACTTTCCATTTCACCAACTTTTCCTTTATATAGACAAAAAAAAAAGGTGAGGAGTGCTAGCCCCGGCCGCATTTACTCCAAATTTTTCCATAGACGCAAGATGGGTCTAACACTTGGAGATGTTTATTATTATAACAGTTTAAAAAATAGAAAGCAGAGAATGTTTGACATTTGTAGGGTCCCAGTTGCGTCTTTGGAAGATTTGTGACGGGCTATAGCAAAATCTAAAAAAAGTTGCTGTCATAATTTTTTTGTCTTCCGGTTTATAAAAATGGAAAGTGGATGGAAAGAAAATATACCTAACATTGCTCATAATGAATAATAACATATAACTCTAATGCCAGGATTTGAGAATTTAAAGATGATGATGCATTCTTTCATGATTCTTCATCTGATTCGCAAGCTTGGTGTTGACAAAACTATACATATTCCTCATCTAATAGCTTCCTTCAGTATTTCCCTAACAGTGTTAAAAGTGGGAGTTCTGGTTTCATTTTGCAAGTTTAGAGTCTTTAGACCCAGAAGTCTCAACAGAGGAAACAATTTGAAGTAGCTGCATCAATTAGCATCTGAAATAAGCATGGGATTGTCTTTCCACGTCTGACATGCCTCTGCTTTCTCTACTACTGCTATGCTGTCTAAACTAGGAAATCAAATATAAATTACCTACTGTTCCATAAATATGTACATATGAAAAAGAAAAGAAAGGAAAGGAAAGAAAACATTTTCCCTGCTACAAGGGATTCGATCGGCTGTAAATGGGGATTTTGCCTATTACAACCAGCAATAAGGCCGGGGCACCAAATGAGTGCTCAAGAGTAGAGTACAAAAGTTCAAGAGCAGTGAAGCAAAGAAAATCGAATAGGAGAGATGACAGAGTAGCTTGAATTTTATAATGAGAATGTGGATGAAAGGATTGATGCTGAATCACTAACCAGAGAAAAGGGAACTATTTAATTGATTTTGAAAAGCTCTTAAACGTCATTGGACTGTAGATTAAAAAAAGCAGTTAAAATGATTGATGATTGTGGAAATGATCAGCTAATGAGTAAATTATGCAAGGAATATCCACAACCCAAGTGGTTAGAGTTCAGTTTCCTCGAAATCTGACTACTAGATTCTTGGGAGTCCCTGACCCTCCCCTTCTCTGAGTAAGGAGTAACTTACAGTTCTATCATCCTCACCTCATTATATATATAAATAATATAAATAATTATTATTAATAATAATAAAAATATTATTATTATTATTTTAAGTATTCAAGCCGAGCTCGAGCCAAGCCAAGCCAAGCCCAACTCGAGCTTGAATCAATTCGAGTCGAGTCGAGTTTCGAGTCAGGCTTCTGAATTTGGGCCGAGCTTCAGGATGAGCTTTCAAGCTTGATTTCGGGCCAAGCCAGGCTTCAAGCCTAGAACAAACCCTTTCAGGTCGAGTCGGGCTTGACCAAGCCCAGAAAAGCCCGATCAGAATACAACTCTAGTGTGTGTGTGCATGAGTGCATGGGGTGTGTGTGTTTCCTTTGTCTTGCCTTCAGCTAACGTCTTGTGGTGTAGTTGAGTTAACCAAAAACAAAAAAAAATTTATTTAACCCAAATTTCTTAGCCAAAAAAAAAACTATTTAACTCCACTGAGAACCACACACACCTTAAGGTTAATATTTTTTTAAACATTTTGCTCGATATTAAAGACCAAGGATAAGAGAATCTTAACCACGGTTAATAGAGGGAATTTTTCTCAAAATACACCTGGGGTTTCTTGAGACCCCCAAAATACACCCTGGTTTTAAAAAGTTCCCTAAATGCACCTCTAAATCTTTTAAAGTCTATTATACCATTTTAAGTATATTTTCCAAATTCCTCAAACATATCTTAAGAGTTTCTTTCTCTCCACTGTCGTCTTCACCATTGCTCCCATCTCACTCCGGCGACACCACAATCTCACGCCGCCATCTCACTCAGCCGTCTATTGCCAACGTGTCTCGCCATCATCACCAACCATTGTTCTCGTGGTGGTAAGTTTTCTCACCACCGTAAATCCCTATTTTTTATTTTTTTTTGAAAAACAATCTAAATGTGTTTTTGGATCTTTATCTCAAGATGGTTTTTCTCACCTCAAAGTTCAATATTTTTTGTAATATGGGTTGTTTGATTTTTTTTTTTTTTAGGTTTTTTGATCTTCTAAAAGTGGTTTGATTTAGGTTTTAGGTTTCAAGTTTTAGGAGATTTTATTTCTAAGAACAAGCAATCTCTTTATGTTTTGATTTGTTTTTCGTTAAGAAGAAACTATCATTTCTTCGTGTTAAAAGTAAATTGTCATTTATCCATCATCTCATCTATGTATTGTGACTTTTAAATTTTAAATTTTTTGAGGGTTTTGTTTTAAAAAAATAAATGGTATGGTTGATCGTATTTTTCCATCATCTAGATCTTTTTTTCGAAACAAATTTACCGTTGATCGTAATTTTTCCTTTTGCGAATTTACGATTAATCGTGATTTTTCTCCAAATTCGCGATCGGATGAAATATAATTAATGATAATTGTTGATTATATATGGATATTGATCGTAACTTTAAGAAGAAACTAGTTTAGATCGTTATATTTCTTTAAGAAGAAACGATCTCTTCTTCGTGTTAAATTTGAAAATTTTTGGAGGTTTTGTTTTGAAAGATGGTATGGTAGGCTTGATCTTTTTTTAAAACAAATTTGTGGTTGTTCGTTATTTTCTCTAAACAAATTCACAAATTCACGATTGATCGTGATGTTTCCTAAAATTCACGATTGGATGAAGTATAATTAATGATCTAAAAATCATATTATTCTTTATTTTTCACTTTTTAATGTTTATTGATACATAAATGTTTTGGAAATGTCACGATCAATCGCGAATTGGTGGAAAACTTCAATCGCGAAATGGTAGACAAATCACGATCAACCGTAAAATATTCGCGATCAATCAATGGTAATAGGTGAACAATACTAACTTGTCACGATTAATCGTGATTTTGCATAAGGGAAAATAACGATCAACCGTAAATTTGTTTCGAAAAAAAGATCTAGATGATGGAAAAACACGATTAACCATACCGCTTATTCTTTTAAAACAAAACCCCCCCAAAAATTTAAAATTTAAAAGTCACAATACATAAATGAGATGATGAATAAACGGCAATCTACTTTTAACATAAAGAAATGATAGTTTCTTCTTAAAGAAAAACAAATCAAAATATAAAAAGATTGTTTCTTCTTAGAAATAAAATCTCCCAAAACTTGAAACCTAAAACCTAAATCAAACCACTTTTAGAAGATCCAAAAACTTTAAAAATAAAAAAAAATCAAACAATCTATATTACAAAAACTATTGAACTTTAGGGTGGGGAAAACCATCTTGAGATGAAGATCCAAAAACACATTTAGATTGTTTTTTTTTTTTTTAAAAGGGTTTACGGTGGTGAGAAAACTTACCACCACAAGAGCAATGGTTGGTGATGGCGGCGAGACATGGTGGCAATAGACGGCTGCATGAGACGGCTGGAGACGGCGGCGTGAAACTGTGGCATTGTCGAAGTGAGATGGGAGCAATGGTGAAGATGACAGTGGAGAGAGAGAAACCCTTGAGATATGATTAGGGAATTTGGAAAATAGACTTAAAATGGTATAATAAACTTTAAAAGATTTAGAGGTGTATTTAGGGAACTTTTTAAAACCGGGGTATATTTTGGGGGTCTCAAGAAACCCCATGTGTATTTTGGGAAAAATCCCTTAATAGAGATTAAATGGACCCGTGTTGACTTGTGGGAGCGATTGAAGTCTCCCTCAATTCAATCGTGATTGGCCGTGATTCAATCATGACTTAGTCATATCAAGATCGAACCACAGCCAATCGTGATTGAATTCAGGGAGAGTTCAATCGCTCCCAAAGGTCAACACGTATCTCTTTTAACCCCCTACTAATTGTGGTTAAGATTCTCTCACACCCTTAATATTCAATAATCTAACCTTAGTTTTTTGAAAAAAATATTAAACTCAAATTAAGAGTTTTTAACTCTTAGGGTTAAATTTTTTAAAATATTTTTTCAAAAAAAAAGCTAGATAGTTGAACACTAAGGGTTAAAGAATCTAAACCAATAGGGGTTAAAGGGTACATGTGTTATCCTATGGGAGCGATTGAACTCTCCCTGAATTCAATCTCAATAGGCTCCTAACAGCTTCGTACTCTTATTAATGAAATGACACGTTGTTATTACTCTTACAATTGATTAAAGAGCAATAGTTCGCTCCAGCGAGGAGGGAACTATTGCTCCTGGCTCTCATAGCTGCCCCTTCAACTACCATGAACTTGAGTTAATTTTTTTTAACTTGTAGTTAATTTTTTTTTTCTTCTAATAACTAATTGTAGATTGATAAACCTTAGGGGTGAATGAATCTTAACCAGGGTTTAAAGGAGTTAAAAGAGGGACACGTGACATAAACAGGGAGCCGAGATGCCTCTCCTCGCATTACCAACCGAGGAGGTGATTACTTTCCTTCATTAAATTAACAATACTAAAGAATGATTAAATTGTTGCTTTTAATTAAAGATACTGTTGCTTCATTGGTGAGATTGAGAATTCTTTTTAATTTTTTAATTGATTTTCATTTTTAAAATACAAAATTTATGACAATAAACTTTTTTTTTTTGTACATGTCACACAGTTGGATCTTCAAAAACATAATACGAGAGGAAGATCGAATAACAAACTTGGTATTAACTATTTAAGTACAAACATTTGCTTTCGCCAAGTTCATGGTTACATATGTATTTTGAATTGGTCTATGGGTACTCCCAAATTCACTCTCAAAATGTAATGCTTTATTTCAAATAATTATGCGTCTAAGATTTAGATTTGATTCAACTTATTTGTCAATTTCGAAAATCACATCAACTTTAATATTAATTTTTTAATTAGTTGAGTTCAAGAGTCTGGGAGTATACTTGAGAGTTGAGAGTACCCAGATTTTTTCTTTTATAATTTATATACTTTTTTTGGTTAAAAGCTACACGCTAGGCACACATTTATGCCAACAAAACACCACAGAAAACTGACCCATAATTGACTCTCTCTATTTTTTTAGGAGGGAATGTAAGAAGGCAGTTGACACTCTTCCCGTGTCCTTACATGACATGACACGCTGAAATGATCGTACTTGTAACTTCTGGACACGGGATGTTTGAGTGATATGCGAGTCCGCGTTTAAGAAAGGATTATTTAGATAAAGTAGTATTATCTGTCTGTTTGCCTATGGGTGTAGTGTTGGATGATTGGGCCCAGCATTTTCACATGGTCCCACCAAGGTAGTTCTCTCACCAGTGACCTTTAACCGTCTGATCTATATAATGGGCCATTTTTCTGTATTTGAGATAGATGTGACCATTCTATATAATCGCCCATGTATCAAGTATCAATAGAGGTGATCATTGATACCAGCTTGGAAGTTTAAAACACAAACAAAGCTTATTATTTTCTCTCTTATATGATCTATCTGTAATGAGAAGTATGAATTTCTGAATAGAATTTCATGCGAACCAAAATCTGGGAGCATAGAAGCAGAATTTATCAGAAGAACCTCATTTTAAACATGTCTACATCCCCAAAATGTAAATATAGGAAAGCAGATAGCACTACTTTACCAGTACAGTTCCATGTCTTTTCCCTGTTCTTAACAAGCTATCCCATGCATGAAACATCAAAAGCAAAACTAACAGAGCCAAGGATGAATTGCCTATGGAACACCACGCAGCCAATTCCTCGATCCAACAGACGAGGTATGCACCAAAAACATGGTCCTCCACGCCTCTCATTGCCCAACGGGAACACGGTGCTGCATTCCATTACACATGAGCCCCCCACCGCCTCGCATATTTCCACCACTGTGGGGAGGGTAGCCCAAGAAACTGAGATCTGGTCGCCCAAAGATGTCATCACTGTTGGAGATGCTTGTGACTTCAGAGCACGACGTGGTGGAAGCACCCCCTTTGCTGGTTTCCAACTTATGAACTTCAAACTCTGATATATTTTTATTTCCACCTAGCTTTAGCTGAGCCGAGTCCGAGAAATCCTGGCCATCAGTGGTCGGAGAAGGCTTGGGTTCCTGGAGCTGCTTTGTGAGAAAGCGTCCACCAGATCCCCTAGGCCTCTTTATTGCGTGACGATGCCGTGACTCATGAAGGTATGGCTGTGAATTATTGAGAGCATGACTATTTAGAGGAGCAAGAGTTCAAATCAATGCCCACTACAATATAAGGCGGAGGGATCAGTGAATATATATACCTTTCGAGCTTTGCCAAATTTATTATGAGCCTCCAGCTTGGCACGATACTGTCTCCGTCGGAGGATTGCGCGGTACTGTCTTGCATTGACATAAATGGGTTCATCTTCTGCAAAATCAAGAGGCAGCGGGACTCGTAAAGGCGCCATCCCCGCCATTTGTGGTTGAATCTGGTTTAGTTCCAATAATAGATTACTCATAAGAGGAACAACAATCACAGTGCATCACAAAAAGAACAAGACTAGAAAATGACAGGCATCCTTGAGTAGTGAAGCATTTACAATAAAGTAGTTTAAATTCCATTGCAGGACGAAGTGATTTAAGGAGAAAAGGAACTCAGATTCTATATCAAGAAACAGACACTAGCAGTTCCTGCTGTTGAATACCCGTTCCCTTACTTTCAAATATTACAAACCAGATCCATTAACTAAGAATAGCCTAGATACTGCAATCCATGATGTTAGAATTTTGTGATGTACAAATATACTTTTTGATCACTTCTTTGACACAGTTCAAAAACCATGGCTTGTAGGATCCACTGGGTTGGGACCCACATAGCATTTAGTATCGAAGCTTGCAATCAATTGGATGTTTTCCTTACTGAAGAACCAAATGACATAATCAAATCTTATTCCATAATAATTAATTTGCATGGATGCTGCGGAAGGTAATACTTGGCAACAAAAGAATCTAGAATTGTATATGAAACAGAGAACTCCAGTGGCAAAGAGCATCACAAGTTGGGGAAAAGAAGAAAATATAAAAATAGCCAAAGTAGATGCATCAAGTAAACAACTTGAGAATGGCATAGGAATATTTATAGCTACTTCATGAACATTGAGGAATTATTATAGAACACCATATTATTTATTACACATTCACTTTAGAGGGCAGAATTTGCATGAATGCTCCAGAAGGTGTCAGTCTAGACTTTATAGTTTATACAAAATAGAAACTCAAGTAACACCGAAGCACCAGAAGTTGGTGGATAGCTGGGGACTAAAAGAAAAGTAGATGCGAGAAAAAGGCATATACTTAAGAACGGCAGATGAGACTTCTTTAAATCCCTTCTTGAAATATGCTGCATATCAGCATATGTATAGAGACTTCTTTAAAGCCCTTCTTGAACTATGCTGCATATGTATAGACCAATGTTATCAGAACCGGAGAGGTCATCGAACCAGTTGAGTGGCCGGTTCCCGGTTTGATCAGTTCGACTGGTCCGGTTCAACCGTGTCCTTTTTTTTATTTTTTATTTTTAAAATCAATTTTTACCCATATCTGACCAGTTCTGACCGGTTCTGACCACGGTTCCCGGTTCAACCGGTCGGTTCTCACTAAATAGCCCGGTTCTAAATGATGCCCAGTTCTGAGGGTTTTGGGAACTAGTTAGGGAACCCGTTCCCGGTTCTACCGGTTCAACCGGCCGGTCCGGTCCGGTTCTGACAACACTGGTATAGACTACATGATAGTCACTGCACAATCACTGTACTAAGTGGAGTTTCAGTAGCGGCAACTAAACTTTACAGGCAAGAAGAACATGCGAAGCTTGAAGCAAATACATCCATTATCAGCTCTCAAGTATATTTCTCACAATAACAGCCTGGAGTTTGCAAGGAAAGGAAAATTGACAAAAGAAGAAACAGTTGCGCTTATCTTGATTTTTATGACATGTTGGGATCAACTAAAAACTAACATACACAAATGACGCTATTAAAGGTACTGACTGTATCACACCCAGTTTATCAACTAAAATACAACTAACCTAGGTAAATATATATACAACTTGGTCCTCAGCCATAAACATGAGGTAGAACGGTGCATGGCAGAACCTGTATCACTGTTACTTCAAACGCAATCTACTAAATCATCCTGTCCTTCCTTGGTGAACGTGTTTTGTATTAGCCACAGCTCATACTTGATTTATATGCTAACAGCCTTATATTTATATATTGCTCGTTGCTTGATTTCAATAGAAACAGCATACCTTTGAATGAATATCATTTAAATCAAGAGAAAAAACAACAGTATACTGGAAAAAAAAGGCTATGAAGAAGAAGAAAAAAATGTAGTGTATCTGCAAACAAGAAGCAAAACAATTTCTCAGCAACGGAGATACATTTTCAAGATGGAAAGTGACCAATTTAAAATTTGAAATTTTAACTTGTCTTCGAAGCAAAAAAAGGAACTGTAACAAATAGACCAGAGTAAATCATGTGTAGTAAAATAACAGAACCTTACTAAAAGCTCCAAATAATAAGGAGATCAAGCCGGCAAATCGCATATGATGGTTATGAACAATAATTGAATGGTTCATTTTATTCAGAGTCTACTTCAGTAATTATGTAAGGGACATCACAAAACATACAACAAACAGACAAATCATGGTAAAAAAAAACTTCACACTTTCCATGACATGTGGATTAAGTTCATCAAATGGACTTCAGCTTTAGAATGAAGTCTTCATGAGGCAACCTCCTTCGCTTCAAACTGATGTTAGAAGATTTCAACAACCATATTCAAATTAAAGACAACAACTCGTCTCTAATCTCTACTGGATGAAAGAACTAGACAGCAAGGTTATAGCTGTAAATCAATGGGAAACAAAGAAAACATACTTGATAGAACTTACAATTGCCTGTGGTCCATAAGCAGCCAGCAACCCACCAAAATATGGATCAGCATAAGGGTATGGAATGCAATGCTGAAATGGGAAAGACGAGATGCATTAGACACACACCAACCCTCACAACCACCCACCCACAGACACAGCATGAACTTACCATTGATTGGCTATAATCAACTTGTGAAGGAGTGAAGAGAATATCAGGATTTCCCAGTGACAAAACTGATTTCGTCTGACCTTCCACATGCCTTCCATGAGTTCCATTGTATCCTTAGTAAGTGGAAGAACAACAATCAAATTAGATATGGGGGCCTAGCAACAGAGGATGCAATAAGTTACATTGAGAGGAAATTTTCAGATAATATTGTTGGCAGCCATTAAATAGCCAACAAGGATAAGTAATAATGTAATATATACCATCTCAATGCCGGCGGTGCATATGGGACTAAAAGTAATGGCGCCATAAAAGGTATATGAGGTGATTATTCCCATATCAAACCCTGGATTTGAGGTGGTATATAATAGTATGTATATATTTAGAAGTATCAATATAGTTTTGTATTTTCCACATTGCCAATTCTCCTCCTTATCATTTTTTTCCCGAATAGCAAGAATTGTATTTAACTATAAAGAAAAATGTACAAAGAGGAATTAGACTATTCCCTGTATAAGTTCTCAAAAATGGCTCAAGAGCCATCAAAAACAAAAGATTCCATCTGGATACAAAATCAAAAGTATTAACATCGCCAAGTTCACTAATAGCTGCCACCCAATGATGAAGGTCCCAACCAATAGAGGCGCACCTTGGGGTTGAGGTTATCCCATCAAAAGTCCTTTTGTTCCTCTCTCTCGAGATGACCCATGTTATCATGTAAAGCTCCATATCCCAAAAGGTATTTTCCCTGCTACAAGACTTAGTCTGGCCAGTTGAGAATCAAGTCACTGACTTCCCAATTTATCGGAAAGGACATCCAAAATGAGGAAAGGAAAAAACTCCATATATTCCAAACCACCAGGCAATGGAGGGAAAGGAAAAATGTCTCCTTATCATATTAAGTTACCACTGGGGATATGACACCACCGTCCTTTTGTTAAAGACTGAAGAACGCCATGACAGTAAGTCCTTTAGCTAAGAATGAATATTAAATTCCTTTGGGATGGAATCGAAGAACAATAGAAAATTTCATGACGGAAAATTTCTTTTACCATAGTTTTTCCAAAGGAAACAGTAAATAAGAAATGAAAGAAAATCATAGAACCATAACTTGTACCTTTGAAGTACCATGGATTCAGAGTTTTAGTACATAGTTCTTTGTTAGGCATACATGGGAAGTGCAATTACAAAAATAGGGGAGAGAATATATAATCATGGAATTAAAGTAAGTAATACCAGATTGTGATGAAATGCATTGATCGTGAGGGTTGGTTCCTCCCACAGTGGCCACTTCATGGTGAGATTGCCCAGTCGATTGAGTTGACGATGAGTCGTGATCTTGTAGTTGAAGCCCAAACTGCTGTGTGCTGCGAGAGTTTTGCGTTGGAGATTGCATGTTCAAACTTAAATTCTTGGATAGAGAAGTTTGTGGAATTTGTGATCCAATTGAATTCCACCACGATGGGCAACTAATAGCACATGGGGATGTTGAATGGACAAAACTTTGATCAGAATCTTTGTTGGACAAGTTTTGCATTCGTATAGCCATCTAGTTTATATCAATGTGTCTGACTTGTGAAGTTAAGTGCTCTAAATCTTTAATGATGGTTAGGAAGACCTTTGTGGCTTGCTTCAGGACTGGCTGCTCAAAAGAAAACCCAACAGTATGTAACCATCTGTATTATATCAAAATTTACGTGAAGCAACAAAGAATTACAATATTGAAATCAAAACATCACAAGTAAAAATAAATGGAAGGAGGGGAAACCAATATTTTCTAATCAGGACACCAAACATTTCTTTGATCTTGAACATTAAATTGAGCTACTATAATCGAATGGACTTTAATATACACTTCAACTCATGGAATTTAAAATCTCAAACCAGATTAATTGGCTTGAAAACAAAAGCCTGAAGAGAAAATTGAAGCAGCCAAGACCATCGCTACACCAAAAAAGCTAAACCGACATTTCCTTTCTAAGATATGTAAACACTAAACACCAAAATATAACGCGGGGCCAATATTTGAATGTGATGATACTGTTGTGTTCATTAATATATTCTACACATGAACAGGAGAAGACTACATGAATGACCAAAAAAGGGAGAAATAGTGAAAGTAATCTCCCTAAGGGCCCACAAAATTTAAATGATATGATCAACCTTCAAATGAGCAACAGACAGAAATATATACACTCTGTTACCATCTTTGCACAACTTATAAATGCAACTCAAGTGGTATTTGCAATAAAAAGGAAAAGAAAAGGCTTCCACTTAACATTTTGTGAAGCAAGCACTCTTTTCTTTGTCAAGAAGGAGACTGGTCAAAATCCAAGTTCCTCTCTCCTGAAAATAGAACCTAAGGAACAACCATAGTAACAAAGTTCTCCGTTTTATTTCAAAAAGTCACAAATAATTTGAGACTTTTTCGTCAAACGATAATTTTGTGAATCACGACTTCTCAGAAAAAAAAATACTATAAAAAAATCGTGATTTAAACACTTATTATTCACAACTTTTTGAAAAAGCCCCTCATAAATATCTAATGTAGGAAATATTTTTTTGGCAAATTTTCATAATTAGCAATCTGTTTTTATTTTTATTTTCATGATTTGCTCCCAAATTTTGCCCTGTTCCTTCAAATTATTCCCTAGCCAAATAATTCCTAAACTCCTGACTTGGTGGTTATGAAAACATAATTGTATTACTCTCAGCGAGGTAGTCAAATACTACAAACATTGGCAAACATCCAACGCTACTAGTGAGTCTCTTAGGGGTAACAATGGTTTCAAATAACTAATAATGTGTTATGAGCTTATCCATCTAAAGCTTCAAGCCTTCAATCCAAGTGTGGCATAGAAATCTTTTCAATTAACATCCTCTTCGTTTATCAGGTCTGACAGAGGTGGCAACCATAGTTCGAAAACTTGGCGAGTCAATCAAGTAACTTGGTCGAGTTACTCGACTTGACTGAATTTCGAGTCTCGAGTCGCCTCAAAACTCGAATGAGACACTTTTTGCCGTGTTACTCGGGTAACTCGGTTGAGTCGAGCCGATTTTTTCGATTCGCCATACTAGGTCGAGTCACATAAGGGTATTTTTTAAACCTAAACTCGAACGTCACACTGTTTTTGCATCATATTTTTTTGGGTCTACAAAGACAACCTACTATGGATTCTGTTAAACCTAGTTTTTAGGTTTGAGACAGTAAAACCAAGGTATTTTGAGTTATTTAACAAGGTTTTTCAAGTTATTACATATATATTTCGAGTTGGACCTAGTTGATTTTTTTTTGAGTTTTCCGAGTTACTCCACCCGGCTAACTTTCGAGTCGAGTCTAATTTCCAAGGTTTTGAACTATGGTGGCAACATCTAGTCAAGTTGAGGTCTTGTCCATTAGACAATTGCCTAATTCTTACCACCTTTCTTCTTCATCATGCGCTCATAATTGCACATGGGGCTACTTTTCAACCTGCTAAGGTTAAAGAGATAGGGACACAAGAATTTGAAAGGGTTTCCAGGGTACCCATACCCATGCCCACATCCAGATGAATAAAAGGAAAAGAGAGGGGCGAGATATTTCATATGGCTTTCCAAGGCCAGCTAAGAATGGCATTGGAGACTAGTCTGTCTCCATAATCTAACCTATTACCCTCAAGACCATATTTCCTATGAATAACCAACAAACCAAAGGCTATTAGACTTTCGGGGGAATCTGCACAACCATTTTTCAAAAGGGGCTATATTTTTCTCTTTAATCTTCCAAATGTTCAAAGCCCTTTTGGACTTCGGCTCCAATACCAAATCCAGTGATCCTTCTTTGTTCCTTGACTATTCCAAAGAAAGCTCCTTGGCGACTGATTGAGCTTTTTTAACAACTTTCTCCGGGGCTTTGAAGAGAGACATGTAATAGACTGCCAGATTTAATGAGGGTTACTCGGAAGGAAAGTTAGATTAGTTACATTTAGGGTTTAGATGAAGAGTTTTAGGTTTTAGGTTTAGGGTGAGAGAGGAGAAGAAGAGATTTGTGGGATATTACATCATTACATCATTACTAATTAATCTACTAGCACTATCAACATATGACAGTACACCTACATACTCTACCTCCCAAGGATATATAGTTACATTTCCATGCAGAAAATCTTTTCCCAAACTTCTCAACCACCAAATCCCAAAATTCAACAGACTTAAAGGTTAGATCCAAGAGGGAGGCCGAGGTATTTGAGGGGCAACTTACCACTCTACACTGCATAATCTTAGCATGAATACTCGTTTCATGATCTTCCATGCTAATCCATACCATGTAAAATTTTGCTTAAGTTAATCTCCAAACCAGGTATAAAATCGAAGCACTTCAAAATGTATAAAGATTAACTACTAACTCCAGTTGCCAACAAAAAAAAATCTCGAGTTCCACTTCACAAAATAAGATGGTATAATCAGCATATTGGAGATGAGTAATTTCCCCTCTTTTTCCTCCCACTTGAGAACCCTTCAAAAGGTTATGGGTTTCAGTAAAAGATATTAATCTACTTATCAGGTCCCACGCAATAGTAAACCGGAAGGGAAACAAAGATTCTCCTTGACAAATCCCTCTAAAGACTGTAAGCACTCTATTTTTGCACCCCCTATCCCTCTTCCCGCTTCTTCAAATGCTTCAAGGTTTACCCAAGGCCCAAGCCCATTTGACCAAACTTGTACCCAAACAACTCAATCAAGCTCAATTACTTAATTCTATTACCCAAGCCCAAGTAGTCAAGCCTAATTACCCAATTGTCTTAGCCAAAGCTCAATTGCTTTAGTGAAAGCCTAATTACCATAGCTCAAGCCCAATTGTCATAGCTAAAGTCCAATAACCATAACCCATGACCCATCTACTAACAACCCATGATCCATAAGATATAGTCCACATACCCACATTCATTCAACCCATGTCCAAAACCCATAAACCCAAGCCCACTTTCCTACAAAAGACCTTTTATTTTTTCTTCAAACCCCAAATAGCCTTATTTTTGTGTTTACACCCCTTTTTGACCACCCAATCATCTCTCACCAAGTACACACCTTTTTGACTAACCAATCACCTCTCTTACTCTCTTACACCTCTTACACTCATTCTTACACCTCTTACAAAACAATTAATTCTCTTACACTCCTTTTGACCACCCAATCACCTCTCATCAAGTACATACCTTTTTGATTATCCAATCACCAACCACATCAATTTTGACCAACCTCCCTTCTTCTGATCCAACCCTCTATTAATCACCAAATTGCCACAACCCTTTGAAACCTCTATAAATACAAGACCCTCACAAGCCATTTCTTCTACCTCCAAAATCCCAAGTGGAAACCCTAGCTCTTCCTCCTCTCACCCCTTTTATTTCTTTTTAGCCTTGAAGAAAGTTAGAAGAAACCAAGATTTAGAGTGTGTAGAGAATTCTAGGACTAAAAGCCTAGAGTTCTTCACTAACTTTCTTCCTTTGTGGACTCTAAAAACTCATCACCTCTTAGAGCATTGGAGAAGTAGTCTTGGAGGAGTAGGCACTCCTCCTTTTATTCTTTATCTTCTTCTTTACTTCATATATTTTTTTTTTATTTGTAGTCTTCTTCTAGAATAATTTGGGAAGACCTTTCTTTTCTCAAGTTTAGTTGGGTCTCTCTACACCAATCTAATGGTGTAGAGGGACCCCACCTCAAAAGAAATGAGATGTCTTATTTTTTTTCTTGTGTAAATATTTCTTTCTTTCATATATACCCACTAGTGTGGATATGGGTAGGCCCATAGAGAGTGGAAGCTAAAGCTATACCTCTCTTTTTATTTTATTTCTTCATTTCTATTCTAGTCCTTCTTCTAGAATCATTTGGGAAATTCATCATCACTCCAATTTTCATAGTTGAATCTCATTACATCATTCATAATGGTGTAAAGGGACTACATTAGAAAGGAGATGATGAGTTTTCATTTTCTTCACTTGTCACTTTTTTATTTTTTTATTTTTTCTTCATGTTCTATTTTGAATGGATAAATAATGACTTAAGGACTTAAAGACTTAAAGAGGACTTTATCCAAAATGCCTCATATCAAAGACAATGGTATTTGATTTATTATCAACACCAATCCAACAAAATAGGTGTTGGCAATAGACCATTTACTATTCCCAATACACACCCCTCTTTATGTCCTAAATATAATCTTTTAGCCTAACTTTTCCTTAGTCTTTCTCTTGAATTAAATTTGACTTTAGTTAAGTTTCCCAAAATCTCACCTATATGAAAATCCAAAAAAAAAGAACATGATAAAATCTCAAAATACCAAAAACATTATAAAATCTCAAAATACCAAAAAAATCTAAAAATACCAAAAACATGCTTGCTAGATCTTGGTTAGCCTACTCAACCATAGTTAACACCCTTCTAACCGTGATTAGACCTAGCCCTTGCACTTGACCGACCCGGTCAACTAAATCCTAGCCCCTAGGCTAGACCCTTGACCACCTTATGCACACACACGCACCCTTAGCCTTGGCACGGGCTCATGTGCCAGTACTATGCTCGGTCTGATCTCACCCTAATGTGAGTACGTAGGCAACCCAACCCGGGTTCGACCCTAACCCATCTAGCTTTCTTTCTTTCTTGGATTAGCATTTGATTAAACATTTAGACATTTTAATTAATATTGAGATTAAATTTGGCTTAAATTTAGGGAGTAGGTAACCATTGCAAAATGGGGGTCTTGGGGTGCCTAACACCTTCCCCGGGACTTAATCGAACCGCTTACCTTAACTCTAATAGACCATTTGCCTTATCCAAATCAATCCGGGATCTATCCCTAAGAATGAATAGGTGGCGACTCTTAGTCAAACCACAAATGTGAAAGTGGGTAGAAAAATTCATGCTCACAAAGACTATAAGAAGACTTTTAGGGAGACATTAACAAAAAAGAAAAGAAGAACGGTGATACACACACTTGAATCCAATTCTTCCATTTGTTACCAAAACCTTTCATATCCAGAGCATTATCAATGAAGTTCCAATCCACCAAATCATAGTTTATGGTTTGGTCATAAGTTAACTACCATGGTTTGGTGAAATCCACATTTAATGTTGTGTTGATTTATTAACACAATTAGAAAACAAGTTATTATTCCATGATGTATTAAATAAAATCATGAAAAATATCACATACGATCTTTAGCCACTTTTTCTGCCAAACTTTTTAGCACCTCCAATCATAGTGACAAAGACGGGGTTCAAGAATAATTGGCATGGATCAAGTTCGGAAAAAATAATCGGAAAAATTCGGGAAAAAAATAATTATTATTATAAAAATATACAGAACAATTTGATTAAAATATATACAAAATAAGTTTTTTTTAAAAATAATGCGTAAAAAAACGCGAATAATTCGTAAAAATTGCATTTTTTTTTTAAACGCGATTTAAACTCCGAATACTTCGGCAACCCAAAAATTCGCGAATATTTGAAAAAAAACGGCTTTTTTGTTACTTGGCCTCCAATACATAGATCCAACACTCAGTTTGGTGAGTAAGGATTCAGTTCATCTGTTCATGAAAATATTATGACAAGAGACCAAAACTAATCAACCAACTACCATTTGAGCAAAACAAAATGCAGAAATTTGACAAGTCAATTGTTTATTGCAGTGAAAAGATCTATTTTAAGATTCATTTGAAGCTTCACAACCAATAGCAAATAAGAATCTTAGAACCTTCTCAAGAGATACCTCACCACCACCATACTGAGAAACTAATTACAACATGACAATTCAATAGAAAGGAGAAACCTGATTGCCTAGAACTCCCAGAATGCCTTGAGGTTCTATTACTCAAAAAATATTATTCTTAAATGCATCACTGTCCTCCATTTTGCTCCTACATCCATCCACCAGATACCTCGCCACATGCACCTTAGAAATTGACTAAGACATGACAACTAATTATCAAGGAGAGACCTGATTGCTTTGTCACAAACTCAGAACCTGACAACTCCCAAAGAATGCCCTGAATATCCATTAGTCACAAAAGTTAGAATGTGTTACTGCCCTCCATTTTGCTCCTAGATACAACCACATATTGCAAGCCCAATTGAATTTTCCAAATTAGATACCATAACCATACTTTGCATTTTGAACTATAAAGTTTTGTGTTATGCGACGACCCTACAGAAAATTAGAAATAGAAAATCTGCATGCTTCAACCACCGCATCAAGAATTCATTTGTTTACACCACAGTGCCATGTGAATTGCTTTGCACAGGTTGTGCAAAAAATCACATTGAAACAATTAGGGAATTCAGGTCATTGCATTGGAATTAAAATATATATATATATACAAAAGATGGCAAGAAATAAAGGAAATGAACTGTACTAAAGATTCCTCGATTCTCTTCTTATGAAATGACCAAAGTAAATACTTAGTCATCAAGACAAAGGGGTAAAATGCTTTGGTGAATATTACCAAGTTCATAGGGACTATGAACTCACACACATACACGCACGCACCTATGTATATAATAATGTTTCTAAGATTAGAAATATTTTGCTAATTATCAGGGGCTAGTAATAAAATTTCACCCATTACTGCAACAATTTCAACAACACGATCTCTACAGGACTTCCAATGACCAATCGCCAAAACATAGTTAAAAGGGAAACCTTATCAATTTAGCTTTAGCACTAATCATGGACTTCTAGAGATCAACAGTAGAAGAATAGCAAACAAGCACAGCAACACAAAGTCCTAAGGAATGGGAAGAGAATCAACTCATCATGGCAGTGTTGTACCTAAAGACAAATTTCACTACCTTAGCATGAGCAGTGCCTTCTGACTAGACAGTAACACTCATCTGGACTGTGGAGAAGGTTTTTATTGAGTTCTCTTTCGGTTAATTATATTACAAGTGGAGGTTCTATTGTATTCTCCTTGAGTTAAACACACGCTTGAGTGTACTTCCTCGTGTGGCTTATAGCCCTTGGCCAGATCATAACACGAGGATGTTCAGAATATAGAAATATTAACATACAGGGAAGATTATTAATGTGGAACTCTCTGTTTCATGGAGACCAAAATCAAAGCCAGTCTGGCTTTGGTAAATCAGTTTTTAGTAAGTGGATGAAGCATGTTAGGCTCAACTAACGATCTATAACAAAGTAATGAGAATATTACTTGAACAATATCTCTCCCTCAAAACTTCATAGACTAGGCGGGCTGCCAGTAAATTACTGATTTAGAAGTTCAACTTCTTTCACAAACAATCCACAACTATGTTCACTGACTTTAATGACCCTATACCCAACATTATTTTCAACATAGATTTCTCCATTTCATGGTTCAGTAGAGGAAAGTGAATTAGAAGCCATGGATAGAAAGCATAAATCTCAGTCACTGTGCTTTAGATATTCACTCCCCTCAATTCTAGATTCTGACTTCAGAAACAAAACAACACCTACGAGACGATTCCAATAGATATTTGACTTCTAATATCAGGTAAGGCATCCACACTGTTTAAAACATGTCAAAACAATGTAACAGAGTTCATAAACTATAAAGATTAGTTCAATATTAACTTTGCCCAGTTAATGACGAGATACAGTGATTCTAGAGGTCGAAGTTTTTCTAATATACACAAAGAAAACATGCAATAACCAAAACCAGGAACCCCAGAAGGAACAAATGCAAGAACAAGTAAATCAACTAAAAGATTAATCAAGCAGGACAGCCAAGACCAGTCACAGAAGACCCACCAAATGAATCAAAATACACAAATATCATGCTCAATGATACACCCAACCGATCCTCAGAACAGAAACACAGAAAACTCGATCAATAGTGGATTATCGAGACCGAAATGAGCAAAACTACAGGGATCATCCATCAAATAAATAAATGAATATTTTTATTTAAAAAAAAAAAAAAGATAAATCCTCTGATGACAGGAGAAATGAAAACACCCCTCCAATCCAATCCATACCTGAAATAGAAATTCTTTGATACATATATGAAAACCCAATAAGTATAACCTCGAAAAACAGAGATACCCAAAACAAACTAAGAATCTAAAACAAACGACTCTTACCCAGAACTACTTTCCCCATCTTTAACAACAACGACAACATGAAGATGATCTCAAACTCAATATGCATTCCAAAAGACAACAACCCATTAATAAACACACTACTTAGATACTGAGTCTCGCTACTTAAACTATAAAAGGAGGGAAAACATAATGAAGAGAAAAAAAAAGTAGTTTAGATGTCCATATCTTTCTGTTTAGAGAAGTAAAAGCAAATGAAAGCAGTACAAAAGGTGGAGACATGATAAGAAGAGATGGAAGAAGAGAAAGGAGGAGATACCTTTGGGATATGGTAAAGTGAAGAGAATGGATTTGGGCATGTCTCTCTCTCAGTCTCTTCTTGGCTTTGCTGCTAACTGCTAAGACCCTGATATATCTTTCTAAAACAACGAACCCATTGCCTTTTACACAGCAACCCAAAAACACAGCCGTACCACCAGCTTCCTTTGTTTTCTAATGTGGATTTACTACCAGCTTCCTTTGCGTTAACACTCAACTCCTCTCAGCCGCCCTAACTTTCTCTCTCCTTAATTAAATAAACTATTAATGACACCTCTTCATTACTTTTATTTACGAAAAGACCATGATACACGATAACAATCGTGGTTGAACTCAGCCAGACTTCAATCGCACCCACAGCTCAACATGTGTTCCTGTTAATCTTTATTAAATATGGTTAAGATTCACTAATCTTTATGATTTAATAATTTAACCTTAGTTTTTGAAAAAAATATTAACCTTAAGGATAAAAGTTTTTAACCAGAGTTAAATATTTTTTTTCAAAAACCAAGGTTAGATTATTGAGCCCAAAGGAATGGTGAATTTTAACCACAATTAATAAGGGTTACAGACACGTGTTAAGTTGTAGGTATGATTGAACTCTACCTCAATTCATTCGTGATTGGCTATGAATCGATCTCATGATACACAAGTCGTGCTAGCCCTACTCTCACACATGAGATCGGATCAACAGGTGTCCCTTTTACCCCTTATGAATAAAAATCTTTTAAAAATTAAGGTTAGATTATTTAATCGTAAGGGTTAATGAATCTTAACCACAATTAAAAATGGCACATTGCTATGTAATGCATTTGTTGATTCAAAACGTCAATTTAAGATTGAGCAGTAATAGGTGTACTTGGGAAATAAATTGTAAAATTCAAAATTAGACTTCATTGGTGGGTATTTAAGAAGGAGGCATAGACCAATAAGGTCCAACTTTGGATTTTAAAATCCATCTCCCAGGTACGTTAACTATTTCCCTTTAGAATCTGGTCAATTGTATAATTGCACTCTAAATAATTGGATAAAGCATTAAAGAAGAAAAAGACCCACCTCGGAAGTAACATCGTAGTACTCTCCTGGAGACGCTATCAAAAACATTGATCACCAGAGTGGCCATTTATGGTTTTATGTGATTCTTAAGGGATTAAGGGATAATTTAGTTATTTACCCAATGTCTGGTTGCCTGTCGAGAAAATAAATAAAAACATGAAAAAGAAAAAAAAAAAATAGAATAAAACACAATTAAATATTGAGGCGTGCTAGCCCTACTCTCGGTCAAACTCTAATCTCAGCCTCCACCATATCAAGGAAGAATGAACTGTCATCCTATGCCTACTCATGTAACGGAAGATTTCAATTGATGACAGTTGATATGCCAAGATTATTGCAAGCTAGAATCAAGGATTGATTTTGTATTTATTTTCTTTACATTCTTTCCATACATAGTTACGGTTTCACATTGTATACCTTCCATACTTAATGACTCTGTTTTTGTATATAAACCAGTTTTGACAATTGAATAAGATTGTACAAAATTCAAAGCAGTGCTTATTATCTTTTACACCAATCATCTATCTATTATCAAATCAGATATGGTGGTTAAAGCACTATCTCTCATTAATATTAGACAAGTGGTTGGTAGAAGCTAAGAGCAGAGTTTGACTGAAAATAAGATTAGCATTCCTCTTAAATATTATATTAGAAATCTAAATTATTATTTTTTTCCATGTTTTCACCTATTTTATCAGCAATCAAACATCAAACATAGTATTAATGTATCAAACATAGTATTAATGTGTCACACTCATACTAGTTTGTTCTGTTTCTTAGTTTACCGAGTTTTGTTATGCCCAAGTAGGCTGCAGACGGCAACGACAATCAAGTGAACTTGACCCAACAACGCTCTTTAATATCAAAACAGCTCGTTTAAAAGACGAAATTGCCACAACCAATTAGAATAATTCATAGTTGGATTAGGTCTCCTTACTAAGCACCACCTCCGGGGCAGAGCCACATTGGTTCTAGTAGAAAAAAATAAATTCCTAAAGCATTTTTAGGAGTGCAGCCTACGAAAGGGGCGGAGACAGAGAGCTCCCCCCCCCCCCCCCCAAACTTTAGAGAAAAAATATAGTCTTTACAAACGGACACGTGATAGTGTCCTGGCTTCGCCCTTGGTTTTTATAGCTTGTAGTTCAAGGGGTGTGCGTACCTGTGATAGTGTCTGTTTTGTTTAACTCTAACCAAAAAAGAGAGATTAAAATAATCATTTTTTTAATCACATAAGGCATTTCTTAAAACTCTCGGAACTGTTTATAAAGATAAGCATTAGGCATGGTGATATCATTAACTTTTTTTTTTTTTGGAAGGGGTGATATCATTACTTTATATTGTATCCATCAATAAAAGAATAAAATTGATTAAAACAAATTGCCAAATCTCCCACACACATTACTATAATACTCAGAGTTAGCACCCTAACTAGGGCTCCAATCTACTCACTTTACGCCTACTTTAGTTAGATGCAATTAATTAACATGTCATGAAAAAAAGTTTTAATGCAAGCCTAGTATAAATTAATCGTTTGGATAAGACTTACACTTATTTAGCCATTTTATCTAATCGATGCTTAACAACAAAAAATTTGACATTACATTGTTGTTTGTTCTTATTGTTTTAGCATTGTTTGGTCGTCACTTCGTTTATTAATAGGCAAGTGTTAGTTATGAATAGTGGGATTATAAAAGCTTATTAAAAATGATAACATAGTTGAAATTAAGGTTTTTAATTTCGAAATTTGTGACGATTTCGGCCAGTCAACCCGAAACCGAAATCCCGAAAATATGCAAGATTTCGATGAAATTTCGAAATCCGAAATATTAATATTTTATAAAGTATATATATATATATATTATTAATATATATGTTAATAATAATATTTTATCAAAATTTTATATATTTATATAAATATTATTATTTTATTTTGAAAATTAATATATAAAATTTTGAAATTTCACGAAATTTCAGTAAAAATTTTAGAATTTTAATTAAAAAAAACCTATTTAAAAATTAAAAAAATCAAATTTCGCCGAAATTATGAAATCTTCAAAATCCGAACTTTGACCTGAAATTTCGACTAAAATCGATTTACGAAATAAATTCAGTTTCGATGACGTTGGGGTTGACCCAAACCGAAATTTCAAACCTGGGTTGAAATGATCAACTCCTACCACGTTTGCATTAGAATGGTAAGCTGTCTCAAACAACGTTAATAAGGATCATGTATAATATGCTTGCCACGTGAGGCAAGCAATGTGGTCCATAATCTAATAGGTCCCCCCACCACACATGGTTAATTATTAAGACCATTGGGACCACTATGTCATTTTCACCATTGTACGAATTATCAAACTTTTTTTTTTTTTATGGTCACTTACGAATTATCAAACTAACTCAAATTTAAGGATACTATATTCATTAAATACAAAAAAAAATAAATAAATTGCTGTTTGATTTTTCTTATACTTTTTGACTCTTCTATTTAATGAAGGGTGGTGCTATGGGCACCTCAAAATTTGATGAGTTTATACCATAAGTGAAAAAATCACCCTATAAGACCATAATACCCTTCTTTTTCATCCTCTCCTCTTTGTTCTTGTCTCCTGGCAAATCTGGCAGCGCCCTCTCTGCCTCATCTTCTCTTAAAATCCAAGCTTCTTTTTATTTTTAAGGAAATAGTCAATGTACCCATGAAATCCATTTCCAAACCTAAGACACCGTCTCATTGGTGGATGTCTCCCTCTTAAAAGTGGTGAGTATTTAAGAGGGGGGCATCCATCAATGAGGCGGTGCCTTAGGTTTAGAAATGAATTTCATGGGTACACCTGTCACTACTCTTATTTTTAATTATTTAAAATTTTAAAAAGAATTTAATATTGATGATCTTTCCACCACCGAGCAACCAGCAGCTTGTCCAGAAAGACTGCACGCGCTGCAAGTTTGTGTGATGGGCACCGGAAGATCAAGGGTAAGGATCCAATACAACATTTATCTCCATGTTGAAGAAGGTAAGGTTCTTGTATTAAGTATGTTAAACTGAGTTCACGATTGGAGAACTTAGTGAGTCACAACCCTAAATCCAACTGATCGGACAACTTGATCCTTCAGTTCTAACATTGAGTGGTTCATGAACCATGACTGAACATCAAACCAGTATCATTTGGCTAAACAAGCAGGGTGGCACATATCCGGACCGTACTTTCCCCTTAATAATTTTCGAAAGGTTGCACGGGTTATATATCAGCTAGCCAGAGTTTCCAATGCGTGGGCCTTTGATTAAGGCTCTCCACTGCCAAGCGATGCCACAGACCATGTGTACAATACTGGAGCCGGTGAATTAAAAAAAAAAGGATTTTTAGGTAAGGAAGGACTGCCCCCATCATCGTTGCACCGGAATGAGTGAGAAGGTAAGTGATGTGGTTGATGCCTTTGGTAAGGAGGTAGAACTTAGAAAGTTAGAAGGGTATTTTGGACTTATATGGTGTTTGTTTTTACTCAATGGTATACCTATCATATATGTTGGAGTGCGCCTAACACCATCCTTAATGAATTGTCTCTTATAAAAATTTTAAAATATCATTATATTTAATAAAATGATATTCAATACCTAGGGTAAAAAAAGATATGGTGAAGGTTACCAAGTTTATTAGTCTTGGTGAAGAGTAACATTCCTCATATATGTTTGTGTGTGAGAGAGAATTATGCTCATTTTTTAAAATGAAAAACGGTACTTAGAACAATTCTTGGATGGCGTTAAAATGCAATAATAATGATTTTGTGCCAATAGTTTTTTTTTTTTTTTTTTGTAGTGTACATTATATCATTTATCTAGGGTCAATAGGTTAGGAATTGGGTTAACATGATGGTGGGGCTTTCAGTTGTTATACTTCAAAGACTCGAACCAAGTCCACCCCTTATGGGGATACATGGATACATGAACTGCCACCGGAGCAAATGGTTGAATTTGTGCCAATAGTTAAAGTATTGTACTTAATTTTGTGTTTTGCTTTGATTTAGATGCCATACCAACTTCTCAACCCTCACATAGACATATACTAACATTTTAGATGATCAACATCATTAGAGTTTGAACACCTTTATTTAGGTTTTTAGTATCAGGTCATTTTCAAACATTTTCATATTTTAATTCAATATGTAAATACATCATATTTAACTGGCAGACCGCTCTTAGGGAGGGTCAAAAGATATAGAAGTAACTTAGTTATAGCATATTTTAACACATTGTTTATGAAAGGGGTTTTAGCACGTCAGTTTTTAACGTATTTTTTAATACCCTAATATGAAAAAAATTGTTGATGGAAAAATTAATAGTCATGCAAAGTTACCTCATTCATTGTTTCCCTAGCTAGCAAAATGACCGAACTAACCCAATATTTGTAACTGACCCCAAAATCCCACAAGGTTAAAATAGGACTTTGGAATCGCCACATTACTTATACCTGCTTAAAACCATGCATACAAGGCTATTACACGAGTCTTCAAAAATGAGAGTAATAAAATTTCCGATATATAAACTATAATCAAATAGCAAAAGTCTACGGTAAACATATACAACTCACTCTAAAACCAAAGAGTCTGATACACAACCATAAAAGTCTACTGAGCAACATCCTCTAAAAGTCAATTACAAAACTCTCTCAATGAAAAGAAATGTAAACTAAGAGGTGTAGCCGCCCAAGTCTCCGGCCCCCTCCTCAGAAGGCTCACCTTCACCTCCTTCCTCGAGGTAAGTCTCCTCAACCCACGGCTCCGCCGTGTACTCCTGCTCTATACCTGCCAAGACAAAGTCCGGCTGAGTACAAAGGTACTCAGTGTATATAAAATCCAACCAACAATAATAATATAGCTGCACTTAGTTAGAAACATATCCAATAACATAATAACATAATCAGAGTGCGGAAGAACGTGTGCGCATATACATCATATCATCACCTTGACTCGTGTACTTGTGAGAATCTTAGACTTGGAAGACAATACACTTATGAGTTGCTTATGCTTATGAGACCACGTGCTTGTGAGATGCTTATGCGTATGCACTTATTCAGATCATACAGTAATGAGACATGCCGTTCTTGGCGGATACGGACCATGCCTTAGAAATCATGTGGTTGACATGCCGTTCTTGGAGGATACGGACCATGTCATGCTTATGCTTATTCAGAATGTCATACATATGTCATGTTCATGCTTGTAGTCCACCTGTGTGACTTGTGAGACTCTTATCTTCGCATACACGTGCTTGTGTGCTTAAGTGTCGAAATTAATATTCGAGTTGGTAATTGCTTAGGTTCCGATCTCCCACCATGGAAACTCCACTATATGTCCCATACCAAATAGTTAGAGAATTCCCGGTTTGAGAGATGTTCCTCTAAGTTCTTACTTTCCCGACTATCAATTTTCATACAAATAATTAGACATACTTAACCAACAATTCACATATACATATCTTATCATAATTCATATCGCAATTCATAATCAATTTACCACCATTTCATAAGAATATAATAGCATTTATCCTTTCAAGCATTTTCACAAACACCTTGTGTACGCATAATATGAATCCATTTCTCCTCTATATTTTCAAGCATTCATCAAACCATAATTCATCCATACAATCAATTCACTATTCACATCCACATATTAATCCCATCCTCCATACATTTCCCATCCTCCATACATTCTATCTACATTTAATCCACATATCCATCCATAATTAGCTTGCTTCTTAGAAAATTAGGGAAAATGCATCAAACATCTATTTCTACCATTCCTATCATCTTAACATTCACAAAACCTTAAAATAAAGTTGATTAGGATAGTATATCGACCTTAGGAATCCTTCTCTTGGATTCAAAACGCTCCCGAGACGATTTGGAGAAGCTTTGAGGACGATCTCTAAGCTTTCTTCTCAATCTTCTACCAATCTCCTTCCTCTCCAAGCAACCCTCTCTCAAAACCCTAGGGTTTCTCCCCCTTTTTGCCAAATTAGGTTAGAACTAGGTGGAGTATTTTAATATTTCAAGTAGGACCCCCTATTTATAGCCTCAAGGTCTGAGAACAAAAAGACCAAAAAGCTCTTACTAAAAATCAACAAAAATGCTCGAAGGACAGAGCGATCGGTGGTTATGACCGATCGATCGGTTCTCAACCGAGCGATCGGTGCTCTTGACCGGGCGATCGGTCAAGAAAGCACTCTCTGAAAAATTTCCCCATACAAAATTTTGGACCAGTCGATAGATACCGATTGATCGATTTTGGACCGATCGATCGCTGGTTCTGATCGAGCGATCGGTTCCTGCAGGTTTTGACTCCTTTTACTGTTTTGGCCATAACTTTTTACTCGTTCATCGGATTTTGACGATTCAACTTGCGTTGGATTCGTCTTTCGAAAACGAACATTTCTGACGTTTTAAAATTTCTAAATTCCACTTAATTAATAGACTAAATTGTCTCCAAAGTTGACTGATCTGTAATTCCATTAGACAAAACTCACTGTTGACTTGGCTTAAACTCAAAATAAGGAAAAACATTAAACATGAACTTCGAAGAGGGTTCCAACACATTTCTAATGGTTCAAGAATCACTCAATTCCAGTAAACGGTGCCAAAACTAGAGCTTCCTAAAGTTTAGGGTGTGATATGACATCCCTCCGCTACAAGTTGATTAAGCCTAGTTTACATCACCATAATTAGATATAAATACATACACTTTAACACCTTATAAAGACTAAAATACCCTTAATGCAATGTACTAAAAACATGAAAAAGATTCGGGTCTCTACAATATTAAAGAGAAAATTCGACAATTTTGCTAACATTATTCATTCAAATTTTAACAGAGACAATGATTGATTGTATTTGTGCATGACTTGATTATGAGATTTTTTGTAAACCTTTTCCATCCTAATACATATTTGCAAAACAGGCTAAACCCTAACTTGCTATTTATTTACTTTCATATCATTACTAATAATTATTTTAAATTATCAATGACATTTCATTATCTTGTTTTGCTTTAATGTCTGGTTTTTTTTGTTGCACAAATTAAAGTTGAGAATTCAAAATTCATAGGAATTGTCAATTTTCATGTTGTTATTTTGCTTCTCATTTATAGAGATTACAATTTCAGCGAGACTTCAAAAGCCACAAATTGAAGGATTTCAAGTCTCACAAAAAATCTAAAGACTTTGAAGGTAGAAACATTGTTTTCATCCAAATCTTGCACCCAAATTAAAATTTTTTAAAAAAATTCTCAAATGATGAGACTTACAAAATTTGACACTAAAGTCTAAAGACTTGCAAAGTGTCAAGGTTTGTAATTCTAGCATATGAATGTAGAAGTTTATTTTAGTCAACCCTCAAATCAATTCGAACAGGGTTAAGTTATTTTAATTTACACGCAAACCAATGCCTAAACTTGATGGACTCTTCTTAACTTCCTTATTTCGTCATTTTCCAAAGAGAAATGCTATGGTGGCATAAGACTGTTCCTAATGAGACGCGATATTAGGACCTCAAAAATTTTGGAATGCCTTCAAATGTCACCTACTTATTTGACTGATACAAAAAAACTTCCAAATTATTTTATTTTAGTAAAACTATTTTTTTTTTTTTTTTAATGATTCAATCAGATATACAATTCTAATGACTAAAGTAGAATCACGTAAAGCAAATTATTTTTGAGGAAGGAAAACTATTTTACCAGATAAACAAGTAAAGGTGTAACCGAGTCAAGTAATAGGGTGTTCAAGCCCAGTTCATTAAGTTATAATGATGCTCTAGCTCGACTGAAATGTCATTATTCTTGTTAGAGCTCAACTCGTGAACGAAACATTCAGCAAGCTAACATTTCTATATTTTATAAGACTTTTAACCCCTTGATATTATATCTCATTGAAAATAATCTCAACTTTCACGTGACTTTAGGGTCACGATAGTATTGTGGTAATTATCTTTTATAAAGAGGAATAATCCACTCTTCATACCGAGGTGTGGAGTGAGGCATCTTGCACTCACAAAGCTCCTTTAATTGTCCACGAAATTTAATTAAGAAGTTTTAACCAGCGTTACCAAGTTCGCTACATGTTATAGCGAACCGTGAACCGAGCGAACCCGAACTGATTCATGATTCGATTCAGTTCGGTTTGGTTTGTGAAATTGAGCAAACCACATAGTGGTATCAAAACAATCCTTGTTTATCAATTTTTTTTATTCAAATTCACTTATATTTTTCATTAGATTCGGTAAATTTATTCACAAGCCATTCATAAAAAGACTTTTTTTTTTAAATTAAAAAAAAAGTGTTTGTAATATATTGTTTACATGCTTAAAAATATATATTTTTATAATATAACATAAAATATATATTTTATTTTACATGCTTAAGTAACGAACCAAACTAAAGAACCTAAGCAAACCAAAAAACGAATTATCTCATCCTACCCCTAGTGAATCGGGTTCACTCTAGAGTGACGAACTGCGAACTGCGAACCACGAACCCGAATTCGAACCGAGCGAACCGACGAACCAGGTAACATTGGTTTTAACCCTTGTGGACCAAAGTTAAAATATTTAACTTTAAAGACTAGTAAATACTAACTACAATTAAAAAAAGACAGCCTCACTGCGCTGCTCCTACGATTATTTTCCTTTCTAAAACCATAGAAAAGGATTATCTTGGGCTATTGGAAAAGTGACATGCTTAACTTAAAGCCGCTTTTGACTATGTAATCAATGTGAAGTCTTCATTGATTCATGCACCCTTTTTTACCACACATTAATTATGGTTAGGATCCACTCACTCCTAAGATTAGGCATATAAAACCATAGAAAAGGATAATTGTGGGATATTGGAAAAGTGAAATTCTTAACTTAATGTCGCATTTGACTATGTAGTCAAATGTGAAGTCTTCACTGGTTCATGCCCCCCTTTTTATCACACATTAATTATGGTTCAGATTAACTCACTCTTAGGGTTAGACAAATTTAACCTATGTTTTTAAAAAGAAAAAGAAAAAAATATGGATTTTAATTTTTTTTTAAACTTAACCATCACCCTATGTTAGAAAATAAGTAAAAACATGGAAAATATAAGAAGGCCTTGGATTGTTTTTTAAAAAGAAAAAGAAAAAAATATGGATTTTAATTTTTTTTTTAAACTTAACCATAACCCTATGTTTGGTTGTCGAGAAAAATCTAAAATTTTCTTTTCTTTTCCATTTTTTCATCAATTTTCTCAGCTAGCAAACATAGCTAAAGGAATGTTAAAAGGTACATGGTGACTATGACATTTGACTACATAGTCAAAATGACTATACGTAGTGTGCTAAACACTGCCTCATTAGAAAGGCCTCGGATTCTCTCTAGCGAAGTTAGAAAGGCTGTCTTGGGCATCCACAAAATAGGTGACACGTGGCGATAGAAAGGAGAGAAATCATTTCATGTGTCCCATAGTGTGTGGAGAAGTCAAAATCACATGATTTTGACTTCTCCACCACATGTCTCCTATTTTGTGGATGCCCGAGACAAGTCTTTCTGGTTTCACCAAAGACCTTGGATTCTCTTTGGCGATGCTAGAAAATGGTATCGGGCTATCATACATTGTGCGATAGTTGGCATAAAAATGGGGAGAAGTCATTTCAATTTCTCCTCATGATTTTGACTTCTCCTCACTTGATATCTCTCCCCCTTTTCTCACACGCTTATCACCACATGTCTCATTATGTGGAGAAGTCAAAGTCATGGGCCCCAATATTTAGACTTCACCACCACACATCCCTATTCTATGGTTGCCAGAGACAAGCACATCGTCGAAGGGAATCTAAGGCCATTAGAAAATGTTGAGGTGTCTAAAACCGAAGGCCTTGGATTGTCTTTGGCGAAGCCAAAAGGGACTTGTCTCGAGTGTCCATAGAATAGAGGACATGTGGTGGTGAAGTCAAAATCATGGGGCCCATAATTTTGACTTTTCAACACATAACGAGACATGTGGATATAAGTGTGAGAAAAAAAATGAAGAGATATGAAGTAGGAAGAAGTCAAAATCATAGGGAGAAAATGAAATGACTTCTCTTATTATTATTATTTTTTATGCCACATGTCTTCTATTCTATGGACACCCCAAGACCATTTTCTGGCTTCGCCAGGATAATCCGAGGCATAAATGAATCATGAAGCTATCGAAGGGAATCAAAAGGTACTATTATGTTTATGATTCTTAAAAAACGTACGAAGTAAGCTGACATTTCTGTACTTTGTTTATGGGAAGTGGACATTTCTGTAATTTAATAGCTACGAGGATTTGATTCTGAGTCCTGAACCTAGTCATTTCTGTAATTTAATTAAAATGACGATGGCATTGTTTGATTCAAGTTGTGAATCTAGCCAAAATGCTAAACGCCAAATCTTCCTGTGTGGTTGGGTTAGACCAGAGAGAAAGAGATGTTAGGGGCATATTTGTCCGCTACTGCGATATAGTGTCAACTTTTGAGGAAAGAAGAGAATGGCCGGCCAAGGGGCTCCGTGGCTGGTGGCGAGGGAACATAATCCCATGTCAGCATCCCCCTCCCTCATTAACTGCTTTCCTAGCACTTCTGACTTCCCTTGTCATCATGATCTCATTGATTTGGACCGCTTATCTGTTTGACCAACCTCCATTGACCCCAACCATTCGATCCAAGCCCTTCTTTTGTATGACCAATTACTTAAGGAAGCAATGACTCTTTTAAAAGGCATCCCTTTAATTGAAGACTAGGGATCTTCTCCCCTTCGTGCTAGCGAGGACAACACCACCACTCATGGGAAGGCGCAACATATGCCTGACCACACTTACTACACGTAAATATAGCTGTGCACAGGCTTATGTGGCCTCTTCTCATTGAGTCGTCGGCCTGATCTCCTCACCAGCACAAATAGGCACAAATTGGAGAAGATCATGGGTCTTAATTGACTGCAATCTACATCATCCCACTTAGGGATGAGCCAGAATTTTATTGTGTGGTGGGGGCAATGGTTGATTGGAAATAATAATGATTGTTGATAAGTTTGTGGAGAATGATTCCGTTAATATGAAATATTTTGGGTATAAAAGGATGGGATGAAGGGTTTGTGGGCGCAACCCCAAATTTTTTTTTTGAATGACTAAGTTTGTAGCCCAAGTCGTCCATACTATATGTCCTATGAGTATTGCTTTTCCTTGTTAATAAGGGCAATTGTCTCTTTGTCCCATAACTATACCTTGTTAAATTATTAAATAACATGATATAAAAAAATATATTTTGTTTTCAAAATTTTAGGACCACTCCTTATCTATGGCTATGCCATATTAAATAATTTAATAATATAGTATAATTATTTTTAAAAGTTCAAAAGAACAATTATCCTCTTATCTCAAAACTATGTCATGTTAAATAATTAAACAATATAATAAAAAAATATGTTTTTTTTTTCCTCAAAAGTTTAAGGAAACTACCCCATGCCCTTGGCTATGCCTTATTTTTTTCGAAAAGTCCAATGGAGCATTGCTCATGCCTACGCTATTTCATATATATATATATATATATATATAGAGGGTGGCAATTGCGATGCACGTGAGAGCGAGGGGAAGAAGTTAACCATAGGGATACGTGTTAACCCGCAAGTGCGATTGAACTCTTCCCGAGTTCAATCGTGATTGGCTGTGATTTTGTTCTTTAAATAGATAGATGAATAAGGTGTAGTTTGGGAATTAAAGTAAGACATTAAATCAAAGTTTTGTTTTATATAAGGGTAGTTTGGGAATTTCAAAAAAATTAGGCTACGCCAGCCTCTTACATTATAATAGTAAAGATAGAAAGAGTTCGTGAATCTTAGTCACAATTAATAAGGATTGAAAGTGACACGTGTTGACCTGGGGTGTGATTGAACTTGGGGAGAGTTTAATCCTAATTTTTTTTTGTAAATTCAATTCGAATTGATGGAGATTTGGGACCCGAAGAAAGATAAAGATAAGAGAAATCTATGGGACCCACGAATGTCCCTAAGATTAATTTTTTAAAAATAATTTCCAAAAATTAAGGTTAAATTGTTAAACTTTAAGAATTAGTAAATTTTAACTGATTAATAAGGATTAAAAATAACTACTATTGACTTGTAGGTGCGATTGAACTCTCCCTGAGATCAATCGCAATTGGTTATATTGTTAGAAGGCGGGGAGAGAGAGGGGTGAAAAAAGGAGAAAGAGTGAGAGGGACGTGGGGAGAGAGAGGGGAAGGGGTGACGTGTGTAATTGATTGGACTTGTGAGAGAGAAAGGGATGAAATGACTAAACCACCCTTCAAATATTTCAATCTTTTAGAAACTATAACTTTTTTTTGTATTTATTATATTAATGGGTATTTTTGGTATTTAAAAGGTTTCAATAACGTTTTGAACGGACCAATCTACTTTATAATAGTAAAGATATATTTTTCCCAGGAATAGGTGACAAGTGGTGAAGTCAAAATCATAGGACCCATGATTTTAACTTCTTCACACATATTAAGATATATGGCGATAAGTGTACGAGAACAAGGGGGAGAGATATCAAATGGGGAGAAGTCAAAATCATGGGGAGAAAATGGAATGACTTCTCCCCATTTTTTGGCCAACTATTGCACAATGTACGAAACCCGAGACCAGTTTCTGGCTTTGCCAGAGACAATCCAAAGCCATTTTTCAAAAGTTGGGTGGGGGATCCCAATCCCCCCTGGTCCCACCTCAGTGTTTATGACTTCACAGGAAATTTTGATGTGCATGGGGTTATGCATTTGGTTGTGTTCCTTTGTAAAGAATATATTTTTTCCTAGAAGTTTAGGTGGGCTAGAGACATCCCGGCTCCACCCCTCTCCTGAGCTACGCCTCTATTAATACTAAAAAGATTTCTTCTTTTCAAAATTTCAGGGGGGCTGTGGCCCCATGTGGCTCTTCCATGCCACCAGCTACCATTGGAGAAGATCCCGTGTCACTAAGACGCTTGGCGTTGGCCACCGAGATAACTATTTGATGGGATCGGATTTGGTCTTGCTCTAGCAAGACCAAAACCGTCTTGCTCTTGGTGGGCTTTCAACATGTGGCGTTAAAAAGGGGAGAGGATATCAAATGGAGAGAAGCCAAAAAACAGGGGAGAAAATAAAATGACTTCCCTCTTTTATTGCCACATGTTGGGTGTTGAACATAGGCAAGACGGTTTTGGTCTTGCAAGAGCAAGACCAAAACCGATCCCCCTATTTGATGGGTATCATGGTTGTCATCATCAAGACACGGTGACACACCTCAAGGAATTCTGAACGGATCTTCCATCACCCAGAAATAGAAATGCTCACAAGCATCACCCCCAAAAATGCTCACAAGCAATCCCTTTCTGTAAAATTAGAAGGCATCAATTGAAATTCTCTCATCTATACGTCTCCTTGTACCTGGACTATTGTCAAAGAAAAAACAAAGGCAAATAAAGATCTTATGTACCCTCGGCCCACGGGAGAATGATACCAATATATGCCTTATTGAAAATGACTGGACTCACCCGCCCGCATAATAGGGTGGTTGGGGGTGTGCTCCTAATAATGGGCCCAACTGGATTTAGAGAGTCCCCTGGCCCTAAGTTGATGTTGTAGTGGCTCACACAAGAAGAAGAAACATTCCAACTGGATTCAGATTAGTCCCCCTAGTGATGTTGCAATGGCTCACTCACCCATTAGCAATAACCTAAGAGCGCCAAATCCTCTAGGCGATTCCTATGTCATTTTTCTTTCTAGGCCCACACATTGCAACCAGAATGCCACACAGCTTTTCTAAAATCGAGTAAGGTCTAGGACTCGGGTTAATGCTCACCCAACATGGGTTTAGAAAAGACTGGCATTTGTATTGAAAAAGAAGATACGTCTCATGTTCTAGTTAGTGCTTTGGGGCTAGATAACAAAAATGGTAACCTAACAACCAACATAAATAAATGATGTCAATACACAGGGAAAAACAATGCCAGAAAAAGACTTGACAAGATTCAAGTTGTCCAAAGTTTTCTGAGAATGTGGTTCAATCTAAAATTCTGCAACATTGCTTTCGGAGACACAATTATTGTGTCAAGTTTCAGATATGGAGGTGACTGGGTAACGAGGATGCTGTCTTCACTTGCTCAAATATAAATACATTATCTAAACACTGATAATTCTGAGTGATTTTCCAAGATATAATCTGCTGACCAGCCCAACCGATCTTTGGTATTCTGGATTTCTTGTCATCTAATCCCTTATAAGCTTACAAGATGAGGTTTTTTCTTGTCCTTCTATGTAATACTTCTGATAATCTAAACACTGACAATTCTGAGTGATTTTCCAAGATATACTCAGCTGACCAGCCCAACCGATCTTCGGTATTCTGCTGTCTTCTCATTCAATACCTATATCAGCTTTCCTCCTGTTATTTCATTCTCTTCTAGGACATTTGCAGTATTTTAGAGCTAGATACTTCACCTCGGTTTGCAACTTCTCAAAACAAGATTCGGTTTTATCATCCGAATTCACCTCTCAGCCATCTGTATTACATCCAACTGAAATTTCAGCACCTTCCTAAAAGGAACAGCTTCAATTTACCGCTCGTAATTTAGATAGATGCCCATCTAGTTGTCTTCTATAACTATCTACATCAGGTACAGGGCATCTCCTACACATCTCCTCAAAGACGTCTTCAACTTCAGACACCTTCCCCTTCTCACACAACTCTGTAACAAACACCGAAAAGCTCTGAAGATTGATCACAAAGCCCTTCTCCATCATTTCCCAAAACATAGACATTCCCATCTCTGCATTGCCATCCTCACAGTATCCCTTAACCATAGCACTGTACATAGAGGCATCAAGGCAATGGCCTCTGGAAAGCATGTCAGCGACAAGTTCTTCAGCATCTTGCATCCTGCCTCCAACTCTACAAAGGCTACAGATTACTGTGCTATATGACAAGAAATTCGGAGAGCAACCCCTTTGCGGCATATGCTTCAGAACGAAAACAGCTCTATCGAGCTCACCAAAGTCGACAAGAACTCTAAACAAGGCATTGAAGCTAGAAACATTGGGATTGATTCCTCTCACCCTCATTTCGTCTAGGAGAACCATTGCTTCAACTGGTTTTCCAGTTTTGCAGTACTCATTAACAACCACTCCATAGGCCTTCAAGTCAGGTCTCATTCCAAGACTAATCATTTCCTTGAGATGCTTGGTGGCATCATCGAGTTTTCCTACAATGCACAGCCCCTTCAATAGACTTGTGTGTGTCGTGACATCGTCCTTCAAACCATTTAATCTCATCTTTGTCATCATCCTCTTCGCTTCATCAATCTTTCCACTCAAACATAAACCATTGATTATTGAATTGTATGTCAGGGTATTAGGCTTGCAATTCCTTTTCACCATCTCATCCATACATTTTTTCGCTTCTTCCAATTCACCCCTTTTACAATAACCATCAACCAACGTGGTAAAAGTCACTGTATCAGGCGAGCAATCCTTATTTGCTACCATCCTATCAACAATCTCTCTTGCATTCTCCATGAGCCCCTTCTTGCAGAATCCATCGATAATGGTATTGTAAGTAATTAAATTCGGCTTACAGAGCATTCCATCAAACACCCTCTTCGCATCTTCAATCCTACCCGATTTGCAGAAACCCCTAATCATGATCGTGTAAGTGTAAACATCAGGTTTCAACACACCTTCCTTCAGAATCTGATCGAATAAAGCTCTAGCTAGATGTATACGATTCGCTTTCATCATAACCCCTAAAATCGCATTGCACGAAGACAAACACCGACCCGATTCAATCATCTTTGCACGATGAAACCAGTGAATTGCTCCTCTGATATCGCCGCGGTCTCCATACGCTTTGATGAATTTAGCGATCGTGAAATCGGAGAGATTGTTAGAGGATTCAAGAAGAGCAACAGCTGTGGAAAACAAGCTGTGAGAGATGAGGAGATCGATCATGGTGGAGTAACAGCGTGGAGTGTGAGAGTAGTTGGTAGGGTTGGGATTAGGGTTTGAAGCCCAGCGGAAGAAGAAAAGAGAGTCATGGGGATTAGTTTGGGATTTGATGACTTCGACTACTAAATTAGGGTTTAAGTTTGGTGAAAACTGGTTCAATGGAGAAGAAGTGAGCTTTGATGAATCAAGATCAGGTCTTTGCTGGTTTAGGTTTAGAGATTGGAGAAGTGAAGTAATGGAGTTTACCAGTGACAGTGAGAGAGTTTGAGAGCCGTTATTTAGAGCCCGACCCACCATTGCCATTGCTGCAAGTGTTGCCAAACGCCCCCTGATCTCAATATTCTTTTTCAGGTAATGGAATTGAACCCTAGGGAATGCAGGAGATTTTGTCCAGGCGTGGACAATGGCACTTTAGATCCAGGGTGTTTGGATTGCTTTTGTAAACAAAAGTTGCCCTTTTTAACTCTGGTTAAGAAGGTTTAACTTTTAAGGTTAATATTTCTTAAATACAATATTTTTCTTAAATCATCCTTACATTGTTTAACCTAGAGGTTAGTGAATCTTAACCACAGTTAACAGAGTTAAGAGGAACACATGTTGACCTGTGGGTGCAATTAAACTCAATCAAGTTTGATTAATTGCATTTGAAAAGGATCTCAGTTAGACAATGGATTGGTTGTAGGAAATCTATCTACTATTGTCTCTTCGAGTTACTGGTGTCACATACTAACATAGCCAAGAGACGATATGTATAGCTGCAATGTTAGTATGTCATGTGTTAGAAATGATTAAAATTTATAATATTTTAACTGTTTGTTATTGTTTTTTGATTCAATTACTTTTAAGGTGAACAATTACGAGACACAGAAAATGCTAACATTGCAGTCATAAAGATTATCTCTTGTCATAGCAAGAGATAATCTTAAGTCATTTCAGTTTAACTACAAACAACTTTGTTTTAAGAGATAATTGGAACTTCTCAAAATATGCCTTTATTATAAGGGTAATTAGGAAAATATAAATATAAAATAAGGATATTTTAGTTATATAAATATTTTTAAGTAATTTTCGAAATATCTCAATCAAAGAATATTTTGGGGGAGCTCAAATTATCTGTTCAACCAAAGCTCCTGTTTGTATAGAGTTTGACTAGACAAACAAGAGCTAGTTAGAGTTTAACTACAAACATGAGATCTATTTAAAAGATAATTGGAGCTCCTCAAAATATGCCACATCATCATTGCACAGGAGGTCCTCAAAATATGCGACATTCTCAAGCTAAATTTTTTTTTTCTTTGGGCAGATTCTCAAGCTAACTGGAATTCTAATAATTTCTCATTCTCTCTCATTAGCAAACCACATCATCATTGCGGGATTCACTGTCCCTGGGCCTCTCTTTCTCTATTCAACGCTCGTAGAAACCAAGTGTCTCTCTAAGCAAATATATGCTCTTCACTATTCTTCATCCAATGCACATAAGAGTTGCATTGTTTTTTCTGCATTAAATTTTAATTTCTAAGTGCGTATCTATGTTTAATTTGACATTTCCTAAAATTTTATTAAAACATTTCATTTTTTTTTCCCTAATTTTTCACTCGAAGGGTTTCAAAAGCATCTTGCACTATTCCCATTTTTAATCTGCGATATCGACTTTTAAATCCTTGATTTATATTTATTACCTTGATAGAGATCTGTTAATCAATAGAAGGATTCAGAGTGCTGACTGTGTGGTGTTCCTAACTGTGTGTCTATGATGTCTTGTCTTTATGTAATGTGTTTGGCTAAGTTGTGCCAGGGCTCTTGAGTGCCTTCACTAGTAATTCATGAAGCTAACACTGGGTCTCTTTCAGATTTCCTTTTTCCCAATCAAAATGGGATTTGGTTCCAGAGTTAAATCATCTTTTTTTTATATTTATAATCTAAATAAAATATTTCAATTCTTGTGAGATTCTGTTTTCCCAAACAGTTCGATGGATCTTCATCCATTGTATTCATCTATTATATAAGCTTTACAAATCCCTATTAAAGGGAAAGAGATAAGAATAGACAGTTGGCCTTTGTTGGCTTTCCTAACAGAGTTTCTAAAATACAGTAGACATTCTAAATACAGATTCAATCATAATCACAATGAATTGGTTGATTGCTGAGCTTGATTTGTTGTAATATTGCTACAGCTATTATGCCCCTGCAAGCGAATGGGCCGGGGATGGAGCATGAGCTTGTCTCGTAGAAGTTGAAAGCGGGCAGCAGTAAGGCCTTTCGTGAAAATATCTGCGATTTGGTCAGTTGTGTTGATGTAGCTGACAACAAGGGATTTATTAACCACTTGTTCACGGACATAATGATAATCCACCTCAAGATGTTTTGTGCGGGCATGAAACACAGGGTTGGACGCAAGAGAAATTGAACCAATGTTATCACACCATAGAAGAGGAGGTGAGGAGAGAAAAATTCGAAGGTCTTTGAAGAGCATGCGCAACCAAGAGATTTCAGCAGCAGTTTTGGCAAGTTGGCGATATTCAGACTCTGTGCTAGAGCGAGAGACCGTGGATTGCTTTTTCGAAGACCAAGATATGGGGTTGTAACCGAGATAAACACAAAACCCCCTCGTGGAGCGACAATCTGCAGGATCCCCAGCATAATCGGAATCCGAGTAAGCTTCAAGTTTCAATGGTCCAGGGCGAAATAGGAGACCATGATCAATGGTGCCCTTAACATAGCGTAGAATGCGCTTAACTGCCGTCCAATGAGTTGTGGTTGGTTGGTGCATAAACAAGCAGACTTGGTTAACAGCAAAGGCCAAGTCAGGTCGACTCAGGGCCTAGTATTGTAAAGCACCAACCACGCTCCTATAGGTGGTAGGATCCTGAAGAGGATCACCGTCCGAGGGATGGAGCTTATGGCCGCTAATAACTGGAGTGGAATATGGCTTTGCATCTTCCATGTTGGTGCGTTTCAACAAGTCCAAGGCATATTTGGTTTGGGAAAGAGATAAACCCTTGTCGGAATACATACATTCAATACCCAAAAAATAATGCAGTCGGCCGAGATCTTTGATAGCAAAAAGAGTTCCCAGATGATTGATAAGTTGTTGGATATGAGGAGCACTATTTCCCGTGATAAGTATGTCATCTACATAAACCAGAAGAATGATGGTAACCCCATCTTGATGGTATGTAAACAGGGAATAATCAGCCTTTGACCCGTGAAAACCGAAATCATCAAGATAGTCTGAGAGGCGTTGAAACCATGCACGTGGGGATTGTTTCAAGCCGTAAAGAGACTTATGCAAGCGGCAAACATGGTGAGGGAACTCCGGATCTTCGAAGCCTTTTGGTTGCCGCATATAAACTTCTTCACGTAAAATGCCATGCAAGAACGCATTTTTTACATCAAGCTGCCTAATGGTCCAGTTGTGACATGTGGCAAGGGCCAAAACAGCTCGTATGGTGGTATGTTTAACCACTGGACTGAACGTTTTAGTATAATCAAGGCCTTCTTGTTTATGAAAGCCATTAGCGACGAGCCGAGCTTTGTACTGATGGAGGGACCCATCAGATTTTCTTTTAACTTTGTAGACCCACTTGTTCGATAGAACATTCATAGAAGGGTTGACTGGTACGAGTGACCACGTACCACATTTTTGCAACGCATCAAACTCAATGCCCATGGCAACACGCCATTCAGGAAGTTTAATGGCTTGACTGTAACATGATGGCTCAACTTGTACAGGAGCAATGGAGATGGCTAAAGCATACTTGGGGTTGAGTTTGCGGGTACCATCCTTGGCACGGGTGATCATAGGATGTATAGAGGAGAAAGGAGCACCAAAGTTTGTGGTAGACAGTGGTTCATCGGATGAAGAAAGAAGGTTCAGATCAAGGGGCAAAGGGGAGCTTGGAGTATTAGTTGCTATTATGGGTATGGGGTCTAAAGAGTGACCACGTGAAGTAGGAGGACTAATAAAAGTTTGGGGCAGCAAGGGTGAGTGGGTTAAGGTGGAAGATGAGTTTGCAACGGGCGGTGTAGGAGAGTGGGCAGCAATAGATGGTTTAGGAACTGTTGACGCAACAGCAGTTGGGGGCCGAGAAGATGGGAGAGGCCGCAAGGGAGGAACAACATAAAGAGGCACCGGAGAAGGCTTGTCCGTAGGCAAAGTGATAATGGACTCTTGAGTCGAAGACTTGAACGGAAATGAAGACTCATCAAATATCACATGTCGAGAGAGATAAACCCGTCCAATTTCTAGATCAAGGCACCGGTAACCTTGATGATGGAGAGAATATCCAAGAAACACACACTGTAAGGACCGAAATTGGAGTTTGTTCTTGTTATATGGTCGTAGATAGGGAAAACAAGAACATCCAAAAGTACGAAGAAGTAAGTAGTTAGGAGCTCGATGAAATAACATTTCATAAGGTGACACATGGTTTAACAATTTGGTTGGAAGTCTATTAATGAGATAGACAGAAGCGTTAAAGGCTTCAACCCAATAAGTAGGTGGCATACCAGCTTGGGCAAGAAGAATTAGACCCGTGTCAACAATATGGCGATGTTTTCGCTCCGCAGCTCCATTCTGTTCAGGAGTATGTGGGCACGACATGCGATGAAATATTCCATGGTGTGAAAGAAATTGTTGGAACTGAGTACTAAGGTACTCACCTCCTCCATCAGTTTGGAATGATTTGATCTTGCATGAAAACATATTCTCAACATATGCTTTAAATTTTAAGAAGCAATTAAATGTTTCATGTTTAAATTGCATGGGAAAAATCCAAGAATATTTGGAATAATCATCAACAAACAAAACATAATATTTGGAACCTTTGATTGACGAATAAGGTGATGTCCAAATGTCAGAATGAATTAAAGCTAAAGGGCTAGAAGAAGTGGAAGAAGACAAAGTAAAAGGCAAACGTGTACTTTTGCCTAGAGGGCAAAAATCACAAAATCCAGTGTCTTTCAGAGAACCTTGAAGAGCCAAAAAATCATGAGATGCTAGGTGCTTCATGATAGGAAACGCAGGGTGACCCAACCGTTGATGCCAAACCCGAGAAGCAACCCGTTCACCAAGAAGTGCAAACGGTGGACTTGATTTATTTTGGAGAGACCTATGAAGTTGAAGAGGATAGAGCCCATTTTCACTCTTGCCGTGGAAAAGCGTCTTCCCCGTCTTGAAGTCCTTTACAGAAAAACCATCAGAAGAAAACACAAAATAACAATCATTATCACGAGAGAATTAGTGCACAGATAGGAGATTAGCGGACACGTTAGGACAATGTAAAACATTGTTCAAATGAAACTTAGATGACTGATGGTGTAAATGAGTAGATCCAACATTGGAAATTGTCAAACCTGAACCATTACCAACAACCACCTAATCAGCTCTATGGTACTCATTGTGAAGGGAAAGATTTGCTAAATCTGAAGTAATATGAGTTGAGGCGCCACTATCTGTGAACCATGTTTGATCGTCTCTCTTTCCATCTGATGATGCCATCATTGCTGCAAGTTTCTTGGTGGGTACCCGTCCTTCATATACATGATCCATTCGGTGATAACAACTGATCGCGGAATGACCTGGGCGTCCACAGATCTGACAAGGTACATGGATATGATTCTTTTGTGGTCCTGAAAACTGTTGATTGGAGGAGAGCCGAGAAGTTCCACTGTTATTGGGATGTCCCGCTCTTGATGTATTTGAAAATCCAGTAGATCTACCCCGATTATGCCTCATTTTAGGAGTAAATAAAGCAGTGTTTGTGGATTCAATTGATCTTGAATTCTGTTCTTCAAGTCTCATTTCAGTACTAAGTAGAAGACTCACCAGATCATCAAGGCACATGGGGGTATCTCTGGCTTGGACCGAGTTGACAGTGGCTTCATAAGCAGGACCCACGCCATTTAAGATGAGCGTGATCAAATCGTCGTCATCGACATGTTTGCCAGCGAGGGCTAAATTGTCGGCGATTGAATTCATTTTATCAATATAATCAGAAATTGAGAGGTTAACTCTCTTAGTTGTTTGAATCTGATTCTTTAACTGCATAACCCGTGTACGAGATTGTGAGGCATACCGTTTTTCAAGAGATCTCCAGACATCTCGTGAAGTTGAGAAGCGAGCTACCGTGGAGAGCACACTTGGTGTAAGTGTGGCATTAATCCCGCTTAAAAGTGCTTGATCTTGCTATTGCCACTCAAGATACGCAGGGTCAATAGTGCTGCTCGGTTTGTCATCATCTCCGAGCTTGAATTGCGCAGGACATGGTTTTGTTCCATCGACAAAACCAAACAAGTTATTGCTTTTAAGAACTGGCAGAAATTGTGCTAACCATAGCACGTAGTTACTTCGATCCAGTTTTATTGAAACCAGATGAGTGATGTTTGATGCGAAAAAGGACGAGGAAGATGATCCAGACGCCATTAGAATAAATGATCAAAGTCGTGGGACAGATGCTCTGATACCATAAAATATTTCAATTCTTGTGAGACTCTGTTTTCCCAAACAGTTCGATGGATCTTCATCCATTGTATTCATCTATTATATAAGCTTTACAAATCCCTATTAAAGGGAAAGAGATAAGAATAGACAGTTGGCCTTTGTTGGCTTTCCTAACAGAGTTTCTAAAATACAGTAGACATTCTAAATACAGATTCAATCATAATCACAATGAATTGGTTGATTGCTGAGCTTGATTTGCTGTAATACTGCTACAGCTATTACTAAATGCTGGGTTACATATTGGAATTTTGTAAATCTATTCAGTCAATTCATACCTTTTAGGGGATCTGGTCCACAGGAACCTCGATCATAACATCTTGCCAGTGACTATTCTAATGTTTTGTTTGAACTTTTCAATGAATTTAGTTCTTCTTTTTGGCCCTGTCAAGGAACAATGCGCCTCTCTTGTGTTGACTGCACTGGATATCATTCCGATGGCTTATCTTCATTTTATAGGTTCCTTTTGTTCTTGTTGAAGCTGGTCAGTGGCCATGTTCTGGTTATGTTATTCAACTTGGATGGTCAAGACCTCCTTTACCTCTTACAACAGTTTATCATCAGTTGTAGCCAGTTCATGCTTCTCCATATACATTCCTCCAAGCTCTTTTTGGCTATGAATGAATACCATGTGCAGTCTTATAAATGAAATCAATTATTGCTTGGGGTGATGCTGTGACCAAAATCTATTTGTTTTCTACTCCTCTGCTTAAGTTCCTTCTATTATTAGCTTTCTTTACATGTTCATTTTTTGTTACAGTTTTCTGATCCAAGCTTGGCCTCCCATCTACAAGTGGGATATCTAGGTAAAAAAATGTACTGACTTGGATGTCCGTTACCATCCGAAAGAATCTGACAATTGGTCCAGAAAAGAAAAGGGTCTACTTATCAGGTTACTGTGATCATTTGATCAGGTATAGTTGTGACCTAGGCCCTAAGGTACCTCCAAGAAGCCATTCAAATGGTGGTTCTCATCTCCCCTTGCATGTATGTCACCTGTTATATTCTGTTTGTAGATGGAAAATATCATATAGTGAACTCAAGCTGTAGATAATCCTGTGTGTATTATATATATATATTTTTTACTATGTATAATTCCCAAACCTCAAATGCTTGAGTTTAATGATGAAGCTATCTTGGTTTATTGAAGCCTAAATATGGTATCTGAATTTCACACTAATATTTTTACCAATTTCATCTATTTGACTAATGGTATACATTTAGGTAGGCTTGATGATCTAGAGATCCTCTATGTAGAAACTGGTTTTATCTCTATTTAAAAGAATTGTAGTATTGTCTTCAGTGGAACAACAGGAGCTTGGTGCTTGGATGGGAGGTGCCATTCTTGCTAAAGTTTTCCCTCAATACTAGCATGTGACCAAGGAATACAATGAGACCGGACCATCAATTATTCATAGGAGATGCTTCTAAACTTTCTTATCCCAGGGAGTTAATGAGTGTAACTTGTACCATAATCGAGGATGCAACAATAGAAGACCATAGTTCAAAAGGAACCTGAACCTTAAAAGAAACTGCAACCTTTCATGGTTTAGCAACTGTTGCATGTGATTTATGTTACTTCAGTTCAAGGGTAAACCTTGTGTACATAAGTGTAATGCAGTATCTGATGGATTCTGATAAGATTGGTACTATGAAGATAATAAGTTTCGTTTTTTGATTTTCTATTTAGATTGTTTACCTCTAATGGCTACCTAAATTAAGGTGACCAATCAAAAAGCAGAAGTTAATCTTTGTCCAACGTTGCTCTTATTGTCAGCACGGTTTCAAAGCAATATACTCCCCCTTTTTTTCAAGGGGGAGGGGGTAAAAACAGGGGCTGGTTTTTCAGGTATTATGGTCATCCAATCAACTTTAGTTTTTTTCCCAGGTATTTTGGTGAAAATCATTTTTTTCTTTGTCCAAATGTCAATGATGATACTTTCGATTCGAAAGGCTTGAGTGAAATTCAATCTAGTCTTGATTATTTTTAAATGGCGATGACCTTGTAGATACATTGTAAATACATATAGTGTACGCAGAGTCATACATCTGATAGGAATGTCTCAGGCACATAACACTAGATATTTACATTCTCACTTTGGCAACCCAGCACTCATTCTAAGGGCAACATCTTCGTTAGATTTCTAGTCTGAAATTTGAGCCAAAATACCTGAACTAGTCGATTTTAAGGTATTCCATGACTTACCAATATGAAATATCACTATACCTCCATCCATATTCATGTTCTTACTTAAGAATTGTATTCCATTTACTTTGTTTTCATTAAGATCATCCAACTTAATTGAGTTTCTGCGTATAAAATTCCTGCATAGGGCTTCTTTCATTCCATGTTGCACAATGAAATTACATGAGTACTACAAATTCCCCAAACTAAGTAAAGCAAGTTCACCATAAAACTAAATTGAGTGCAAAAAAGCCCCTAAGCAAGTGGAAACAAGAACAGAAGACTGAGAAAGGGCTCTAATCCTTCATTAAATCTCACATCCTCTTCGCCTAGAAAGGTACATGATGGTGAAAAGAACTTGAAAAAAAGACTAGCTCATGATTCTCTTACACTATTCCGATTTCCACAACGAACAGAAGGAAACAGGCTGCCCTTTCCACCACAAACACACACATCCATCTTTCTCATCCATTCTCATCTCCCAGTTAGAATCATACTTCCTCAACAGAGCTCTAGCTCCATCAGTAGCCTCCTCTCCCAACACTTCTCCCACAAACCCAACTCCTCTCATCCTCTCACACCACTTCTCCTTCCCTTCATTCATCTCTGACTGGCTTGTCAATGCTGTTGCGGCTTCTCCTTCGACCACCCTCCTCTCCTCACATTCTCTGCCTTTAAATGCTGAACTTGTTGAATCCAAGAACCTCCATAAGTACTCCACTAGCCGCGAGAATCCTATCGCAAAGTCCCCACAATGGCTGCAACTACATTCCATGTTGTTCTCGCTTAGAATCACAGCTTTTGGTTCAAAATTTCTTACTACTTTCAAGAATTCGGTTCGGTCATCTGGGGCAGTGTGACTTAGATTGTGAAGTCTGAATTGTGCACAGACAATTAAGGTCTCATCAGGGGAGGTGCTAATGATTTGGGAAGTTAATGTTTGCAAAGGTTGGTTGTTGAGGCGGTTGATCTGTAGATTGAGGTCGATGGCTTTCGCAAATCGGAGGAGTCGGGAGGAGAAATCGTCTCCGGGTGGACCAACGGAGAATGGGGTGGCAGTGTTTTGATTGTTCTCCGCTGTGGCGGCAACAATTGTGAGGCGAACAAGTGGAGGAGGCCCACCAGATCGGCGGGTCAAGGCCTCAAGCAGAGTAGGCCATTGCATACCATGAGAGACACCGATGTCAAGGATGTGAAGATTGCGCGAGCGATCCGGTTCTTGGGCAAGAATTTGGAGAATTGAAGCATTTGCAATGTTGTTGGGGAAGGCAAACCAAGGACTAACCTCATAGAATTTGAGCAGTGAGCGTTGGAAGAAGCGTGGCTCTGTGGAAGCAAAAGTAGTAGGCTCCATTGGGACAGAGGAAGTTGAGGACAGATGGTGCGTGAGAGAACGGAGGCCATGAGAAGTGAGGCGGTGGTTGGCATCGCCGGAGGGAGAGGCAAGCTCATTGAGGACAAACAAAAGGTGTTGCACCCGCGTCAGATGGCCGGAACTAATGGCGGCAGCACAAGGATTGAGCAACTGCTCAGCCCACCTTCCTTCCTTGTTAATTCCGTTATTACAGTTATTTCCAGTTGACTTAGCCGTTGGTTTCTTTGAACCAACATGTCTCCTCACTGTCACCACTTCTTCTTCCAAAACCGCGTCCTCCTTTCCATTGATCCGACGCCGTTGATCATGATGATTTTGGGGGGTTTGAGGTGTTGGGTTGCTGGGGGATTTCCGTTTCTTTGATGAATCTGATGCCAGTGGATGATCAGTGATAGTGGGAGGCGTAGTAGCTGTAGTGCTGTTGAGAGAAGTAGTGGTATTATTGATCAGATCTTGTTCTTGATCCCACCATTGATACCCATTTACATCGCCACCATTGTATGGATCATCGAGGAAAGACGGGAGGAAAGAAACGGAATCCTCTAACCAGTCTAAGACATGATCTGAGGTGGGATTTGAATCTGATTCTGGTTCTTCAATGGCCATGGCACTGATGGATACAGAGAGAAGAAGCCTGCTAGTGTTTTGATCATTGACTTGCAAGGAAGAAAGAGTAAGAGTTAAAGAGATTTTTTAAGGTGTAGAATTTTAAAATAAAGGATTGGGTAGTGATGTTTTTGGGACAAAGGGGAAGAAGCGACAGTGGAAAGTATATATTGAGAGTTGGTATGTTGTTTGTTTAGGAGATTTAATGTTTGTTTATTGGAATTTTGTTTGATTATCTAACTTATAAACTATTTTGTATGTCATAGAGTTTGAGATAGGGACGTATTCTTCTCCAGTTGTAACGTAACCGGTTTTGCCAAAACCGGTTACGCCCCTGAGGGTGGCCACATGTCTCTTTTGACATATCTTAACTATGGTTAAGATTCACTCACCCCTAAGGTTCACCCAACTAATCTTGATTTTCAGAAAAAAATAATAAATTTTTTTGTTAACTATGGTTAAAATGTATCCTCAAATGACAGGAGGGTTTGGGAAAGTGATGGGAGGGTTTGAAATTTTAAGAGAGACGGCAAATTCTCTCAACCACCTAATTACACTTCTTTTCTGTTGGAGCTATTTGCTATTGCATAATGCTTCTGAGACCGTCCTGGGCGAGACCACCCCGAGACCGTGTGTCTCAGCTCGGGATTCGAATGTTTTTTTGAATCCTGTGCTGTTTTTATTAAAAACCCTGAACTGAGACACACGGTCATGGGTTGGTCTCGGCCCTAGAGGGTCTCAATGACAAAGTCCATTTGCTATTAGATGATCTCTTCAAGAGTTGTATGGAGCCCCTTCTCTATCTAATGCCAGACCCTGGTATAGCTATATCAACGACCATAATCAGCTTTCAAAATCACCATCTTGTGATGTGAAACTGGATATGTAGTCCCAAAGCAGCTGTAGGTCTAAATTTGTGGCCACTTTGGACAGTTAACAAAATTTTGCTTGGAAAATGGTTTTGACGCTTTAGAGCCAAGAATAACAGGCTTTTGGAGAGTGATTATTGAGGCGAGCCATCAGTCTCCATCACAAAAGACGCGTGGGGTATGGGATTGAGGCGATTATTTCGCAGTATAGGGGCAGGCAGACTAATTTATTTATCCTAGTTAGCGTTTTGTCTTCTTATTTGTAGTTTTTTTGTCTTCTTATTTGTAGTTCACTATTGATGAATATGTTTTTTTTTCTTTAATTGAAAAATCTGTTTTCTTATCTTGATCTAATGAAATTGATATTGCCAATCAAAAAGAGACCAAATCCTCTATGGTGATATCACCCCGAGGTTGCCATGTGTCCCTTTTCACACCTCTTAACTGTGGTTAAGATTCATTCACCCTTAGGGTTCACCCAACCATCCTTGGTTTTTAGAAAAAAATATTAATTCTTTTTAAAAATATTTTAATGTTAAAAAAACCCTTCAAATATTCTTTTAATATTAGAAAAGAATTAAAATTTTTTTTTTCTAAAAACCAAGGATGTGAGGGTGAACCCTAGGGGTGGGTGAATCTTAACCACAGTTAAGGAGTGTCAAAAGGGACACGTGGCGACCTCAGGGGTGATAACCAGATTTTCCAAATCCGGTTATCACCTTAGAGGATTTGGTTTCATCAAAAAATATAAATAAAATCCACAAATTTATTAACCGAGTAAGTGACCAAATTTATATGAGCAGCGATTAGCGGACCCTAGGTCCGTTTCCTATTCTATCTTACTCCGTGTCCCTTTTAACACCCCTTTAACTCTGGTTAAGCTTAAATAAATTAAAGTTAATATTTTGATTTTTTAAAAAAAACCAAGGTGGGATTGCTTAACCCTAGAGGTGAGTGAATCTTAACCATAGTTGATAGAGTATTAAAAATTGGACGTGTAGCAATGAGGACCGACCATTTCATTACGAAATAGAAAGCACCGGTACTTCAAGTATTTTCCAATTTTTATAGGGAAATGGAAAACGGACCCAGGGTCAGCTTAGAAGCTGACCCCAATGACCTCATTGGTCCAATCCCCTTTTTAACCATCCATCAACTGTGGTTAGCCTCTTAGAGTTAAGCAATCTAACCATGTTTTCTAAAAAAAACAAAAGTACTTATTTTAATTAAGTTTAACCATGGTTAAAAGGGACACGGGGACACTGCGGTTAGCTTAGAAGAGGACCCTGGGTTCCTCTCGGCTCTTCTTAGTCCCCATTTTTATATTACCAGTAACTTGGCCCGTAAAATGCGGATCAGTTTGATTGATAAAGTATTTAAATTAAGAAACATATGCGGCATGCCTGCATTTCTTAAGAAGTATGGCAAAGGATTCACTACATTAAGGATCAGAGTAAGTTGATTCGTGATTGTGAACCAAATAAGTGGATAAAATAGCGTACTATGCAATTTTTTCCTTCACTCGTACCAATGATCCATTAGAAAACTAGGTGGCCAAATTTCATAAAAAGTTGCCAATTTGGGGACAGCCTAGAGCGAACAATGTAGATCGAATCGGGTTGGATCGATGCAATTCTTACTGGCCCGTTTTTTCCACAGGTTAACACGGTCCACTGGCCTGGTCAGGCCCGTTAACTGGCCCAGTGGGGCAGGCCTGGCCTGCTATATGATATGACATATAAGATATCTCCTTACCTAAAGGATTGGTGGAACCATTGGGTAGCTCAAGACATGAAGAAACATAACAAAATAAAGCATATCACCCAGAGTGTGCAGCCATCATTTGGAAATTGGAACTTATGGCGAGCTCGAAACGGGAAAACCTTTGAGGCCAAAACCCCAGATCCTGTCCAAGTCATCCTGCAAGCCCAGAAGATTGCAAATGAGAGCAACCAAGGAAACAGTGCTCGCGAAGCAAATACAAACATGCACCAGCCAACCACGAAACCTAAAAGGCGAAACTGGACACTCCCCTGTTATGTTTGGATGAAGATTAATTCAGATGGAGCCACTAGCTTCATGGGTCAGGCAACTAGCACTGGAGTAATTGCTAGAGTTTACAAAGAGGCTATCATGATGGGCATCATTCAAGCTCTTTCGGGTGGATCGATCAGCCATTGCCGCTGAAGCAGTAGCTCTTCGCAATGCATTCTTGCTCGCAGTATCTCAAGGATGGTAGAATGTTTAATTTGCGCTAGATGTTGAAGTTCTGGTTAAACTAGTTCACCAACCAAATATGAAGGGACCATTTGAAATTGCTGCCATCATGGGAGATATCAGAAGAGAACTTCTGAAAAATCCCCACCACGAAGTTACTCATATCTCCGGCAATGCTAATACTTTTACACACCAACTAGCTCGGCACAACATTGGATTAAGTTTGGCTCAGAATTTAACCTTAAGAGATTACTACCTTGGAAATGCAGGGAAATATTGGTATTCAGAAGCTCTCGATCTTCCTAGGAGTCTTCTTAGTGTAATCAATGTCTTTCATCAAAAAAAAAAAAGTATGGGCATTAGTGAATTTATTACATGTCCATATATTGAACTTACATAAGATCATCAAGTCCGGATTCCTGTTCAAGTGAACAACTCTCTCAAGAGGGGGGGGGGGGGGGGGGGGCAATCGGGTGTAATCGAGCCAAGTTTAGGTTTCAAAGCCTTTGCAAATGTGTCCGCTTTGGTTGGATCAATTCAAAAATCACCAAAATTCAAGCCCATACTTAGCCCATTGCCAACCCTACTGTCAAATTCATTGGCACTCACAAAGTCCCTTAACACCTTATCTCCAAGTTACAGTGTCTCCGACTGAGGTTTTCTCTTGTGGCCCTGATGGCAATGTGTCTACTCATAAGGTGGAATACAAATGGAAGCCTCTTATTTGCACGAAATGCAAATCTTTTGGGCATGTAGATACTAGCTGCTCAGCAAACAAGCTTGGATAGCTACCAATAGGCTGGTTGGAGATTGTTCTGCTACTCAATTGGGTGCTTCTTCAGTTTTGGCCCCACTGGTGGATCCTCTAGTTGAACCTGATGGAGCGTGGACTGTTGTTGATAGTAAGAGATCGGAAGATGGCTCCCCATCTGCTCGTGGTTTTGCTCTTATAGATTTGCCTCTGAGATCTTCTTTCGGGGGCATGGAAGCGAGGTCTGATGTCATCGTTAAATCTGGTTCAGACCAAAATATGAACACAGTTCCTCTACCTTCAAAAACTGATCATGGTGACAATTGTGATAAGAGTTTAGATCGGAATTCTTTTGAAGATCCTTCTTTATTAGACGAAGTGGAAGACACTTTAGGTTTTAAAGGAGAGTGATCATGGATCATTTTCTGGCTAAACACCAAAGCTTGTTCAATGACATACTAACAACAAAACCTAGATGGGTATTCAAACATAAAGAGTTTGCCCAACCTAAGGAGGTTATTTGAGATGAGTCAAATCATCTCTTTGAATCCAGTCTGACCAACGATTTAAAAGTGAAAAATGGGGCAGAAGCATGTGTATCTGCCTCTAGGAGTCAATTTATGAAGGTCGATGGGAGGTTGATCTTCCTAGTGGATTTGGTAGTCAAGAGCAAGTTCGTGACGATATTCTTGTTGAAGAATTTGAAGAAGATGACAAATTTTAATTAGTGACATCAAGGAGAAATAAGAAGAAGAAGAAAGCACCAACAATTAATTCTTGTCAAAGAAGACCAAAGAGGGAGGTTAGGAAACCAACTCGATTTTAAGAGTAGTTTTATTCTTTTGTAATCTAAAAACTGTTCTTACTAAAGTCTTATTTATTTGTGTTCTTGTGTTTTTGTAGGGGTAAAGTTTTATGTCTCCCCATTGTTTTTTCTTAATAGACAACAGGTAGGACCCTTCATTCTCATTGAGTGACATTAAAAAAATATATATCAAATATTATAGCTCAAAATCATACAACCCAACCTCTTAGAGATTATTTTTGGGCTTTGTATCTTTAACTTTTTAGGTTCGCGTTCAAGTCCTTCTTGGGATCTCCCTTGTAATCAGCCTCAAGTTTTCTCTTAATTGAAATACTATTTGAGTTTTTTTTAAAATGTCATTTCAACTTTAATTAACAAGTTTTAACTTTTACGATTAAATTTATTGATTTTTAAAAAAAAACTAAGGTAAGATTCTTGAACCTATGGGTTAGTGAACCTTAATCACAGTTAACGAGTATTAAAGGACATTTGTTGACCTATAGGAGCAATTGAACTCTCCCAAGTTTAAAAGCGATTGAATATGATCCGAACTTAAGATCATCATTTCCAAGATATCTTATAACATTATTTATACTGGGCTTTGCCTCTTTGCCCTACGGTGTCCCTTTTAATTGTGGTTAAGATTCGCTAAAAAGTTAAAGAATCCTTAATTTTTAGAAGAAGAAAATAACCTGGTTAAGATTTAATTTTTTTAATAAATTTGAAATAATATTTTGTATTATTTTTAAAACCAATGTTAGATTCTTCCGGTGAATCTTAATCACAGTTTTGGGCAACAGATTACCCTGGAAATTACTCTCGAGCATCACTTCTTTGAATGACGTGTGGGAAGCACTTAACTAAAGAGGTGATAGCATGCATGCGCATGTATTGCCCATACAGTACATGCACACTTCCCAGATCACCATGTGTACTATTTGACACCCATTAATTGTGATTAAGATTCACTCATTCCTAAGGCTAAGTAATATAACCTTGGTTTTAAGAAAAAATATTAAAAAGAATTTAACCTTCTTTAAGATTTACTCACTCATGTGTTAATTTTTAAATTTTTTTTTTTTCCTAAAAACGAAGGTCTCATGGCTATGCCTTATTAAATAATTAAATTACATAGTATAAAAGATATATATTTTTTTCCAAAAGTAGGTTATTATAAGAGCAGTTGTTTTTGTTACCCATTAGATATGTTTTATTGAGTAATTAACAATGATTATGCCCTCTTAAATAATTAAACAACGTCATGTAAAATATATATTTTTCTCAAAAGTTCAAGGGGCAGCTGCCTCTCATGCTCCATGGTTATGCCATATTAAACTATATTATTTTTAAGTGTTTAGGGATAGTGAGGATTTTATCGTAGGGAGGCACTTAATGCTTGATTGAAAATGTTAGTAATTGTTGATGAATTTGTGGAGAATGATTAAACAGGTAAAAAATATTTTGGGTCCAGGAGGATGGAGAATTTGGGAGTGCATCCCCCGGTAAAAAAATCGACGACTAAGCTCATGAGAATTTTCATACATATCCTACAAGTATTGTTTTTAATTGTTTACAAGGGCAACTATCCTCTTGTCATATGACTACGCATTGTTAAATAATTAAATAATATAGTATAAAAATATTTTATTTTTAAAAGGTAAGGGGTTCCCTTACCCCATGACTATGCCCTATTAAAATAATTAAATAATATAGTATAATTAAAAAAAGGTTTCATGCCCGAGGTGGGTGCTCGGATGTCCACAAATCATTGGACATGTGGCGAGAAGTTATTTCATTTTCTCTCCATGATTTTGACTTCTCTGCACTATATCTCTCCCCATTTTATCACCACATGTCACCTTCAGCATCCACCCTAGAAAATCCGAAGCCAAAAAAACAGGTACTCCCTTGTTCCCATGCCCCATGGCTATACCTTATTAACAGTTTAAATATAAAGAGGAGCTCTGCTTCACCACGTTGTGCGGAGCTCCCCTTTTTACACTATCCAGTGGCAAATGTGTAATTACGGTATGTTGCAAAATTATCCCGGCCTCCATCAATAATTACAAACATGCCACTCTTATAGTTTAAAAAAGGGAGCTCCACTTCAATGCCGTGGAGCAGAGCTCCGGCTCAAAATTAATCTCCCTTATTATACTATAATCTTTTTTTTTTCTTCGTTGAATGGACGAACTCTACAATCCGGTTGTTTTGCATCCGAGAGTTCCTTCTTTTCCCATCAGATCATTGGGGCAACCTTAACCGTCCGATGTACCTACCTATCCTGATCTTCACGACGTCACCGTAATCACTTTTCTTATATATCTTTCCCAAATTCTAACTCTACATCAAAAGGGCACAGCAGATGGACAGCCCAGATTGATAAGTGGGCCACTTAAATGGTAACATGGATAGGGTGTACTAAGATACAACTCAGACTACTGTATACTAAAATCATCCTTAAGGCCATTTCTTTTGTTCCAAGTTTCTCAAGTGTATTACAATTAGGAAAACTCTTTTAGTTTCTAAATGAGTTGTATTCTTCTCCAGTTGTAACCGGTTTTGCCAAAACCGGTTTCGCCCTTGAGGTGGCCACATGTCCCTTTTGACCCCTCTTAAAACAATGGTTAAGATTGGTTCACCTACCTATTCTTGGATTTTATTAAAAAATGATTTAAAAAATTGTTAACCGTGGTTTAAATTTACCAAACTCCTAGAGTTAATTTTTTAAAATTATTTTTTCTAAAAACCAAACATAGGTGTGTGAACCTAGGGCTAGGTGAATCTTGAAGGGTGTAAAAAGGGACACCACAGGGGCGTAACCGGTTTTGCCAAAAACCGGTTACAACTGAAGAAGATCACCAGTCAAAAATTCAAAATTTTGAAGTGTTTTACAATTAGTAAAACTCTTCGAAGTTTCTAATTCTGTTAGGAGGAAAAGTATGTATTTCTAGTTTCTTCCTTTTCAAGTCTCTAACCCTGTAAAGCTCTAAACTTCTTCATTCCAAAACAGCCGTTAATCCGTGAGTCAACAACAACAACAACAACAATAGTTTAGAGAAAGAGCTTAGTCGATTATCAATGGAGGGTTGCAACGAAAATCCAACTGCAGATTTATGTTCCGATATTACATTCGAGATTTTGACGCGAGTCTCTTTAGATACTCTTCAAAGATGCAGACTAGTATCTAAAGAATGGCGAAATCTGACCCAAGAATCAAATTTTATTCGCCTTCATTCTCAAAGGACGGGAACAGTTTCCGGGTATTTCATTCAAAGTATGGAGGAAAACAAATATTCAACAACATTCGTATCACTCTATCATGAGTCTCCTTCTCCATCGCTTGATTTCTTACCGAGAGATATAAAGATTGAAGCATCTTCAAATCAAGGTTTCTTATGTTGTATGAGTGAAGGAACTCGTAATATTCCACGATACTACGTCTGCAAACCTACCACTCGGGAATGGAGAATGATTCCAAATCCCAAAACCCGCTACTTCACCGAGAGAACTGCTATGTTAGTTCGACGATTGAACCCTTTGCACTACTTCATAGTCCGATTTTCGCAGCCCAAGTGCTGGTAAGTTATGTCCATGTATTCCCTCGTTTGATTTTCATCTTTCCTCTTTAATTTCTAGTGTTTGAAGTACTATATAATTCTGAGAATTTTCTCTTTGTATTTTGTTATTAATATATTTCTATATATCTTGTGAATTAGCTCCTACAATCTCCGCTGTGAGATCTTTGATTCAAATTGCTGGATGTGGAAGCGATCAAAGGATATTCAGTTGCCTTATTCTATGCTTTTGAGCTTAGAACCAGCTGTTTATGTCAATGGAGCGTTTCACTGGCTTATCAATAATGAACATGTGTTTGCCTTCGACATTGATAGAGAAAGTTGGATAATGTCTCCTTTACCACAAGAATTAATAGTAGATGTGAGCAATGACTATGATCATAAACATCTTGGGGAGTATGAAGGGAAGCTTACCCTCTTCTATCTCAAAGAGGATTGGGTAGAACTTTGGGTTATGGAAGACTATTCGACAAAAGTATGGACAAAAAGGCAACGGGTTAACTTGGAAGCTCTTCACAGAGAAGAACCGAATGCTGTTCCTGCTACTCTATACAGTACTAATGTTGCACTCATGAAGGGTTTCTATAAAGTGATATGGTACAATTTTCAGAATTACAGTTCCACCGAGGTCAAGATCGACAAGTACTTTGATTCTCGAGAAATTTACCCATTCAATTCGGATTTAGAGCCTAGTAATATGATGAATAGAAGAAGCTGATATTATAGATTTGATGTTAGATGTTAGATGTTAGAGGGTATGTTGTCTCTTTATGTGTAATTGCCTAATTGTTATAAATTTCAATTATTTTAAACTTCAATTTTAATTTTGTTAATGAAGTAGTGTGGTTTTGTTGAATATATTTTTGAGTTGCTATTGAGATTCCTCAGTTTATCCAATCCTTGTTTATTTCATTGATCAATCAGTTTTATTTTTTAAGCTCAATATCTGAGTTATGAAAATGGTATATGTTTTATTTTTGGTGGTGTCACAAGAAACTACCCTGTTGATTATAAGATGAGAGATCATTTACTGCTCATCACAGCCTCTTAACATGTTGTGAGTTTGCTACATATTTGATCAGTATCCAAGTGTATGAGTAAGGAGACAAACACCTCATGTAAAAGAAGCAGAGAATGTGCTTCAGATTCTGAACCCAATGTCATACAAGAAAGGCTACCCAAGTACAAGAGAACTAATGCACAGAAAGACCAATAAATAAGAGTAGAAATCTCATAAACCTTGTTCATGACAATCATTCAACTGCAAAGTTGTTTCAACCAAACAAAAACTGTAAATTTTCTAATGTAGTGCATCTCTGTACCATCTACTTTAAAAAAAGAAAAGAAAAAAAGATATGGTTTTTGTTCCTTCAGATCGACTGGTTTTCACAAGTATTTTAATTTTTTTTCCCAATTTGTCGATTTGAGTTGCACTTGCATGTGGTGAGTTGTCCATGGAAACACTGGTTACAGAGCAGATTGCTGATCCTGTTGTTTACAGACTATTTCGGGTAAATGTTGAGCCTTTAGAAGTGTTTCAGAAGTATTAAGTGTATCTCAAAACTTACTAAATTGTATCATGTGATGGAACAGTTGGCCAGATTGGAATTTGGGGCTTTTTTTCTGGCACAATGTGTTGAGGAGTGCCAGAAGTTGTTGTGGGAGTACTAATAGGCTAATATTTGCAGGGCAACTTATTTATGCCACTTGGTGATCATCTACTCATATTGACTTTCTTGGACTAGTGTGTTTTGCAGAATTGGTAATCATCTGCCTAGGAGAACCAGAATTGGTAGTCATCTGTTCCAATATAGACTTAGAACTTGAACAGCAAAAACAATTAAGGCCATTGGTCAGGAAAAAGCTTCATGAATTCACAAACAATTAGATTTTTATTTTGGCTATATTATGAGGCAATGAGTTGAATTTATCAATTTTTTAGATGAATTCCATGAGGAACACACCTTGGATACAAACAACTAAAACAATTAATTTGGACCTGTATTTATAGTTGTTTTGTAAAATTAGCCAAGTTTGACTGTAGCAATTCCAGGATCTTCCCTAACTTCTAAGATGGACAAACCCTTCAACACTCAAATCTCTTCAGGAATCTCACCACTCAGGTAGTTTGTTGTAACTAAGGTCAAGCTGCTCCAAACTACCCATTCCGCCAAGTTCCTTTGGCATCTCTCCCACATGAAAGATAGGAGGGTCTTGGCAAATTTCACATTAAATACCATACAATGCAGGGGCAGAGCTAGGATTTTTTCCTTGGAGAGGGCCAAAGTATGGGTTTCCACTATGAGTTTTGGGGGTTCGGGGGCATAGCCCCTGGAAAAAAAATTAGGCAATGGTCCGTCGAGTTATTATTTAAATAAAATTAATTGTATTTTTAATTTTTTAAGTATTTCATATATAAGAAAAATTATTCTTTTCAGCGAAATGCACGATCCTCTACAGTTACCGCATGTCCCTTTTTAACACCCATTAACTTTGGTTAAGATTCACTCATCCTAAGGTTCATCTATCTATCCTTGGTTTTTAGGAAAAGAAAATATTAACCTTAAGTTGACTAAGCTTAACCACAATTAAAGGAGGATCAACTAGTTGGCGCAACCTTTCATAGGTTTGTATAAAATAATGGGCCCTTCACAATTTTTTTAATAAATTTAGTATAGTTGCCCCCCCCCCCCCCCCCCCCAAAAAAATATATATATAGTGGGCCCCAATTGTGAATATGTTAGTGCTAACTAAGTTCACTCAAAATTCTCTCAAAGTTGTAACCGGACTCTTTGAGTTATGCCCTAGAGGTAGCCACATATCACTGCTGACATCCCTTGACTATGGTTAAAATTCACCCACTCTTAGGATTCACCTACCTATCCTTGGTTTTTAGATTAAAATAATGAAAAAAATTTAACCTTAGGAGTTGGTCAATTTTAATCAGGGTTTGAAATTTTTTTTTGATATTTTTTCTAAAAACCAAGGATAGGTGAGTGAACCCTAGGGGTGGGTGAATCTTAACCACAATTAAGGGGTGTCAAAAAAGACACCTGGTGACCTAAAAGGCATAACTAGAAAACAAATCTCAAAAAAAAAACCCCCAAAACAAATTTCTCAAGGCCTACGCCCCAAGCTCTATACCCTCAAATCCATTAATTTTTTACTACATATTTTGGCCCCCCAAAGAAAAATTCCTAGCTCCGTCCCTACTAGATGCCATGTGTCCCTTTTAACACTCATTGACTATGGTTAAGATTCACTCACCCCTAAGGTTAATATTGGTTTTTAGAAGATGAAAAAAATATTAACCTCAATTTATTTAAGTTTAACCACTGCAGTTAAAGAGATGCGTGAAAATTTAGGGGGGGGTGCGCTAACTCAAAATTTGGGAGGCACTATATATAAAATTTTGATATTATATATATATATTTAAAATATTTACATATGACAAGCAGGATTTCCCAAAATTTTGCCATGGAGTGTCATAAATGGGTTTGGGTGCATTTGGGTCCAATAAGGATCCTCTAAAAGGGCTTCAACAACTTCAAACAGCCCCAAGTGTTTGAAAACTCTTAGCAGTCCAATTTTGAATTTATCAACATTTTAGATTAATTCCATGAGGGACACACCTTGGGTTCTTCCACATCAAAAGGGTAAGTCTCATTTTCTAACTAGTTACATCAGAGCAGATAGACGACCCAGATTGATAAGTAAGTGGACCACGTAAATGGTTACATGGATAGGGTGTACAAATAAGTAACAACGATACAACTCTCAGGCTACTGTATACTAAATGCATCCTCTAAGCCACTTCTTAAAATAGAAAATCCCGTTACACTTGAAGTTTCTGAAGTGTATTACAATTAGGAAAACTCTTTGAAATTTCTAATTCTGTTAGGAGGAAACTTATGAAGAGTACTACAATTAAGAAGACTCTTTGAAGTTTCTAATTCTGTTAGGAGAAAAGTATGTATTTCTAGTTTCTTCCTTTTCAAGCCTATGATTAGAGCTGCACAAAGCTTGATCTGCCTGAATGTTCGGTCGGCTCAGCCAGGCTGATTTTTAAGGCTCGAACGAGCCGAGTCAAGCTTAAAAAAAAGCTTGAAAAGTCAATCAATCCGAGCTCGGGCCAACCCCTATTTGATTCGGCCCGACTCGAGACCTAGCTCAATTCGGCGGCTCAAATATTATTAAAAAAGTAAAAATATTATTTATATATATCATTATTATAAAAATAAATAATATAAGATATTATTATTTTATTTATTTATTTAAAAAAAAGTATTCAAGCCGATCTCGCGCCAAGCCAAGCCCGGCTTGAACTTGAATCAATTCGGGCCGAGCTAAGCTTCGAGCCATGCTTTTGAATTCGGGCCGAGTTTCGGGCTGACTTTTCAAGCTTGATTTTGGGCCGAGCCTAGAATAAACCCTTTCAAGCCGAGCCAAGCAGGGCAAAGCCCGGCCTGAATACACCCCTACCTATGACCCTACAAAGCTCTAAACTTCTTCATTCCAAAACAGCCAAAATAGATTTAGAGAAAGAGCTTAGTCCATCATCAATGGAGGGCGAGTCTCTTTTGATACTCTTCGAAGATGCAGACTGGTATGCAAAGAATGGCAAAAACTCACCCCCAAATCCGATTTTATTCACCTTCTTTATCAAAGGTTCATTCAAAGTGTGGAGAAAAACAAATACTCAACAACATTCGTCTTTATCATTAGTCTCCTTCCCCATCGCTCGATTTCTTTCTAGGTGATATACAGATTGAAGCATCTTCAAATCAAGGTTTCTTATTTTGTGTGAGTGAAGGAACTACTCGTAATATTCCACGATACTACATCTGCAAACCTACCACTCGGGAATGGAGACGGATTCACAATCCCAAAACTAGCTACTTTACCGAGAGAGCTGCTATGTTAGTTCGATGATTAGACCCTTTGCACTACTTTGTAGTACGATTTTCGTGGCCTAATTCCTTGTAAGTTACCAAAAAATTAAGACAATAAAATAAAAGAAATAAGATTAACAACCGATTTTTTTTATAAATAATACGAACTATGATTACTAATTCTGAGAATTTTGTTTTTGTATTTGTTATTAATTTATTCTTAACTTGTGAATAAGGTCCTACAATCTCCGCTGTGAGATCTTTGATTCAAATTGCAGGATGTGGAAGCGATCAAAGGATATTCGGTTGCTGTATTTTGAGTTATTGATCTTAGAACCAACTGTTTATGTCAATGGAGCGTTTCACTGGCTTATGAATAATGAACATGTGTTTACATTCGACATTGATCAAGAAAGTTGGATAATGTTTCATTTACCATAAAAAATAGTAGATGTGAGCAATAACTATGATCATAAGCATCTTGGGGAGTGTGAAGGGAAGCTTACACTCTTCTATCTCAAAGAGGACTTCGTAGAACTTTGGGTTATGGAAGAGTATTCGACAAAAAGATGGACAAAAAGGCAACGGGTTAACTTGGAAGCTCCTTACAGAGAAGAACCGAATGATGTTCCTGCCATGGATGTTAAATCCTTGCGATTTGCAATTCAAATCATATGATTTGAATCGAATTCTAGGCAAAATGATTTAAATCATAGGTAAAAATCTTAATTGAATAAATCTTAATCGATTTGCAATTCAGATTGAAATTTGCGATTCAAATCGTATGATTCATGCGATTTGAGTACGGAACCCCTGTTACGGACTGATACTTAATATATATATATATATATATATATATATATATATATATATATATATATATATTATTCGTTTAATTTTCTAAATGTATTTTATCTTTTAAGAAAAGAGAAGAAACTAGAAAACCCTTGTTATGGACATGCCAAAACATTTATTTGTGTTTTATATCTAGTGTTGTGAAATGGGAAAAAATGAGAAGAAATGAGGAAGAAGAAAGAAGATGGCGTTAGAGGGTTGGACTCTGGAAGAACCTGGTAGTTTATTTATTAGTTTTTTTTATTGTATAAGTCTTTTGATACTTGATCTCATACAACATAATTATATGAGTTTACTTTTGTTTTTTTATCTTTGATGATATTGGGGGTTATGTTTCGTTTTATGGCATTCCTTCGCGTTTTGTATAGTGTATGCATTAAAATGTTAATTAATTTTTTTATTAATAGAAATGAATAAAATCTTTTGGATAATGAATTATTTTAATTTTCTAATTTTTTAAATATTTGTATTTTTTTTTAAAATAATTTTTTTAAAAATAGATTGAATCTTACGATTTATAATTTGAATCGAATCGATCCGAAAACGATTTTATGATTCGATTACGATTTAACAACCTTGGTTCCTGCTACTTTATATAGTAGTAATGTTGCACTCCTGAAGAGTTTCTATAAAGTGATGGCAATTTCTAGAATTACAGTTCCATCGAGGTCAAGATCAATAAGTATTTCAATTCTCGAGAAATTTACTTAGTCCAGTAGGATGTAGTGCCTAGTAATATGATGAAATGAAGAAGCTGATATTATAGATTTGATGTTGGAGGGTATGTTGTTTCCTTATGTATAATTGCCTAATTGGTATAGATTTTAATTATTTTAAACTTCGATTTTAATTGTATTAATGAAGTAGTGTGGTTTTGTTGATTATATTTTTGAGTGCTTTTGGAGATTTATTTCATTGATGGGTTTCAGCAACTTCAGAAATCATTTTTATTTATTTTTGCTCAATATCTAAGTTATGAAAATGGTATATATATGTTTTTTTTGGTGGTGCCACAAGAAACTGCCTTGTTGATTATGAGATGAGAGATCATTTAGTATCAGTTGGTCATCACAGCCTCTTAACATGTTATTCTCTGATCAGTATCCAAGTGTATGAGTAAGGAGACCAACACCTCATGCAAAAGAAGCAGAGGATGTGCTTCAGATTTTGAACCCAATGCCATACAAGAAAGGCAACCCAAGTTCAAGAGAACTAAAGCATAGAAAGATCCATAAATGAGAAGCATAAATTTCATAAACCTTGTTGATCATGACCATCATTCAACTGCAGCGTTTCTGAATGGTAGTTAATGTAGTGCATCTCAATACCTTTTACTTAAAAAAAAGATGAAGAAAAAAAGATGTTGCTTTTGTTTCTTAGGTTCCATTGGTTTTCACAGATATTTTATTTTTTTCCCCAGTTTGTTGATTTGAGTTGCATGAGGTGGGTTTTCTATGGAAACACTGTTTATAGAGCAAATTGTTGATCCTATTGTTTATTAGAGAATAAATTGTATCTTATCACAATATTAAATTAGCATCGATTAAGGGTAGAATATATTTGATTAGATGTGATTAAATTATGTTGATTTATTTTCCATAAAGGTTATCTTGTTATCTCTATATAAACCCTATTTAGGGTCATTGTAAATCACATATCCAAGGTATTCTCAATAAATCAGAGTTTCTACATGGTATCAGAGCGGATGATTCGCCACTTAATTTGATTTTTTTTCTTGCTTGATTACGCTTTTCCCAATGGGTGGCATTGTTACCCGTTTTGCTTGTAGTTTTTATTTTATTTTATTTTATTTTGCCTCTCGCAACCTTCAGCCACCATTTTTCTTTGCAACCTTCAACTATCCATCTCTTTGTAGCTCACCTCTGTTTGTTTCTCTCTTGGAGATTTGAAATCTTTCTATTTCTTGAGGTACTTATTTCTATTTCTTGTTTTCCTATGCATGTTCTTTCCCTATTTGATTGTGTTTTTCTTTGCCTTTCTCTTACCCTGTACCCAAAGCTTAAGTTGAAAACCTTCACGGGATTCAACATCACCAATATTGATCTTTCCACAGAGTTCAGGAATAGATGATATGGTCTTATTTTTCCGGAGGGCGGCATGCCGCCGCCTGTCTGGCTCTAATTTTTTTTTACTACTTATTATTTGACTTTTTTGTTTTAAATAAAAATTCTACCATCATCCTCTATACTTTTACTACCCCCAGGATCATACTCATACTCATGGATCTCCCTTTTTTTTTTTTTTCCCTTTTCATTTATTAAAGACCTCTCCAATGAAAGTTTTCTTTAAATCGCGGGTCGTACTTCATGTGCTTTGGGAGAAGATAATGACAGTCTGATCTAGTGGGTCACCGGTTCCGATTGACAGCATTAACGGGATGCGACAGGGATGGACTTCACAGACTGGCGGTGATCACCAAGCATAGTTGGATGTTCTAACTATTCATCAACAATTTATCAAAGAAGATCAAGGGTAATGAGTACTCGACTGGTTGCAAACCCATGAAGATCTCAATCCTCAAGTGTTTGAGGGGGAGTATTAGGAAAATATTATATTAATTAGAGAAATAATGATATAATATTTATGAGATACACAAGATCCCATAGATAATCTTAGATTAATATCTTTAGTATATTAGGATCATTTTTAATATTGTCTTTCTAAGTTAAGAATTTTGGGTTATCTATATAAACCCTCTATGGGTCATTGTAATCCATCCAAGGTATTTTCAATAAATTAGAGTTTTTACATGTTTACAAACTAGTTCGGGTAAATGTTGAGCCTTTAGAGGTGTTTCAGTAGTATGTGTATCTCAGAACTTATTAAATTATATCGTGTGATGGAACAGTTGGCCATAGCCCTTGTTCCAACTAGACGTGCAGATTGGTATTTAGGGATTTTTTCCTGGCATAATGTGTTGAGGAGTGCCAGAAGTCTTTGAGGTAGTACTACTAGGCTAATATTTGCAGGCTACCTCCTTTATGCTACTTGGTGATCATCTACTCATATTGACTTTCTTGAAATAGTGTGTTCCTCATAATTGGTAATCTTCTGTCTAGGTAACCAGATGTATAGCTTATTTACAAAATGGTAATGAGACAATCCCTACCCCCCCCAAAACAAAAAAAAACAAAAAAACAAAGATTTAAGAGCAATAACAAAATATTTGACTCCATATAAGCAAAAAAATCATAAGTATTAACATTCCCAAAGTTACGGCGAGTTACTACCCACTAATGTAAAATTTACCCAAATCTAAGTACAAAGCTTAGGTGCAGTGGAGTTGATCTCATAAAAAATCACTTTTTTTTTTAGATTATGCTCCGTTTGTTTTGATGTAAAATAGGGGAAAACAAATGAAATTCATGGAAAATGTCAATTGTCCTGTATCAAAGAATAAAAACATTTTATTAATAATAAAAGATCACCTTATATTGCTTAGATTGCAGGGCTCCAAATCGGACTGGAATGCATAAATATCTCGAGAATAGAAATGCTTATGGATCTTGACTGATTTGGATGTGTAATTCTGGTAGTTATACCATATAACTTTGTATAACCCTTTCATGAGTACAATATCAGTTGTGTAGAGAGAAGCAACTACACTATGACGTTCTTCTTTGTTAAGGGCTTCCATGTTCACACTCTGTCTCTTTTCCCATATTTTGTTAAAATAATCAACCATAACCCAAAGTTCAATCCAATCATCTTTGGTGTGAAAGAGGGCGAGTTGTCCTTCGTATTCCACCAGTTGCTTAGAGGGATAGTTTTCATTTGCATCAAGTACTTCTTGTGGTAAACGAAGTATTTGCCAACTTTCTCGGATAATATCGAAGGCTAATATACGTTGACGGTATGTAAGCATATGAAATGCTCCATTGGCCAAAACAGCTTGTCTAGGGAACAAAAACTCGACATTAGGCAATTTTATGTCCCTTGATTGCTTCCATGCCCAATGCTTTGAGTCGAAAATCTCACATCTCAAAGTGTAATGACTGAAATACAAAAGATTGAGAAGTTAATCAAAATAGAAAAGAAAACAAAAGAAAAGAAGCTCAAAAGTGCAAAAGACATGATACATAACATAACATACCGGCTACAATTGGATTGTGAGAATCGAAATATGTTGTAGTGCAATGGATTAGATCGACGAACTACTATTGCAGTTTTTCCAGTGACGCATTTGTTAACGTATCCAGCATGGACTCTTCAGAGATTTCCTCAAATCTGCCCAAGACTCCTTCCAGAATAGAAGCTGTTACCTAATATGGGAGTCTTACCTCTTTGAGCAATATTCTCTTGCTGTAATCAATCCTACACAATAGGAAACATGGGAGTCTTACCTCTTTGAGAAATATTCTCTTGCTGTAACCAATCCTACACAGTAGGAAACACTGTTGTAACAATTGCTTTATAAATACATGTGCTCTCTCTCTTAATCCTTACGGGGAGAAGAGAAGCTTTTACAGTAGCCTCTGGTTTTACAACATTGTATATTCGAATTTGGAATCCTACTCCATTCTTGAGTTGTGGGCTTGCAGATGTAGTAACGAGGAATTTTGCCCCATTGATAGCTCTTACAATATAGCAATCCTTGATTTGAAGATGCTTCAATCTTTACGTCGTCAGGTATGAAATCAAGAGATAGGTGGGGAATCAAGGGCGACTTGCTAATCGAAACAAAGGTTGTGAAGTATTTATGTTCCTTTATACTTTGAATAAAGTAACCGGATACAGTTTGAGTCCTTTCACAATGAAGACTGGTGAAAATCGATTCATGTGTAAGTCGACGCCATTCCTTGCACACAAACTTGCACCAACGAAGAGTCTCCAAAGAAACACGCGTTAAGATCTCAAAGATGTCATCTCTTGATAAAACAGAGCAAGACTTGTTACTTATCCCATCCATTGAATAATCTGACTTTCCTTCTCTCGTTTACCTATTTTATTACAAATTTGTCAATAATATCATTGCTCTCACATGGTTTAATAGAAAATGTTGGTGAATTCATTTCTACATTAATAGAAACTAGGAAATATTTGGTACTTTTATTTGGACAAACAAAGAAAAAAAAAATCAAAATAGATATTTAGGTATGTAATTTCAACATGAATTCCTCAAAAAATTTATTTGGGGTGGATCTAACGTATATCATTATCAATACCTCATAGCCCATGGCCCACCAACTTATGAAATTAAAAAGTTTCATTTTTAAAAGGAGCAAATTAACTTGGGTTCCTTAACCTTCTAATAAGGATCGATGGCTAAAAAATTTGATGATTGAGAGAAAAGTACATTACATTGAAATAATGGTCAAACTATTAATCATGAACTTTGTGCCCCATCCAAGAAGGGTTCAATGGGCAAAGTAGTTGGGATGGATCTGTTGAGATGGTTTAGTCAATGATCATGACATGTAGCAAATTATTTCTTATTTTACCTTAACCCAATGTTTGGTTGCCGAGAAAATTAGTGAAAACATTGAAAAGAAAAGAAAATTAGACAAAACACAACTCAGGATTGTATTAGAGATATAAAATTTTCTTTTCTTTTCCATATTTTCACTTATTTTCTCGGCAACCAAACATAGCATAAGGGATTTACCCGGACTTACCTGGTGTGGTGGGTTGCGGGCTCATATCACCCCTCGAGGATTAGTCTTGACCCAAATGGTTAGGGACACTCCAAGTTCAAAAAAGAAAAACCCATGTACTTTTACACAACAATCAAAATTCGAAAACAAATACGTTCTTAATATAACTACTCAAATTTTCAACAATAGTCTAAGAAAACATATATATATATATACACACACACTACTTATCTACTAGTATAATATAAAGAAATAAGACTTTTCTCTTAGCTTTCCAAATCTCAATTCTTCCAATCTCATAAGTTCTATTTTAGAGATGACATATGGCTTTTTTCTTTAATTTCCACGTTCAAATTTGGGACCCACTATTTCATCCTAGAGCCCTCTCTATCTCCACTACTGTAAACTCCTCTCTTATCTCCAACTCTTATATGTTTGGGACCCATTATCTCATCCTAGAGCCCTATCTATCTCCACAATTGTAGAGTTCTCTCTTATCTCCAACTCTTGGGTTATTAATTTAAGTTTAATACTAAAAAACTTATGATTTTCCTATAAATGTTCTTAAAATAATAATAAATTATTATTATAAAAATAATTAATTAATACAAATAATAATGTATATCAAATAATAAAAAACTTACACTATTAAAACTAAAATTCATGAAATATTCTTAAAATATATTACTTAATATTTAAATAAATAAATAATATTATATTCTTAATTATTACCGTGCAATCACGAGTCTCTGATAGTACTATAAAGAAATAAGACTTTCTTTCTTTGCTCTCCAAACTTCCATCCCTTCAATCCTATAAGTTTTATTTTAGAGATGAAACGTGGCTTTTATCTTTAATCCCCATTGTTCATGTTTGGGACCCACTATCTCAACCTAGAACCCTCTCTGTCTCCACTATTGTAGAGTCCTCTCTTATCTCCAACTCTTGCAAGTAGGTTTGAGACCCACTATCTCATCCTAGAGCCCCTTTCTATCTCCACTATTGTAGAGTCCTCTCTTATCTCCAACTCTTTGGTGTATTAATTTAAGTTAATATTAAGAAACTTATGATTTTTATTAAATAATAATGAATTATTATTATTATAAAATCAGTTAATTAATACAAATAGTAATGTCTATCAAATAAAATAAAATTTATTAAATATTTTTAAAATATATTACTTAATATTTAAATAAATAAATAATATTATTTAATTTTAGATATTCTTATATTATTACCTATGCATCGCACGAGGTCTCTACTAATATATATATATATATATATATATATAAAAGGAAGGATACTAATGAGCGGTCTCTCTAGAAAGATGACACGTGACAATCTTTTTTGTTCGATTAGACCCTAGTTTATCAGCATTAACCCCCTAGGGTTCATTAGACTCTATCTAGGTTATAGAAATAGCTAATCTTCTCATCTCCAATCCGATGGTCTATTAATGTCTGATCGAGCTGATGTTTTGTCACATGTCTCTTGATAGATCCATCTTGACATTCAACGATTGGATTTTACAATAACCTATCACATGTCACGTTATTAGGGACCGCTTATTAGAATGCTATTATATATATTTATATATCCATACTATTACTCCATATTATTGATAATTGAATCTTCATTTCATAATTCAAATAGTCGGAATAGAAATCTGGAATTGAATTCATTAGAGGAGTTATTGTATCTCTTTTATAAGATGCGACAATCCAAACTCTGAGATGCTCTAACACTACTTTCTAATAGCAGCGTGTCTAGTACCAACTTTACCATGATGGCTTGCTTGAAGTAATAATAGCCCATACATATTGAATCATCGTGAATAAAGAAATTAATTCAAAGCATTATTTTTTAGAAGCCGTTTGAATCAATGAATAAAAAGAATCATTCAAATTTTCAAGAATAGTATGGTGGGTGTGAGCGTGGAGAATTCACTCACTGGGATTGGTTTAGAGTCGCCACTTATTAATTCAGAAGGGATAAGTCCCCCGGGAATGTTGGATAAGGCTTGGTCCGCGATCAAAGATCGGGGTAAGAGGTTCGGTTAAGTTCGGGGAAGGGGTTAGGCACCCCGACACTTCCACACTTGGTGGTTCCCTACTTACTAGGTTTAAGCCAAAATAAAGATCAAGATTAATCGAATGCCATTAGTGCTTAAGTTAATACTAACCGGAAGAAAGTAAAAGCTAATTAGGGTCGGGCCCGTGTTGGGCTGCCTACGTACTCACATGAGGGGTGAGATCAGACCGAGCGTAGTTCTAGCACTTGAGCCCGTGCTAAGGCAATGGGGCGTGTGTGTGTGCACCAAGAGGTGGCTAATGGACCTAATCCGGCAGATTAGGGTTTTGCTTGACCGAGGCTGGTCAATGTGCAAAGGGATTGAGCCCGGAGGCCAAGGGTGAAGCCCGGAGGCAAAGGTGAGGCCCGATAGGCCTAGAGTGTAGTCCGGTAGACTAAGAGAGATGTTAACCATGGGTTAGGATTGCTAACCGGGGTTAAGAGGGTGTTAACCGTGGTTAGGGTTGCTAACCAGGGTTAAAAAAGTCCAAGAGTTGATTTTTTGGTCTTTTGTATTTTTATGGATTTTTAGGGATTTTTCCATATTTTTTTATGGGGTTAAGTGGTGCTTAACCATGGTTAAAAGTTAACCGGGGCCTATTTTAACCATGGTTAAGGGTCAAGGTTGGTCAAAAATGGGCCCAAAGGGTATGGCAAGGCCTAGAGTGGCCTCCTACCAGGTTTGGGCCTTGCACAAAGCCCGAAATCAAAATTTTACAGAATGGAGGTAAACAGATTACCTCCATTTCAGTGAAATTTTAACCAAGGTTTGTGAGGTTATTAACTAGGGTTAGGGACCTCCCCTGGGTAAAGTAAGCACATGGATGGAAAGCTGGGAGTGCCATCTTTCAAATGGTATAGGTCTCAGCCTCTGAATAGGCCAGGTGTGGGCCCCACAGGGACTCAAAGTCGGGTAAAAATTAGTCTGTAATGTAGGCATTTGAACTGCCGACACTCTGGACAGTATTTTAACCCATGTTTAGGGGTCTGCTAACCATGGTTAGGCATGACCCCTGAACCTGAAATTTTACAGGGAGCTAGGGGAGGTCAAGAGCTTTCCAACAAGCCTGGGGTGGACCCCAGAGGACTTGGCATGTGGGCCCCACAGGCTCCCGAAGTCAGTACCAAAATAAGCTCATTATGTCGGTAAACCAAATGGGGACAACGAGTTTTTAGGCTATTTTGAGCATGTCGGTAAACCAAATGGGGACATTAAGTTTTTAGGCTATTTTGGGCATGTCGGTAAACCAAATGGGGACATTAAGTTTTTAGGCCAATTTTGTGTGGTCGGCACTGCTATTGCCGACCACTAGCAGATTTTTAGAAAAACCAATTTTTGCCCACTGGCTTTGAACTAAAAGGGGTCTAAGGGTTCCCTCATTGCCTGAGGGACCCCTAGACCCTATGGGAGGCTTCCATGCACGGTGGAAGGAGTGTTGCACTCGAGCCTAGCCTCTAGGGAGTTCCCCACACCTATGGTGAAGGTGGGGGACCCCTATCCTTGGCTGTGGCAGCTATACAAATGAAAGGAAAGTCAAAGGGGGAACCCTGGATCAGGACCAGGGGTCCCTTACAGTTAGAGCAACAAAAAAAGGGGTGAGGGATGATCCCTACCCTTGGATAATTTGCTACGGAGGCTATGGACGGAGCTGGACGTCCGGTGGCGGCGCCTGGGAGGTCGTGGAGGCCTGGTGGGGTGTTAGGATGAAGGTGGAGGTGATGGTCTCGGTTTTGACAGGGTTTCACTATGAAGAATGGGAGTGAAGAATGCATGGGGATGGCTTGGGATTTATAGGGGAGGAAGGAGGTCGCCCAAGGGCATTTAGGGTATTTAGGGAAGGTCCAGGGACCAATGGGGGAGGTCCCAAGCCTCTGGTGGTGTTGCAGTGGAGCCTGCACACGCTAAACCTGAAAACACGATAATGTCGGTAATTCAAATGGGGACATTAAGTTTTTAGGCTAAAAACTTAATGTCGGTAATTCAATTGGGGACATTACCGATTTCATGCTATTTCGGGCCAAACCCAAATCCACTTGGGTCAAAAGGGTTGTGGGCAGCCAATTAGGGTAATTCCCGCCCATTTTGGATTTAGGGTTTGTGGGTCCCACCCATGTGCCCCTCATGGGTTGAGGTGGGCCCAAGTGTGGGCCCTAAAGGCTATGGGCTTTGGTTTCTTGGGTTTTGAATGGACCTTGAGCCCATAGGGTTGTCCTAGGTCTTGGGCTAGGGTTGTGCTAGGGTTTGGCCTAGGGCTAGGTCTAAGGCTAGGTCTAGGGTTATCCTAAGGCTTTGTGTTAGGTTTCGGGTTTTGCAAAGCTAATGGGCCTTGAGCCCATAAGGGTTTACCTAGGTTTTTTAGGGTTCTAAGGTTTAGGTCCTAAGGTTTAGGGTTTCGGGGGATGGTTAGTGTAAACTAACCCTAGTTAGGCAAGGTGTAAAAATTGGGTGCTTACAGTGGGATACTTTAACTTAATAATAGATTTTCATGAAGTTTAATTGGAATGGAACAGTCGTAAGTTGATAGTTCTATTCAAGGGCGAAGCCATGATTTTCTGGTCCTGGGGCACCCATGGTTGATTGATATAGTATATATTGATTGTTGATGGATTGGAGAGAAAGATTAGGTGGATATTAAATATTATGGGTCTAGAGAGACGGGGGGGTTCGGGGGCATAGCCCTCGAAAAAAAAATTGACAACTAAATTCTTTGGCTGTTTCGTCCATACATATTATGAGTATTGTTTCTTCTTGTTCATGTCCCTTTGCCTAATAGCCATGCATAGTTAAATGATTAAATTAAATTGTATAAAAGATAAATTTTGTTTTACAAAATTTAGGAGAGAACTGCCCCCTTGCCCCACAGCTATGCCATATTAAATAATGTAGTATAACTTTTTTGAGGGACAACTGCCCCATTGTCAAATGAATTATGCACATTTATACGGTCCAAATCTTGTCCAATTGCGATTGAATTCAGATAGTTCAATAACATTTACATATCCTCCTTTCTCTGGTTAAGAATCTGTAACCCTTAGGATTAGTAAATCTTATACCATATTTAATTGGGTTAAAAGGGACAAGTGTGGGCCGAGTTCAATCGAATATGATCCCAACTCAAAAGAAAAAAGAAATTCCCAAAGTTTAGGAGACACCTGCCCCCATTCCCATGCTATATGCTAATTTTAAAAAGAAATCAAGTTTTTCATATGTTGAGTAGAGGCACGTGCCTCCTCAGGCTTCCACCTGGCTTCACCCCTGTTTCTATCCCAATATAGGCTTAGTGCTCAAAATTGTCCATTGTTCTATCTTATTTTCTTTTTAATTGATTCATTTCTCACCTTATATGATTTCATGGACTGAAAAATCACTTTATCATTGGAAAAAAAAGATTTTTATGGATCCCTATTTCATCATTGCATTCAAGAAATTTCTGTAAATATTTGATAGCTTTGTATCAAAGCTGAATTAATTATTAGGATTCTCATTGTCTACATAATTTGCGCTAGGATTTATCAAATTAATTAGGCAATGAGCTGGACATATCATATAAAAAAATAATTTTAATATCTATCGAAATTTTATATACTTTAAAAATATATTTCTAAAATAAATAAATTCAAATTATAAAAAAATATATATCTGTTAATTGATCTTCTGTCCAAACATAGGATCTACTGAATCACAAAGAGCTGACGCATTCATCATACATAATATCAACCTAGCTAGGATCCAAGGGATTTTCTTGATTTAACCAAAAGTGGGGGTTGTATATAGTGATTCAGAGAATAGAGAATCGTAATTCTAAAATATTACAATACAAGTTTTAAAATATAGATCTAACTAAAGAGTTTCAACGATTCATTGATTTTACAACTTCTACCAACAGTCAAAATTAAAAAAAAAACAAGTAGGATTCTTGAAATAACTATATAAATATCCACATTGTTTATCTATATTATTGATAATTGAATTCTTATTACCTAATTCCAGTAGATAAAATTGTCATTACCTTAAAATTTATTACTAGCTTTGCTGACCTTTTTGAGCAGTGTGGTATATTGAGCCCTTTTTGCTGAAAATTGATACAAGATTTCTTTATTTTGACGTCGGAAAGTACTGCTTGATATTCTCCTCGAACAAACTTTGGCACCAATGTTCTTCTAAATTTTTCTCCCGTTTAAAATGAGATTCTTTCATAATCTCTATTTATAGAAGAAATCAAGGATTCCAACGTTCGAATTTTTTTAATTATCCAACGATGTCGACCCTTCAAAATTAGCAAGCTCGTCTATCAAGATCCAATTTATTTATTTTTTACCGTTGGGTTTATAATTGAATTTCTTTCCTTAAAGACTAGGGAAATACTGAACTTAATGCCGCAGTAGACTATGTAATCTAATGTACAGTCTTCATTGGTCAATGCCCTCATTTTTACCACACATCAACTATAGTTAACATTCACTCACTCCTATGATTAAGCAATCTAAACTTGATGTTTAAAAAGCAAAAAAAAAAAAAAATATTAATTTAGCCATGCCATAATAGAATTGCTGAAAGCCTGAATTAGTGTTTCAAAGGGATGCCCTTGATTCACTCAGAATTCTTGGAAGAAGTGACCCAGCCCCAAAGGAAAATCCCATTTCATTGAAAAAGCCCTATCGGTCAAATGAATCAGACAGTGACTTGGAGTCCAGTCTCGAGAGAGCACCATTGAGTCGTCAAGCCAGCTTCTCCCAATTCTTTATGGGTTTTAATTTTCTTAAGTTTAACCATAGTTAAAGGAGTGTTAAAAGGGACATGTGGCCATGGCATTAGACTACGTAGTTTAACACGGATTGTGCTAATCTAAGTAACCAGAGCGTAGAGCGGGTACGGGAGCGAGAGCATCAAATTTCAATTTAGGATAGGGTTGGGAGCGCCTCTGGAGTGCCGATATATATACATGAAAATTACTTATAGATGTAAATATATCTTTTTTAGTTTTTAAAACTTTAAGAGAAAATTGATAAAGTCATTCATAATTCAAATTCTTCATCACAACAAACAAGATGACTCTTGAATTATTAAATGTATCATTCTAAATTCAATTACAAGATCCTTAATAATTATCAAATCTTATATGAATCTTGTACCCTACAAATAAAATTAACAAAGTAGACTTCATTTCACATGAAAAATTAGGATAAAAATAAAACTTTACACAAAACTGTACCTTTAGGTGAGAGTAAGGTTTACAAAAGTCGAAATCGAACTCTCGAGGTGAAAGCGAGGTTTGAGAGCGGGAGCGAGTAGGAGGTTAGGAGGTTTGGGTTACTAAGGTGCTAATCACTGCCCTAAAAATATGACTATTAATAATAACAATTTTGATAATTTTTTTGAAACATATCTCACATATCTTGTGTCATGAAGGCACCATGGTCATATACAATTATCAAAATGAAGCTCGTTTTTCTTTTATGATATCATTAAAATTACAGTCTCTTGTATACAAAGAATGGTAGACCAATGTTTTCCATCTAAAAGAGGAAGAAGAAGGTCACCTTCCACTCTAACTAGAAATGAAGGTCAAATTAACCATAGGTCTGCTTCGGTTACCTACCAAAAGCTGGACCTATGCCAGTTGCTCAAGTCGGATGACAATAAGCATAATCCATTCTCGTTGCTCTGACCAAGCTGCATAGCCAATCACATAGAGAAGCTCGTTAAGGATTAAGACAGATAAGCGATCCAACCACATTAGTTTCTAACAGACCAATCTAACAGACTAGTCGATCTTAAGACAATCCAATTGGACTGGCTAAGACGAATCCAATAGGACAAGTCTCTAACAGACCAGTGTAACCAATTCGGTCATTGGATTGAACCAACCAGAAAAATTGACGTAAGACAGTTCAATCGGATTGATCACTTGAGACGAGTCCATATGGACTAATCTATTTACCTGTATGGTGTAGCTATTATGTTGTCGAAATTATGGTAGAGTCTATGGCCCTGGTTTAATCTCTCTGGACTGATTTGCAGATTAAAATTTAATTCAGCATTTATAAATTAATTAAGAAGAAACTTAACCTATGATTTAGTTAATAACCAATTTGATAATTGATTAACATTAAACCAGGTTATGTTTAAATTATTAGGATTAAAACGTTGAAATTAAATATGGACTTAACTAGATAAATTAATTAAGTTTTCTTGGATCTAATTAATTTATTGGTCAAATGTTGAACTGTTTTGATTTATTTTACTTAAACTAATTACACATTCGTTTCTAAATGAGGTTTAGTACCCCCATCATTCATGGAGCAGTGCAGGCTCATAGGAATTGAGTGGTTGAATTCAAGTTGAGTTGAAAGCACATGAAGAATTAGTTTAGGGATACTCCCAAAGTGTACTCCCAAATATACTCTCAAATCCTAACCGATTATCTCAATTATTAAACAGTTAGGATTAGAACTAGAACTGATGTGACATTAGAAAAGACAAAATAAGCTAACTCAATTCGTAGCCTTTATTAGTTGGTTATAAACAGCTAGGATTAGGGAGTATATTTAGGAGTATACATGAAAGTACCCATAGAGTATACATGGGAGTACCCATAGACTGACTCGCACATGAAAAGCTTTCACTGTCTTCAAGATAGACAGAATTGCATGCCTCTCAACACGTGTGATTGGTGTCTTTAATTATTTATTACTTTGACTAAATGTGTAAGGATTTTATAACCCCCTACAAAAAAAAAAAACTACCACTATGGGGTCATTAGGGTACCGACCGATTAATCACTGCATTACCCTCCAGGCGACTTGCAGGTCAAACAGTTGGTTTTTGTCATTCAGATCATGCTTCAATTGTAAATAGAATGAAAACTAAATTACTTCAAATGAAAAACATGGAAAGTCAATATGACAATATTTAGTTCGGTCCGACCATTTTCCCCAACTTTAGAAAAATATAAAATTCTCTGAAATGCTAGCCCTAGTCGCTGTCTTCCAAAGATGTAAGATGGTGGCAAAAGTGTCAAGCCATCTCCCTGTTATAAGGTAGTAACACCATGTGTAGCACACACTCTGTCTTTGGAAAAAAAATTTGACTTAGGATTTGTTTGGATAAACTTTTATGAGAAGGGATTAACTTCTTCATAATAACTTCGATGAAAAATGATTTTTTTTTTAATTAGGACTTCCCACAAAAGTTAATTTTGGGCAGCTTCCTCTAAAAGCTAACATTTCGACTTTTATTAATTCATGGAGAAGTTACTCTTTTTAATGCTCAAACTAAATGACATTTTTACCAACTTTTGACTCTTCAAGAGCCAAAAGTCACAAGAGGTCAATTTAGAAGTGTATCCAAACACTACCTTAGTGCATCTAGAGCTAGCACTCCTCTAAAATAATAAAAGGATATGTATAGTTTTCATCACTTAAATTCTAAATTTACAGATGACAAAGGATCCTCTCTAGTTGATGTTGGTGAGGAAACCGTTAGCAGCCACACAAGAAGCGCTAAATACTCTATGTACACCAACCATGACCTTGCATACGCCTCGGTTGAAGCACACAAAAGGTATGTGGCGCCTCTCAAGAAACAACCGGAGAGGATCTCATCAGGTCTATACAGATTGCCTATGCAAAACCTTAAAAGACGAGAAAGTTATTATTTTAACAGATTGTTAAGGTAACTTGTTAACAACAGGCTTCACCTCATCCATCAAAGTTTAGAACATTGCAACTAGGCTAGGCATTCCTCCTGCATTGAATTAGCATCCTTGCACAATATGCTTTTCATCTTGAGGGGTTGTTTGGTAACAAGTTTCAGATTGAGCTGCAAAAGAGCAGGTTTGTACAAGTCCAACAAGTGATATTCTCCTTGAACGAGCTTCAGTGTCGATGTTCTTCTATTTTCTTCAGTTTAAAATCAGATTCTTTCACAATCTCTATTTATAGAAGAAATCAAGGCTTTCAACATTCAAATTCTTTTAATTATCCAACCATGACGACCCTCCAAAACTAGCAAGATCATTATTCAAAATCCAATTCATTTTTTCTACCGTTGGGTTTATAATTGAATTCCTTTCCTTAATAACTATGACAATCAATAAAAACAATTCTTATAGATTTTATTAGAAACATATCTCACATATCTTGTGTCATGAAGGCACCATGGTCATATACAATTGTCAAAATGAATCTCATTTTGCTTTTGTGATACCATTAAAATTACAAAGTCTCTTGTATTAAAAAAAACGATAAAACAATGTTTTCCAGATAAAAGAGGAAGAAGGTATCCTTGCAATTGAACTAGAGATGAAGGTTGAACCATAGGTCTGCTTCGATGTAAGCAACTGAGACATCCTAACAGACCGTTGGACTTGAACCTTGTTCTTACATGACCTAATCAATTCGATCATGTACTCGCCATCTATTTTCATTGTTCGAACTCTTTGATAATATGAGAAAACCAAAATTTCTATCCTCACTCTATCTATCCAAGGGATGGAAGGGCAGCCCCTATTCATAGGGACTTTTTGGCTCTCACCCTCCTCTGTGCTTGGCAACATTACTCCATATATCAGCAATACGACACGACTTTAAAAAAGCCCTCTCTTCTCAACTAGTTTGAGTTACCCACTTTCAAATCCTACATTACTGAAATGGCACTCCCACTCTTTAATTTTCCTTTGATCAAATCATAGGACACTAAGCATAATTCGTTCTCATTGCTCTAACCAAGCTGCATAGCCAGTAACAGAGACAAGCCCAATAAGGCTTAGCCAGATAAGCAATTGAACCACATTAGTTTCTGAAAGGGAAAAATATTCCCGTACACGCCACACGTCTATAGCTGCTTAGTTGGTAGAGGAATGTTAGCAAAACTCCAGCTGTGAATGAGTCTGAGAGGGCGGGTGTGCACCCTGAAATAAGCTCCGATGATAAAGTCAGTATAAGGCATAAGCACATGAACATAGGAACATAATAGTATAAAGATACTTATTGTGAGGTCACTGGGTATATGCACTTGAGGACGAGCTCTGATGTTATGCTCTGGAGATTGTAGCTCAGGAGGCACAAAGAATATGGCTCAGACAACGTAGCTCTGACAACGCAGCTCGGATAAAGCACAGACAACGTAGCTCTGATAACGTAGCTCAGACAAGGCACAGACAACGTAGCTCTGACAACGTAGCACTGACAAGGCACAGACAACGTAGCTCTGACAACGTAGCTCGGACAAGGTACAGACAACGTAGCTCGGATAAGGCACAGACAACGTAGCTCTGACAACGTAGCTCAGACAAGACACAGACAACGTAGCTCTGACAACGTAGCTCGGATAAGGCACAGACAACGTAGCTCGGATAAGGCATAGACAACGTAGCTCTGACAACGTAGCTCGGATAAGGCACAGACAACGTAGCTCTGACAACGTAGCTCGGATAAGGCACAGACAACGTAGCTCGGACAAGGCACATACAACGTAGCTCTGACAACGTAGCTCGGACAAGGCACAGACAACGTAGCTCTGACAACGTAGCTCGAACAAGGCACAGACAACGTAGCTCTGACAACGTAGCTTCGGATAAGGCACTATTCACAGCACAACGTGACAACGGATTCGACACTATTCACAGCGGACAACGCGACAACGGATTTGGCACTATTCACAGCGTCAGGCACAAGTTCAAGTATGACTGTATTCAGTAGATGATCAATTGCAAGGCCGTGCAATTGGCAGTGTGACCATTCATAGAGAGCATCAGGCGGACATGACCTATTTGAGAGAATCTGGTGGCCATAATCGATTGTGAGACCATAAAGAGCATCAAGTAGCTGGATAACACCAAAGGAAGATGAGAGAATCAGGTGAGTGGCCACCTGCATAACCCTTCGGGGTAGGAGTGTGAATGACTCAAGCTTCTCAGATCTCCTTTTTCCTCTTCTTCTTCAGCCCTTTATATCCTCTCTTGCCTTCCGCCCCATCCTTCCCTTCTTTCTGGTGATTCTTGCTTATTTATAGGCATTTGGAGTCATCATGACTTGTGTAGTCATGATGAGGTCACCTGTCAGACAACACTCAAGTGAGCCAGCACATAGCCCAAGTAGGCTTATGTCGGCTAAATTGTTAGAATTTGCTAGAGTGAGAAATTCCTATTTTACCCATTCTTTTTACTCATTTTTACGAATTTTATCCCTTACAGTTTCTAACAGACCAATCTAGCCGGTTTGTATCTTAGGACAGAACCAACCAGATCAGTCGATCTGAGACAATCCAATTGGATCGATTAAGATAAATCCAATAGGACAGGTCTTTAACAGACCAGTCTAACCAATTTAGTCATTGGATTGAACCAACCAGAACAATTGAAGTAAGACAATTCAATCGGATTGATCACTTGGGACGAGTCTATATAGACTAATCTATTTACCCATATGGTGTAGTTATTATGTTGTCAAAATTACGATAGAGTCTATGGCCTTTGATTAAAATTTAATTCACCGTTTATAACTTAATCAAGAAGAAACTTAACCTATGATTTAGTTAATGAATGACCAGTTTGATAATTGATTAACTTTAAACCTTGTTATGTTAAACCTGATCACCACCACCATTGGGTCGTTAGGGTGCCGCATGGATCAATCACTGCAATACCCTCCAACGACTTGCAGATCAAACAGTTGATTTGTGTCATTCACGCCATGCTTCAATTGTAAATAGAATGAAAACTAAATTATTTCAATTGAAAAAAATTGGAATGTCAACATGGCAATGTTTAGTTTGATTCAACCATTTTCTCCAACTTTTAAAACAATATAAAATTATCAGAAATGCTAGCCATAATCCCAGTCATCCAAAGATGCAAGGTGGTAGAAATTAGTGTCAAACCGTCTTCCTGTTATAAGATAGCAAGTAGCAACACCACATTTGGCATCCACTTTGCATCTTTGGAAAAAAAAAATTGACTTAACGTGCGTTTAGAGGTAGCACTCCTTAAAATTATAAATGAATATGTATAATTTTCATCACTTAAAAGTTCTGAATTTATAGATGACACAGGATTCTCTCTTGTTGCTGCTAGTGATGAGACCGTCAATAGCCACTCAAGAGGCGTCAAATATTCTGTGCACGCCAAACGAAACCTCAGTTTGCATACATACGCCTCGGTTGGAGTGAAGGGGGTATGTGGCACTTCCTAAGCAACAAGTGGAGAGGATCTCAATGCAACATATGCTTTTCATCTTGAGGGGTTGTTTGGTAACAAGTTTCATATTGTTATGCAAAAGAGCAGGTTGTACAGGTCCAACAAGTGAAAACCCATTTTTTGAGGGAATTAACCAGCATTGCTTAACATCAAAGAATAGCCGTTAACATCCCTATATTCAAAATGGTGTCAAGTACCGTACGTCCATTTTAAAATGAGGTGTGCTAGTCCTACTCTCAGTCAACCCTTACTCTCAGATTCCACCTATTGTTATTTTTTTGTGAAAAGTATGGTTAAAACAAAACTTGTGGCATGTGGGTAGAACTTTAGTCCCACATAGGATAAAGACAAAGTGTTTGATGGGTTTATATATGTTTTCATGGGTTTATATATGTTTTCAATTCTAATATCGATGTGTTAAAAACAGAATGCACTAGGGGCTCCCAATGGAAATTTGACAAGCCAAGCCAGAAACCTCCATGCGGGTCATTCTTTCTGTTCAAAGACACAGAATTATATATCAAACCCGTTAGGAATGTATACCAACTCCAATTGGTTATATATTCTTTAGATTTCTTTCTCTTAGAACACGAAAAATATATCTTAATTAGTTTTCTCTATGGTTTTCTGTGGGTTTTGCTTTTCAGTTCTTCCTCTCTCTTCTATGTAGAGCTCATTGTAGGCCACGGGATAAAGAGTACTACTCCCTTTCCTTGGTACTGATCGTTGAATCTTGAGGGTGACCACTACTAATCCTGAAAGCATCACAGTCATTGAGCACTAATAGTGAGCTTATTTCACCTCAAGGACAGTGTATAATACGTGCCTCGATAAGCTCTTTTCTCGATAAGTTATCTTCAATTATTTCAATTTACAGATCTGAAATTTGGATACTGTTATTTTATTTTCTATTTTGGTTAAAAGGAGTCCCATTGATGATTAATCATTACTTAATGCACTCCTCTCAGTCTCAGACTTACAAGGAATTTCCTGCCAGGTAGAAATAAGGGGAAAAGGAGGTTGTCCGAGGCTGATATTCAAGGCAGTTTGAGCAATCTAATGCGCCGCCTCGTTGGCCTCCCTGTGAACAAATTAACTGCGGCTTGATCTGTCTATTAAACTCCCACAAAACCTCGATGTCTTCAACTAAAGCCAAAACATCCCAGTGAACATGGGGAGAGATTTGGTTTGTTATATTGTTGCTTCAATTATTTGGATAATTTATATTTATAAAAGCATACAGATTAATAGTTTCCAACAACAACCATCTCTCCATTATAATCGGTTGTAATGGTTAAAACACTCTCTCATCAAGAATAAATAAGAGGTTGGTAGAGGCTGAAAGTAGGGGATGATTGAGAGTAGAGCGCTAATATAGCCTCAAACTCACTACCAAACATGTCTTGCGATAGCGGTGATGGCATCACATAAAACTGAGAGATTATCTAGGCATGCATCATCCACACTTTCATAGAGGACTTAGCAGAGAAAAATAAGTAGAGAGGGAGAGAGTGAGATCTTTATGTAATTTTATTCGAATTATTTTATTTTACTTCACCAATAGCATGTATTAAGGAACGATGCATACAAGACATGGCTGTCACAAACAGTAACATATGCTTTTCATGGGCGGCCAATTGCTCCACAGCATTTGAGGCAAGCCGGCGGGGAATCTCTGCAGGCGCAACACCCATACATGCATGTCCTGCTGCACCCTGTGCCATTCAAAAATGACAATCAGCATCTCCATTACTTTCACATATATATGAAGAGATTAATTATTATAACTATAAAAAAGAACCCAAAAATTTGGCTTATAATAATAATAGTTTGGTAATTCTAAATTAATATAAAGAAAGAGCATTTTTATCAACATTTTTTTTTTAATTCTCAAAATACTCCTCTCAAGACATATTTTGAGTTGCTCTGGTTATCTTTTCAACCGAAGCTCCTATTAATAGCCTTCAACAGAGCAACCAAAATATGCATCAAAATTATAAAGGGTGCAAATCCTCTCCAGTTATAACCGGATGTGGCACATCCGGTTATAACACCTAGAGGTCGCCACGTGTCTCCTTTGACACCCCTTAACCGTGGGTAAGGTTCACCCACCCCTAGGGTTCACCCACCTATTTTTGGTTTTTTTTTTTTAAATATTAATTCTATTTTTAAAATTAAAAAATTGTTTTTAATATTAAAAAAACTTTAAAAACATATTTTTAATTTTAAAAATAGAATTAATATTTTTTTTAAAAAAACAAAAATAGGTGGGTGAACCCTAGGGGTGGGTGAACCTTACCCACGGTTAAGAAGTGTCAAAGGAGACACGTGGCGACCTCTAGGGGTTATAACCGGATGTGCCACATCCGGTTATAACTGGAGAGGATTTGCCACCAATTATAAACTTGCAGCCGAACGCGCACTTCTCCTAACTCCCCACGTGCTCCTTTAAACCCCCTTTAACTGTGGTAAAGATTCACTAACTTGGGAGTTTAAAAAAATTCTTCAAAAAACCCCAGGTTAGTTTCATTAACACTAACAGTTAAAAAATCTTAACAACAAATAAATTTAAAGGAGGTCAAAAGAGACATGTGGCAAACTATGGAAGCGTGCGGGGCGCAATGCACACACGGAAATAATCTTTCCCCCCAAGTAAGGCATATTACTGGGACTAGCAGTGGTGATATATCCCCTCACTAGGAGGGAGGTCCCGGGTTCAATCCATGGGAGAGAGGTGAGCGTGAGAATGAGATACTAACCCGGCTAACCAGTGAAGTGCACAAAAAAAAAAAAAAAAAAAAAAGGAATTGAAGGCATATTGCATTAGTCGCTAAGTGTGGTGCCAATTTCATGGCTTAATTAGAACTGCTAAGGGGTGCAACAATGGGTGACAGAAGACATGAACTAGTGGAACTTACCACCAGGTCGAAGAGGAGGCTCAGATGGGGTGCCCGTGAGATGAACGAGAAATGGAAGGTGGTCGACTGCTGCTTCAGTTTGCAGAGAAGAAGTGGCCAACAACAGGAGCATCCAGATGATCATAAGCCTTGAAGACTCCATGATTTTGACTACTTGGACTAGATGGGTTATGGAGCTTTTTGGTGTCTTGTTCTTGCTCTATGTACCCTTTATGAAAGCGTTTTTAATGCGTAATTTTTTTTTTTTTAATGTCTAATTTTTTTTAAAAGAGGTTTTTAATGCCTAATTGGGTGTGTATCTTTGGCGGTTTGAATTTCTTTCCTTTATCAGGGATGGGATATATATGATTATATGAATGAGCTACAGCTGGGATAAAAGATCCTTATTAAGGTAATAGCATCATGCCTTATCTTATAGCTAAGGCTGAATACTGGGCCGGGCTGGCCCATGGCCCGCACTACCCAACTTGAATACGTAAGTTTCCTTACTTTTAAGGAAAACCTTCTAAAGAATTACAAATATGATAAAGATGGAAAATTAAAGATCCTATACAATCTACACGTATAGAGAAAACTTCACATTAGGAATGATTATCACCAACCATTCTTTCCATATCCCACATTGTATGATGACTATCAACAACCAATTCTTCTATATTGGTGTTTGCATGATTGGTGCATATGTTGGGTGAGGAATCTCTCAAAGATCTCTCGTTTAAATTTCTTCACATGTTTTAACGTACATTATTACAGTACAACTATTGAGTTGATCCTGGGCTTGGTTCACTGGGTTGACCCGAACCCAATTCAAACTTATAATATCCTACATGGATTGAGTTTGAGCTTAATGTATTAGAATAAGTATGGGTTTCAACTGGGTTAGGTATGAGGATAAATAAGACAGGCCGACTAGCTCAAACTAACTTCAGCCCAACCCGCCTATTGTGTGCCCCTTACAGTATATTGAACTTAGTGGGGTGTATCACCCTATTTACACCCTTAGCTAAGTGAGATAGGAGTAGCTGGTGTACCGCTGGTTGATTTGAGCCCAACCCGCCCATTTGCTCTACACCCACATCAATTTGACAGAAATATATTTCTTGGTACACCCACATCACACCCAAACGAAGTTGATTTGAGTGTTCCAATTAGACTACACCCAGTTTTTACTCTAACTCAATGGATAGGGTACACCAACCTTGGTAAAAGTATACCATGTTATAGGGGCCGTTTGGATACACTATCATTTTTCTATTTCTATTTTTTTTTATTTTAAAAATTGGAAACAACTTTCTATTTTCAATTTTTTTTGGCAAGAAATACGTTTAGCATTACTAACCGTTACTTGTTTCAAAAGAAAAAAAAAAACACATTTGGTAAATATGATGAACATAATAATTTGAATAAATCATTTCAATTCATAATAGTGGTGGTGGATGGTGGCGGTGAGTTGTGTTCTCTACTTTTGTTTTCTATTTTTAAAAGCAAAGGTAACATAAATTTTCTGTAACCTTGATTTTCAAATAAATTGTTATTGATTTTTAAAAAGAAACACGTTTACCAAACATGTTTTATGCATAAATTTTTAAATTTTTATTTTAACAAATAAAAGTGCAACCAAAAGGACCTAAAAAATTTCACTCTTTTTTTTTCACCCTACGATTAAAGTTAAGGCTAGGGCATGACTGAAGGTGAGGTCTCAGTTACCCTAGGACCATATGGCCCCAAACTTTATTGGAATGGGATTTTATCTGGCCCTCCCCAGAGGAAATCTACCTCGCCCACAAGTCAACACATATTCCTTTTAACACCCCTTAACTATGGTTAAGATTCACAATTAGGGTTCAACAATCTAACCTTCATTTTTAATATAATTTAACTCTAATGTTAAAAGTTCATAATCCTAGGATTAGTTTTTTTAATAATACTTTTTTTTCTAAAAATCAGCATTAGATTGTTGAACCCTAAGGATTAGTGAATCTTGACCAGTGTTAATAGGCGCTTAAAGGGACACGTGTTGACTTGTGGGTACAATTGAACTCTCCCCAAGTTCAATCGAGTTGGCTTTGATCCAATCTCCTGAAGAGGGGTGGTTATGGCATCACATAAAATGAGGAATGTTAGTCATACTCTCAGTCAACCCATACTCTCACCCTCTACAGACCACTTGGCCACTTTTTTTGGTGGGAGATGTTTTAATCATTACATAATATATAGGTGGTTGGTGGACAAAGGAGGGGTTGACTGAGAGTCGGGCTAGCACTCTTCCACATGATAATTAGAGCTTATTATCTAGCATCAGTTCTTAGAAAACAGGCACCATCTGACACTCAATGGCTTTTTTTTTGGGGAGGGGGGGGTGAGAGATACGCGGTTAGGCCGCAACCCTGGTTCATAGGTTAGTATATGTTTTAAGTCTTAGGCGGGTGGAGATGATCACACCCGGGTCAATAGAGTGATGATTAACACACTCCGGATGGGGCAAGCGTTGTGTCCCCTCTGTTGTTTTTGTTACATGTTGCAGGTTTAGGCCTCTACCCAGTGAGTACGGTTAGAATTTGTATTTGTTCGAGGTTAGCGGGCTGACTAAATATCACCATCAGGGCTTGGGATTGTCTCTGGCGAAGTCAGAAAGGGCTTGTCTCGGGATACCACAAAAAAGAGGACATGTGGTGAAGTCAAAATCATTGGGCCCATGATTTTGACTTCTCCAATAAGACATGTGGAGATAGTGTGTGAGATAAAGGAAGATAGATATCAAGTAGGGAGAAGTCAAAATAATGGGGAGAAAATGAAATGACTTCTTCCCTATTTTTCATGCCAACTGTCACACAATGTATGGAACCCCGAGACCATTTTCTGGCCAGAGACAATCCGAGGACCACCAGCAGACCATGTTGATACATGGCAATGATATTATCACGCAGGTCATGACTAAGCCATTATAACCTCACGTTTTAATGATAATATTCTTCATATTAGAAGTATGCATCAAGGTGTGACTTCGTGACTTCATTCTTAACAAATTATTTTTATATCCTCCAAACCACATGTGTCTCTCTATATACGACTGGATCCAAGTTGTGATGAGCTATACACATAACCGATTGGGGGCAAGCATTGGTTCCCACTTAATAGAGTACTTAAAAGACAAAAAGTAGAAAAAGAGAGAGAGATCTTTATGTCATTTTACTGAATTATTTTATTTAACTTCCCCAATAGCATGGAATAAGGAAGGAGTCATACAAAAGACATGGCTACCACTTAAGACAGTAACATATGCTATTCCATGGGTGGTGGTGGTGGTGCAACCTTTGGTGGGTCACAGCATGTCTCGCAAACCGACGGGAACTTTCTACAGCCGCAACAACCATATAGGCATGGCGAGATGCACCCTGTGTAATAGAAAAATGACAATGAGCATCTCGGAAAAGAATGACTTCTAAGAATAACTTTTAAGTAAAAAAATTGGAACTTTCCACAAAATTTAATTGGATATTTTCCCTAAAAATATAACATTTCAACTTTTTATCACTTTTACTCATGAAGAGGAGAAGTTACTCTCTCTTTAAGTAGCGAACCAAATCACGTTTTAATCGACTTTTGACTCTTCAGAGCCAAAACTCACTAAAATCAATTTAGAAATGTATCCAAACACTACCCAAGTGTCAATAGCGAAAATGGATGACAAAAGACACGAAATATAGTCGAGATTACCATCATTTCCAACAGCATGATCAGATGAAAGGCGGTCGAGGGCTGCTTGAGTTTGTAGAGAAGAAGTGGCCAACAACAGGAGAACGCAAATGAAAAGCCTTGAAGACTCCATGAATTTTAATCAGAAGCTTAGGGACTTGGACTTGATGGGTTATGGAGCTTGTTGATTCCTAGTTCTTGCTCTATGTACCCTTTATAAAGGAGACCCAAAAAGAGTGTTTAATGCATGGTTGGTTGTGTATCTTTGGTGCTTTGGATTTCTTTCCTTTATCAGAGATGAGATATGAATGAGCTACAACTGGATTAAAGATACTTAAGGTAATGTCATTAATTATGAGATTCGGAATGTTTGGTAATGACTACATATTCATTCTGAATACAATACCCCTGATCACAAATGACAAACTTGTCCTGCCTTGACGAATAGGGGTGCACTAATCTTGAAACACTGCCCTTTTTTCACCGGTAAATAGTAGAGCTATCTATACTTCTCCTATATGCTAGAGTGAAAACCTTCCTCCTTACGCCACCTAAGCAAGCTATTCTTTTATGAAGCCACCTAAGCTTCATTTTCATATGTGAGGCCACCTAATCAAAATAGTGGGACCCACATGATAATTATAATAGAGCAGGATTTTAAGTTACCCCTCTTTTTCCTTACCACAAAAAATTCAATGTGTGCGTTTCCCATTATGTATTGATTATGGTTTATGGAAAGTAGTGCTTTACAGTTTCACATCTTATATGACAACTGTTTGTACTCCCTTAAACTCCCCCATGATCTTGATCAATTAGGAATCCACGTTCAATATACAAACACGATCGTCCGTTTACAACTTTCAATGGTTTAACAAATCACCTTTTCATCTTCCTTCTTTTTATATACTTCACAGTTCACATCCCTTCCTAAATGGCAGCATGTGTTTTTTCATATGAGCCAACTCAAACTAACATGGCTTCACGCAAATCGAACGAATGTTGTTGGATGAAACATCCAAAGAAGCTATCGAATCCCTTCTTGCCTCCTCTATTAGTATATTTTCTCTCTTTAGGTTTTACTCTCATATTATAATTTTTTCCTTTTTATTTTTTTTTGCAGGATGGAGCGAACCTAACGAACCCCTTTTTGCCTCCTCTATCTTTCTCTCTTTAGGTTCTACTCTCATATTATAATTTTTTCCCTTTTATTTTTTTGCAGAATGGAGCATTATTTTTGGCCTGGGAGCACAACGATAGGAGATTGTATTTTTTATTTTGCGTTTTATTTTTTAGGAAGGAGATGTGCAGCCCCACTCCTCATTCTCTATTCACTTTTCCCATAATCTTAGTAGAGATTTTTTTGGATGAAGCACAACTATTTTATTTGTTTGTTTTGCATACGACAGGAAATGCGAATCCCCACTCCTAATTCTCTTTCTTCTTTTTACCGCTTCCTCAAAATATTTTTAGGAGTGCTACCCTACTCTTGGTCAACCTCTACTCTCACTATTTAAAGCACTTTTTCACAAAAAAAGTGGACAAGTGATTGGTTAGGAGTGAGAGTATGAGTATGAGTTGATTGAGAGTAGGGCTAGCATTCCTCAATATTTTTTTGCAACTTTTTTTTTGAAGAGAGCAGAAGACGGAGATGGATGAGAATCCCTTCTCATTCTCTCCTGTTTTCATGACAAGCTTCTCCCTCTTTATTACATCTTTACCAAAGATTTCCCCAGTCCCTCAAAACTTATTTCTTTTTTCAGGAAGCAGAATGAGGAGATGCACAGCCCGCCACTCCTCATTCCCTCCGTAATGTTATGAGATACTTTTAAATATTTCCTAGGTTTTTTTCCACGAAGCATAACTGAACAAAAAATTCAGCAACTTTTTTCAGGAAAAATAACAACAGGAGATGCGAATCCGCATCCCCACTCGTCATTCCTTCTTTCTTCTTTTTATGGCTTCATCAAAATAATTTTTTTGAGCAGGGAGCAGAACGATAGGAGATGAGAAGCTCACTCCTCATTCTCTCTCTGTTTTACCACAAGCTTCTCCATCTTAATTACATCTTTCCAAAGATTTCCTCTCCATTTATGTTTTTGTGATGTTATGATTGTTTGAAGTTTACATGTTTCATTTGGGTGTCTCTTAAGACTAACCAATGGAATAAAAAATCAAGTCATGGGGGTGTGATTGTTGATATATCTTACAATTTGCTAACTAATAACGGATACTAACCATACTAACCTAGGTTGCAGAATACCAGCATCTCTTGAACCAAAAAAAAAACTAAGCATGTGTATGCTCAGCTGCTCATATTATCTTTTAAGCTTCAAACAATAATCAAAGGGAAATAATTTTAAGTGCTGGATTATATGGGTGTGGGCCTTTTTAGATTTTCTCTCATTTGTTGGCATTTGTGGCCATGGAGCCATCAATTACTCTATGAATGAATAACAACAGGTATAAAGACATTTATTAGTGTCATAAACTCTTATTATGTCTCCAATTCATGGTTGTAATTCAGGAGAGGAGTTACTATTACAAATCTATATAAGGGGATTAAACCCAATGAGAAAGATGCTCAAAAGGCATAAGAGATCTGCTCCTGATAAAGAAAGAGCCCTCTGAATTGTGACACCCAGCCTCACGGCAATACCTTCCTCCATTACTTTCATCTTCTTCTTCCTCTCTTCTCATTTACGGGACCCAACATCATTAGCTAAGGACAAGATATTTGATACAACCATTCCTTTCTTATTTTGGCGAGGGTGGGGTTGGGGAGGTGAGGGATGGCTCCACCACCTGCAAGCTAGAACTGAGCACATTCACATCCAATAACAGCTATCATGGAACATGAATTATTGAAGGTATGAATGAAGTTGGAATTCTATTTGAACTATCAAACACCCCGTGCAATGCACGATAGTAACATAGACCTGGACAAAGGAGAAGATAAAGAAAAATAATTATTTTTTAATCTTTGTTAATGAGTTCAAAGCGTTCAATCGCTTTCACAAAGCCCCCTTTTAACCATGGTTAAGAAATTTTAACTCCTAAGGGTTAATTTTTTAATAATTTTTTTTCTAAAAGTATGTTTAAATTGTTGAACCATAACGATTAGTGAATTTTAACCACAATTAATGATGATTAAAAGGGTCACGTGTTGACCTATGAGTGCGACTGAACTTGGAGGGAGTTAAATTGTGAGTGACTATGATCCCAACTCTACTTCAATGGGTCACTTTGGAGAAAAATGAGGGTTCTAAGAATGCAAATCTTATAGGTAGAAACCATCTGACAAGTCTGCACCTAGCCTTGGCCCAATGTTGGTAGAACGATTTGATACCTTCAATTCCTCGGAGAAGAATGAGGGTTCTAAGGATTTAACTAACATCTAGCGTGGGTGTGAATGAGCCGTGATGTTCAGAAAACCAAATATCATTAAAATACTGAGTGACATCCCAATGAAAAGAGAAAGGCCAATAATAAGGCAGTTTCATAGAATTCATGTTTGAGAATTGGAGGAATAATGGCCCACTTGAAAATAAGACTGAAAATTTTTAGTAGTTCAAAAAATCTTCTAAACAAATGCAAAGCTTCGAATCTATAGTTCATCAATAGATTGGTAATATACTTTGTCCATTTTGTGCTCTTCATGACACACCCGTGCATTGCACGAGGTTTTTGCTAGTCTATACTATATACTAAAGAAATAAAATGATGATGTGGCAGCTTTCATTGATCTCAAAAGAAGAGTCAAGATATCAATCGGTTTCTCTTTTCCCTCAACATAAATCTCATTTAAAACCATTCAGTTCCCAATAGAGTTTCTCTCTTTAAGAATCTTACTTCCCTTGATTCATTTTCTAGCAAATCCCCCTCTTCTTCCCAAAAATAAAAAAAACTCTCTTACTAATGATCACATCCCTATTTTGGTTTTGTATGCCAATTCAGTCACCCCATTATATCTCTCCCACCGAAATAAATGATTTCCAAAACTACTTTCATCTTCCAAAAAAAAAGAGAGAACGTTTCTCTTCCTCAAAAGTTAAACCTCCATTAATATAAGGATCATGTAGGTGCAAGGATGGCGGACTGTGCGTGTTCGAGTAGCCACCGAATAGTCTCACCGTCCAACTTGTGTGCGAGCTTTCAGGTTAGCTGAAAAATTCTAGCCGCACAGGTTACCGGCATTCGGATCCTTCTTGCACGGCATTCTTCCTTCATGTGCCGGTGTTTTGCCCATGCCCTTCTTATAGGAGCAACTGATCTTCTAATGTGCATCGCTATAGGCACAACCTCAACAGAGTTGATCTCTTTTCTACGTCTGGGTCGTCTTTGTATGCTCTTCTTTTAAAGAAACAAGTGGAAATGGATGTGATGGAGTCAAAGGAGGAGGATATTGTGGTTATGCATCTTAATGGATCAGAAGATAGAATAATATTGTTATTGTCTTGGTTATACATACTTCCTCTGTCTCTCTCCCTTCCCTCTCTCCCCTATTACATGGTCAGACATTAAGTTGTGCTTTAATCAACGATGAAATCATGGACCTTAATCTGGCTGCATGGTTTTCTCAAAGCTTAAATGATTTACAGGTTGCTTCAAGAAAGTTAGTTGCACCATTCTCAGTTGTTTGGTTTTTAAATATACTTTCATGTATCTTATTGTATTTCAAAAGACAACTGCATATGATTGTAGAGGTTCTCTATCTCTGGATTTACGGATTGTTTCCTTGCTTAGTATATATTTCTGTTTAATGACTATAGTAAAAATCTTTACAAAGGTGCGTGATCTACCGTATTCATGTTCGACATGGTGGTCGGAAGAGGCCTGTCCCCAAGGGTATTGTGTATGGTAAGCCCACAAACCAAGGTATCACTTAGTTGAAGTTCCAACACAGCAAGAGGTCAGTTGTAGAGGAACGTTCTGATCGAAAATTGGGTGGCCTGAAGGTCTGTATTATAATTTTTTTTCTAATCATTTTGTTATCCCACCCATTTATATTATTTATTCACTACAACAAATTTACCGAGTAGTGACGGAATAGTTGTGACGGAAATTATTCCGTCACTAATACTTTACTTACAGGGACGGAACCGATTTCCGTCAGCAATAAGCCATCTCCAATAGGGTATGTGACCAATTCGACATTTGTTATTTGTAAAAGAAGATATAAAGACGGATATAGTCCATCACTAATAATAAGGAATATTTCTAGTCACGGAAATGTTCCGTCTCTAATATATTTGAGACAGAATTGTGATTGAGAAAGAGCTATATTGATGTCATTAGTGGCGGAAATAAATCCGTTACCGTCAAGTTTCGTTTATTGGTAACGGAAATAATTCCATCACTCGTATGCGTCGTATAAAAAGGGGGAAAGTACGGAATTAGGCTCGATTTTTTGAACAATTACGGAAACAAGATCTCTTTTGAGGGAGTTATTTTTTCCAGCCTCCACGCGTGTGTAACGCTGAAGCGTGCGGGAGGACTTGTTACAATGTCCAAAATACCCCTGTAAAACTGAACAGTTTATGGCTAACTCTCCCCATTCCATCGAATACCTTACTTACCCATTTCGAATTTACCCATTTCGAACTTACCCATTTCGAACGCAGAGGAAGAAGGAAGAGGAAGAACGAAGAGGAAGAAGGAAGAGGAAGAACGAAGAAGGAAGAAGAAGGAAATTTCGGTTAAGAGGTATGGATTGAAACCCTGATCAAAACAGATGAAAATTTCGGTAACGCTTTTGTTGATTTTTTCGCATTTCGAACTCATTATGGATTGAACTCGTTAGTTTAAGAGGAAGATAAGCCCTAAGGAAATAAAACCGTAACGAAGATGAACCCTTAAACCGTGTAAGAAAAATCCCAAAAATCGGGAAATCGGTAGAGATTTACAGTCTCAAATTCGAGATAACAGTCTCGAATTCGAGATGGTTATCTCGAATTCGAGACTGTTATCTCGAATTCGAGATAACCATCTCGAATTCAGGATAACCATCTCGAATTCAGGATGGTTATCTCGAATTCGAGATAACAGTCTCGAATTCAGGCTCTTTTTTTTTTTTCAAAGTAATTCTTAAACTGTATTACTAATATTAAGGAAGCCACACCCTAAAACCCCTGTAGGAAAAATCCAACGGCTGAATTCGAGGTTACAGTCTCGGATTCGAGATGGGTATCTCGAATTCGAGATAACCATCTCGAATCCGAGACTGTTATCTCGAATTCAGGATAACCATCTCGAATCCGAGACTGTTATCTCGAATTCAGGACTGCTAATTTTTGAATGCCATCTTCCACTAATCAATTTTATTAATACTTGCAGAGTGAAGATGCCAAAAAACAGAGGAAAAGGGGATGACAAAGGCAAAGGGAAAGACAAAGGGAAGGGGAAAGAGGTGGAAAAGGCCCAACCTTCCGTGAAATGTACCATGAAAGAATGGTTTGAAAAAATAAAGCCGCACTTGGAGGCCCATCCTGAGAGAAAGTCTTTATGGAAGCAGACTTGCTTTGGGCATCTTTATGATTTGCCCAGAAATCCCCAATGTGGTCAGGCATTGCACCACCTACTTCAGAGGCGTAGGGATGCACTTACTTTTGATTTAGCTGGTAGTGTGATGCGGTTTAGGTTGTTAGACTTCACCCTGATAATGGGTTTAAATGCTAGCATAGGTGTCCCTCCCGCCATAGTACCCGCCAATTCTCCTACCTCCCTAAAGGTTCGTAAGTTTGGTGAAGTACAACTTATAAAAAAATTCGACCTGCTTAGGGTGTTGGAGTCGTGTAACAATGATATGGACGCAATCAAGATTGCATTGGTCCTATATGTGGAGTTATTGATCATTGCAAAAGAGACACACTCGAACATCGAGATTGACTACTTGGATCTTGTAGAGGACCTCGATGCCTTTAACAAATACCCTTGGGGCACTGTAGGGTACTCGATATTTAAGAAGAGTATTGAAATGGCACATATAGATACCCCACAATACAACATTAACGGATGTTGTATTGCCTTTCAGGTATATTATATCCTTCATATAAGTTTAAGTTGTAATTACACTCCTGTTTGTATTTTCATTTCAAATTGTAATGATGACAGGTTTGGATGTTTGAGTGCATTCCTGCACTTGGGAGATTATGTTCTCGCGGATCTCCGCCTACTATTGAGATTTTCCCTCGTGTTTTACGTTGGAAAGATACTACGTATAAAATCTACAAGACATTGGAAGAAAAGATATTTAATGTAGAAGAGGTACGAAAGTGAAAGTTAGTATTTAGTTATATATTTTTTGTTTGCTTAGTTTAACATAATTTTGTGTTCACAGCTTGAGGTTCTGAAGTTGAATGTCACTGATCGTGAGAAGGAGCAAGAAGTTGTTAGGGGTGTCCTTGCACGAATGGGATCTGAGGAGGATGATGATGATGATGATGATGATGATGAGGCTGACGATGAGGAGGAGGATGGAGATGAGGAGGGTGGTGAGGAGGAGGATACTCTTGAGGGGGATGGTGATGAGCAGGCTGAGGTGGAGGGAGGGAATGATGATGGTGATGATGACGAGGAGGAGGGTAGTCCCCCCCCGGTACATGAGCGAAGGTCAAAAACTGTAAGTAACAAAATTGAAACCCAAAATAAAGATGATTGTATCGAAACAGTTGTAAAATTTTATCCTCAAATCGAGATTACAGTCTCGGATTCGAGATTACAGCTTCGAATTCGAGATGGTTATCTCGAATTCGAGATGGTTATCTCGAATTCGAGATAACCATCTCGAATCCGAGGCTGTAATCTCGAATTCATGACTGTAATTTGGACTTCAGGCCCATTTATTCCATATATTTAGTTTTTATTGTGTCCTAATATCTAGCATTTTTTCAGGTACACGATGTACAAGCGAAATCACACCCATCTTTGTACAAGCGTCTGAAACGTTATTTTGGCCGACGGTTTGATGCCTTAGCCACGAAAATGGATTGCTTGGCTGACAGATTTGATAATTATGCATCAGAAATGAGGGCTATGAGAAAAAGGGAAAGAAAAAGAGATAGAGAAAGAGAAAGAAAAAGAAGAAGAAAAGAAAGAGAAAGACAAAGAGAAAGAGAATGCAGAAAGTATGCACCCCCTACTGATGAAGAAAGAACTATCTTTTCAGGGGGGCAGGTGGGTGATGAGGGAAGGCCTACCTGTTCAAGGGGGGAGGTGGGTGATGAAATAAGGGCAACCTGTTCAGGGGGGGAGGTGGGGGATGAAGTAAGAACAGCCTGTTCAAGGGGGGAGGTGGGTGATGCTGAAATAACGGCTTTTGAAGGTGATGATGATGAAACCCTTACAAGAGTTGAGGGAAGGCCACTAAGAGCCACAATCATTTCGAAGCATCTCCGCTCCCCTTACTTGAATACTAGAGTGAAGAAAAAAATGACCGAGGGGGTTTCATCCGCTAAAGACCCAATGAGAGAAGCTACGATAGCTGAAAAAAAGGCCCTACGAACCTTTTGAATACGGAGGCAGATTCGAATAATTTTAGGTAATTTTTCTAATTTTGAATTGAAAAGTAGATGCATAAATTATCATATTTCTCTACTTTAGAAAGTTTTTGAAATGTAGGCAGACGATATATAACGTTAGAATAACTCCGGAGATGCTCGCTGTTGTGTCAACTAGCAAAAGCTTGATCGATTCCACGGTAACACTCTTCCCATCTTTAACATTATATTGTGTATCTCTTTTGTAATTCTAATAATCTAACACTAATCCTTTTATATATATAGCATATTGACGTATGGATGGAGTTGTTGGCACAACGTCGTGAGAGACATCCCGCGCTTTACACTCAGTCATGTGTCTTTGGACCTACTTGGTTCATGGTAAGGTCTCTTCTTATTATTTCATTACCGGTAACTCAATCTTTAAGGTATTCTAATGATTTAGTGTCTTCACAGGAATTTCTACTTCAAGAACTAGACGTGTGCAGATTATATATGAATGCAAATGACTCTGTGACACGAGTGATGTTAAAGGACCAAATAAACCCTAACCTTAGACCCATTGTTGAGGGGTCAAGTGGGCGACCAGCCATGTGGTCGGCTGAGAGAGTGTACCTCCCGTTTCTCCATGGCCAGCACTGGGTGTTAGCGGTATTGGAACCCCCGAGAAACCAAGTCCTAATTCTGGACTCATACTTCACCGATGTCATAGACATGTATGCATCAGAACTATGTACCATCAAAGAATGCATCCCCGCCTTCTTCCATATGTTTGGCGACGTGGAGGCTCTAGGCAAGGACTGGGTGGTACGGGAGGTCACCCACTTACCAAAACAGAGAAATACGTAAGTCTATATGAAAATAAGCAATTTATTTATAATTTAGCTCACTTTTTTTTCCTATACTATAAAATACTAATGAAATGTGTTGTTTGTGTATCAGGCGCGATTGTGGAATATTCCTGATGAAATATGTTGATTTCTTATGTGCTGATTTAGAGATTCAGTTTGAGCAGGTATTATTCCTTATTTTCCTCTAACTTACTATTTATGCTCTTGAAGGTTTTTTATTTATTTGACTCACTATTTATGCTCATCGTATTTTAAATTTGTAGGTTGATGTTTTGAAGTTCCGGAAGCGGATAGCCTGCGAGATAATGGATGGGGTTGCCAATCCTTAGGGGACATGGTCAAGGGGTGGGAGTGTCTTATGTGTACTTTATGTCAAGGGGGGCTCACTGTTTGGATGTACTAATTTTTTTATGAAAGGATGTTTAAGTTTTCAAACCTGACATGGATGTATGTATTGGATTTGTAATGGATTTATTATGGATGTAAAGGATTCCCTCAAGGTAGCTAATTAACTGTTCATTTACAGTGAATGTCCCGAATTCAGACTAACAAAATCACGAATTCGAGATAACCATCTCGTAAACTAGGGACTGTTGCTTCCATTATTTTTCTTTCTGTTTCAGATTATACAGGTCCAGGTCCTAAATTCGAGATAACCATCTCGAAATCATCCAAATCATCTCGAATTGGAAATGGTTATCTCGAATTCGAGATGGTTATCTCGAATTCGAGATAACCATCTCGAATTCGAGACTGCTGCTTTCATTATTTTTCATTCTGTTTCAGATTATACAGGTCCAGGTCCTAAATTCGAGATAACCATCTCGACATCATCGAAATCATCTCGAATTGGAAATGGTTATCTCGAATTCGAGATGGTTATCTCGAATTCGAGATAACCATCTCGAATTCGAGACTGTTGCTTTCATTATTTGTCATTCTGTTCCAGATTATACAGGTCCAGGTCCTGAATTCGAGATAACCATCTCGAAATCATCCAAATCATCTCGAATTCTAGATGGTTATCTCGAATTCAGGCTCCAGTTCCAGATTACAGGTTCTGTCTTGAGACTGTTGTTTCCATTTGTCTCCCTTTATATACCACTCAAGTACATGGTTGGATGAATTTTAACAATATTCGAATATACAAAATCAACAATTCGATACAAAAACACTTTCAATTGTTATTATGAAATGATCATACTTGTGGGATTACATTAGTACATGTTTGTCTATTATGACCACTTTGTTTGCATCTACCACATCTTACAGTAGGCCTTTCTTCGCCTTGTGAAGGAATTCTGTTTTTCTTCGGTCTCCCCGTGCTTCTTTTTTGTACAGGGGGTTTCATCCGCTTGGTCTCGGCTATTACTTCATCTGGGAGATCCCAATGCTTTTTGTCATGTACCGGATATATTGACTCTTCATAGGTGGCTCGATACATATCAGATGTATAGTAGGGAGAAAAGTACGCATACGGATCATGTCGATACTTATTACAGGCAGCCAAAACATGTATACAAGGCAACCCCTGTACATCAAATTTCCTACAGGTGCAAGTACGTTCAAGAAGCTTCACTGTAGCGTTAAATTCTCCCCTCACATAATACTCATATCGAACGACTCCATCACATTCCAAATAACGTGCTTTAGAAAGTCTCCTCTGTAGTTTACCCTCAGCCCATGTTGTTAGGCTTCCATTCATTTCCATCGCTTTGTTTCGTCGGTTAAAGAACATTCGTTGGATCTTAAGACGCACATCCTCTAAAAGCATTGTAACTGGATATTCTCTCGCTTCCTTCAGCAAACTATTGATCGATTCAGCTATATTAGTAGTTACAATGTTATACCTTAGCCCAGGAAAGTATGCAGATGCCCATTTTTCTCTTGGAATTGCAGCTAACCATTCATGTGCCTCGAGGTTTGCTCCTGCAAGACGTGACATAAGCTCTTGGAACTTGTTGAACATGCATGTCTTTACGGCCGACCAAAATAACGGTTTCAGTCCCTCATCCTTGAATGCTGCATGCATATTCTGGCTAATATGATATGAGCAATAACTATGAATTGCATGTGGGAATGCAATGGGGACTTGGCTTATCAAACTGGCGTGTCGATCAGTTATAATGACTAACCCTTCCATGTACCCAACTGAGTCAGCTAATTGTTTGAAAAACCACTTGTAACTGTCATTGTTCTCTGATTCAGCTATTCCATAAGCAACTGGACATATGTGGTTGTCACCATCAAGTGATGTTGCTATGATTAAGATCCCCTTGTACTTACCCTTTAGATGCGTCCCGTCAACGGCTAATACTCTTCGTAAACTGAGCTGAAAACTTCTTATACAAGGTCCAAGAGCCACGAAACACCTTTCAAATGCACCAGTATCTGGGTCACTCAATACTGCAGTTATTGTTCCCGGGTTGGTCCTGCGTAACTCGTACAAATAAGCGGGGAGGTCAGCGTACGAATCGTCGTATGATCCTCTAACATGTTCTATTGCAATCTCTCTAGATCTCCACGCTTTCCGGTAACTCATTTGCACTCCATATTGTTTCCAAACATCATGAATAATCTCTTTGGGCCTAGATGCCACGTGACCCTCGATTCGTCCCACGACCATGTCACTAATAACCAAACTAGATGCTTGTCGATGATCGGGCCCAGTTATGACAAACCCACAGGAGTGATGTGAATTATAAGTCTTTATCTTGAAGACAACCGACTCATTCACCCTTGATGCACGTAGCCTCCAAGTACAATTACCCCCAAGGCACTTAACTACAAACTTTGATTTATTCGAATCCACAACCCTGTATTGGAAGTTTTTTATCATTGCATACTTTGCCAACACATTCTGTAGGCACCTCTTATCCTTAAACATTTGCCCAAGTGAAATATCATCCGTATTGTCGAGTGCAGCCGCAAACCCTGAAGGATCGAAATTCACATAGTCATCATTCTCAATCACATTTGATGAAGGGCCTTGACTGACTTGCCGAAAAGCAGACCGAGATGAGCTACGGATATTTGCACGGATAGGACCCTCATCAACATCGTTTCTGACAACATCTTCATCTACCTCTACTGAATAATCATCATCAGCATCATCTTCTTCATCATCATCATCTTCAGCACATTCACCAACATTAGCACATTCATTATCTTGAACACCACAATCTTCACTATGGTAGTTGTCGCCCCTGCTGGTATCACCATAATCTACATATGTGTTAGGCACAAAACAAGTATATTGAGTTGGTCCTGTTGTCAAGTCTTCAAAGGGCCAAGGCACGGTTGGGAGGACAGGGTCGGGAACATAGACCGTAGAAGGCTGAAGGACATGACAAGTATCACCCTCGTTCGCATGGGGAATGGCAGTCTCATGATCAGGAACACCTTCGTAACTCAAAGAGGGTGGACCACACTGTTGTACTCCCTTTGCAACTTCAGTTACATATATTGGCAAAAGTACATTATGAGTTTGTGCTCGCTCACATTCTGAAATAAATACCAACAAGTCTTCATCATCTTCAATATCAGTAGGAGGAATTGTCGGGTGTGTAGGGAACATAGACCTCAGTCTAATCTCAGTTTCTTCCCACCGGGATTTAGTCAATCGATAAACTCTGCTTAAAAGTTGCTCATGTCTCATTCCACTATACAACTGTATCAGTTTCGATTTTCCACCCTCATATACGTGGGACCTGTCAGGGAGAATCTTCCATTCTCCGTCATAACAACAAATCACTGAAACATTCATTATCTGCAACATCAAGAAAAAACAACGCAAAAACTCAACAATGTCAATGCTTTACAATACAGACTCAACAATGAAAGCAAAGGGTGGACATCTTGACTCTGCAAGTATTAATAAAATTGATTAGTGGAAGATGGAATTCAAAAATTAGCAGTCCTGAATTCGAGATAACAGTCTCGGATTCGAGATGATTATCTCGAATTCGAGATACCCATCTCGAATCCGAGACTGTAACCTCGAATTCAACCGTTGGATTTTTCCTACAGGGGTTTTAGGGTGTGGCTTCCTTAATATTAGTAATACAGTTTGAGAATTACTTTGAAAAAAAATAAAAAAGCCTGAATTCGAGATAACCATCTCGAATTCGAGATAACCATCTCGAATTCAAGATGGTTATCTCGAATTCGAGATGGTTATCTCGAATTCGAGATAACAGTCTCAAATTCGACATAACCATCTCGCATTCGAGATAACCATCTCGACTTCGAGATAACCATCTCGAATTCAGGATGGTTATCTCGAATTTGAGACTGTAAATCTTTACCGATTTCCCGATTTTTGGGATTTTTCTTTCAGGGTTTAAGGGTTCATCTTCGTTACGGTTTTATTTCCTTAGGGTTTATCTTCCTCTTAAACTAACGAGTTCAATCCATAATGAGTTCGAAATGCGAAAAATTTCAACAAAAGCGTGACCGAAATTTTCATTTGTTTTGATCAGGGTTTCAATCCATACCTCTTAACCGAAATTTCCTTCTTCTTCCTTCTTCGTTCTTCCTCTTCCTTCTTCCTCTTCCTACTTCTTCCTCTGCGTTCGAAATGGGTAAGTAAGGTATTCGATGGAATGGGGAGAGTTAGCCATAAACTGTTCAGTTTTACAGGGGTATTTTGGACATTGTAACAAGTCCTCCCGCACGCTTCAGCGTTACACACGCGTGGAGGCTGGAAAAAATAACTCCCTCAAAAGGGAGCTGGTTTCCGTAATTTTTCATAAACTCGAGCCTAATTCCGTACTTTCCCCTATAAAAAGAACTTTTAGAACCCGCGAAAACTAATTTTTCCCCCAAATTTCTCCCCCGCTCTTCCCTTCTCTATTTCGGGCAGCAAAACCCCTCAAGAGGATTTTGCATGTAGCCGGCGACCACAAGGTGTTGCTGGGTTTTCGTGGGTGCCGGCCATCGGTCCTCCTCTTGGTATCATCTCCCAAATTTCTCTCCTGCTCTTCTCTTCTCTATTTCGGGCAGCAAAACCCCTGAAGAGGGTTTTCGTGGGTGCCGGCGACCACGAGGTGTTGCTGGGTTTTCGTGGGTGCCGGCAATCAGTCCTCCTCTTGGCATCATCTCCCAAATCACTCTCCTGCTCTTCTCTTCTCTATTTCGGGCAGCAAAATCCCTGAAGAGGGTTTTCGTGGGTGCCAGCGACCACGAGGTGTTGCTGGGTTTTCGTGGGTGCCAGCGATCAGTCCTCCTCTTGGCATCATCTCCCAAATCGCTCTCCTGCTCTTCTCTTCTCTATTTCGGGCAGCAAAACCCCTCAAGAGGGTTTTCGTGGGTGCCGGCGACCACGAGGTCTTGCTGGATTTTCGTGGGTGCCGGCGATCAGTCCTCCTCTTTGCATCATCTCCAGTTGTCGCATCTCATCGGAGCTCCTCATCGTACGCAGGAGATTCTTCGGGTTTTCACAAGTTCCAGCCACGACGAAGTTCTGATCCAAGGTATTCTCTCCACTTCTCCTGTTTTTCTCCTCCATCATTTCTATTGGGGTTTTTTTTAGTCCTTGATTGTTTTCAGGGACAATAAAGGGTATTGTAATTCGTTATTTGTTTCATATTGAACCACAATGAATCCTTTTTTTAATTATTATTTAATTTAATTGGGTTTTAAGCATGGACAATCTGTTGTGTGTGTGGATTCCCTGATTTTGTGTGTCTTGTTTGTTTTGAGATTAGGGTTTGCTTTCATTATTTGGGTTCATTTGTTAGTTCTGAACAATCAGGCCTTTATTGTTTCTAGAGTTTTAGTTGTGTTTAGAAGTTGGACATCTTGTTTCATTATTGGGATTGCTGCATTTTTGAGTTCAACGTTTTGGATTTTGACAAGGGATATTGAAAGAACGTTTTGAATGTGAGAATAGTCTATTTGATTGTTTTGGGTAGGTTTGACAGGACTGAAGTCTAGAAATGATCATGCTATTCCAATCACGTGTAGTTAATAGATTGTTGAAAGGGTGAACAAAATATTTAGTTTCTAAAAGTCATTTGTTTGGAAGATGGGGTTTGGAATTTAAAACCATTTAGCGACTACTTGGATGCGCACTATTCGAAAAGTGTGTTTTGGAAGAAGGATTAAAAAAATAAATGTACCAATATAGTGTAGTAGAAGATTATATCGACAATCTCCACTCTCACAAGAGATATTCTAAGCGAGGTTTCTCAGTTTTTTCCCATCTCTATCAGTGTTTTATTTTATTTTATTTTTCTGTAATTTTTCCACTTTGGATGATGGATTTTCATGAGATTTTCTCTTTAAAATTTTTGATCAATGGGTATACAGCAAACCACTAACATGCAACTAAAAAAAATCACTAACATGCGATTTTCTTATATGAGTAATGGGGTCAGACGATTGTTCTTCAGATTTTTTTTCTTTTTTCCCTTTAAATCTCTAGGTGATTTTTTAATGGGATTTATTCAAAAATTTTAATAAGTTGGTTTCCTTTTATTATATTTCAGACTATTATGGTACATTTATTTTTTTCATTGTGTTACACCCGAAAGGCAGAGCTTTTTAGGGTTTGCTCTCTCTTCTTCTGGGAAGATTTTTTCTCTATGCATTGATTGAGCTTTAGTCTCATTTTTAATGGATTATAGCGTGATTGTTGTTAGCTTCTCTCAGTTACTATTTCTACATTCTTTGATTGAATGATTTGTAAGTGTTCTTCTTCTTTCTTTAATTCATTTGAGCTCAATCTTGTTTTTCGTTGCTTTTACAGTCATATTTGCGTAATTTGTTCTGTTTGTAAGATTTGTACTTTAAATTGCGTAATTATTTTAAGAAATTCATTTAAAATTAATCATAAAATGGGATCGTCGACCTAGTAGTTGTAAATTGTTAGTTTTGATATTTAATCTAGAAGAAAATTTCTGCGTTATTGATTTTAATATTGGCTTTCTTTCCTTGTTTTGAAATTGAGAAGGTTTTGTTGTTGATGATGGTAATAATAATAGGATGAATTCTGGATAAGAAGTTTAGATTGGGAGTGTAATTGGGTTTTGGGCAAAGTATGGAATCTCTGTGTGAGTTCTGTGGAGTGGTGAGGGCAGTGGTTTATTGCGAATCAAACACTGCCCGTCTTTGCTTGCAATGTGATGGTTATGTCCACTCTGCCAATGCTCTGTCAAGGTGGCATCTCCTTTCACTTATATGTGACAAATGCAATTCTCAGCTTGCACTGGTCCAGTACTTGGGACATAAACTTTCTTTCTGTCAGGGTTGTGACTGGAATGGTAACAGCTACTCAGGCCTTGGGCATCGGCGCTACACATTGAATTTCTATTTAGATTACCCTTCTCTGGGAGAGATCTCTTGATGTGTCCTCTCCAAGGGGATCTGATACTAGGTGGGGACCACTGAGTATGATTTCTATAAATGAAAATTGCATGCTGTAGAACCTTGTGCTAATTTCGAACCTTGGACGAATCCATCTTATGTAAACCCCCCATTGCATTGCATGATCCAATAAATATCATCTCTCTTCCTTTGTTTTGCCAAAATAAAATTTATTTAAATTTCTTTCTTTAAATCTGTCCGAAGGAGCCCTAGATACCTTAGAGAGACGACTCCCAAACGGTAAGTTCTCTCTCTCTCTAATCTGTCTTTATTTTTAGGGTTTCATCAGCTCTCTCTAATGTAGTTAGATTTTTTTTTTCAAAACAATCAAATTGAATTCTTGTAATCTGCTCTTATTTTTTAGGGATGAAGTTAGATTTATTTTATTATTTAAATCAATCAATGGAATTCTCCCTATTCTGTTCTTATTTTTTTGGGTTTCCTCATATTTGCCGAATGAAGTTGCATATTTTTTTTAAAAAAAATCAATTAGTAGAATTGTGTTTCTGCCAAACTGAATGTATGATTTCATTCTTTATAGCAAAATCTCGGTCTTTGATCACTTGCCTTACAAAATTTTATATCTAAGATTCATTTTCCCTTTTCTTAGCATAGGTGGTGACTCTTATTATTAATTATTTCTTGTGATTTTTAGTATTTCTTATTAGGATTTTTTTCAAATTTGGAGTGGAGCTAAAACCCATGTCCACAATAATATTTAAACATGCTATTATATAGTAATTAAGTCTCACTGTCTGCAACTTCCATTGGGTTTTCAGTTGTTGCATTGGGTTTTTAGTTGTGAGCACAATTTTAAATCTAAGATTCCTATTCCCTTTTCTTAGCATAGGTGGTGAGTCTCATTGTCGGCATAATATCCAGTTGCCGCATCTCGCCGGAGCTCCTCATCGAACACGGGAGATTCTTTGGGTTTTCAGTCTCATTGTCTGCAACTTCCATTGGGTAGGTTACTACAAACGCTCAAAATCCAATCTCCGTCACACTCAACACACTTATACATGCACACAATATAATTGATGCCATGATGTTAACTAGAAGTTATAACCTTCACTTCAGCAAATCAAACCTAGGGAAGATACTTCTATTTCGATAATGTGCACATTAAGATAGATGCTCCAAATATGCGCATACCGACTGATGTTCTGAAATTACATGCTAACAATAGCATCACATATTGTCAAAAATCTTAGCTTTCAATGATACCGCTTTAGAGACACATTTCTCATTCCTGAACTCTATAAATTCATGAACCTTTTTTTTATATAAATAATTGATTTGGTATGAGATCTTTTTCATTGTTATGTAGTATTATAAGTGGTGTTCTCAGCAACAATATTATTGCTGCTCTTCTTCTTCATTTTACCATTTTAATTATATAGTTATTCTATTGTTATATGGTTATTGGCTGTGTAAACATATAATTTTAAAAAATTATTGAGTTCTTCATCTTCTTAATCAATGTTGATTGTTAATATATGTTATATAAAATGTTAACAATCTTATTGTTAATGATATATATATATAACCATTATAAAAGAGGTTTGTGACGTCAATAGTTTTGTCAAAACTGACTATTAGTGATAGTCATATTTCCATCACAATTGACTATTAGTGATGGATATATGTCCGGAATAGTGAAGGTCAGGTTTTCCATTCAAGCTCATTGTGAATGTGCATGCATTGAAACTTAGATCTCCCGTTCAAGAATGGTTGTGTGATAAGTGCCTCTGTTATCATAAATATGTACGGATTCGTTGTAAATTATGATGTCTGGTTCCTATGTGGACTACATTGCATATAACAACTGATTCGTCCTGTTTGTAAAGAGGAGTATTTGTCTGCAACTGATTCTTGAATTGTCCGTGTGGACAGTTTGGGAATGCATAATCCTGAAGCATGTGTCAGTTGCTTGTACTCAGTCTAGTTTGAGGAAATTTTCATCAGTCATCCCTATTGTTCTCTGGGTACATATTTAGACAAGGTTAACTTTTGATCCTAGTCTAAATCGTGTACTTGGAGAGCCATGGGGAGATGCTGTCCAAATTTCCGTAAAATGGAATAACGCACTTGAGTTACTGATTCTTGGGGATTATGTATTCCTGAATGGGATAGGAACACCTCAACCGTTATGTATTTAATAAGAATGGTGCATGCATTACTCAGGCTCCATTTATCATTTTTGTATCACGTTGAGGCAATGATGCACATATAATAAGTAGACACTGATCGGTGCTAAATGTTATACATAAAAGCACCTCAAACTTAACTTGCTAATCATTTAGAGTAATTATTTATATTATTTTATGCTACTTGGTTGTTTATTCTTATTTCAGGTTCATACGAGGAAAAGAAGATAAAATGGAAGATTTACAAGCTACAAAGACTCCAAAAATCTCAGAAAAAAAGAAGAGTAAAAGAAAGAAGAAGAAAAGAGAGCGAAATCGCAGAAATCTACCCTGATAAATCGATTGGCCAAAATCGCACTTCTATCAATAGAGGGGTAGTTTGGTAATTTTTATTTATCCAAAATTTATGAAACTTTTTGGGTAGATTCTAGATGACCTAAAGGAGCTATGTTTAAAATTTCGGGTCAATCCGATTAAAATTGAGCTCTCTAGAATTATTTGAAGTTCAGTGGCAAAACTGTAAATAGGGTGAAATAATATTCTGTGAATAGTGTTTTAGTACTTCTAAACACTTTCCAACTCTATTATTGTCTTCCTAAATGATGGTTTAATCCTCATTCAACCCTAAGAGAGTTTAGAGAGAGAAAAAGAAGAGTTGTACCTCAATTAGAACTCCTTATTCTAGAAGGACTCTATCTTTCTATCTTTCTCTATAAAAAGGAGAATTCTTAGCCATTATCATTAGAGAGAGAGAGAGAGAGAGAGAAATTTGTAGAGATTTTGGATCTGAAGAAGAGAAGCTCTGGAGATCAAGGAAGTCATGAAGAGAAGTGCTGCAGCTTTGTCCATGAAGATGTTGCATTCCTCCCTCGCGATGAACTAATTTCCACTCTAGGGTTTCGATGAAACCCTAGCCAAGTAACTGTGTCATTTATTTTGTTTTTATTTTAATTCTCTGCATTGTAAAACATTGATTGCATAATGAGAGGGTTGTTTTCAAACAACCGGATTTATTTGAATTATATTTAATTTCAATGGAATTCTCAACCTTGTCTTAGGTAATATGAAATTGGAATTAAAATCACTTGTGTTAATTTTCGTTAGAATTTAAACATAGGTTTTATGCAATGGTTTTAAAATATCGAGAGATTAAATCTGAAGATATTTTATGCTAAGGGAAGACGAGTGATTACACAACCGTAGATTAGTGTGTATCATTCGTGCTAACCGAAGATACGATATTCTAAGGATATAATCCCTTGAACTTTTCTTGAGCAGTTGAGAGGGGACGTGCTGTCACTCTAACTGGAATGTTTACAATTTAAGAGGTTATAATAAATTTAAAATAGGGATTAGTTATTAGGTTAGTGGTGGATTTGAAAACCCTAGATTTTCTCTCCAAAAGGATTTAAAAACCCAATTGTTTTTAGTTTAATTTAGAAATTTCATTTAAATTAGTTTAATTCATTGTTTTAGTTTAATCAAATCAAAATTCAATTGCCTCAATTATTAGTTTAAAATTAATCTGAATAAAAAGCAACGAAACCAGCGCAGTCCTCAGAGGAACGATACCCTTACTAGTACTATTCTACGGAATTATTACTAAGAATGAATAATTTAAGATTGACTGACGATCAGACACAACTAGTAGTACCCCACTAATGGCTGGTCTATATTGTTTTCTATTGTCGGTGATTAATCAAGCTGAGAAAGCCATTATGGATAAAAGTTGGGTTTCTGCAAACAGATTGAGTGATGTATATATAGTGGGTGTGAACAGTTTCTTGGATTTTGCATTTAGTAAGTCAACTCGAGATGACGGTACTATCAAGTGTCCGTTTAAAAAATGTTCCAATCGATATTATTTGGTACGACGGGCTGTATATGAGCATTTAATTTGTGATGGATTTGATAAGGGTTATGCCACGGCCATGTGGATTTGTCACGGGGAAATACCGGATCATAGATTTTGTACAACCCAAGTTGTCAGAGAGGAGAATACTACTGTAGTTGATGATATGCACGAGATGTTGCACGGGGCATTTGGGCCGACTTGTGCAAATGAAGTGATAGTGGATGAGGGGACAAGTGAAATAAGAGAGGGTCCAAACGAAGAAGCAGCTAAGTTCTACAGGCTAGTGGAAGATGCCGAGCAAGCTTTATATCCCGAATGTAAGAAGTTCAGTAAACTTTCTTTTATTGTTCGGTTATATCACATTAAGTGTCTCAATGGATGGAGTGACAAATCATTCACCATGTTACTTGAGTTATTGAAAGAGGCACTTCCCGAGGGTGAGACGTTGCCTGCATCCTTCTACCAAACGAAAAAAATAATTTGTGAATTAGGTCTTGGGTATAATAAGATTGATGCATGTCTGAACGATTGTATGTTATACTGGAAGGATCATGCCAATGATAGTGCATGTTCCGTCTGTGGTATTTCACGGTGGAAGACTGCAGACTCATGTATAACTCCTTCATCTACCAAGGAATATAGAATCCCCACAAAGACTTTACGTCATTTTCCCTTAAAGCCTAGACTTTAGAGACTTTTCATGTCAAACAAGATAGCTTCCTCCATGAGATGGCATTCAGAGGGTCGCACTAAAGATGGGGTGTTAAGGCATCCAGCTGACTCTGAAGCTTGGCGACATCTTGACGAACGATACCCAGATTTTGCTTCTGAGCCTCGCAATGTCAGACTTGGGTTAGCTAGCGATGGTTTTAATCCATTCGGTACACTGAGCATTGCACACAGTACTTGGCCTGTTGTTTTGATTCCATACAATTTGCCTCCCTGGATGTGTATAAAGCAACCTTTTTTGATGATGTCATTGCTTATCCCCGGTCCCCGTGCTCCGGGAAATGACATTGATGTCTACTTACAACCATTAGTAGATGAGTTGAAAGATTTGTGGACTGATGGGCTTTACACTTACGATGCATCAAGTAGTCAAAATTTTCATATGAGAGCAGCATTACTATGGACAATTAATGACTTCCCTGCATATGCAAATTTGTCAGGATGGAGCACTAAGGGGCGCTACGCTTGTCCTCATTGCAATTGAGACATCTATTCTCAGTATTTGAAACATGGTCGCAAGTTTTGTTATATGGGTCATCGACGCTTCTTGGGAGCTACACACAGATTTCGCAAGAACAAAGTGTCATTTGATGGGAATACTGAATCAAGACCTGCTCCTAGGTCACATACAGGGACTGAGTTATTACAACAAATGCATGGTCTCAACGTCATACTAGGGAAGCATAATCTAAACACGAGGGGCAAAAAAAGAGTACGAAAGGATGATGTGGAGTCAATTGGATGGAAGAAGGTTAGTATTTTCTTCAGTTTATCTTACTGGGAGCATCTTTTGATACGACACAATCTGGATGTGATGCATATTGAAAAGAACATTTGTGACAGTCTCGTGGGTACATTGTTGAATATTGAAGGGAAAACAAAAGACACTTGGAAGGCACGTCTAGACCTTAAGGAGATTGGTATTAGACCTGCGCTTCATCCATATGCAGGAGGACAAAAAACATATTTGCCTTCTGCATGCTTCTCATTGTCGGCAGAGGAAAGAAGTATTTTCTGTAAGGTTCTTGCGAAGATTAAAGTTCCAGATGGATATGCAGCCAACATTTCACGGTGTGTGAATCTGAAAGAGCGCAAAGTCGCTGGGTTGAAGAGTCATGACTGCCATATTTTGATGCAACAACTACTCCCATTGGCTGTGAGGAAATCCCTACCAAGGAATGTTAGCACCACATTAATTGAGTTGAGCAGCTTTTTTAGAGAATTATGCTCAAAGGTTATAATTTGTCAGCTTGAGAGAATTTTTCCACCTGGATTCTTTGACATCATGGTACATCTGGCCATCCACTTGGCAGGCGAGGGAAGGGTTGCAGGTCCAGTGCAATACCGATGGATGTACCCAATTGAGAGGTAAGTATAATTAATTAGTTTATTAATAATTTAACTTACTTGGTGCATATTTATTATTTTGAGTTGTCAGCATTTCGCAATTCTTAGGGGCTCCATTTATCTGTGATAGATACCTGCAGACATTAAAATCGTACGTACGTAATAGAAGTAGGCCTGAGGGTTCTATAGCAAAGGGATATCTGGCTGAAGAATGTCTTAATTTTTGCTCAAGGTATTTGAGTGATGTTGAAACAAAGTTTAATCGCGTACCAAGGAACTATGATGAAGAATGCATTGAGACATATCAAAGATTGTCCATTTTTTCTTCAACCGGTCGTGCTCTAGGAAAGGCTGACACTGTACATTTATCTTATGACCTAGCCAAGCAAATGCATCGTTATGTCCTCTTCAACTATCCTGAAGTGGCCCCATTTATTGCGTAAGAACATTCTACTGTGTCCGTATCTTAATTAGAAGCACCTCATAATATATTGTTTACAAATGCTCATCCCTAACAGCATTATTTGGTAGGCAGGAAACATTTGGAAAAAGTTACACGCGAAAACTGCCACAGGCAACAAATTGACATTGACCGCATCCACAGTAATTCGTTTCCAAATTGGTTCAGCACCAATGTAAGTACTAGATGAATTGCAAAAAACTGGACATTGAACAGAGGATTATTTTGCAAATAAACAAAATACTTACACACTAATAATGTTGTAATTGTAAACACACACAGGTTTCTACATTGATCTGTGAAAGTTCAGAACATTTACGTAATGATCTGAAATGGCTGGCTCGTGGACCTTCGAAGATTGCGAGCAAATTTCAACGGTTTGTAGTCAATGGGTTTCGGTTTCGCACAAAAGCAGTTGACAGTAAGAAGAAGACCCAAAATAGTGGCATTGTCCTTACTGCACAGACGACATTTACATCTGTGAGGGACAAGTCATCGCGAACTGGCGATATTACCTACTTTGGAGTTTTGCAAGAAATCGTGCAGCTTGACTACTACGAAGGGAGAAAGGTTGTTCTATTTAATTGTGATTGGGTTGATGTTATGACACAAGGTAGGGGTATCAAGCAAGATGAGTTGCAATTTACGCTTGTGAATCTACAACGGTTGCTAAAGACGGATGAACCATTTGTGCTCGCCTCTCAAGCAATGCAAGTCTTTTATGTCGAAGACCCGATAGAGAAAGATTGGCACGTCGCTATTCAAATTAAACCTAGGGACTACTTCGAAATGCGAGATGGCGTTCATTCAAATTTTGGAGAGGCATGCCCCGAAACGGCGCAAACAAACGTTGTAAATTTGGATGACATTGGAGTGGATGTCGATAATATTAGCGATTTTAGACCAAATATCCCAGGGACAACTGTTGATATACCTCTACCCATCACAGAAGCCGAACCTTTATATGACCGGTCACAGGAGTCTGAGCTCGAAGACTCTGGTGACACTCTTTTTGACATTTGAATTGTAGTTCTACACTTGATTTGTATGCGATGTATTTTTAAACCTTTCTCATCAATGAATCTCCAAACTTCCATGAGTTTTCTTTAACTATGAAAGCTCGGTTCCTCATTCACTTATGCGCTCAACTTGAAATCTGCATTGACTAAATAGTAAATACCTCTGTGATAACAATAATGCAATTAAAAAAAGGGGGGTGATAGTGTGTGTTTTGTTTCCTTCTAACCAAAATGGGTGAAATTTTTTTGAATTCCTTATTAATAATACACCATAAATGTTACCAAGTTTCTTGAGGGTTAATATGCCATAAATGTCACCAAAGCAAGGAGCACCTTGCTTGGGATTCTTCCCATACCTCTATTAGGAAGTCATTTTCTTGAGGCTTTCTTCGAATTGCCAATGGAAATCCCATTTCCCTATATAGAAAACTGCAAACCTTCATACTACTTACCATTGCTAGAAGAATGAACTAAGAAACAGTTTTGTGAACTTAAGAGATCAATAGACAAATAATTATATATATATATATATATATATATATATAAGATCTTGCTACTGTCCACACTGTTGGTGAATATAGTAACGTTTGCTCATGTTATTGATCGACTAAAGTGCAATTGCAAGGGTAAGGTGGGTCAGAAAATCTACTAAATAATATGAAATTCCTAGATTCTCTATATTTTCTCATTTTATTAAATCTTATACTAAAGATAAAGGAGGAAGCATGAGGCTTATTCTGCAGGTCTTAACTCTGAATGCATAGCGTGATAAAATCTACTAAAGTTTTCTTATTGAACTGGATATTCTTATTTCTAGTGTTAAATGATTTCTTCAATGATTTTTCTTTCTGCCATATTTTCTCATTCTACTCTCTATTGTCTATTTCAATATAGAACTGTAAAAGCAAGAAAAGATGTCTACTCGTCGTAGAAAAACTCGGAAGGGTGGTCCGTCATCATCTCAGCATGGGTCATCCCATCTTGAGGGTGGTCTGTCATCTTCGCAGCCCCCACTTGAGACTGTACCAGGTAACTCACATCTGAAACTTCATTGACTTTGAATTCTTGCTCATTTAAATTCAGTAATTATTTTCCTTACATATATATAATTCTACATTGTACAGCGCCAGCACAACGTAGACGGACCCGGGGTCCGAACAAGCTGCCCCCACCGCCCCCACCACATATTGGCCCCAACGAAGTGCCTATTAATTCATTGGGGCAGCCCATCGGCACATCCTCTACTGCGTTGTCATCGTTGATTGGGGTATTGGCCCGGGATGGGGATGTCATCCCATTGACATTCCATGATTGGAGGCATATCCCAAAGGAGATGATACAGGGGATGATGGATAGAGTTCTGGTAAGAACAACAATAAATTCGATTAAACTATTACAGATTGAGAACAGGTAATTGTTTACTCCAAAATTTATATTTAACTATAATTATTGTGTTGTAGAGTCGTTTCAAAATCCCAGATCCACGAACGAGGGAGTGGGTAGTTGAGAAGTGTGACCAGCTGTGGAAAGCCTGGAGGGGCAGGCTATGCAGCAATTACTACGATCCTGAGCTCCCTCTAGACGTGCAGTACATGCCTCCAGATTCTAGGGTACCATTGGAGCACTGGAGGGTGCTCGTGGATCATTGGAGGACTGATGAGGCACAAGTATGAAATGGAATGAGGCAATGTTTTTTAATTGATATTCCACACTGGCATACTTGTAATTGCAATCATTGTTTTATTACAGGTTATAAGTGCTAGGAACAAAGCGAATAGATCAAAACTTACGATGTCCGACACAGCCGGGACGAGGACTTACGCCCAGCACAGGGCAGATTATGTATTCAAATAATGAGTGTATACTAATTATTTTGTAAAGTTAGTAATCATCATAACTTTTTTTCATGAGGATAGCAAGCGCGGGATCCTGAGGGAAAAGAGCCGGATAAGATGCGCATGTTTGATTTCACCCACAAGCGTAAGGATGGGTCCTTCGTTGACAAGACATCCGAGGATGTGATGGTATGTATACTTAGTATGCCATTAGTCCTAAACTAGTGCAATTGCATCAATTTGCATTTACACTAGCTTTCTAAGTTCAAAATTAAAAAATCTATTAAGTGATGCAATCACACCTCCCAATGATATAGGTGCATGCATGCTTAGTGTGCCAATTCCAATACTATAATTAGATGAGATTTTGTTTTCCTGAATTAATGTTCATATATTTTAATCAATATAGTGATGCAAAGCAATTGACCAAACAAGCTTTTGTTTCTTATTTTAGATTGAGGTCTATGTTACCAAAAGTCTAAACTGGCAATCAGCAGTTCAACAGGCCATATATAATGTGTGAAGTCACTAGCCATTGCTAATATTGTCCTAAAACAAGCTGCAAATCAAACAGATGGGTGAAAATTTTAGGGTATGCTGCATTCATCAAATGTTATTTTCTGTTCATATACTCCTCATTTCATAGTTTAAACTCAAAACTCAAAAGTCAAGTAGCTAGCCTTTGGCTTTGCCAATTTCTGAAGCTCTGATCTGCTATTCACTGTCTCTCTTTTCTTTCACTTCTTTTGCATTAGTTTTAGATATTTGAAAGCCGTGTTCCTTGCATGATTTGGGGTAGGCGGGTAGCATTCTCCCCTTCCAATTAGAACCTTTTGTCGGGGTGTCCATCGATGGAGAATATCCCCAGCCCCACTAATTGATAGCCTTCTCAGCCCCACTAATTGTGAATGCTCATTGGCCGCTACAACTAATAAAACACAAACCACCACCAAAGGCCCTAATGGAAATCAAATCTCAAACTTAATGGACTAATCCACAATGCATATTTCTATAACTGTCTAACAACAAATCCCAGTGAAAACACAATCAACACTGAAAAGATTCTAGTTGCATACTTGAAGTATTTAGTGTCCTAATAAGAACCTTGGATTGAAATCCAAGAGAAGAGATACTATATATAGGTGAAGTTTTTAATTCATCAACTGAAATCAACGACGAGAAATTCAAATCAAAATCCTAGAAATAAAAGTGGTAGTTACTTGAACAGCCGCCTATAAGCCTTCTGAGTCCAAATTCATGAGCCAAAACACTACGGCAAATAAGCAATTCAATTTCTTATAATTCTCCTAACACAACACATCAAATAAACCAGAATTTAGTGTACACCCCGAAAAATTCTGCGATCTGAAAGTCTTCTTGAAGCCAAACGGTTTACTCCAAAAAAAAAATCAAATAATAATAAATAAAAAGACAGTAGAGGATGTTTTATGGTTTGTGGGTTGATTTTTTCAGATTTTGTTCTCTAGTTATGGTGATTGTTGGATGATTTTCAGTATTTTAGAACAGTCACAATCATGGGTGAGTTATGTGAGTGTCCAGAGCAGTGAACTTTTCATTCAAACAACTACGTTACAATTTACCCCGCCAACAAGTCAAAACCACCCTGGCATGCCATGTTTCCAACCAACCTGCGACTGGGGCTAGCATTTTTGTATGTTTTATATCGATCCTTTGTCAAATACACTTCACGTGTTAACTTGTTCTTAGTTGTGGTCCATGGTTCAACCCTGTCTTTAGCCCCAAGAAGAAGAAGAAGATGAAATGGATAACCCCACTCGAATTCTACTTTATCTAGCATTATCAAATTCGGAAATTTTCTTCTTTTAGTAAAACAAAGTCGGCAAAGTATAGCGACTTCAAATTTCTTGTTAAAAAAAAAAAAAAAACTTATATTCATTGGGTAATGGAGACATTGAACTTTTTTATGGAAATTTTGCATGTAGTATGTAACACCCAATTCAAGTATGAAGTAGCCAAAAGAGCTGGTTGTGACTAGGAAGTACAGGTTTAATTCAATGAGTTTTAGAATTTGGGAGCCCTTTGGATAACACCATGTTGGTCACCTGAGTAAATGCTAGGGTTGTTTCTAGGTACCTATTCTGAGTCCTGACTTCATACACTCAGCAACTAACTTTTTTTTCTTCTCATATTTTCGTTCTCTTATTTCTACATATCTTCTCCTTTTCTTTTATGCAGTTATGCTTTTGCTTTCTGTTCACAGGACAGCTTTAACTGACTATATCCTTTCTTTTAATGAAAATACATGCTCTGTTATGGTGCAGATGATGAAATCATTTTAGCTGGGTTTTTCTTTATACATATAGATAGGTCCTGGTTAATGTGAGAGAAATACAAGATATCCACGACAATAGAAAGATGATAAAATGAAATTATCCAAAATAGTTCACTACCATGGACAATGGGACTAAGCAAAGCCCCCTTTTCTTCAGTTCTGTTACTTCTGTAAAGTCATTATCTCTCCCAATGAAACCCATTTCATTTATCTCATCTGTTTGCAGTTCTGAGTAATGACCAGAAATATTTCCTTTTCCCTACAAAAATAGAATCCAAAGAACCTTCTTAGGTAGGATATATATAAAACATTTACCACAAACCCAACTGAGAATAGATTCAAATTAAACTGGATATCCACCAAAAATAAACCAAGAATAAGAAATTTATCTGAGAAGTATCTATATTATCATCTTTCTTTCTTGGATTTATATCCAACTGTTTAAAATCACTAACCTATTGATAATATTTTTTGTTTAAAATCACTTCAGTTAGCAGAGCTCTTTAGTTCATATGTTATATGGGTTATACATATACAGCACTGCTGTGGCATGTGATATCTCTCAGACTCTAAATGAAATATTCAGACCCAATATGAGTATTAGGGTGAGAGAGGCTCCTTCTGAAGAGAAAAAATTCTTTGATGGTTTGGCTCCTATTGTGTTAGTTCATGGGATCTTTGGATTTGGCAAAGGGGTATGTCACAAAACTATCATTTTCATGAAATGGGTTCTCATTTGTTTTTCATTTCATTTCATCCATTTTTTGTCAATTGAAATGAAGAGAAATCTCATACAGAGGGGCTTGCCACACAGTAATGAGTTTAACAAAGGACTGTTGAATAGCTTTCTCCACAGTGTCCACACTTTCCTCAGTTTCCCAATTGATATTCTGAAACTTTCACACTTGATCCATAGATATTGCTGCATCCATAATCAGATAAAAAATGGATCACATGTTTACTCGAGCACCTCTCTTGCCTTCATTTGTTGCTTTATTCACGATATGTATTTTTTTTAACTGTTAAATCCTAATTGAATTATTGTCCATAACTGCAGACACAAATGAACCACCTAGTGAGCCAACGTCCTGAGGGCAATTGTAGCACTGTCCGAAACGAGGTATTCACCGAAGTAATGGGTCCAAACGGGCATGGACGTGTCCGCACATATGGACTAGGTGTTTCTCCTACGCAATTTCGTGTCAACTCAAAAGTGGATCACTGGAAGAGGAGAGCAGAGGAGGCAGAGGCTGTGAACCAGGCTGTTTTGGCTACAAATCAGGATTTTTTGGCTCGCCAGACAACTTTGGAGGCAACTATGAATGATATGAATGCCTACTTCCGGTCTCTTGCAGATTTCTTCCGGACGCAGTGCCCGGATCAGTCATTCCCATCCTTCCCCATGCCAACATGTCAGGAGCAATCCCAGGATCCCGACTCCACCTTGCCCCCAGATGATACCATTGCATGAGATGGTCAATATGCTTGACTCATTATGTGGTTAGACATTGTTGCTGTCGAATTGTTTATAACAGGTTTTTTTTTGGGCTTCATATATGTTAGGTATTTTTTGACAACTGTTTATAACAGTTTTTTTTTGGGGGGCTTTATATACGTTAGGTATTTTTTGACAACTGTCTATAACAGTTTTTTTGGGGGGGCTTTATATATGTTAGGTATTTTTTTACAACTGTTTATAACAGTTTTTTTTGGGCTTATATATGTTATGAAATGGAAAGGAATGGACTAGTTTTTCCCTGTTTATTTCATGAGTGTCGCTGTGAATAGTTGGAATAGGTTGAATAAATATGAATATTTAAGTTAGGTTGTGTAAATGAACTAGATACAGGTTGAATGTATTGAATGTTTGATGAAACATTCATTTTGAAACAGGTTGAAAGAGGGTCAAATTTTTTTTAAAAAAAAAAGAGTATTAGTGACGGAAATTATTCCGTCACTAATAATTATTGATATGTAGTCACAGAATAATTTCCGTCACTATTAATATTTGGAGGTAGTTTTCGTCTATGTTACTAATATTAGTGACGTCAATAATTCCGTCACAATTTATTATTAGTGACGACAATTATTCCGTCTCTAATAATAAAATAGAGACGAAATTATTTCCGTCATTGCTAGGTACTTGAGACGGAAGTAGTTCTGTCACAATTAACTATTTGTGACGGATATTTTTGCGTCACTGATTTTAAAAATCAGTCACTATTATAAATTTCCGTCTCACATACTGGATGAAAGAAAGGACCAAATTATAGACATTAGTGACGGAAATATTCCGTCGCTACCTAGTGACGGATAATGATTTCCGTCACACGTAGTATTAGTGACGGTTGTATCGGTGACGGAATAGTGACGGTCATATTTTCCGTCGCTAACACCATTAGTGACGGAAATATAATTATTAGTGACGGAAAATTTCCGTCACTACTCGGTAATTTTGTTGTAGTGATTATTGTATAATGTTCCGAGTATTATTGTAATGTAACCCTCTGCATTTTCCTCCATACAAGATTCAACCTATAAATACTTCAAGGGTTGATGCTGTTAAGAGTCATCACCAAACTCTAACTTATCCACAAGATAAGTAGAGTCTAGTTGGATAGAGTTAAAATAGTTTATCTTGATAAGAGTCTTTTGTAATTATCTTTTAGGAGTCTTTATAGGGTTAAAATAGTTTATCTTGACAAGAGTCTTTTGTAATTATCTTTTAGGAGTCTTTATCTTTATTTTATCTTTATTTTTACTTTGTCCTTATCTTATCTTATCTAAAGTAAGAATTTTGCCCCATATATATAGTGAGAGAGGTGAAAATGTGAATAGAAGTGTGGCTGTTTTTTTATTCCTTTTATTAATAAAGTTTTACTTCTTCTCTCTTCTCTATAGTGAAACCTTGTTGCTTGGTATGTATGCTTTGTGCTTTGGTAATTGAAGTGCTTAAAATTTTGGCGGATACATCTTCAACAAATGATATCAGAGCTTGGTTCAGGGAACGGGCGTGAAGACCTCAAAACGGTGAGTCTGAAGATCTCATCAAATACCTTGTATTCGTCAACTCAGATCAATGAAGCATGCAAATTCTGTAAGCAGTATAGAGAAGTTGAACAATACTAACTATGAGTATTGGAGATCCTGTTTGGAATCGTATTTACAGGGCCAAGATCTTTGGGAGGTAATGAATGGTGAAGATATCATCGCACCACCCAAAACTGAAGAGAATGCTGAGAAATTAAGGAAGTGGAAGATAAGGGCAGGCAAAGCTTTGTTCGTGTTGAAAGCTACAATTCAGAAAGAACTGCTCAAACATATTCGAGAGGCCAAGTCTCCGAATGAAGCGTGGGATGCGATATCCACACTTTTCACCAGATCTAATGATGCAAGGTTGCAATTGCTGGAAAACGAGATCAGTTTGGTATCTCAAGGAAGCGTGTCGATTTCTCAATACTTTATGAAAGTAAAAGGAATCTGTCTTGAGATATCGCAACTTGATGATGAGTCGAAAATTACAGATGCTCGTATGAGAAGAATTATCATTCGAGGTCTAAAGCCTGAGTACCATGGGTTCATGACAGCAATTCATGGATGCCCGACTCAACCAACACTCTTGGAGCTTGAAAGCCTTCTAGCAAACCAGGAGAGTCTAGCAAAGCAGATGGCTGGTCTTTCTACGAATGAGAAAGAAGAAGCCTTGTACACTGGTAAAAGTAAAAGGTCTTTTAATGACAGGAGAAAACAAAAGAATTCGAAGTATCAATCGAACTCGAATTCAAGGAAGAGCGAGAATAGTTTCAAGGAACGTGATTCTCAGGATCCTAGAACCAGAATATGCTATAATTGCGGCAAGCCAGGTCACTTTGCCAGAAATTATCGAGCACCCAAGAAGAAGAAAGATGAAGGTAATGCAACAACTTCAGAAGACCTACTACAGAAGATTGATGGTGAGGAAGAGGAGTGGAGTGCTTATTTGTTAATCACTGAAGAACAATCCGATGCACTCGGATTAACTACTACAGTTACCATGCCTACGAGCAATAATAATCAAATAAACTATTCTACTGATTAGATAGTTGATTCAAGTTGCTCAAATCACATGACTGGAGATGATCAAAAGTTTTTTTCAAAGAAACAATATAATGGCCAACGAGTAGTAGTGACAGCAAATAATGCGAAGCTGCCAATCACTCATGTAGGCAGTGCTGTATGTATACCAAAAGGAAGTGAGGATTCAACCATGCTTCAAGGCGTATTCCATGTCCCAATGATGAAGAAGAACCTGGTGTCTGTCTCTCAATTGGCGACATCTGGAAACATCATAGTGTTCGGACCCGATGATGTGAAGATCTACAAAGAGATGCAGATCGAAGGTACTCCCATCATGCAAGGCAAAAGAATTGAATCCGTCTATGTTATGTCAGCTGAGGCTGTTTATGTAGACAAGACTCGAAAGAGTGAAACAACTGATTTGTGGCATGCTCGGCTTGCTCATGTTGGATTTGTCAAGTTAAAGGCTATGATGAACAAGAACATGTTGAAAGGGCTTCCTGATCTGGAGATCCGAGATGATTTAGTATGTGCAGGATGTCAGTATGGCAAGACACATCAGCTTCCCTATACTGAGTCGAAGTTTCAAGCCAAGAAACCTCTTGAATTGGTGCATTCAGATGTGTTCGGTCCAGTGAAAGATGTTTCACTTGGAGGTATGAAATACATGCTCACATTCATCGACGATTACTCACGATACACTTGGATTTACTTCCTAAAGGAGAAAGGGGAAGTACTCAACAAATTCACGGATCTTAAGAGTAAGGTGGAAAATGAGCTTGGACATAAAATAACATGTCTAAGATCGGATAACGGCGGAGAGTATACTTCAGAAGAGTTCAACAAGTATCTACAAGAGCATGGTATCCGAAGACAACTGACTTGTCCCTATACGCCACAACAGAATGGGGTCTCGGAGAGGAAGAACAGGCATCTAGCCGAGACATGCAGGAGCCTGTTACATTTGAAAAATGTGTCAGCTCGTTTTTGGGCTGAATGCATGATGACTGCAAATCATGTTATTAATCGCCTCCCACAACCAAAGCTCGAGTACCTTTCACCCTTCTAGAAGTTGTACGAGATGAAGGCTACAGTAAGTCACTTTTGAGTATTTGGTTGTGTATGTTATGTATTTGTGCCTAATCATCTTCGTAGCAAGTTTGATAAGAAGGCGATCCGATATATCTTTGTGGGATATGATTCGGAAAGGAAAGGCTGGAGGTGTATTGATCCAACTTTAGATCGAGTACATGTGTCGAAAAACGTTGTGTTCGATGAGTCATCATCATGGTGGTCGATCGATCATGTCGATCTTCCAGTTGATCAAAAGTTTGAAGAGGAACTAGAAGAGGAGACTTCCAATCAGAAGACACTTGAACCAATTGTACAGGTTGATGAGGATGTGTCACAGATGACATCTAGTGCAAGCCCTTGGAAAACTGGAACTTATCAACAGACTGTTTTAGAAGAAAATCGGCCTTCACAACTTGAAGAGTTTGAACAAGAAGATGAGCATGTCTTAAGGAGGTCACAACGAGTACCAAAGCCAAATCCAAAGTATGCAACTGAAAAGGCGAAACTGAAGAATGTGAATGCAGATCTAGCGCAAGTAATGATTGGCAAAGATTTGGTGATTGAAGAACCAAAGTCATTTGAAGAAGCTCGAGGGGTTCCTGCATGGGAGGAAGCTATGGCAAATGAGATTCAAGCCTTAAAGCAGAATGAGACTTGGAATCTAATGCCAAAACCAGATAATGTAAAACTTATTTATTGCAAATTGGTATATAAGATCAAGACCCGAGCAGATGGTTCAGTGGAGCGATTCAAGGCTCGATTAGTTGCCCGGGGTTTTTCACAACAGTATGGAATAGACTATGATGAGACTTTCAGTCCTGTGGCTAAGATAACAACAATACGGGTTCTGCTTGCTATCGCTGCTAGTAAGGATTGGAGGTTGTGGCAAATGGATGTGAAGAATGCATTTCTTCATGGTGAAATAGATTGGGAAATCTATATGGAGCAACCCAAGGGATTTGAAAATCTTCATTATCCTCAATATGTTTGCAAATTGAGAAAGGCTCTATATGGGTTGAAGCAAGCTCCGAGAGCATGGTATGGAAAGATTGCTGAGTTTCTCACAATCAGTGGTTATATTCTAGCCCCAACTGATTCAAGTTTGTTTGTAAAATTTGTAACAGACAAAGTTGCAGTTGTGCTAGTCTATGTTGATGATTTGATTATTACTGGAGATGATCTAGAAGAAATTAAAAGAATCCGCATGAATCTTGAAATTCGATTTCAGATAAAGGAACTTAGAGAGCTGAAGCACTTTCTCGGACTTGAGATAGATCGAAATAAATATGGAATATTTTTATATCAACAAAAATATTCCAGTGACCTGTTGAAGCGGTTTGGAATGTTTGATTGCAAACCGATGGCTACGTCGATGGATGTCAACACTAAAGTTCGTATAGATGAAGTTGAAGAACTTGAAGATTCTTCCATGTACAGACAGTTAGTGGGAAGTTTGATCTACTTAACTCTAACTCGTCCTGATATCTCTCAAGCAGTAGGGGTCGTGAGCAGATTTATGCATAGTCCAAGAAAACCACATCTTGAGATTGTTCAAAGAGTTCTAAAATATATAAAAGGAACAATGGATCATGGTGTTTGGTATGGAAGAGCTGTCGAATGCAAAATTGTAGGATACTGTGATGCAGACTACGCAGGTGATCTCTCGACTCGAAGATCAACTACAGGCTATATGTTTAGTCTTGGTTCGGGTGCTATTTCTTGGTGCAGCAAAAGACAACCAACTGTGTCTTTGTCAACAACGGAAGCAGAATATCGGGCTGCAGCTATGGCAGCGCAAGAAAGTGCGTGGTTAATGCAGTTAATGTTTGATTTGCATCAAACCACAAATTATGAGATCAAACTATATTGCGACAATGAAAGCGCAATTCGACTGACAGAAAATCTAGTATTTCACGCTAGAACGAAGCATGTTGAAGTTCATCATCATTTTATTCGAGAAAAAGTGCTTCGAGGAGAAATTGATCTTATGCCAGTTAATACAAATGAGCAGTTGGCAGACATATTCACGAAAGGGCTTTGTTCGTCAAAATTTACAAAGTTCAGAGATGCACTTGGCGTTATTAGTAGAGATTTGGCGTTGAAGGGGAGTGTTAAGAGTCATCACCAAACTCTAACTTATCCACAAGATAAGTAGAGTCTAGTTGGATAGAGTTAAAATAGTTTATCTTGATAAGAGTCTTTTGTAATTATCTTTTAGGAGTTTTTATAGGGTTAAAATAGTTTATCTTGACAAGAGTCTTTTGTAATTATCTTTTAGGAGTCTTTATCTTTACTTTATCTTTATCTTTACTTTGTCCTTATCTTATCTTATCTAAAGTAAGAGTTTTGCCCTATATATATAGTGAGAGAGGTGAAAATGTGAATAGAAGTGTGGCTGTTTTTTTATTCCTTTTATTAATAAAGCTTTACTTCTTCTCTTTTCTCTATAGTGAAACTTTGTTGCTTGGTATGTATGCTTTGTGCTTTGGTAATTGAAGTGCTTAAAATTTTGGCGGATACATCTTCAACAGATGCTACCCACAACGCAATCCGCAATGGCCCAAGATCAACTGTATTTGTAAGCCTGTCCACAAGCAATGTGAGCTTGGCGTTCTCACCTCTGTAGGGAAGAAACACAGTTGACTGGGAGTAGGGCTAGCACTCCTTTGTTGGGGGAAATGGTCACTTGCATCACAAGGAACACCTTCTAGGAGTTCCTTGAGCTTTATGGTCTCGCCTCTTTCTTTTTCTACTCATTGTTCATCACCCTTTTTTTAATGTTTTTTCTTCTTATTTCTCCCCATGCATCGCACGGGTGTCTCCTAGTATATATAGATAGAATGAAAGGGAGCATACATCGTAAGGTTCACCAATATAAATTGATACACCATTTTACACCCAAACTTGGTTGAGGTGCCTTCAGCACCTATTTCTCAGTGCACCCCCTTACATCATATTCAATTTAGTGGGGTGTATCAACTACTTAGTACACAGTATTTACACCCTTAATTAAGGCACCTATTTCTCAGTGCACCCCCTTACATCATATTCAATTTAGTGGGGTGTATCAACTACTCAGTACACAGTATTTACACCCTTAATTAGTTAAGTCAGATAGGAGGAGTTAGGATGGGCAACAGCGCATGCTGTTGCGCTGTTTCCCCTTTGTGTCTTAACAAAAAATGGGGCCCATTTTTTTTCATTCCCAGTTTACACCCCTGTTGAAAGTGGGGCCCTCCTTTGTAAGACACAAACGGGCAACAACGCAACAACATGCGCTGTTGCCCATCCGAACTCAATAGGAGTAGCTGCTCTCAGGGGCGGAGTCGGGGGGGGGGGGGGGGGGACTCGACACTCCTCAACTTTTGGCAAATTTTCTTTTTTTTATGTATGTATATATAGCTTATGGGCATGGAGGTGGATGAAGATCCAATCAAGCCAATTGCAATTGAACTCGGGGAGAGTTCAATCGGACTCACATGCCAATTCGTGTCCCTTTTGACCCCTATTAACTATGGTTAAGATTCACTAATCTTTGGGGTTCAACAATATAACTTTACCTTTTTTTTAATATATAAAAAAATATTAATCCTACTAGTTAAAAATCCTTCAATAGAGTTTAATATTTTTCTAAAATCTAAGGTTATATTGTTGAACCCCAAGGGTTAGTAAATATTAACCACACTTAATAGGGGTTAAAGGGACATGTGTTGGCCTATGGGTGTGTTTGAACTCTCCCCGAATTCAATCGTGATTGGCTTAATTGATTCGATCTCAAGTGGACCCCTCAGATTTTGATTTTTTTAAATATAGTTTAATAAGAATTTAGAATCCTTATAACCGAATTCCTTGATTCGGTTACAACCCACATGTCAACACATGTCCCTTTTAATACATCTTGATTGTGATTAAGATTCACTAACCCTTAGGGTTCTACCACCTAACCTTGGTTTCTATAAGAAAAAAATTAACTCTAAAGGTTAAAGTTGTTAACTAAAGTTAAAAGACTTTTGTGTTGTAACCAAACTCCTGGTAGTTTGGTTATAACATTAAAGGATCAGTATATGGGGCAGTTGTCCCATGGTATTATAAAAAAAAATATATCTATTAACTATTTTGTTTAATTACTTAATAGGGCATAGTCATTGGAAAAGAAGGCAATTGCTCCCTAAACTTTTTTAAAAAAATTATATTATATTAATTGATAGGGCATAATCATCGGGTAAGGGGAAAATTGCTCTAGTAAACAAGGATAAACAATACCTATAGGATATGTACAAAATGGATGGATGAAATTACTCAAAAGCTTAGTCGTCAAAAAACATTTCCGGGGGCTCCGCCCACGAACCCCCGTCCTTAAACCAAATGTGCCCCCTATAACAAATTACTGTCTCCGCCCCTGGCTGCTCTCTTGGTGTGCCTGTTGTTAGGGGTATGCTTGAGTCAAATTGAGCCGAGCTTCGCCAAGTTTGAGCTTGCTTGAACATGCTCAAGTTTGGCTTGAGCTTGATTGAACTCAAGTTCTATTCGAGCTCAAACTCTATTCAAGCCGAGTCGAGCTCGAGTTGACTCAAGCTTGATTCACGGAATTATTTTGTTTAATTTTACATGACTTTAATAAAAATATTTATTAATAAATTACAATTCAAGAAAAACAAAAAATTAATACATTTATATATGAAAATAGGATTTGGGGATAGTCTTTCTGTCCTAAGAATATAGAGTTAGATTAAAGCTTCAGTTGTTAATTTATTAATATTTTTTGTTATTATTATCTCTTAAATTTATTTATTATATATTGAATATTATTATAATCTATGATAAGGAAAGTTAAAAGATTATTTTGTATTAATATAAATAGCATTATCAAAAAATATTATTTATATATATAAAAATATTGTGCAATGCTAGGTTCACTTTCCGGTCGTCCACTCTCCCCTATTTTTATACAAGAAGACAAAATAGTATGATGCTTTTTTGTGGGTCTCATCACATTTATTTTTTTTTCTTATATAAAAATAGTAAAAACTACCGAGAGTGGATGAGCGAAAAGTGGACCTAGCATTACTCAAAAATATTATCAAACCAAGTTTATGACTTCTATACCAATTTCTACCCAAAATCAATAGGTAGGGTAAACAAACCTTGGTTCAATTACACCCTATGTGTATGGTCTGTAATTTTAACCAACCCCTAATATCTTTTTTTTTTTTTTTTTGGAACTCGGGGTCAAGGTTTAAAATTTCGCGAAATTTCGGTTTCGGACAACCCTAACGACATCGAAATTGGGTTTATTTCAAAAATCAGATTTTGGCCGAAATTTCAAAAATTTCAAGTGAAATTTCGGATTTTGAAGATTTCGGAATTTCGGCTGAAATGTGATATTTTTATTTTTAAATAGTTTTTTTATTTTTTTATTAAAATTCCGAAATATTTCAAAATTTTTACTAAAATTTCGAAAATTTATATATTAATTTTTAAAATAAAATAATAATATTTATATAAATATATAAAATTTTAATAAAATATTATTTTTTAATATATATATATTAATAAAATATATATATAATTAATAAAATATTAATATTTCTAATTTCGAAATTTCGTCAAAATCCTGCAATATTTTGGGATTTCAGTTCGGGTTGGGTGGCCGAAATCGTCAAGAATTTCAAAATTAAAAACCTTGCTCGGGGTGTCCCCAATCCTTTAACAAACCCCTAATATCATCTGTACCTAAAGCTAAACAAACGGAGGATGGTTGGGTGACCCAACGTAAAACCCCACTCAATTCAATGAAACCACTTAATTAAAAAAAAATTTACTTTGCTTTAGCCTTAGCCAGACTTGCACGGTATTGAGAGCAGATGGGCAGCAGGCAGGCCATTGGTCCAAGTAGCTTAACCGAATGTCCATATCCTTTTCCTATTGGAAAGGACAAGGTTCATCACTACATTCATGGCCCATAAAACCAGCCACAGATTTCGGGGCACAAACATATCCCTGCACCTGTATCCGGGATCAGACTCTGACGTGGCAACCTCAGGGAACTCATTCCAACTTGATGGGATAACCTTATCCTCGAAAATCGAGAGGACAAGCTGCCACGTGGCACGAGAGGGAAATGAACTGGAAGCTAAGATCTCCAAGTTCCACCTCTCATCATATATCTCTATCTATGTAAGCTCATTCTCATCTCTACACATTAAAAAAAAAAAAAAAAACCAAACACAAATCTCTAGCAAATACAATTCACAGGCTTTGAGCAAAGAGAAATGGCATCCACTTCAGCTTTCTCAATGGCAATGCCATTAACTTCTGTAAGCAACAAGAAGCAACTTTCAAGCTCAGATGTGTTCTTGAAGCCATTACCAGTACTGAAGCCATCAATGGCTACAGCGAGAGGCAATACAGTTGTAGTGAGAGCGTCACTGAAGGAGAAGGCTGTTACAGGATTAACAGCTGCTGCACTAACTGCTTCTCTGGTTATCCCGGAGGTGGCCGAAGCTGCTTCTGGGGTCTCCCCATCTCTCAAGAATTTCTTGCTCAGCATTGTTGCCGGAGGAGTTGTGTTCAGTGCAATTGTTGGGGCTGTCATTGGGGTCTCTAACTTCGATCCTGTTAAGCGAGCCTGAAAATTCTGGGAATTTTCTTTTGCTTTTTCTTTTATATGATGTTATTAATGGCCTCTGAAGATCATATATATATATATGGTGTTATTATGTTTGTAATCTGTAACTCTCTCAGCTGTAGTTTTGTTGGAAAAGACTTCAACTCAGAAATTGGATTTCCATTTTGGAAAATTCCACAAACTTCTTCTGAATTATTACTGAAAATTTTCACAAGACCTGCTTGATTACTACTTTTTTTTTTGTTCTTGGCTAAGTAGGGAGAGAAGATTCATTTGATTTAGGATAGGTGTGGACCAATGGTTCTTGGGCCTTTCGCCAAGGGGGATCCATTTCAAACTCCACCTTTGGGGCGAGTTCTGCCCGGATTTTTCAGCCTACCTGGTGTGGCGGGTTGCGGGCTCTCGTAACACCCCCGGGGATTTAATCCTAACCGGAAGGTTTGAGACACCCCAAATATCCAATTTAGAAGTCTGAGAGCATCGCAGTTTTATTTCTTGTTCTATTGCTATATTATAGCATTGAGATGAAAAAAATTGGCTTTAATTTGGTATATTCTTTGACTCATTAATTTTTATTGGATATTTACTATTTTGCCCTCAAATGATTAATTTCTTATCATTTTGCCCTCTAACGTCTATATTTGGTTTTTTTACTATTTATCTCTCCAACATATATAATTTTTTTTACCATTTTACCCTCCAATTCTTGGTTTTTAGAAAAAAGATATTAATTCTATTTTTAAATATTAAAAAAATATTTTTAGGGGTGAGTGAATCTTAACCACAGTTAAGGGGTGTCAAAAGAGACACATGGCAACCTCAGGGGTTGTGATTGTGAAAAAAATAGAATTGACACAAACCATTAGAGCAGCCTGTGTCAAAATATGACATTTTGGTACTGTAATTGTACCAAATTTGAAATTGGCCCAGCCAATTTAGCACATAGCATTGGAGATGCTCTAACCTAAGTCATCTAGTATAGTTTTTTTTTTTTTTATCCTTAAGCTTGTACATGTGTAGGCACCCAATTTTGCACTGTCAATTACTCATATTCTTTCTATATATCCTAAGGCTTTAAGGGGGTGCAAAACTTGAAAACATTCCCTTATCATAACCCTAGACCCTCTGTCATCAATCAGAACCGATTGAAGGATCTTTTAGTCATTTTATATTTAAGACCTTCATCTAGACCTAGAATCCCCATAAAGCCTCAAGAAAAAAAAATATTGTAAATCTCCAAGGATAGTCCATAATTTTATTAGTCGATCTATGGGTACCCTCATGCATATATATTCCCTAATCATAATAGTATATAAATAACCATTAAGGATTAGGATTTAGTTTGGCTTATTTTGTCTTTTCTAATATCACATCAACTCTAATCATAATTGTTTAATAATTGAGTTAAACGATTAGGATTTGAGAGTACATGTTGACTAATTCTAATTTTAAAGCAGAATTACATTTGTCATTTGTGTAACAGCACCTTGGTTTCTGAGGGGTGTGTGTAAATATTTTTTCCCTGGATACGTCATTAAGCTAAGCAGAGGGTGGATATTACAATCATTACAACCCTCGGGACTAAATCCCGAAACCTATCCACATACAAATTAAGGGGGAGAGCACACTATCACTTACCACTAGTGTAAAGATTGAATTTGTTAACATTTATTCAAAGACTCATCAACATTTACTACAGTGTTAGATTGGACCCATCAATTTTCCCCAAAATAAGAGATACTATCTCTGGAATATTATGTACGAAGCTTCGATATCAATTCAAGTAGATATCACATTTATTATCAATCGATCGATCTGCGAAATCGATCATGCAGTTATAAGAGATCGATCGATATAAGAGATCAATCAATTGATCAATGCGCTATAACGATCTATCGATCTCTTATAATTGCATGATTGAGATCACAGATCAATCGATTGATAATAAAAATGCGATATCGATTGCTTCTATAAAATTATATATTTGTGCGGGAATGGAATGAAAACATCTCATTTAAGTCCCCGAATAACAAAAAACGATGATCGGGACAAAAACAACTTTAACAAAAAAAACATACATGAAAAGATGGTGTTTGGATTCAACTCAAAAAAGGAGGCTACACAACTCAAGGATGATAATGTCATGCTAAAGAAAATGATCATTTGTATGTAGAAACTCATGCCTCTAAAACATATTATCTATACTAAACGAAGAGAGCAATAGAGAGAATGAAATTTGAACAAATGAAACTAACATTCGTACAGAATACGTCAAAACAGTGTCTTCTCTCTTGGGTGGAGTGAAAGGGGCATTCTTGTCCCAAGGTGAATATAATTCGCACGCTTATGCAATATACACGTGCCAAGACCTATAAAAGTTAATTTAATTTGAAAAGTCAAGGCCTATTTTGAAGGTTTGTATAAAGGTGTAGCCTATTTTATTTTATTTTTTAAAAAACCCTAAAAAAGAATAATTTTTTTTTTAATTAAGTTATTTCAGGGTAGTATGCAAGTATCTAAGAGTAGGGAGGGCTTAAAATAGGCCCCTTTGTTCATTGGAAGTTTTATTTGTTATGGAGTGAACTTATGCAAGTTCAAGACTGCTAAAAGGAGAGAAGGTGACCAAAGTTCATACATGGAGGCAGTGAGAAAAAAATTTAAGGAAAGTGGTTCAAAACTCTCGAGAGCAGAGCTGTCGAGAATTAAAAATCCAATAGTGTCAAACGGTATAAGCATTAAATGGTGGGACCAAATAATGTTTTAGTACGGTTGGATTTTAATCTCGCGGCTCAGCTTTCCATGGTAGGAACAATCGAAAATTTTAAATCACTTCCCAAAATTTAATAGCACATTACTTAATTCAAGTTATGACTTTTAATATAACAGAATAACAGGACAAGATTCATGTTATTTTGCTTAAATATTTGAGATAAAGCGTTGATAGAAGTTGACGTCGTCAAGTATTAATGGTGCCAAATTGAATAATTTTAGTTTTTATGACAAGTGTTGAATTATAATTTGTTTTAATTATTCTTAAGACTTCCATAATCAAGATCTAACCCGAATCACAGCTGGCCTGGTCTAGCTCGACCCGGGGCCTAAATTTAGGGCCCGGCTTTTAAGACCTGTTTAATATCCGGCCTATTTCACCCCTAGTCCCACCCATGGATCCGCATATAACTGAAGCCGCCTAATTGGATGGCCAACAGAACATGTTCATAGACTTGTATCACAAAAGAGATATTCCATGAAATAAGTCTATTAAGAAACCTGTTTTCTTTATATAAAACAAGACTTTCTTTAATTTCTATACCAACCACAAGAAGAAACTGACATATATTGATAAGAACAAAGTGTTCAAGCATGCAGTTTCAAGTGCTTAATTAATCTGGATCAGTTTTTCATTGATTTCTTTGGAGAGAAGTTGAAACTGTCTTTAATTTTCTGCTGTTCATTCCCCATTCTTCTTTCTATACAGTAATTCCCCCTCCCTATCTGAGGCCTCAGACCTCATCCGCGGTACGCCACCCCATGTCCATGGATGAATCTTGCATCTTCTTCTGTGTAAACATGAGTTTCATTCAATAGCCTGTAATAGTAAGTCAGACCATATTAGTTAGCAAGTATGAAGAGCTTCAATCATGATCTAATTTACTCAAACACATCTGTATGTAGGGTTTTAGAAATATTTTTCATAATCAATTAGTCTCTATATATAGTAGCAAAGGATACGAACTTACGATAAATAAACGCTCTTATTCATGGTGGTGGAGGAGAGGAGAGAGGCGCCATTTAGATATAGTAACTCCCCTGTGATTCTTTCCTCGATCCTACTATCTATTTGTTTGACGTCAAGCGATAACGGTTGATCGGAAGCCTAAATACACAAACACATACAAGCACTGATCAACCATGACTCTCATTTAAAAATGAAACCTAGCTATTTCTACAGAAGAATCCCTAATCCTACAATAGCTACTTACCATAACCCATCCCCATGTATCAGCAAAAGACGGCACATGAGCCGTGTATGGGAGCACATCTGCACAAATATATATGCACAGAGATGGCGATTAATATTTAAACCGATAACATGTAACACATAGCTCGTAGAATTTTCATGGTTATTTTAATGTTTTTTCTTTATAATATTAAAATTAAGCTACCAAAATGAGATTAATCTTTGTCATTTTTTAAAGAGTAAGTAATATAAGTGCTAGACAATGTAAATTGAATGAGAAGACTCACACTTAAAGACATGTTTTAAGGTGTTGTATATGGATGAGAAAACATCTTTGTGTGTGAGAACACCTGCCGGTCCGGCCTGTATAGTAAACCAGAACCAAAGAAAATAGTAATAATTGGAAATTTTCTGTTTAAATTCTAAGGAAAATTAGAAATGCAAATTAAGAGGCTCACCTGAGTGACGAAGATGCCGTTGTCGTTGAGCTTGGGCTTCACCACTAACTCGTAAAAAGATTTTGTGTAGAGCTGATAGCAAGGCCCTCCTTCAACTGGGTCAGCTAAATCTCCCACTATCAAGTCGAACTTCTCCTCCCTCCCTTCTAATTCAGCCCTTTAATCATTTGATTTATACAATAATCACTCAATCAGCACACCATTAAAATATATGCATTGAGACAATCCATGCATCCAGCTTGTCCCACCTAAGGTGTATCTCTTCAGTCAAAAATCATTTTGATCTTACATGGAACTTCATCTCATCACTACTATTGAAGGCATTTGAAAGATCCATTAAATCTTGAAATTTCATAACAGTACGTACGCTTGGCTTTGATTTGTGGGCTATAAACATTTATAATATAATCATTGGACATACAATTACTAAAAACTAATTGATTAAATCATAAATATGTCTCAACTGTGTAAGATAGTACTTTGATATTATGAAATTGATTAAATCACTTATTATCTAAATATGTTTATTGAAAAACTAAATTTTTAATCACTTTTCAACTATTAAATCAGGAAAAAAACCCAAACGCCTCCTTAGGTTTAATTTAATTAAGCAATTTTGGATTTAAATAAAATGGCTCAATCTGAACTGGAGAATGTTCAAAGCAAGCTCGCACTTTGCCAAACGGATCGAATACAGTTTAATTGTAAGTTATTACCTTTTGTAATTAAAGTATAACTGATTTATTTGTTTAAATTGGTTTGCTTTTGGGTAGGTTTGAATGTCCTCCATGGATTGGTATACCACCCGACCCAACCTTCCTACCACTCCTACATGAAAGCCTAGCAGTTAGCCGCACATAGCAAGGCACAAACCTACGTAAGACGGGAATAGCATTCGAATCGGTATAGAACTACTTAAAACTCATAACCAAACAACCCTTCCAAGTGTTGAAGAAAAAAGTTGTTGCTCACTTGGCGTCGTTGATAACGAGGTGAAGCTTCTTGTCACAAAACGCCTCCTGGTTTGCCGTCAAATATCTACGGCAGAAATCGACAACCTCCTGCAGAGTCAACGAAAGTTATGAATCAAACGGTTGAGATTATCACATCACACGTTGACTTGACTTTTAGGACATCAATTCAAAGGAAGTTATTCAAAACGTGGGGTCCAGATCTTGCTGCTTACCTGATCGATATCACACATCACAACTTTTTCTATAGCTTTATGCTTCAGTGCTTCTCTTGCCGCTGACCCTTCGCCACCTCCCATTATAAATACGGTTCTTGGGCTGATATGATTATCACAATTTTAATTAAATAAATAAATTTAATTAATTAATTAATTGATTGTGTAATAATAAAAATAAAATATAATTACTTGGGATGAATTAAGAGAGGTGGATGAATCAAGCATTCATGGTAAACAAACTCGTCCATTTCAGCACTCTGCATCTTCCCATCAATCACCAAAACCTACATATATACAATCATCCACAAAAAAAATTAAAAAGATCAAGATAGTATTATAGACAAATAACACCTAATCTAATACAAGTTTTTTTTCAACAGAATAATACTCACCTTCCCGAAGTGCTTTGTATCCAACAAAGCTATGTTCTGGTACTCGCTAGTTCCTCTGTGCAATATACTGAGGGAAAAAAAAAAGGAAATAAAAATGTTATTAGTAATTTTAGAGAATACCCAGTTGAAAATATAGAAAAACATCATCGATATTCTTACAATTACCAGTAATTTTAGGGGGGAAATCCAGTAAAAATCAGATTCTAGACTCAAAAGGTCTATTTTATGCATTATAATCTTATAAGAATGGAAAATCATATTCCAATATTCTTAAGAAAAAATAATAATAATAAGTAGCGACATATCATGAGATTAATAAACATAGTTATTAATCTCATATATAAGAGAAGATCTGAGAATCTTTGTAGAAATACCTGTTCAAAGCAAACGACCATTTGAGATCCTCATCGATCTCTTCTTCGTACCAACAACACTTGTTTTGATTGTCATCATCGAGTACTAGATTCGGATTAATATCAGAGAACCCATTTGAATGGAAAACCTCAACAGCTTTACCCATGCTTGAAAGAAGGAAAAGAGACAAGGAAGCAGAGTAGAACAAGACTAGCAATGTTGGAAGAAGAAAAGATGGCGTGGTGAGTACTAAATGAGCTGAAAGAGATGAGATTTTATAGCAGAGAAAGAGAAAGAGAAAGAGAAAGAGTGGTAGGTTTTGCATGAGCTCCAAAAAATAAACATATAGTAAGCAATGCATAGCATAGGTGGGAAGGCGTGATAATCGGGTGGGACCATAATAGTAGAAGCACCTGCACCTGCACCTGCACCTGCACCTGCGCGTGTAGAGCATTGACAGATTGGGCTGAAGCGGTCGGTTAATAATGGGCCCACCACCATGCGAAGGATAATCTGACGAGCGTGCGGGGATTCCACTAAGTAGATTTAGATTTTGTGGAGAGTCCACTCCAGTCCACCCTATCCCATAATTATTTCACCCGTGTCTTTGCGTGCTTGTGATATCTGCCTTTAAAATGTTCAAATTACTTGGGTACCATTTCCATTTTGCGTTTTTCCAAAACGACCCCTAAAAACCTAAAAACATGATTCAAGAAGTCAAATTTTTAAAGAAACAAATTTGGAGTTCCTCCCCAACAAAAAAAATTTAAAAACTGGACTTCCTCTTTCTCATCAAGCTTTGAAGTTTATGAGAAGACTTCCAAGCTCAATATGAGAACAAATTGTCCAGCCTAAGAAGAAAAACTGAAAGTTTCTCTCCAATAATATTCTTCAATTTAAAAAAAAAAATTAATATTTTATTATATTTCTCTTGTCTTGAATTTTTTTTTCTTTTTTATATAGGACACGTTGTTAGGCTCCAACCCTAATTAGTTGTACTAGTTTCTATTCATTGATTAGTAATTAGAAGTTTAGCATTAAAAGTTAGTTAAACTGTGGACATTTCAACACAAACCACAAGTCACAAGAATAGATTTCAAACCACTCATATAGGGGACACCGTGCCACTAGCACAAGCATGTAGCTGTTCCTACAATCTGTGAAGACAATAGACTAAAAAAAAATGCAATTGTCGATTTTTAGTCTTATGTCTAAATAAAATAAGGAAAAAGGAGGATCATACATTGACAGCCCTATTTTTAAGCCAACTGCAAGGCTGGCAAACTTGGTTTTCACCACACAATTATATAGGGATGATCTTTTGGTGCACAATTTTAAAACGGTAAAAAATTCTATAATCTCCCTTATTGTTTCTATAGGGGTAAAATACCTGTAATCGCAATCTCTTTTTTTTTTTTTTAGTGAAGGATATCATTTACCTACATTAATTAGTAGTGTCAGACGGTCAGAAGTTAACTTGGGCATTGGAGCTCTTGCAATTCATACCCGGGTGGGATTAGATCTCAGACCTCCTCCATTGAAGGACAGACCATTACCACTCACACAAGAGGCGGGGGTGTAATCGCAATCTCTTTTGAACATTGTAATTTGTATTCGAGTGATTGGCACCTTCAATGAGCTGGTTCTGCAACAATAGAAATTCAGAAAATAGAGGAATCGGGAGATGAGGTACAAACATAATCGTTATCTTTAAGACGACTCGTGCCCCTACTATGATGTATAGGGTTGCCGACGTGACACTTCCAGGATACAACAGTTCACAGAATTCAACTACTCGATTTAGTCGTGCACAAATTAGAGTCATATACCTTACTCTGTATTTTATCCAGTATATCAAAAATACCATAAAAAAATGTTGAACCACGTAAGAAGGTATTTTTCGTCTGTTAAAGAAGAAGGAAGAGGAATCCTTAAGGGCGTGTTTGGTTGAAAGGAATTTGAGGGAAAGTAGGTGAAAGTGGGAGAAACTCCCACTTTCATCCTGTTCGGTTTGAAGGATTTTGAGGGAAAGTGAAACCTCAACTTTCTCAATAGTGCACCACTTTCTCTCACTTTTACCCAAACCTTATTCTACCAAAATGCTGGAATTGTGAAAGAAAGTAAAGTAAAAACTTCACTATTCCAAATCTACCCTTTTGTATGATTATATTTATAAAGAGAGCAAAATATAATTTTGGAAAAAATTATATTCTTCCCTAATACATTTCTCTCAAACCAAACACACGAGAGAAATCATACAATTCTTTTACTTCACTTTCTTTTCTCCCACCCATTTACCCCTCAAGCGAACACACCCTATATAGAAAACTAAACCCATTGGTAACCCCGCAATAGATGCTAATTAGTATACACTTGTAACCGATCATCCACTAACCAAAAATGAAATAACCAAGGAATAAATTAATTAATTACTATTTAATTATGTAATATTGGATTTATGAAAATAACAGTAGAGAATAAATGAGAATACCACAAGACACTAAATCTCATTTGTTTTGAATCACTTTGAAAACCCTCAAATTTACAACACCCTTCCCCTCCCACACAACTCCAAAGGTTGCAAAAGGTCATGAATGAAAAAAAAGTCCACTAAAAAACTCGAGATTAACTATCCACTGGAGCTATGGTTGAAAACGATTCTCAGACCTTTCCAAAAAATGTTTATTGACGCGGTATTTTGGCAATTAGGAAAATATAATGAGTATTTTTGTCTATAAATTTTTATTTTTTTTTATATGTATACCAAACACCCCTTATAAATATGCGTGCTTTGGAGAGTTCCAAAAACCGTTTTCAACCGGAGCTCCAGTTGGTAGCTAATCTCAAAAACTAATTTAGTAGAGTTTAATTTAATTTTACGACCACTTAAGAGGTCCTTTGGTTGCTTCAAAGAGGGTAGTTTAGCCAAGTTAATAGAATGAAGCACCCAAAAAAACATGTGCAGTAACCTTTTCATAAAAAATGGGAAGAAAGGGTGAGAATTTTTAAAGAATATTTAAGGTGGTGTTTTGGTCATTGTCCATTGAAAGGGCGGTTTACAATCATTTTCAGGTATAGCTATATAAAAAGATCTTTCCCACCTTTTTTCTTATTAATGTCTCTCTCCACAAGTCAAAACACTACAATAATCAAAGTGGAGAACCTCTGTTTCCCAAAGAGTCAAAGCTTTTTCTAGCAATTTGCTTTCATCTTCTCTCCGAAGTCAAAACCCATGCTTAGTTCAGTGATGGTTTTCGTTTTTTTGTTTGTTATATTTTAAGTTAAACAACATGCCATGCCATACTAGATTGAGTGTTATCAAAGAAGTACCATGTCTTCTTATTTATAGAAAAGTCCACATTGATAAATATTTTTAGAGTTTTAAATGGAGCAAATTCAAAGCGGGTAATGGTATATTTGAGTCCGTATTAAATATTATATTTAAATATTCATATTCAATTAAATATTTGATAAATAGTGAAATAGAGTATTCATATTTAACACCGGTTAAAATATTTAAATTTGAATAATATTTTAATTATCCTATCATTTAATAAATTTTAAAAAAGTACAAAATAAAAATGTGTATATATAAAAATATAATATATAATCGGTCAAATATGTCGAGTTTAGTATCCAATTATAAATAGATAATAAAAGTACAATTTGTATTTGTTTTATCAGATAATTATTCGAGAATATACATATGGTACATGAATAAGGATGGTATTCTTTTGATGGTGTTGACTTTAATCACTTCAAATGAGATCTTCATTATATAGTGGTGGAAGTCCTTGATATACATGACTTTTGTGGACCCATTTATATCCTATTCGTTTTTCCAATGTGGGTTTTTCGGTGCTCGATATTTTCTCACTTACTTTTGTTTCCCAAATGCGTTTAACCGTGTCGGGTTTTGGAGCGACACGCCGCCATAGGGCATATTTCTCGTGGGCTGTATGACAAATGGATGATGTCGAGCATGACGTGTTAGAGATTCTCTCAATCTCCTATGCATCTAGTCCTCTTATCTTTGTTATGATCACCATGGCTAGGGGTGTACAATGAGTGGGTTGGGTTAGACTCAGTTCATTTTATTTACCGTATGCCTAACCCAATCCAAACCTAAACTCATTGCAACACATAAGCCCAAACCTGAGCCATGTACAATATTATAAGTTTGGGTTGTGATCAGGACAGCTCATGCCCAACTCAATAAACAATTGTGTATCTTAAAACATATGATGAAATTTAAACCTATACAGAGAAAGTCTTCCTACCCAAGAAAGGGATTTGCCAAAATGGTAAATAAATAATATAGAGAATATGATCCATAATTATAAATTCAAAAGCAATGAAACATGATAATCTATTAGGCAATTTTCTTGTTCCAAAAATAAATAAAAACTATCTCCATGTCACCAAAATAGAGTGATTTTCGTCAAATCGATTTGAACCCGAACTGTGATTTCTAAATCAATTAAGAGAAGAAACCTTAGCTTTTGAAAGAAAGTGAACTAAAAGGGGGAAGAGATGAGGAGTACTTTACAGCTTGTTAAGTCTTTGAGAGCTTTTTAGGGGAGTAAGGGTTTTTCACTTTTATCATGTGGGTAATAGGTTAGTTCGGATATTGGAAACATGTAAAATTTCGGGCTGGGTAGGGTTTGACGTGCTATAGTAAGATCTATCCTAACCCAACCCATACCAGCCCAAACCCATGGAGCCTAAACCCATCCCGCCCTAATTCGGGCTAGGTCATGCTGTCCAACCCAGTCCAATGTACAGCCCTAACCATGGCTACTACCACCATCTAATTACTTAAGAGGGGGGTTTGGTGGCTTTAAACTAAATAAATAGAGCTTATTTGAAAATTGAGTTTATTTAAACTTTAGATTGTTAAGTTAGAGTTTTACCTCTAAAGTAATATTAAAAAAAAAAAAAAAAAGAGGCATGAACTACTGTTTTCTTTATAGGTAAAACATCTGCGTCAAAAAGATGTTCAATTAAACCTTAACTACGCAATCTAAAGTCTAAATAAACTCAATTTTCAAATAAGCTCTACCTATATAGTTTATAATTAGCAAACACCCCCTTAATATGGCTCTACTTCTCTGCTACTAATGGACCATTATCAAGTGTCAGAGAAATAATCCAAGTCATGAAAGGGTAGTAACATGACAGATATTTGTTACTACGAGTTTATTGTATAATCGGTTAAAATATTAATTAATTTCTAAAACGCATATTACTGAAGTAATAATTAAGATTTTAAAATATATTACTTTAACTAGTTGCATAATAAACCATAAAAAAAGTATACAATGTCATTTATTTTGCATAAAAATAAAAAATAAAAATGACCCAAACCAGAACCATTATTCTATACTTTCATTTTTAGCTAATGAGAAGATGGAACAAAATATTTTGATTTCTTAGGTAAGTCGACAAAAATGCCGAATTTGCATATTCAATATAAATACTATATTCTTTAAAATAATAATGCTTAAAGTCCCTGAAAAGTTAAGACAATGCTTCATGTAACAAAGTTTAGAATACATGTAGACTCTTAGGCAACACAAAAGGCAAAACAATTATCAAAACTAATAGTTCATCCCCCAATTTCAACTCATTACAAAATAGAACAAACCTTGATATCTTAAATAGCAAAAAAATATTCCATCCCCATCATTATTAACTAAAGAAGTCTCCACTACAAAGGACCTGTTGAGGAAAAGTCATGGCAGAGTGTTAAGCTGCCATGACCTCAATATCGGTTGCCAACATTGAAGGCCTAATGTACTCCTCTTCATCCTTGGGGTTGTGAATGGTGACCAGATCAGGCAAAGGTTTTGTGGGGCCCTGTTTTCCCTTGGGATCCCAGTCAAGCATGATCTTCACCTTGATACCAAGCACACCCTGTTACAAGCAAAAATTCAGAAATGGATCATAAGACGATTAAAGAGAAAGAAGAAGATAAGACCCTCAACTCAAAATTTGTCACCAGCATTACAGGACAAGTTTAGGCAATACAGGTTCAGCGAAACCAAAAACCGCAAACTGTCTATGATGTACAAAATGCCCGTATGTATCTTCAAGTATAAAATGCACCTATGTGTAGGGGTGTATCGGGCCAACAAAAACTTCTTGTAAACAGGCTGGACCTATTAAAAGAACACAAAAATGCAAGCCCAAGCCCACCCATCTAACACCCTACATATTTGTTTTTCCATTTCTACACATACCACAATCGTTCCTAGAATAAGACTATATTTAAAAAATTACTGAATTGCAGAACATGATAATGCGAACATTCTAAAAATTAAAGCAGAAAACAAGGAAACCAAATGGCAAATGGAAGAACTGAAGTTTGAATAAAGAGGAGGTAAAGGCAAAACCATATAGGTGAAGAAGCTGACCTGTCTCAGAAGAACATGCCTCACAGCTGAGTCAATATATTCATTGACAGGCTGACCAGAAGATATCATGTACCCATCCTTAAACTTCATCGACTTTGCACGCTGAGCCCTGAGCTTTCCACTAACAATCACCTGTGTAAATTAAAATTCAGAATCACCATAAAGCAAGTAGAACAAGTGGAAGAAACACAGGTTTCAAACAAACCTCGCATCCCTTTGCCCCACTCTCCATAATAAATCGCAGGACACCATAGCAGGCCCTAAAATCAGGAAAATGTTATTAGGTAAATGCAATCAGCCCAAATTCCACAAAAAAAAATTGAAGTGTAGAATGTTTAAAAAGCTAAATACAAATTATTATTCCAATATGATGAATCAGGGAAAGACAGACAAACAGGACATAACCAGAAAGCAGAATGGGACTGTTAGGCCAAAATATTTATAAAAAGCAAGAACGTAAAAGAGAAACTAAAAATATTTCAGAAAGCAGTAATCCATGCATGAGATCGTGATGTATCAAATAATCTCCCAACCCTGTAGACCTGAAAGACCAGACATTTTAATTTTCACAAAATCTGGTCTATCTCGCCTACAACTCTCTGCCAGGCTAATATCAAGTCTTCGCAAACCATTAGAGAAGTGTAACAAAAGAAATTGTCAAAAGTGAGCTGTGACACTATTGAATACTGATCACTGTTAAATTCAGATTGGGGTTCCTCTCAGTAGTTATGGACCTTCTTATAATGTATAAACTGAGCTACTAAGGCCCCGTTTGGTTGCACTTCCGTTTTCTGTTTTTAAAAACAAAAATTTGGAAATGTTTACACAAAACATGTTTGGTAAACATGTTTTTGTTTTTTGTTTTTAAAAATTAGTAACAAAATTTTTGAAAATCAAGGTAACAGAAAATTTCTGTTACCTCTGTTTTTGGAAACAAAACAAAAAATAGAACCACCATGCATTACCACACCACCACTGCCACACCACCCACCACCACCACTCCACCACAACCACACCAAGACCAAGACCACCACCGGTCCTCCACCACCACCACCACCGGTCCACCACCACTCCACCACCACCACACCTCCACTCCACCATCACCACCACCACTCCACCACCACCACCATTCCACCACCACCACACCACCAACACCAACCACCACCACCACCACTCCACCACCACCAACAACAAGACCACCACTCCACTATGACCACACCACCACTCCACCACCACCACTACCACTACCACTACCACTACCACTACCACTACCACTATCACTATCACTATCACTATCACTATCACTATCACCACTATGGATTGAAATTGTTTACTCATTATTATATACATCATATCTCCCAAACGCGTTTTTTTGTTTTTCATTTTTTTAAGACAAGTAACAGATAGTAATGCCAAACATATTTTCTACTTAAAAAATTTGAAAACAGAAACTTGTTTTCAGTTTTAAAAAACAGAAAATAAAAACAAAAAAATGGAAGGGTATCCAAACGGCCCCTAAATTTTCTACCCAGCTAATAACTGAAATCTCCACAAATGTTAAAAGGAGAGTAACAGAAGAATTGCACAAAAATTAGCAGTAATACTTTTGATCATTGTTGGGATTCCGCTCAGAAGTTTTGGCCTTTTCACAATGCATAAAACCTGAGCTACTGAAGAGAGAGTTGCAAACCACAGTTTTGGAGGAAGAATGTGATAATTCACCAAAGTAATGGTTAGCTTCCACACATTTCTTTAATTCAATCTTTTAATTCTCAATACGAAAAATATAAACAGAAAAACCAGAATGTAGCAAACAAAGCCATAACAATATCTTCAATATCTAATGGAGAACTGGAGGAGTCCAGACAAACATAAGGGCTCCAGCAAAACCAGTATAACATATATGCCAAGCAAAACGATCCAACAGAGAGCAAAATTATGTCAGCAAAGACAAGAATGAATGGGATGTGGGAGTATTTTCCAAATCCCAAGCACTTAAATAACAGTACAAGAAGCCTAACAAACTCCAAATCTTCAATTTGAGCATTGATGAGAAACCTCCAAAGCCCACAAATAATTGGGGGAGGAATAATCAATGCTAACTACAAGGAACATGCGAAAGAAATTTGGTGCCAATAAAACAAGTAATAGTTAGCTTTCATGCCTTTCTTAAATTCTCAATAAGAATAATATAAACAGAAACACCAGTTATAGAAAAATGTATCATATCAATATCTGAATATCCTAATGGAGAACTGGAGGAGTCCAAACAAACATTAGGCCTCCATGAAAAACCAGTATAACATATACCTGCCAAGCAGAACCATCCAACAAAAGGCGAAATTATGTCAGTACTCAGCAAAGACAAGAATGAATGGGATGTGGGAGGAATTTTCAAACTCCAAGCACTTAATAACAGTACAAGAAGCCTAACAAACTCCAAATAATCTTTAATTTGAGCATCGATGAGAAACCTCCAAAGCCCACAAATAATTGGGCGAGGAAATCATGCGAACGAAATTTGGTGCCAATAAAACAAGTAATAGTTAACTTCCATGCCTTTCTTTAATTCTCAATAAGAATAATATAAACAGAGACACCAGTTGTAGAAAAACAAACCATAACAATATCAGAATATTCTAATGGAGAACTGGAGGAGTCCAGACAAACATAAGGGCTCCATGAAAAACCAGTATAACATATACACGCCAAGCAGAACCATCCAACAAAAGGCGAAATTCTGTCAGCAAAGACAAGAATGAATGGGATGTGGGAGGATTTTCCAAACTCCAAGTACTAAATAACAGTACAAGAAGCCTAACAAACTCCAAATAATCTTTAATTTGAGCATTGATCAGAAACCTCCAAAGCCCACAAATAATTGGGGGAGGAAATAATCAATGCTAACTTACAAGGAACTTGCAAAAGAAATTTGGTGCCAATAAAATAAATTACGAACAACCTTAATATCAATTCCTCACAGGAAAAAAGGATGTACCACGTTCACTTCTGAAAAATGAATTTACACCAAGAACCCTGTTATGTTTTGCTAGTATATGTAAATAATTAGATAAAGAATATAAGAAGAAAATTTTTTTATCCACCAATTCTTCATTCTCCTTTATTCCCTTCTTGCCCCTTTCTCAACTTATTAAATAACAAAAATCACAGAGATAAGTGATAAGATATTTAGACCTATTCTTGGCAGAGAGAAAGCCAAAGAAGCATAGCAAGTGTCAATTACACCAAGGTTCAAAATGTCGATATCGCTCGACATGTCGGAGCCGCGGAAAAAAGATATATCGGAGATATATCGGAAGATATATCGTTTATCGGTTATTTTTGGAAAAAATGACTAAAAAATATGGCAAAACATGGAATTTTGTAGTGAAAATTCAGGAAATGTGAAAATAGATGTTAATACACCTTTTAGAATAAAAACATTTAAAAAAACAACAATGTATATTAGAGATGCAATAAAAAGAGAGCAAAGATGTGCGCTGACGAGTGACAATAATGTATGATTGATTCATGTTTCATTAATTTCTCAATCAATCATAAATTCATAATAATACAAACATACATAATATAACCCACCAAAAAACCTACAATCACCACCAGAAGGAGTTACGCGGAGGTTCGATGTCATCATCTCTGTCTTGACTTGGCTGGCTATAGTGCTGATTCTCCACATACGTACAATACTGTGCCCAGCTCATCACATTATGGTAGATGGATGTATACTCATGTACATAATGTTGGTAGTAATCTGGGCTAAGATGTAGTAACACGCCAATTGGTGGATACTGTGGGTGATGAGGCACAACTGGCACAAGCACTGGGATTTGGAAATTGTCTCCTCCATACCCATATGGAGGTGGCTTATATCCTGAGACATATCCATAAGGATATTGATCCTCTGTGGAATGTGAATAACTATGTTCTTGAGAGCCTGATGCCTGAGACTGTGTATCCTGGTCATGGGTGGAGAACCATGTATGTTGAGACCCTCTGGAACTAGAGCCCGAATGCTCTGTGGCCCCAAACCAAGCATCATGTCCCACATCTCGTTCTTTGCCCTTGCCCTTGCCCTGACCCCTACCCCTACCCCTACCCCTGCCCCTGCCCCTGCCCCTGCCCGGGCTTCCTCGACGAGAGACGTAATGAATCGGTTGGCTTTCTGCTGGATGTGAAGGCGGGGCACCATGATCTTGGTCCTGTGTGGCATGGTCAAAGTCAACCTCTGCGGTGAATGGGCTCAGAGGCCTCTGCTCTGGTTCAACTCCGATGTTACCTCCATCCCCAGGACTGTCACCGCCTCCGTCACTCTCATCATGGTCATCAGACTCATCACCACCCTCAAATGATTCTGTGCTAAAGCTGCTCCTGCTGCCGCTAGTGCTAGACCCCACTTCTGTAGCAATAACCCTTTCTACATCGATGCCCATCTCAACGGCCGCGCTAGCTATAACTGCGTTCGGACGCCCATCATCTTCATCAAGTGATGAAACCTTAACCCACTCAGAAAGTGGATTATCTTGATCCTCAGTGGCACCGATTAACATCAGGTCTAAAGGATCCTGCTCAGGTTGCTTCCCTGTGTCAATCTGCAGTTGCCGGAGTCGCAGCTTCATATTATAGTGACAGAAGACCAATTTTTGCAGCTTTTTATAGCCAAGTCGGTTCTGTTGCTTTGTGTGGATGAGGGCAAATGTACTCCAGTTTCGCTCACATGCTGAAGATGAAGCAGTCTGTGCTAACACGCGAGCCGCCAATTTTCTGAGGGTCGGACAGTCGGTTCCGTACATTTGCCACCAATCAGCTGACAATTAAATGATGTTATCCATTAGTTTCATATATATTTTGATGTAGAGAAATTTCAAATAATTACTTTATTGGGAAGAAATTACTCACACGGCGTCATCCTAGACCTTCCCTCCTTAGCAGCAGTTCTTCCAAAGCTCCCCCGCGCATCCCTGAAGCGCACTAGCTATAGATTTTGAAAAAACATGTTCCAATTAGATATAATATATTAGAATGCAATAATGCACATAAATATGCTATAGTTAACGAGATAAAGATATTTCACCTCATTCCCGAAGTCTTCCTTTCTCTTACACTTCGGGTCCAACGTCTCGAAGACGTCGTGAACAGCCTTCATTAAGTCATCCCGATTCCCCAATTTGTGGTTATAGTGATACTTTGGGTTCAAATAATATGTTGAAACGTGAAAGTTTTACGACATGCAATTAGTATTACAAGCATGCAATAACTTCAATGTAAACATCTAATAAACATCAAACTTACCAGCAGCATGAAGAGGATGCTCCATTGTCTTATCCCAACGAGCATCGATAATCTTGTGGACCCACTTGTATCCACGAGGGGACACATTCTTTATCGACAGCTTCATTACCCGCATTAATTCGTACACAGAACCCATAGTCGGCCACTTATCTGCATCTATCACCCTTAAGACACGGTAAATAGGCTCTAGTATGGCAGCCGTATTATCCACTTTGTCCCAAAATTTGTTGTTAAGGACAATGTCCTCAACTTTTTTTGCCAAAACAGTGCGCCTTTGTCCATATTCTGCCCAATCAATCCCAGTGAACAATGCCTTTAGTCCAATTTTATGTTTGGACAAACTCTCTAAGGCAATAAAATTGGTGGCGAAGCGCGTCGCCCCTGGCCGTACTATTTCACCACCACACAAAGCCCTCATCTTCGCTAGAACCCAACTGTGGTTGTATATGAAGTTGGTTACCGCTCTTGCCTCGTCAATAACCTCCTTCACAGATTTCCTTTCTCCTATCGCCTGTAACATCAGGTCTATGCAATGGGCTGCGCAAGGGGTCCAGTATAGGGGATACTTTTTCATAAGCATCTTCCCAGCCTTCACGAAGGCACTCCCATTATCAGTCACCACTTGTACTACATTTTTCTTTCCCACTTCCTCTACAACACCCTTCATCAAGTCATATATATATTTTGCATCCTTTATATTGTTAGATGCATCAACGGACTTTAAAAATATTGTCCTTCCCTGACTGTACACCATAAAGTTGATGATCGAAAGCCTAGTGGGTCCTGTCCAACCATCGCACATAATAGTGACACCAAAATTTTCCCACGTTGGCTTTAGAGTGTCAATATAGTCTCTCATCTCCTTCTCTTCCCCATCTAAGTATTTACCTGTAATCTCATATGGAGAAGGAGGCTCTACCCCCGGCCCAACCCGTTCTGCCTCGTGAATCATGTTCTTAAACTGTGGGGTTGAGGCGGCATTAGCAGGCACATGGCTATGTAAAAAAAACTTGGATACAGCTGTTCCAAGCGCTTCCACCAGACTTCCCCCACTCCACATTTCCTTCAACTGCTTTTGGTTTGCATTTCGACTTTTATACAGAGATGAATCATGTGGCAGATCTGGGACTTTCATACTCTGGGAGGGGCCAAACATACCATGTGGTTGTGTCCCAGTCCCAAAATCAGATTTCCTTCCAATCGAACCTGATGGTCCTGCTCCGGCACTACCTCTGAAATCGGCAGGCCGCATGCGAGCTGCAAATGAACGCTCCTGATCCCTGTCCCACTGTTGGCGCTTAGATGGACGATAGGCTTGTCGATATGCTACCCTCTCGTCAACTCCAATACAGTCGATTGGGTATAAAGTATCATCTTCGTCATCATCATCCACATCTATTGGTGGCTGTAGACCACATCCCAATTCCGCACGGATTGCCTTTTGTTGCGCGATATGCTCCAGCCTCTCTCTAGCCCCAGTGGTAAGGTGAGCCTTCATAGCTTGTCTGACCTCCATCGGACAACTTGGACAGTCTGCCACATTCGAATCACCCCCAGCAAGATGTCACTTTAACCGGGTAATTCCACCGCTCCTTATTTTTTTGCCACAATAATTACATATTGATCCAAACTTGTTCCCCTCCATTGGTTTTCCATGTGACCAACCTATGTCCCGTACCATAATGAAAAATACTTCCTAGTGGATCACCAATAAATATTAATGTCAAACACATAATAAAATTAAGCACCAAAACCCGTGATTCTTTTTTTTTAATGATTATCCATGTTAATTGTTTTAGAAATATGAAAAACTTATAAATGCGCATTAAAGTTGATAAATAATTGAAATTTAATTTAGTTGCTCAAATTAATTCTATATGATAAATAATTGAATTTTAATTTAGTTTTTCAAATTATTTTTATATGCAATTGATGAGCTGGATGTTTTTATAGGACCGAATCAATATGGAAATAAGAGGAGATGGTTAAATGATCGGAGATCCTGCATCAAGAGAAAATGAAGACGACTGTAATTTTATTTGAGTATGATGTGGATGTAATTATGTAAAAAGAAGTTGATGTAATTTTATTTGACTACGAAATGGATGTAATTATGTAAAAAGAAGTTGATGTAATTTTATTTGACTATGAAGTGGATGTAATTTTATTTGACTATGAAGTGGATGTAATTATGTTAAAATAAGTGGATTTAATTTTATCTGACTATGAAGTTGATGTAATTATGTAAAAATTTAATGTTTCAACATTAAATTATGTTGATAACTATGTAATTATGTAAACATTTAATGTAATTATGTAATTATGTTAAAATATGTAATTATGTAAAAGAAGATGCAATTTTATTTTAATGTGCAGGACTCCTGTTTAAGTTTTACATATATAGAAATTTTATTTTGATGTAATCTAGGTATATTGAGTGTTATTTAGGTGATTACAAGTTTAATGTAATCAAATAAGACTTTTATGTCAAAAAACAAAATACATCGGATAACTTATTTCTTTTACAAATTATAGAGTGGTGGAATTACTCGGGCTAATTCTTTTACAATAGAAAAAATATTGCACAGTGGATCACTAAAAAATATAATCAAGTTAAAAACATAAAAATTTTGAACTCCTATCGCCTTTTTTTTTTTTTCAATGACCTTACATGTTAATTATTTTGAAATTTGAAATACTTATGATTGGTCGAAGACTCAAAGTGTTAGTATGTTTTTTTTAAAAAAACCCTTATGAGCATATCTTAACCTATAAATAATTTTTAATTTATAAAATATTATTACGAAATTATTAATTTTTTAATAAACCATATGGGCATAATTTGTTTATGAATAAATTATGTTTCAACATAGAGAATTTTTTTTAAAAATTCATGCTTATTAGTGTTTTATTTGTTTGATTCATGTTTTTTTTTGGAGGGAATTTGTTTGATCTATCCTTATTGACAAATGGCCGGTTAGATATGTTTAGTCTCCTAGGACCTGAATTTTTGTTGCCTTTTTATCTGTATTATTATTCTTCGTTGTTATCTTCTATCTGTGTAATGATAAAATCTGAACCCTAACCCTAAGATTGATCCCCATCTTGGCATTTCGACTTTAAAGTTCATCTTTTGATATATATAAGGGCAAAAATGACCTAAAATGTGTTTAGGTGTATAAAAAAAATAAATTAGAAATGGGGTGAATTTTGGGTCTCCCAAAGAACCGTGGGTGTATATAAGGAAAAAACTCTATCATCTTTTATAATTTTTAAAGAGAGTAAAACTAGTATTACCTTTTTAATTTTAGGTTAAAACCCTTAAGTCCTTAACCCTAGCATTACTTGTGAAGTTAAAACAATTTAACCCTAGCATTACTCTTGTGAAGTTAAAACAATTAAAGGGGATTTTATTAACAATAAGTGAAATTAGTATTATCATTCACCTTTGTTAGAGTTTAAACTACTTAAAGGTTAAAACAATTAAAAGAGGATTTTATAAACAAATAGTGAAATTAGTATTACCCTTGTTAGGGTTTAAACCACTTAACGACAAATAAAAGGACATATTATTTAAGAGTGAAGTTAGCATAACCCTTGTTAGGGTTTACAGTTTAAGTTAAAACAAATAAAATATGTTATTTAATAGAGTGAGGCTAGCATAACCCTTATTAGGGTTTAAAGTTAAAACAAAGGCAATTTGATTTCACAGAGTAATGCTAGCATAACCCTCATTAGGTTTTAAAGTTAAAACAAAGGCATGTGATATTAATAGAGTGAGGCTAACATAACCCATATTAGGTTTTAAGTAAAAAAAAAAAAACCTGTATTCTCATTTGCACGATTTCAGCAAAGGAAAAAAAAAAACCAGAGAGAACTCGGAAGGGAGAAAGAGAGGGAGGAACCTGGCTGCCGCTGCTTTGCTTGGGCGTCGACAACGGCGAAGGTGAACGGTACACCTCTGACCTCTCTTCCTTCTTCTTCCTTCTTCTTCTCTACCCTCAAGTTTGAACCCCTTTTTTTTTTTCCTTCTAAATCCAAAATAAGGATTCAATCTCCACTCTCAAATCTCTTGATTTTTTGCAATCTCTTGATTTTTTGCAATTTGGATGAATGATAAGTGGGATTTAAAGAAAATGAATGAAGAACCCACACTGTCACGGGTCTTCTGTTCAAGATTGAGTGTTTTGGATGGATGCCCTAGCCCTGCATATCTACATAAGAGGGTAAACGTTGCTTTCCCGTGATCCGATTTTTAAAAAAAAAAAAAAAAACTTCTGTACCTCGAAATCGCTATGTTGTCGGCGATATATCGCCGATATAAAAATCATTCAGTGTGTAGGTGTGTCGGCCATGACCGATATCGACAAATATCGGCGATATATCGCCGATATTGTCGATTTTCATAACCTTGAATTACACAAAGAGCCTCCAAGTAACTCCACCAACATCCACCTCAAGAAATATCGTTTCTAAACCTCTCAGAATAAGGATATGGTATAGATTGAGTTACCACTCGGTAACTCAGCCTGACAAGAAAAAATAAATGTGTGTGAAACATATAAAATTGAGCCGAGACAAAGTTAAAAGCAAAAAATCATAGTTGAGCTACCTCAAACTCAAACACCACTCGATGATTCTTCAAGTCCTAGAAGTTTATGAAGCTGCAGAAAACCTAATGTCCAATGAGGCAATGATATTTACAGAAGGGGGCAACTAAAGGAGGTGGGAGAGAAACCATCAAAGGGGGAAGAATTTGAGAAAAATGGGATGCGATTCAAGAAAGAATTTCAATCACGTAGCCACCCCAAAGCTTACAAAATGTAAGTCTCATTTCAAAGGATCGGAGAAGCATTTTTTTAATCAACAAAGAGCATTCATACAAACATATATATACTAGTAAAAACACGTGCGTTGCACATAAAATATATGAACTGATTTTAATTGCATATGAGTGGGTTCATGATTTGTTGCTAAAAGGAGGATGCATCTTTGAGGACAACACCATAGTCAGTTTGTCACATAAAGATTGATATATAAGTCGTGCTACAAAGCTTAAAGTTTTCATCTGCAACAGCCTGTTCATGCATATCAACTCGTTTGTTTTTTGTTACCAATCAATTAGTCATAGGCTAGAAAAACAACAACTGAGATAATTGCTCTCAACTCAACAACATACAAATTAACTCTTAATTAAACTAAGCTAGTTAACCCATAGGTTGATAAATGTAGCCAAATCTCACCAGAAGTGAATTGGGCTTGAAAACCCACCAGGATGCCCTTGCCCAAGTGGTGGGAGACATGATTTTCTTGCCTAATACAGTTTCAATATTAGAAGCAAAGACACTTTCTAATAGAGTTCTTATTATAATATAATAACTTTAAAAAGAGTTTCATTAGAAAAAAGTTAATCATTCCAAACCACTAAATTGGGCATGCATGTCTGGTAGATAATTTGTAAAAGGATATTGTAAAAATCATATTGCTTGTGAACTACTTTTATTATCTCTTCCATTGTAATTGGGACTCTTATCTTGTAAACTTGTATATGCATAAATAAAAGGAGACAAAAGACTAAGGGATTAACCTTTCAGCATCTAAAACTTTCAGAATGACCATGAAATCAGCTTATACATATCATAGATTTGCATTGTTACCTTAAGATCGTACATTAATTCATAACATCTCTATGGTGATCTGTGTAGGACTCTTGTGGACTCTCCAAGAACAGATGAAGATGATTGTGAATAGATGCTAGAGTCCGAGTGAAACTCTGTTCCCTTCTGCTTGAGGTTTTAAGTGTCAAAATTTCAAAAGAACAAAGTTTGTACAAGAATCTAGTTCGAATGGAAGTTCCAATATTCATCCCATTCAATTATTGAATCTCTCTATAGAAACAGATTTGTGGTCAAAACATGAGAAACCAACCTTTCCCAGCAAGCTCACAATCCTTGAAACATTAAAGTATGATATCAAGGCACCCATCTCTTCCTCCAAATGCCTACTATGGTATTTATGGGAGAGAGTTCTTGTGGAGAGGGAAGCGATCTGCGTACAGTCCAAACTAATAATAATAATAATAGAAGAGAAAGTTCTTGTGGAGAGGAGAGTGATATACGTGAGAAGCACTTATAATTGTAATCCACTTTTAACATATGAATTGTAAACAAACTAAACTTCTATTAATATTTTTAATAGATACCATAGGTTAATAAGTTAATATTTTTTTTTAAATGATATTTACGTCCAAGTAAAGTTTTGCATACTCCTTATACTTTTATTAGTAGAATGATATATATATAAAAGAAGGTCGTAGCACCACAAAAAGCATATAAAGAGGGTTCAGAAGAGGGAGCTACCAATCCAGAGCAATATAGAAATGAGAAGGAAGATGGGAACGAGGCCCAAACCACACAAAATGGACCAACTCAAAGCAAGAACTGCACACCCAGCTTGTCAAAATCTCTCTTAATGGAGCACCATGCAATAAGTAGGCGGCATCGCCTTCAAATCTACTCCGAAGAAGAAACATCGTCAAACACCCACCTATTTCTCTCCCCTCTAAATCGACCAACCTATTGCCCTAGAAGAAGGGCCCATACTACCATAGCGAAGCCTCCAACTTAACCTCAACACGACAAGATAAGAAGTCTAAGAGGGAACAAGGGAAGGTCCAATAGACCCCCAAACAGGAAAGAAAGCAATTCCAAATTTCCAAAGCAAAAGGGCAATGCAAAAAAACAGGTGACCCACGAATTCCTCCTACTCAAGGAACAAATAGCAACGATTCGCCATCTTCTAACCTCGATTTTGCATAAGCTCACAAGTGAGGATCTTTTTTTTAATTGATAAATTGAAATCTTTAAAAAAATATATATACTTTCTACAGAACGCGAAGGTTCCAAATAGACCAAAAAAGAAAAGTACTAGTAGGATTTTCATAAAAAGCATGTACAAAAGATCTCATTGAAACTAAGTCTTTTTATCCCTGGACCACAAACGAACATCCCTACAATGAGATCACGTCTCAACCTAGGGAGCCACACCGGTGCATCGGCCACCCATTTCAAGCAAGACACAAAAGAGGTTTTCCTCATCAACGGCGAATGATTAAAATTTCTAAACTCCTCCCAAGAGGTGGAATGCCCGCACCAAAGGTCCTTCCAGAAGATGACGTCCATTCGGTCACCCACATTAAACCTAGTTTCCTTCAAGAAAGCCGCCTAAACATTCATAATGGCCTTCCATAAGCCACATCTATGTGGGCCCTTGATAGATCTAGATTCCCACACTGAATTCTCTTTATACCTTTTTTTTTTCCTTTTTCTTAAGTTCTCTTCATACCTGAACACAATGACTTTTCTCCAAAGACTATCTCTCCCCTCCCCAAAGTGTCACATCCATTTGCCAAGAAGAACCTTATTGACTAACCACAATAGTTTTACATTAAGACCGCCACACTCTTTCGAGGGACAAACTTGATGCCAGCAACCTAATGACATTTTTTTGGATTTAGCTCTTTCATTCCATAAGAAAACTCATTAAAGACACTCAAGCTTATCCGCAATAGATGTTGGAACAGTCAAGAGTAGTTTTTTTCAAACCCCAAAATTCGACTAGACTCAAAACCTTGCCGAGTTGAGTCAACTCAAAAACCTAGTAAAGACTCGATTGAGTCTTGACACCAAATCTCAAAACATGTTCATATATTTTTAATGTTTATTATATATGTAAATAATACTAATTATAATATAAATTCAAAATTAATGATAAACTATATCTGATTACAGTTTATCTATTTGCTGTTAACCAAAAAAAAAAATGTTAACACAATGAGAAAGTCAAGAAAACCCGACAAGTGTGTCATAGAAACCAAAAGAATATGAGGTAAATATGAGAAAGTAACACTACGTTCGAAAATAACTAAATAAAAAATATGCAAGGAACAGTACATTACCAACAGTACCATATAAATAACAGTAATGATACAGATTAACAAGAAGAACAGGGATACTGACAGTAAAGAAATTAACCTCACAATTATTTGTGTACACCCAAACACATATATCTAAATGTAAATTTATCTAGAGCTAAAATTCTGTACCAACCATCTATACGCAGAAAAAATTTGCAAACATAATTACACTAAGATGCATAATCCACAGGAAGAGGAGAAAAAAAAAGGTCGAGAACATCCAAACGTACCTACGAACAGCAAGGCCTCCGAGAAGCTTGTAGCGCAGGGATTCAGCCTGAGCAATAGCACAAAGCCCCCTGTTATTAACCTTTTCAGCATAAAGCTCCACACCATTCTCCGGGAATTTAAACCGTTTCTGGACAACCGATGTCAATTCCCTAATCCTCCTACCCTTCTCGCCTAAAACAAAATCAAATCAGTGAAAGCCCTTAATAGGCATTAACAACACCATTTTCAGTTGAATAAAACCAGTGAAATCCTTTAAATAACGAATCATAAAACCCTAATCACTAAAATCAGAACCACGCAGGTGAGTATCGAGGAAGATCCAAAAATCATAGATTTACCGAGAACGTTCTGGGTTCGAGTAGCCCTGATAATGATCTCCGTGCGCATGGGCGTAACTCTAACTTCAACGCCAGAGTACCCATCCTCAGCAAGCTCTCTGGTGAGAACCTCGTTGAGCTCCGCGAAGAAAACTCCGTCAGCGACGAACTGTAACAAAAAAAAAAAAAAACAGAACCACTGAACTTCATAAGCCCTAAAAGAAGTGATTTCAATGGGGGAAACAGAAGCTATTAACAAGGAGAACAAAGAAGAGAGAAAATAGAGGACTGGCCTTTCGCTTTTTGCTGATCTGAGTGGCCATGTTTGCAGGATCAAAGAGGAAATGAAGCAACGCAAGGCAGGCAAGTTTGCGTTGCAGAACAACGATCTAACTGATCTTAGCTTCCTCTTTTGCAGAACCCTAATCTCTCCGTCGTCTATCTTTAAAATGGATGAAGAACTAGGGTTTTGTGCTTTAACGGACTTGATGAAATTTCCGAAACTTCATTTCTTTTAGTTTTTATTTCCACTTTTACCCTCGTCTTCCTTTTATTATACCTTTGATAATGGCTCCTATACATAAGTCGTAGACTTTAGGAATGGTGGGTACTAGGGTTCGGGCTTGTAAACGAACGAGTTCGGATGGGCTGTTGCCCGTTTGTGCCCCCCATATTCAAAAAGACCCATATCAACAAATGCTGGACCCCAAATATTTTTTAAGGCACAAATCGGCAAACACATCCAAACTCTAATAAACGAACCTGGATCAAGCTTTATATTTGAGCTCTCTTGTTTAGCAGCCAAGCTTAAACATGTTATACCCTGCCTCTTGGTTGCGAGGGAGGTCTGGGGATCTAATTCCCTATGAGTTGCAAGAGCTCCCATGCTCAAGCTAACATCTGAAGGTACTAAGGTAGTTAAATGATACCGCAGCAAAAAAGAAAAAAGCCTAAACATGCTTATATACTCGGCTTGTTTAATATTATAATTTATTTTTATTTAATTATTACTTATTAATTTAAATATGTTAAGATAATTATTAAATTATGTATCTCTTTTTGTTTTTTAGTTATTGGATACAAACACACACAAGTACACATATGGTTTTTTTTTTTTTTTGATAATCAGTACACATATGGCTTAAGTTTTTATCTAATTTGTTGATCTAAAATAAAAAAATCTTGGCTTTCTATCTAAAATTATTAAAGGTAACAGCACAATAACCAAACTCAAGCTCGATTCATCTCAGTGAAGAAGCCAAGTCAAGATTGAGCGAATAATTGTGCTCTCCATCCGAGCTTAATAAGAACAATAAAACTTGAGCCAACCTTGAGCACCTTGTTACTTAACAAGTCGAGCATGAACACCCTTCTACTAAGCTCGGTTCCATTACACTCCTTTGTTCGTACTCTTTCTAGGTAAGTGTTGTAAGTCTTCATTTTTATTTTTCTTTTTCTTTTCTTTTTTCCAATAAAAAGTTTTTCATGAAAAAAATTCAATTGTTTTAACCAAACTCAAGCTCAATTCATCTCGGTAAACAAGCTAAGTCAAGCTCAAACTAATAATTTTGTTCCCAATCCAAACTTGAATAAGAATAGTAAAACTTAAGCCAACCTTCATCACCTTGTTACTTAACAAGTTAACAAGTCCAGCCTGAACACCCTTCTATTGAGCTCGGCTTCATTAGACCCCTTGTTCGTACTCTTTCTAGGTAAGTGTTGTAAGTCTCTCTAGGTAAGTGTTGTAAGACTTCATTTTTCTTTCCATTTTTTACTGTAAAAAATATTCCATGAAAAATAAATCAATTGTTTAGCCAAACTCAAGCTAGATTCATCTCAATAAACAAGCCAAGTCAAGCACAAACTAATAATTTTGTTCACAATCCAAGCTTAATATCACTGGTACTGGTCATTGATACTGGAAAAAGGGTCTCCTTTCTTTTGTTCCAGCTCATGATCTGGAGTCGCACATACACCCTAGTACATGTTTCTCGGCACTGAGGACATCCCCGAAGCGCGGGGGATTTCGTGACATTTCTGATTGGCTGTCTTGTGTTTCTAATAAGTTGTTTAATAGTTGGCATGCTGAATCGTATACAGAATGGGCTGGTTTAGATCGATCCTAACCATATGATTATGAATTATTTCCATTTAATATCAAATTTTACCCCGGTAAGAAGATAAAATATCAAATCACAGTAGAGTCGAATTGTGTTATGGTTCGAATCAAAATGGAAGCACGGATTTACGTGAAATCCCCGGTATTTTCGACCGCTACAAGATCAACAAGTCTAGCAAAACTTGAGCCAAGCTTGAGCACCTTGTTACTTAACAAGCCGAGCTTGAAGACCCTACGACTAAGCTTAGCTCGACTCAATTGCACACCTTGTCGTACTCTCTCTAAGTGTTGTAAGTCTTCATTTTTCTTTTTCTTTTTCTTTTCCTTTTTCTTTTAATTTTTCTATCTTTTTTCTTTCCCTTGTGCCGTAAAAAGTCTCCATGGAAAAAAAATCAATTGTTTTAATTTTAGGGTTTCTCTCCAACTTTTTATCCAAATAGGTATAACTTCAACCTCCATTTTGATGATATTCAATTCCATTCCTTTTGGAAGGTTTCTGAGTCAAAAACCATTGAATTGAAGAACCATGAATATATCATTCATGTTCATGAGTATTGTGATTTCAAATGATTTTCTTCTTTAGAATTAAATCCTTCATTGGTACATCAGACATTTGTTACCATTTTTCTTTCTTGTATTGTGATAGTTTTAACCGAGACAAGGTAGTTCAGACACCACATGTTTATAATGCTCACAGTCCTGACCATCAACCCAATTTGAGACCAGGGTTAAGAATTGAGCTATTAGGTTGGTTTGGGGTTGGATACCATGGATTAGATAGAGAAATGGGTCGGGCCATGGAAAAATTGTTATGCCCGATGTTTGGATTGTTGGGCCTTAATCTGTCCCCCAAATCCGCCATGGTTGCAACAATAGCATTAATGCATCAATTGAGCTTTTTCTTCACTTTCGTACACGAATCCACTTTTCCGTTAATCAGATTACAGTCACAGGATTTAGTTTCTCAACAAGCAGCAACATGGTGCTCTTAAAGGTTTTTTTTTTTTTTTGCCCGGTATCGTAAATTCAGTTAGACTGCAAACCCCATTTAACAGTGCTAGCATGGCACAACAACTCATGGTAATAGATCCAGACCACTCCTATGGGCCTAGGAAACACACTGCCACTGGCACATACCGCCCAGGAGGTACGGGGCAGGGCGGTGTCCATAGGGTATATGTGTGATATTTTTACTTGTTCTCAGGATTTCATCTGAAGAGGATGCCTCATCCCCAGAAGGTCACCACCACAGGTATTCAGTTCAACCTCTGCTATTTGCCCCTTTTTTTTCTTTTTTTTTGGTGTGGGGTAAGAACCAAACACCCCTATTTGCTGAGGCTTATTTGCTGAGGCTTCTCTTGCATGAAGGGCTGTTTGTAAATGACATTGCCACAAAAAACCGGGTTTCCACCAAATAAGGGCTGACTGTAATTAACAGAACATTGTGTTTTGGCACCCTGCTTTGCTATTAATCGATTTTATTTCGATTATAAATAATTGCTATCTCCCGCACTAGATTGATAGCATTAAGAAGTCTCCAACGATGTCCCAAATGAGAATCATGCTCGAGGACCTTGGGTCAGAAATTTTTTTTGGACGGGACGTACTCCTTTCCTTGAAGGAATGCTGGCCCGGGATCACTCTTCCTGGAAAGGTGGCCTTACTCTTTCTACATACATAGCCCCAACCCCCAAGATACAAAAAGACTTTTCCTCCTCTCCCATAAAGCTTCCAATCTTCTACAGCAAAGGTCATATCTTGGGATGGAAAATGCTCAACTAACCCGCGGTTTCCATTGATTTTATGACAAAATGGCCTGTCCTCATTAGTCCACACCCCACTTTTTAACACTCACCGACTGTGGTTAAGAGTCAATCAACCCTAGGGTTAAGCAATCCAACATTGGTTTTTAGAAGAAAAAACAAAAACAGTAACTTTAATTTAATTAAGCTTAACCAAAGCTAAAGGTGTGTTAAAAGGGACACAAGGACACAACAGTAAGTTATGCGGTGGAACGGGGTTTGCTAATCACTGCTCTTTTGGAATAGTGGATTTCACTGGATTGTGGTTGGCAACTTTGTGATTGTCCTCTTACTATCTTCCAAACCAATGGGTGGAAACACATCATAAGTACGGAGCCCATTAAGTGGTGCCCTTTTAAGGACTCTGGTTCTGTCTATTCTCTTTAACTGCCCTTTAACTAAGGAAGATGTTTTAATCCTTGGGTTTAAAAAAATTGAATTTTTTTTCTAAAAACAAGATTATATTCTTTAACCTAACCTTTAACCCTAATCCTGTGTTTGGTTGCCGAGAAGGGAAATGAAAAGTGAAAGAAAATAAAGTTTTCTGGTGTTATGGTTACAAATAAATTTTTTGAGGAAAAGAAAAGGGGGAGAAAATCAGCCCATATTTTCTTTCATCAAAGTGAGGATTCCATTTCCTTCTAAAAAGCTTGGATTTGAGGAGGAAACAAAGAAAAAATCTTCAATTCATGTCTTGTATCAAAAAAAAAAAAAAAAAAAAAATATATATATATATATATATATAATTTATTTTGTTAACAAATTTCCTTAGTCACCAAACAAGGTGCAAAAAAATACTTTACTTTTCTTTTCTTTCCCTTTCTTTTTCTTTTCTTTTCTTTTCTTTTCCATACTTTTCTTTATTTCCTCGGCAACCAAACATAGCATAAGGGTTAGAGAAGTTAAAAGGACCACATGTTGACTAGTGGGTGCCACGGAGATTGAATATGATCCCAACTCACTTTTAAGTCACCCCGGTGTTTAGACCCCACATGGGTCAACATGCCACTCAGCCCAACCTTGGGACTCTGGAAATGCTGCAGGGAAAACAACCTCCCAAGGCATCCCTCATATCTAAATCCCAACTGCTAGATGGTGGTTGACTCGTCCTTGTAAGACAAACTACAGGGGGGCTACAATGGGCTGAAAGCAAAGCATTTAAAGGGCAATAAGGTGGAGGAACAGGATCATCTATATTTTTCTAATTCTTTTAGGTGATCCAAATGTAGAAGCAGAACTCTTTTTTTTTCTTTCTCAAGGGGGAAGGGGTCAGTTTGCAAAGAAAAAGGGAAGTGGGATAGATAAGAGCATCTGGATTTTCAAAAAGAAGTAATAGAGAGCATACCTCTATCAGCTTCAACAATCTCTTGAGAAACAACCTGGGGCCCGCTAAATATCGCCCAAATATGAATGTTATCCTCCGCACCTCAAAGCTATGAACAGAGAAAAGGGGTTAGAATGACAGAAACTGAACAAAGGTTTACGATATCACTGTCCAAATGCCGACCACTGTACAAGATCTGTATAAACAAAACCAACAAAGAATTCACATTAGATCTGAATAGCCTTATTGTGTTCAAAGCAGTCTCGTGCAGCTTAATAATCCATAGCTTCTAAATTAAGTACGCGAAGATGAAACAGAACTAATAAAACAAATTGATACAAATATCTCAATTTGAAAAAGCGAATGGGAAATGAAAGGTGCCAGATGGATTGCCAGAGTAACAAAATAGTCTTATATATACATTTACCTCAAGATATGTCCCATGTTAGCTGTTTTCTGTATCTTCAGCAGTGTGAAAACACTAGAACAAGTTTGCATGTGTTTTAGTGGATTCTTTTTCGTTTATGATGATGATGGTAGTCTTCTCTGTGGTCCTCATCCAAGCCATCGACCAGCTCCCACCTATCATGATTCAGTTGGTCGTCTGTGGACTTGAATTTGTGCCTGGAATGCCTATAACTGTGGTTGGGTTCTTTCTCTTCCCGCTCCCTTTTCCAGTCGCCAGATTTGCTTGGTTCCAAACCAAATTTTGATGGCCTGTGATGTTTCCAACTGTCTCTTTTGACATCAGACTTGCCCCAATATCTTTCAGCATCCATTTTTTGGGTTTGATGGTAACTCCTCCGGCTAGAATCACTGTCACATCGCCCATTTTCTTCATCATGTTTCTTAGAGCTTCTCTGGTGGTGTTTATGCCTCTCTTTACCATGCCGGTTGGAGCTATCAGACAAGTTCTCCACTATTGAACTTGATCTCTCAGAGTGATATGTCCTTCGATCTCTTCCAGCAAGTGAGGAACGAGGACCCTTCTCATGTCTCCGATCAACAAAATGGATGTCTTCATCTGGAAGTTTATCATGTGAATGCTTCCTTTGTAATCTTCGAGTATCAGCATCTTCAGAATAACTTCCATTGTTCTCCCTATCTAATTGAGGTTTCCAGTCACGTGATCTTCTGTCCGGCTCATTGTAGCGATAGCATTCATCCAAATCATCATCATCACAAAATTGCTCTCTGACGAAAACATAACATTTATAATTATTAGGAATCTTGCAATTAAAGGGGGAAAGGCATCACAAAATGAATTAGGTAATTCAATGTTTACAGAAAGAAACGAGTTGTAGCATGATCACAACCAACCAGGCAGTGAATCACCATTCTCAAGGTACCATACAATAGTAGGTTAAAAGCTTAAATAGACTGGATCACACATACACCACCATTGAACTAGGCTGACATAATCATACATACAGTGATTATGGAATCAAAGCTCAAACAATAATCATCTCACAGAACAAGGGGTGTATAAATCAGCTAGTTATTTAAAAGAATGGGGCAGCTCATGTGCCATAATATGTGGCATCTTTCAGGATCGCATGTTTCAAACTACAAAGGCTACATATTTGCAATTTTTTAATTGCTAAGAACATGTTATACTGCAAATGACTTCGAAATTTCACGAAGTTTTGCAAATGACAGAAGATATAGCCCTTGAAAAGACTGTCCAAGTAATAAAAGCTCAGCAAATAAGTGACAACCCGTCATTTCTGGAAAAAAAAACTATATACGATTTGCAGAATATTTTCCTCCATTATGGATTACAATGATTTATTTCTGCAACTGAATCTCAATGAGATGTAGATAACATCTGAATACAAGAACTATTCAATAATCCAAATACTTAGCAGTATAAGTGGTAGACCAAAGTCACCAACAACCAATATAGATTGAATAAATGCATTTTATCTATAGGCACTTATTATTTGAAATCTTAAAAGAATTACCTCTGTGAATGCTCATTCACAAGCTTGCATCTCTGTTCACAATCCTGAAGCTCCATAAATTCTGCACGGCTTAGAAGGCGTTCCCCTCCAGACACCAATGGAGGCACTGGACCCCTCATCCGCATAAGTCCACTGCAAAATGCTTCAACATGAATGTCTTAAAATATTTAAATCACTTTGGATTCAATCAAAGTGTGAAACCTGAATGGTGGCGAATTTCCATAAATTAGAGAATCAACCATCAATAATCTTGTAAACAATATAAAATCAAAAATGAAAAGAACTTACCTTGGGATTGGCAAGCCAGAATATATAGATGGCATATAAGAAGGAATTGCAAAAGGAGTAACTGGCACCATGGTGGTATCAAATGGCATGACACCAGTGGTGCCATATACATTTGCAAAGGGCCTAACATGGGGCAATGGAACCCCATGCCAATAAGATGGTCCATAGGCTGGCACGCCTCCTTGGAATGCAGTATCACCTGATCCCAAAGATAGAGAGAACATCAAACATCAAGCCTTCCCCAGTATATCGACTAATGTGAAATGTGTCGAAACACGCAAACAACCACATAACGTCTTACATGTATGAAGCATATGATACGGACTGGAAGCAATTGGGCAGTCTCTTACAAAATGATCTGGCGAACCACACATGTAACAAGTACGATCCCCCTGTTTTCCGACAAGTTAGATGTCATATGGATAATAAACAATTAACCAGAAAACATTACCCTTTGAAGAATTTAATACAAATTGCCAAATCATTTTTTAATGTTATGGACTCAGGAATAATCAAACTATATTTGGAACTTGAAATAATGCAATCTTCTGGTTAAGGGTCACTACAGGATCCATAAACCCGTGACAGAGAAGGACTTGAGCCTCAGATTAGTAGACCAGAGTAGCCAGTGAACTCCAACTAATTTTTATTTTTGGATAAGTTAATAAAGCACAAAAAAATTATAACAAAAACAGCATAACATATTTTAGATAACAATAAAAAATTATAATGATACCTGTACTATTAAAATAAATAATAGCAATAGAATTGCACATTCGTGATCAAAGTGATTACCTTTCTATGTCTACTTTCCACCATGAAATTTCCATTTCCACCTGAAAAATTCAAATGTAATTATTAAAATGGACTGACATTATCTCTTGAGACAATCTACCAAAGGTTTCAGACAAAGCAAAATAAATATAGAAAGAATGATGATTTTTTACCTGCAGTCTTAACCCACAATCCCTTCTTTTTCTTGCATGTTGAATTAGCTAGAGAGATACGAGAGATGAAACATAATGATAACGAGGTTCAAGAAATAGAAAGAAATAATTAAAATAAAAACTGCAAATTAAATAAAATGATACGCAGTACTGAATATTTATGCCCAGTACGGAAGGTTTCCTGGGCCGTTTTTAGAATCATACACAAGCTATTTGAACAACCTAACCTAGAATGCAATTGCAGCCAAACTTTGCCCAACAGTGATTACATCGAAGTGGAGTTAAAGAAGAAAGAGCAGCCAGCTGACATTATAACTTATAAGTTAATCATACCTTCCTCATTTTGCGTAAGAACTTGAGGCACTTTGAGAAGCTGGCTTTCCCCTTGAAAATCAACAACAGCTTTCAAGCCTTCTGGTCCACTTTTGACATTTGAAGAACAGGTAGCTTCATCTCCTTCTCTGTTTATCTGTTTTATCTTGTGTGACAAAGGAGCTGATTTCACAGATTCATTCGCACTTAAATGAACAATACGGGAACTGATGCCACCAGCTGAAGCATTATTTTTTATTAGTGACTCATATGCACATTCCATCATAACTTGATTGGATCCTTTCCCTGTTGCACAGGGAGAATGTGCTAATTCTGGCTCTCTTTAAGGACAGACACAGCACAAGAGGCGTCTTTCACTTGGATTCCAGATTCTTCATCTGAATTTTGAGAAGTTTAAAGAAATACATCATTTTGAGATCAAGTATTTTTGGCATTTTGAAGAGTGTCACTAATTTAACTCACCTGGGGCATCCTTAGGAATAATATTGTCTGAACCACTGATTAATATTTGAGACTCAAGAAAACGTTCAATTGCCTGCCTAAGAGATATATTTGGTAGCAATCTTCTGCTCTGCATTTGGTAGAAGAACACTTGGGGCACCTTGCCTTCTCAACCAACAACAAGCGAATACCTGCAGCCCAACTCCACATTCAACGTGAGCAAATGTCAACTACAGTTGAAAAATATAACACTTAGCAAAACTGCCCAAATTTTGAAATAAGAGAATTGCCTGTTGAATTTTGTAATGACGGAAAAGGTTTGAGTTTTGTACTTCTGTACCACATATTGGATCCTAGACAGGTCTTATTAGTTATTCGAAGATGTCAGGGGTTGTAATGTATCCTTACATTGTGAGCCCAAAAAGATTTAAACTTCAAATTCAGGGAAATACAAATAATGTGCCCAATCTCTCGCGGGAGGGGAGGGGGGGTGGAGCTAGCTAATTTTTGCATGAAGAAACTTACATTTGCCACAAAAACTATGTTGGCAGCAAGGTATCATAACAGCTTCTTTGAAGATCATGTTGCAAAGAGAGCATCTGAGCTCTGATGGCAAATCAGTGTTTTGCATTGCTAGAGAACTGACATTTATCACCCTATAAATTTCCACAATACCATAAGACCACAAATGTTTAAGACCAAATGACCATTAGAAGAATGAAAGAATCGAGGAAATAAGAAATCTCACTCAACAAACTTCTTGTGTTCTTCCATTTTACATTTTAACTTTGTCTGCGATGTATTCCCTTCAACACCACAATGTATAGCTCCTGAAATTAACATAAAAAAGAAAGCAGAAGAAGATTACAGAAGAGCATGATAAACTTAGATCAGCAACAATATTTACCTCTCGGAATTGCTTCACTAAGATCACTTGGTTCAAGATTCTGACATCTTAAAAGGGATGGCTCAGAGCATCTGAATCAAATACCATTCCGCAATTTGTTGGTACAAAAACAGCATTTTGTCAAAAAGAAAAGGAAATATGCAGTAAACTAAGAATCCATGTACAAATTCTGGCATATGAAGATACTGCATCTTACTTTACATTAACAAGATCTAAGTATGACTTCTCTCCGTATATTCATTATTCAACACTTCGGGCAAGCCCACTCTTGATGTCTCCAGATATACTCATTTTGTGCATGAAGGACATAGAATAATGTTTGTATGAGAGAATGGTTGTGTTTTATTCTCTTAATTTTATTGTTTATTTCAGGCGTACTTTGGTTATTTCTTTTTAATCATTACCGGGAATAAACTTTATTAAAGGAGGGAAATATAAATCAACCAACCCTCCATAAAGGATTAAAGGTAGTAGAAACCAACAGTGACACAATTACAATCAGGAGAGAGAGAGAAGAGGGAGTGGGGTTTCCAAAAATAACGCCTCCCTAATACGCCCCTTTTAGCAAAAGAGTCAGCAATGCATTTGCCAATCTTGGAATCCAAGAGAATGTGATGTCTCTTTGAGCAGCCAAGGCAAAATTTTCTTTAATCACATTAGCAAGCATACTAGGCCAGCTCTACTTGCCTGTCAACACTAGATTCCATTCCTCAAAGCCCCTTTGATAATAAATCCATTCTGAAGGGAGAACTAAACCCCACACTGCCAAAGAAAATAAGTGATCCAAAAAGCTCCAAAATCCACCTTATGATGATTGAAGAGGTGCTTTATGGATTGACCATCACTGATTTACACTGTACAGGAGGTAAAGCTTTATACTTTCTTCTTTCAAAGCACTTAATCTTCTTGCGAGCAAACGTCCACTCAAAAGCTTTCTTCCTCTTTGCTCATCCTGCACATGCAACAAATGTTTGGAATCATCATTTCATTTCAGAAGTGATCTACTGCGAGCATTTTGTCCAAAGAAGCCGACCATAGGAATGCTTTCACCTCAAAACGAACTGAGGCTAACCAGATCTTACCAAATTACTATGTGAGGATGAGGCGCTCTTCTATCTCCCTGTCATTGAGATTTGTTCTAAAGACCAGTTCCAACTGATTTCTCCATTCCTTCTTTCAAAAAGATCACCAACCAACACCTCCTTCTATGGGACAAGACTATAAGAAGAGGCATATGTCAGATAGACAACCTACTCCACACCAATCATTCTCCTGAACTCTATTACCTCTCCCAGCAGAGTAACCTACTAGCTTCAGGAACTGATCGTGATTCTGCATCACCCCCCCTTCCACACCCCAACTCCTTACGAGCCAATGTCAAGACGCAAATTCTAACTTCTGGAAGTAGTCCCAAACTTGGTGCTGATGGTCCTCCTCCACAAAGCACCATCCTCTTGCTGAACTCCCATGGCCATTTTCCCATGAGGAATATATTCAAGCAACAAAGCCTTCTAAAGCCTATGATCGCCCTCCATATTCTTCACCTTGTGCCTCCTGATGTCTAATCCACCTTTGTATTTAGGCTTAATGGCATTCTTTCACCCCCACCAAGTGGTTCTTCTTCGCCTCTCTACTTTCCAAAATAAGTTTCTTTACAGCTGCTCAATATTTTGTATTTTGTCTGAGATCTTGAAGAGAAACAATAGATATGAAAAATATAGAGAGAGGACTTGGTAAGGGTTACCCGATGGAAGTAATTCCTCTTCGACGACACCAGTCTTCTCCAAAATTCTCCACGACTGGATAGGAAACTCAATCGACTTGAGGCAGGAATCAAGTGACAGCCAAGATCCCAAAAGTCCATTTGTCAATGCTACAACCCAAATTTCTGCATACTTCCTAATTTCATCATCTCCAAATTGATACCCCACAGATTACTCTGATCCCGTTTAACTTTCATCATTCATGATCAAAATTACCCAAAGCACTTAAGCGTGCACTTGAGCTTCAAAGAAATAAAATACCCACAGATTACTCTGATCCCGTTTAACTTTCATCATTCATGATCAAAATTACCCAAAGCACTTAAGCGTGCACTTGAGCTTCAAACAAACAAAATTTGTCTCCTTCACAAAAGAAAATGTCTCTACTGAACTAAAGGTGAGACCGTGAGATGTCTCCACCCTTCTCCTGTTTGTTTGGAAACTACTACTAAGGTTAAGGGATTTGAGTCTAGATAACTTTGCTTAGCTTAGTGAACCCCCAAAATGGAAAGGAAAAAGGAAAGGAATCGCATTACTGAGGTCCCCTAATGGAACGAATGAAGCCTCAAGAGGAACTGTTAATATGGACCAAGAAAAGAGGGTTGAGGAGTCGCAACCTCTAATCCGTTTACTCAATCTTGGAACCAAGCCTAAAAGACCATAAGAATCTCATCAAGAAATTGCCAACTATTCATAAATGCACCTTAGTTGAGAGATATAACCAAATCTAGTACCTCTCTAAACCCTTTAGCATTTTAAACAGAATCTTGTACGCGTCGCAGCAAACTAATGGCTCTAAAATCTTTAGGGCCGATAGCACCTTTTTTTCAGAATTTAAGGTTGAATATATTGCATTCGTGCCACAGCTCATCAAGAATACAAAACACTGTCTTCTTTATGATCAAGAATACAAACAATGGCTGCTTGTGTCCATTATAGCTGAATAAAAGAAAATTTTATTGTGGCAGTTTTTACCTGCCATCTTTTTTTTAAATTCGGCATATAGTTAATGTTATATAACATCTTTATCAATAATATATATATATATATATATATATATATATATATATAGTTGATGCTATAGCATTGTTTATATGTTTTTTTTATTGGTGTAGCATTGTTTATATTTTGATGTTAATTACTTTGGATGAAATCAATAGAGCACATCACCCAGGGAAATTTTTTCCGTCCCTTGGAAATTGATTCTAGGACCTCCCTAAAATGAGGGGCACACCTTGGCATCCAAGCAAGGGGGCAAGTGTAGCTATTAGGTATGATGGGTGTGTAGATGGCATTTCAATTTGTCAGAAGCATGGCCACTAAGGTGGTAACTGAGTATTGAAATGTAAACAGCATCACAAAAGCAAATGTAGATTAATTGAGGGTGCACCTATAGTCTATAGAGATTGGAAATCCACGAAAAGAGATATACCTCAGAACAGGATTATCTGCCTTTTCACTGCTAATGAAATTCATCTTATCAGAATCAGAGTTCGATAAGGCAGCCTCCGGAACAGGACACAAATCAATTCCAAAGTCATCGAAGTTTTCCATATCCGGATTCTGCAAAATATCAAGAAACATTACAAAGAAGTTTTCCATATCCGGATTCTGCAAAATATAAAGAAATATCACGAAGTATATTTCTACAAAAGACTAGCAAAAACAAGCAGATAAATAAACAAGATCTGAAAATGTGTGGGAATATTTCATCCTATAGCCATTGAAGGAGACTCTAGGAATGCAATCAACTGGGCTAAGGGTAGGGGATAGTCTAATAGAGGACAATGGAGATTCACCAATGCATAAAATGAGGTTCGTGATTCGGTGGCAAATAGGAATATCTGGTTTCTTGGGTTCTCAGTGAACTCATTGGCAGATCAGATATGGATGGGGTAGGTAGAGAGGAGCTCTTCAGTAAATTCCTCCTAGTGATGTAATTAAATTTTTTTTTTAATATTTCTATTTCCGCTCCTTTGGAGATTTTCATCACCGGTCTATATATATGTGTGTGTGTGTGTTTCATCCTATAGCTCTATGAGACTATAGAGCTTCCTAAGTGAAGCAACAGAAGAGAGAAGCTCATAGAGGTGTGTGGAATAGCACCAGCATTCGTTCAGTGAGGAAGGTGCTACGTCTTGAGTCTTGACCGTTACTTGTGGGCGCTCCAGACCAAGGATTTAGGTAATGGTCACGCCACCCCAAAACCCAACCCATTTAGGAAACAGACATTTTGTTTACCAATTGAAAAAAAAATTTATTCAATGAACAAACCTGTCGAGTTCTCATGTGAAAAGAACCAAAACATGGCTAGAGCTCTATCCAGACACCCGAAAGAATTTTCTCTGAGGACAGCTAATATGTTTTTATCCCTATTAATCCTCACCATTGAAGACTTCTTCAAAGAAGAAACACCTAAAATTGAAAATTTGTGTCAGGACAATGGCCCTTAGCCCCTTAGTAATTGGGGAGTAACATCCAACAAGTTTCTTTCTGCATCATGACAATGCATGCATCAGCTTCCAATCCCCAATTGATGATGCATGCAGTTACTGTACATAATTTGTTCTTGCTACAATAGTATGGGGGTGCATCAAGACTGCAGATAGCAACAAGATAGCCTTTTTGACATACCCCAGATGGAGAAGACCCAACGGTATGAGTGAAATTGGCGTCTTTGATCCCAAAATTGTCAACAGCATCAATGCACGGCCTGCACCAAATTTTCATTATATGCAAGTATAAAGCCATTAAGTGAACTAGTAGAAAGGCATACACAATTTGTGCATACAATTCACAACTCCGCATGTGAACAGGTAATTTTCTTAGCTTTTATTTAAGAAATGTTAAAGGAAAAAAGAAAATAAAAAAAATATCTACAAGTAATCGAACTATTTGATTTATTACCTGCATAATCAATCATGTTCAAAGTAATGCAAACAAATAAAGAATTCCGTTAAGAAGTTTTATTCGACATAAATCAGTATCACTAACATCATACAATGTATTCAGAAAGGTGTAGCTTTATTGTCCACATTGTTACTATGCATGAAATGTCAAATTCCTTTTTCTTCAACCCATTTATGCCTAAGACTCATTGTTTCAAGTCATCATCGTCATCAGAGCCTTATCCCTACAATTTTGGGCTTGGCAACACAAAACGTACTCCGTCATTAAATTCTAACAAACGACATAAGTTTGGTCAAATCATGTGTTATCAAATATTTCATTACTACTCTATCCACACTCTATTTTGGCATTCCTCTTTCAATTTTAGAGCCTTCAACATGCATCAATTCACTCCTCAGTGGCACCACCATTATTTGTCATTGAACATGTTCAAATCATCTCGGATGACTCTCCCGTACTTTAACACCTACCAAAACTACTGCCAGATTCTCTCGAATCCGCGCATTTATAATCTCTCCATCCATCTCAACAACCTCATATTGGCTGCACTCATTCTATAATATGTTGCATCTAGGTCACAAAACATTTTGCTTCATAAAGCTTTTCCAATGATGGACAAGCTTCTTGATTGGCTTAGCACTTCGGAAGCACATATCCAGGTGAGCCTCCAACTCTAATTCTTTGAGCAACATCCTCCTCTATCCCTCCATCATTATAAAATAATAAAGTCGAGATATCAGAACAAGTTACTTAAGGGTATCTCTTGGCCATCAATCACAACCATCGTCTCAGCCCTATTCAAGTTCTTAATGAAGTTGCATTCCATATACTGTCTGACTTGATTTGACTAAATTTAAAATCCGTAAATTCCAAGGTATGCCTTTACAATTCTAGTTTTACATTTACCCTCTCCACACTCAGCAACCATTCGCAAATGACATACACCATGGAACCTCCTTTTGAATATGATCTGTTCATTCATTCATAAATTATAACTAGTTTAATAAGATACGAGCACTAATGTAAACCTATTGTCGTAGGGAACAAGAACTCGTTTTCTCACCACCAATTATTCTCACAGTAACCGCTTAGAATTACTCTTTGGAAAACTACAAATCCTACCAATCATGAAGAAATGATTATGTTGGGCATTTTTCACACAATTTTGAAAATTCCCCTGATATTTGTTCGATGAATTACTATAAGGAATTTTATTTTCAGTATCATCATTTTATTATGTCGCAATTATACTAAAGATACCAGTAAGGTGGTCATTTCAACTATTATAATTATATGTAGCTTAAGGGTTGAAAAATTACGAATTATTTGTGCCGGTCATTTATTTGAATATAATCTTCAATGATCGTAAACTCATGTACAATGATCGAGGTCCAATGATAAACGTCAAGAATCACATTAGAAAAATATGTAGCATATAAAGTATAAATAATGCTTAAAAGCTTACAAAGATCTTCCATTTGGTGGATGAATGTATTGCTAAATTTGGCAGAAGTTCACTCTTGGAAATGATATGTGAGAAGTTCGATGATGTGTATATCACAAGCCAGGATGTTCAAAGATGTATCATGAGTAGAATCATGCTTGTATGTGCTATTTTCCTAATATGTAGTAAAATAAACCTTATAAGACTACAACAAGAAAAATAATGGAAGGTTACTCTCTATCTAAAGAGATTCTCTAAATATACCCCCTTTGGAGTTTGGTTAATGAGTCTGCTTAATTGTTGGAGCACAAGTTGTGTGACTATATAACATCTCTAAGTTTTCCACCAAGTTCGGGATGAGCAACATAACACCCGTGGAAGTTAAGATTTATCCACCTACTTCCAGCTTCTTCCAATTAAGTAAACATGAGTCCTTATTCTTGCTAACTTCTGTAATAGCTCTTCTTCATTGTGTATTTTATTGGGAGTCTAGGATATTCATTAAGCAGCAATTTGATTATGGGCCCTTATGGTGATGACATAAGGAAAAGTAGTTTATCAAAGTATGTATGTGCATAAATATAGGAAACACTTTCCTTCCAATTAAGGAAACATTTACTAGGCTTTCTGGTTCCGGAAGAGTCCGGATCCTGTCCAATCACGATTGAACTCGGGAGAGTTCAATCACACTCACAAAGCCCCTTTAACTGCCCTTTAACTCTTGTTAAGGAGCTTCAACCCCTAGGGTTAATATTTTTTCTAATTAAACAAGGTCAGATTGTTTAACCCTAAGGTTTAGAAAATCGTAACCACAATTAAAGGGAGCTAACAAGTTGAAAGGGACACATGTTGACTAGTAAGTGTGGTCGCGATTGACTATGATCCAAACTAGTTCTTGAAAGCTGCATCATCCAATTTTGTCTTGTTTATTGTACACTTTGGTGGTGGAGTTATTGGGTTCATCTTCTTGTGATCTAATGGCTTTTGCATTGTACTTTCTTTTCCCTCTTAAAATATTCTGTAATAATGCTTTATTAAAAAAAAAAACAATCTGCTGCAAGAGGAATTTGGCTGCAAAAGGCATGTCAGTGATGCCACCTAACACTAAAATCTGAGGTGGCTTGCCTTTTGCAGAGAAAATCCTCTTGCAGCGGATTCATGTTGATGTATCATAACACAGTTTTGCCGACAAGTTTTTGGAATTAATGAGACATACATATCATGTATAATGCAGATGCAGCAGTGGTGCGTGCACTAGCCATTATATCATCCAAAATCACGAATCATCCCATATTATCTATATAGCTCATACAAATTCTTTCTATCCTACTTTTTACAAAAGCTAAATTTAAGAAATCAACTTATTGGATGAGGGATCTTACAAAGCCGAATGCGCCGATCTTCCTGCAGGGACTCTCTTTATAATCACACTCGAACCGCTCGGAATGAGAAAATTTTCGTCATCATACTCTGAATTCAAGCCAACAGAAAAACATTCAAGTTATTCAGTAAAAAAATAAGAAATCTGTTAAAGCAATTCAAAAAAATTCTCCGTCTAGTGAAATTACCTTCTCCGGTGGCGGCATCGGAGACGAAGAGAACAAAATCTTGGCATATTTTCAGGTTCTTCTGCTCCACGATCTTGGACTTGAGATCTCGAAGGGGTATAGAGGGACGACCGTCGATATTGACGGAATCGAAGTCGACGGAGCTCCTGAACTTGAAACGGACGGCCATGGTCGAGTCGATTCCACGGAGAACGGTTATAGATAGATAGATAGATGGAGTGAAAATTTAGAGGGAAAACGAACGGAAAGACGGAATTTGCAAAACCTAAATGTGCGTGCTCGTGGACTTCCTCTGAGTTCTGACGCTAAGGTGAGAACGCAAAGTCACATGCAATTCACGTGAAATGTGGCTCAGACGCAACCCCCAGGAGTATAATGTTGTTTTGTTGCAATAATGACCTTATCCAGGATAAGGATTGAGTTATTTGCGATTAACTGTAACCAAACACATATGCTATGGAGACTGGGCTTTTGTCAAACAGGGCTGGGAAAATCCATTTTGGGCCCCCCACTTCTACATCCTCAACGCAGCATCAAATGTCTTCTCCTCCGGCAATCCGAGACGGAAAAATGTGTGTTTCGAGAGATAAAAAGACCCCAAGTTGTTTCGGAGATCCCCCCGTTTGGAAGAATCAGGAAATGGTCATGCAAAAGGCTAGGGCCTCACCCTTATGAGTATGGGCTAGGCCTAATAAGACCTAGACTCGGCCCTGGCCCTGGCCCTGGCTCAACCCATTGACAGCCTTACTCACAGTCACAGGAGTGCTAAGTAGGAGTGACAAGAGATCAAATTTGGTCCACAAAAACGTCTTATAAACGGGCTGAACTCAGCAGCGTCTACCTCACTAGTGTTGTAAAGGTGAAGGGTACTAACATGCTTCCAAACCCTGGTGCTCTATCCGTTGTAAATTTACCATGAAGACCTTTTTGTTGAAAAGTCCGCAGTGAACGATAGTACTTTGCCATCCAAGTTGGGATAGCCGGAGCCCAGACTAACTTGTGTCATTGGTAGTGTACATATCCCTCCATATGGGGGAGTCCATGGTTTCAACTTTCATTCCCTTGAGTGATGGTCGGTTGATATGCCCACTACGTTTAGCCAGTCAGTTCTTTAACCTACTAATTACTGCTAATCAACACTTACTAGGTTTGCAGCCTAACCTTGTTCAAATAACCAAAAAAATCCAAAATGGGATAAGCCTAAGAGAGCAATGTTCATTGAGGGAAAGCACTTGATGCCAAAACATGGCAGCAAAGCTTGACAAGATAAATTTTCTTCTTAGGCAAGCAAAGGAGGATAGGTGATACATTGGGATTGCGGACTAAAAATACAAGTCAGAATTCAGGAACAGTTTAAATATCAAGCAGAGCTCTGCATCATGCGGAGCTCCCTTTTTACACTATATGGGAGCAAAAGTGTAATTATCATGATGCAAAGCTCCACTTGAAAATTAATCTCATTCAAGAATTATTCGTTTAAGGAATATTTTGATAAAAATCTATAAATTTTAAAAAAATCACAAATAAATTGAGAGAATGTCAAAATATATATATATATATATATATATATATATATATATATATATGTAAAACAAGATTACTAATTCTGAAATATTATAAACGAATATTTATATATACATATTCGAGACTTTTTTCAAAAAGACATGAATAATTCTTGTTTAATTTGTAAAATCCGTTATTTTTATTTTATAAAATAAAAATTGAGAATTAATCGTTTCATGAAAAAGTCATCATATTATTAAAACAAAATTAAAAATTGGAGAACTTTGCTAATGTGTTGCGGACAAAGCATAATTTACGACAGTAGTTCTGCTGGCTTGATTAAGAGTCTTGAGTTTCAAAATTTGCAACTTTTGTTGACTGCGTTGGATACAGCGGGAAATTGTTATTAGAGAGCCGGGTCATTCAGATAAAATAGAGATACCAAGGTACCTCTGCATTTTAGAGTTACCCTAAGGAAACCAATTATCATTCAAAATCTACAGCAGATTAAGCATTTTGCATAGTGGAGTCAATGGGCCGGTCCGGCCTGCGAGCTCTTTCAGCTGGATTATTAGTTGAGTTGGGCTTGGACTTGGAGTCTAAATTAAGCCTGTGGCCTGTTTCTGTAGGCTTATAATCAGGCTTAACCAGACTAACCCAACCCAATTAGAGCATTCCTAGCAGCCTCACCAAAATAGCCAAAACTCACATTTTCTTAATTTAGCTATCCACTTTTGTAAAACACTCCCAGCAACCTCACCAAAATAATCAAAACTCACATTATTTTATTATTTGTGTGAGACCACAATAGTATGAATGAAGAGAAACCTTTATTTTATTATTTGTGTGGGACCACAATAAAGAAAGTGAGAGAAATATTTAGTTTAACTTTGGTAAGTTCTGTACACTCACCAAACCGAAATGATTATTTTGAAGAATTTTGAAGAGGCTGGTGTAAACCTTTTAGGCATTTATGCACATGATTTTTTCATGATGAACTGCCCGGCCCAACCCGATTAAGTCCAATTAATAAATGGTCTGGACCAACCTAACCCGTTTATTAGTCAGGCCCCATGCCGACCCGAAACCGCCGTTGACACCCCTAATTTTGCATGAAGAGGATGCATTCTGCTGGATTAAGTCAGAAACTTGCACATAAGCCCGAGGGAAAGCTTTGGACAATAGAAGGCAAGCATCTGGAAAAAGCGGGTAAGTGAGGGTGGTAATCAGGCCACCATCCTTACACTCCCGTGAGAAAGAAGAATGTTGTCCGACTTGTTTGGAAAAAGTCAGCAGGTGTACTCTCATATTAATATTATTATTATTATTTTGGTAACGGAAAGTGTCCCAAACTGATGCAGGGAGACGCAACCAATCCTCCCAAGTTGCAACTTTTGGGAGGATTGGTTGCGTCTCCCTGCATTAGGTGGTATCAGAGCGGCAGGTCACGGTTTCGAGACTCCCCAGGGGGTGGGGGGATTTTCTCACAAGGGAGGATGATACAGCTGTATTGCTCACTCGGCCCGTGGATCGTGGTTCAGGCCTAGGCTTCAGCCCCCGTTCGGCCCTTGTTAAAGGGTTAGATTGCGCCCTTCCCACCAGTTGCAACTTTGGGAGGATTGGTTGCGTCTCCCTGCATCATCAGGTGGTATTAGAGCGGCAGGTCACGGGATCGAGACTCCCCAGGGGGGTGGGAGGATTTTCTCGCAAGGGAGGATGATGCAGCCGTATTGCTCACTCGGCCCGTGGATCGTGGTTCAGGCCTAGGCTTCGCCCCCGTCCGGCCCTTGTTAAAGGGTTAGATTGCGCCATTCCCATCAGTTGCAACTTTTGGGAGGATTGGTTGCGTCTCCCTACATCACAAACCCTTCGAGGCAAGGACTAGTCCCTTCAGGTGTCCGCACTGACCCACTTGGGAATTTTCCCTATAGACACCTAATCATTAAGTACTTGTGATTCATTATTACAGAAGTCTAAGGTTCAAAACAGATGATACTTTGGTTTCTCTCCTCCCCATGTGCTGGAAATGAAAGCAACAGGATGAAGGGAAGGAAAAGTAGATTCTCTATAGCTGGTCTGATCTTCTGGCCCTTGAAGATTACATTAAAAAAAAAAAGAATTTAATTAAATTAATGATCCTGTAGAACTCTTTTTGATTGATCTGGTGAGGTTCATCTGTACTTCTTCAGCTACCTTAACAACCGGCAAGTATCGGATTGTCCATGTTTGACAGTCCATTCGAGATTATATTTCATCCTAGTCACATGGTCTTATCTCTCATTTGTTACTATTCCCCTAAATTTAATCACTACAGCCATGAATAACCTAATAACTTTCCTAATATAAACAAGACAGACTCAGAGTGGGATTAACCATGGTATCAGGTTATGGACTAACTATGGTTAAACACTCATCTGCCAAAGTGCCAAACATAATTGACTTAACTCCATATAAAAACCATAGCAGTGGATGTAGTAATGCCCACATCACCATTATTCCAAATCTAAAGCAACAAGCTATTTGCAGCAATTACTCATGTGGTCCTTCACCTCAGGTCAGAAAATCAAGCTGTAATACTTAGACAAAACAAGAAAGACTATGAGAAAACAGTAACTGGGTCCACCAACAAAGGCACCTGCTCAATCAATTCAAACAAAGCCAACTTTAAACGACATTTATTACATTAAAGATTAAAAAATAAAAAATAAAATAAAATAAAAAGAGGAAAAAAATGAGAAGATAGGAAGCACATAAGGAGAATAAAGGATAAGCTTTGGTGGCGTTCAGTTCCATCTCAAAAAGAACCATTGGGGTCCTTATCCTTGTTGGGGGGTCACTGTTTATGGATCTGTCTGTGTCTTGGAACTCTAGTGTTTTGTTTTAAACTACCTAAGCTACTTTTCTTCTTTGTTACTTTATTCATTGTATTCCAATCAATACCATGCAAGAGATTTTCATTGGTTGAAACAATACAGTGGTCAAAAGGATCATCATCTCCTATCTGATATTCTAGTATTGTGCTGTGTGATTGGGAACCAATAATATTATCTAGAGCTGCTTTCTTCCAACCGCCCCATAGCATCTCCACTCTAATTTTACATGTCTTTACAGAAATGTATGATCTTTTCCTCCTCCACTCAGAATAATGAACAGTAATTCTAACTAAAGATAACAGAAGGTTTGAAATTATGGAAGATAACTTAATATAGTCTCTCTCTCTATCTCTCTCTCTCTAACTTTAGTCCTCAGCCAGGGGTTCACAAAGGGAATCAAACACTTTAGACTGAGATGGGAAAATAACAAATGGGACTGTGGAGAATTTCCCTCAAAAGTAGAGTAGGTAACTCTATCATATGAGAAAATAGACAGAAAATTATAAAGTCCCAGATCAAGATTTCAACCTTTTTGACAACTAGAAAAAGGTGAGGGGAACTTAAAGGCTCTTGATCTCCCTTTCCCTTTTTCTTTTCTTTATGAAATCAAAGAAATCTGAATTGGGTTAGTCAAAACATCAATTAGTGGCAAAAGAAAAGGACAAAAAAATGATAATATAACTGTTATCAATCAACAAACCAAGTAGATTGAAGAGAAAAAGGAAAAAAAACCTTTAATACCAATTTCCAGCAAAATTAGCCTAGAACAGAAGTACCTGAAGATAATAGATTTGATATCATGAACACGCTTGATTTTAATGACAACAAAGTTACATGGAATTACAATGTGTGAAATATTGAATTATTATTTCTAATGAGAACCCAAACAAGGCGAAGCCGAAATTCGGTTCCACTGATGCAGAAGAGTTACATAATCTAATCCAATTCTACTACCATTGCCATTACTAAATTTTTCTTTCCCACCATGTAAAAGAATCAGTTCAAAGCTTCTACGGAGTAGGGAGGGCTCATTTTGAGCTACACAGGCCTAATTCTCTTCTGTCCTGGCCTCCCTTCGGATTTCAAGGTCCCACCTGAATCTCCTTGGGATGAAGTTTCCATGGATTTGGTGAAGGAGGTTGAAAGGTCAGCATAGAGATCTACCACCCTCCTGATGTTGTTGTTCAGCTCTCTGATCAAACCCACATTTCGGCCCAAGTTGTCGGGGATTTTCGACTCGTGGTTCTGATTAATCTCAATGATGAGCAATCTGTTCTGATCCAAGATGTTCTGAACTTCAACAAAGTTATTCTGAAACGTCTGTAAAACATTGTTATCTACTTGGGTGCCATTGCCAAGGCCTGAATATGTATTCCCCTCCATTTCCAGTCAAATTTCAATTCAATCAAAACCAGTCCTGAATCAAAAAGAACAGAATAACAAGGAAGATGAGATATTATACAATAAGAGACAAACTCGATTAAATTATATTTTTTTAATGAGTTTGCATCGTCTTATCTTATCTCTATAACAAAAAAAGGCCAGACAAAAACATCAGAAGCTATGGAATTGTTTAAGCCATTTGTGCATGAGAGACAATGATTAAGCAGAAATCATGGCTTCCATGTTTCACTTTTTTTTTTTTCTTTTTTGTTTGTTACAGATGGATCAGGCAACGAACATGGATCTTTTGTTTTTTAGATGTAAAAGCAGAACCCATTTGTAAAAGGGAACCTTTTTCCTTTCCGTTCTCAAAAATACCCATCTAAAGCTCTGATTTTCAATGGAGAATCTCGAAACTCAAAAGACCTCAAAATACCAGTCAATGACACAAGACATAGTAAGAAAGAGAACTACTGCAAAAGATAAAATTTCCACTCTGAAGAAAATATAGAAAAAAGGGCCAGAAAGCCAAAAATATATGTCAAACAAAAAACAAAAGAAAACCCATTGATCTAAATTGCTTTAATTCAGGAATCGCAGAAAGCAAGAACGAAATTGGCAACCCAAATGTTCAAACGTACATGAAGCTTGCAGTTTTGCAGAAAGAAAGAAAAATCCTAAAGAGGAAAAACTAAATTACCCGATAAAAATAAGAGGGAAAAAAAGAAGAAACAAAAGCAAGTCTTCTTTGTTACGGAGATCTTTCTGGAAAGAAAAATATCGTAGATATTGTCAGAATTTAAAAAAAAAATATCCTAAACTCTTTTCAGAAAAAGAAAAAATGAAAAATGAACCCCATCTAACCATCTTCAATAATAACAAAAACCCAATTAAAATAACTACTCATACCTGATAAAATTCTCATTTGATTCATAAAATACATAACAAAACCCATCAATCGAGAAGTCATAAACAGTCTAAGAAGAGGGGGGAACAAGAAAAATATATATATATTTATCTTCTCTCCCTTTTTCAATGTTTTGGCTTACCTTGAAAATCTGGAGCATTTTTCTGAGAAGGCAAAAAGATACAGAGAGGCGAGGAATTCGCGAGTATTGGTAGAGAAGTTGGACGATTGAATGGAATCTCCGGGGACTGTACAAAGGCCCTGAAATCAGAAACAGAGAGAGAAAGCGTAGAGAAATAGGATATGAGAGAATATATAGATTTGACAGAATGACGGTCACGCTCCGACCCTTCTCTCTCTCTCTCTAAATATTTCTGTCCTTTTTTTCATGTAAACATTTGGATATCTAAATGCCCTTCTGATCCCACCTAAAAAAAAAAATGCCCTTCTGATTTGTGTGAAACCACAATATAGTCCTTGACCTCGTACTCTACATGCTAATTTACCACAATACCCATATTTATCAATCTTTTTACTATTAATTTATTAAAAATAAAAAGCCAATGTATTAAATTATGTAATAAATATAAATTATAATGGTTATATTAATTTTATAAATTTAAATATTATATATATATCCAGTTGAAGATTTATTAGATCGTACCATCATCTGAATTTATATCTGATTATAAACGAATAATAAAATTATTGTCCGAATTTACTCTACTGATTACCTCTTCAAATAATTAACAAACTAAACGGATTTGGATACCGATAATATCTACGTCCGTTTACAGTCTTAATTAGCTTGCTGTAAAATAAATTTTTTTATTGTAAATAATTCTCTAATTTTATTTTATGATTAAAAAAAATCTCTAAATAATAGAAACTATTTTCACAAGTATTTTTGAAAAAATCTAGCCCTAGTCAAAAAGTTTCAAACTATCATCATGGTAGCGATAAGTGTTGCTACATCTTCATATTATCTTGAGAATCGGTAAAAATCATAACTTTTTTAAAAAAAATTTATTCATTTTTTAAACTATTAAAGGGGTACAAACCATAACTAAGCATTTTTAAAATTTTTATTTATTTTTGAAACTCTTGAAGAGATAGTAATGCCAAACATTGCACGGAAAAAAAATTTGGACACTCTTTCTTTTTACAACATTTCAATCCAAAAAAACAAAGTCCTATTAAATAATGTTTATCAATTTATATAGACTAGCGGGTGGCACGTGCGATGCACGTGAGAGCGAAGGAAAGGATTTAATCACAATTAATATGAGTTAAAAAAAGACACGTGTTAACTCGTAGGTGCAATTCAACTCTCCCCGAGTTCAATTGCCATTGACTGTGATTCTATTCTTTAAATGGATAGATAAGCAAGGGGGTAGTTTGGGAATTAAAATAAATAATGAAATCACAATTTCGTTTTATATGAGGGTTGTTTGGGAATATTGAAAAAATCAGGCTACCTGCCTCTCCCATTACAATAGCAAAGATGAACGCGCAAACAATTAGTAAGGTGCGTACTATTTGGCCTTAAAATTTTAAAGAAAAGTATTAACAATAATGAGTTAATTTTGGCAAGGAACAAGTACATCATGCACAGGTTAGGGCTATTAGCGTACAGGTAGTAGCATTTTGTAATTATGAAAAAAGACAATGACATTTTTACAAAATACTATAATTACAAAATTGCCACTATGAATAGGTACAAAGGAGCTCTACTTTTATGCCCTGAAGCAAAGCTATGCTTTCCATTTAATCTACTATTATAAATTTAGAATCAGTCTAGGGTAATCTCAATTATACTTCTAATTCCTAACCCCTTAACTCAAACAATTAAGGATCAAAGATTAAAGTTCACTTTTTTGGTTTTGGCTTATTTTGTCATTCTTAAAGGCATTTCAATTATAACCTTAGTCTTTAATCATTTGAGTTAATGAGTTAAGATTTGGGAGTACAGAAGAGTACCCAGACTAACTCATTAATTTTTACTTTTTTTGGTAAGAAACTAAGATACCATTAAACAGAAGGAAGGTTTACACTGTGAACAAAACCTGCATTGGCCTTTTTTTTTTGCCAAAGGATGCGCTAAAGGGTTCAACACTTTTTTTTTTTTTTTCGTGATGATATCATGTAACTAACACACATTAAACTTAACACACAAAGCGTTACAACTAAGGTAGCCACTAAGGTGACATAAGGGTAAGTTGAAGCAACCACAGCAAAAGGACCTCACTTAAGGAGGGTTGATGGCCCCTTATACCATCTTGCGAAGTCATGTTTCCAACCAAGGTGGGACTAATCCAGGGACATTAACACCCTAACGCACACGAAACCAGATAATCATATGATTTTTTTGATGAAATAATATCATGAAACTAACAAACACTAAACTCACACAAATGCAGACGTAAGGTTCATGTTCAACACTAAAATTAGAATAGAAAAATATTATTACAGCATGGGATGTTTTGTAAGTTTCCCTTGCGTCGGCCCGCGGATCTTGGTTGAACGGAATGGATAAATTTCTAAAATCTTCATACAACAGTTTGAAGCCAATAAAATGAAGACGCGTATAGAAGAGGTTCGGCAGATCTATAGGCTCGGTTCGAACCTCTAGATTCCCAAGCCTCCTAAAAGATCTGCAGCTTTTGTTTCCTACGTGGGCCCTATTATTACGCCTCGGGCCCGGTTGTGGACAGCCTACCCAACATCAATGTGTGCTATTGACGGAACCTACGGAAACTCACCAGTCACTTGAAGATATTCTAGCTCAAATACAATTACGAATATACCCTAACTTATTTATTAAAATTACAAAACTATCCTCACGCAGGTACCCAACCTTTTCGCCTCATGCAAGTTAGGTCCATGGGCCTCTTGGTGAAATATAAGCCATAACTAATGGCTATTGTGGGCCATTCAGAATAAGAAACTCTGAGGACCATATGGACAAGGGAAACAACGAAGGCCAATTAGTGATAAATAGGAATTTTTTAGGGTAACTATTCCTCCTCGCCCTCACAAAGCCCCTTTGAACTATGTTTAACAAGTTTTAACCCTTATGGTTATTTTTGTTTTTATAAAAAAAACTAAGATTAGATGCTTTAACCTTAAGGGTTAGTGAATCTTAATCACAGTTAAAGAATAAAGAAAATGACACGTGAAACAAAAAGGGAGGGGGAGGTGAGATGGTAAATCACCTCCCGGCCGAGGAGGTAATTATATTAGTACGAGGGCATGAAAGTCAAATCACTATAGTATCTGCTGGGCACATAAAGTTTTTTTTTTTGGATATTATTACATGTAGGTAAATAGAAAACGACTCATGAGAGTTGCATACTTAACCTACCTTTGCACACTATGAACCTGGTATTAATTAAGGGATGTTGATCAATATTGATTTTGGTGACTCGGTAGGTAATCTACGTGGACTAATTGGTACTAAACTCTCGTAAGAATTTATTTTTTAAAAATTGTTTGAAGATAACATTCCCTCTACATATATAGGTGAATCCAGGTCAAATTGAGCCTCGAGTTGGGCCAAAATAAACTTGTGCCTAGTTTAAAAACACAGGTTTAGACCCAAAAATTGGGGTCTGATGCAGCCCAGCCCGCCCTTAAATGGAGCTGGACTTATCAGAGGAAGGCTAGGGAGAACACAGCTCAAAAACTCAGTTTTTGGCCCAAAAATAGTGCCTGATGTAGCCCAGCCCGCCCTTAAATATAGCTGGACTCGTCAGACCTCAGGCCAACCCAGTCCATGTCCATCGTTGATTTCTGGCAGGGCCAAAGCTTGTAGGCGGCAGATCTATATAACGGGCCTTAATTGAAACAACGAGTACCTAGCTAGGTGGAGCCGAAGCCCAGCCTTAATTAGAACCACGAGTACCTAGGTCCCAAGTATAAGAGATGGCCCAATGATGAGCGATCCTGATCGAATGAAATGGTAGGCACATCATCCCACTATACATGTTACATACACCAGAATTTTTTATACAAACATTAAAAAGGTTTGTAGGTATTCCAGTAAATTATTCCAATTGTGACCGTCCGCTTATATAAGTGGGTCCCCTAGTCTTACAAGAAGAAGATCATCGTCTTTAGCCCCGCCCCCCACGTACAGAAGAAAGCTCTCTCAACAAGCCTTTCAAAGCTCCCCCAAGAAATCTCTCCAACAAACAAATGGCTTTGTTCTCTCTCTCTCTCATTTATCACTTTGTTCGTCTTTATATAGTCTTCCAATAATTCATACACCATGCTAATGCTCTACTTAAATCCTTAAGGCTCCGTTCTTTTGGTGGAACTTTTAAAAGTTGGGAACATTAGTATTTTGTAAGAAGAGGTGCAAGTGTTTGGGAAGAGAGGGGAGAAGGTTTTTTACTCTTTTATACAATGTATTTCAAATTTATTGGGCTCAACTTAATTAGAAGTTCCACATGGATAGAACTTAAAACATCCAAAATTTTGGATAGAACTTGAAAGATCCATATTTGTAAAACTTTTACACTCTATAAAATAATATAGTTCTACACATTAAACAAAATTAGGCATGAAACTATGAAAGTTGTAGACTTTAAAAGTTCTACCAAAAGAACATACCCTAATATAATTTTCAGCCTAAAACAATTCAGCAGAGCTTCCTATATGCAAGGATATTGTGAACCTTTTAAGAGGAAAAAAAAACATATTTTCCTTACTAGAATTAATTCTTTAACTATCTTTTTAAAAATGGATGTTTGCCAATTGCATTGATAGCTTTAATAAATGAATTTGTAATTGGATGGTGTTCAATTAAACCCATTTTACTTTAACAACTCTAGATCGGATTCAGGCTGATCTATATTCGAATTCGATCAAATTGAAAATCCAACATATCCGTTAGGTTCAAAATTGCCCAATTTGAATTTGAATCCAATAATTTATTCAAGATTCAAATTTGATCCTATTAATGGTAATTATATTTTAAAATTAGTAGTTAATTCAAAAATTAAAAGATTTTGTGAGTAGTACTATAATATATTTACATAGTCATATATATATATATACACGTAATTGAATCAGATTTTAATTGGATCAGACCGTTAGAAATCCAAATTTGATTTGATCTATTGATAGCCCTACCTACAGATCCTGAAATACATGGTCTTTCGAGCTATATGATGTAATTAAATACACGTTACCCGACAAGGAATTTACTACCTTAGAACCATTGTAGGAGTGTAGGAATGTAGTGGAATGCTGACGATATAATTCATGAAGAAGTCGACTAATCTTGTTGAACATATCACAACAACACCCCGTCAAAGAGACGATGAGGATTGAATTGCTAGGTTTCAAAGTGAGGACATGAAGTTCTTGCAATTCTATGTGTGTTTCTTATGAGGTTACTCCCTTATTTCACAGGAAGAGTTCAAACAGTACGGTGAGAAGGCCAAGTCATTGCCACCAACTACAAAGGATACAGATAAACTTAACCTATATGGGCTTTACAAGCAAGCAACAGTGGGAGCGGTGAACACTGGTAAATATATACCTCTCCACTATTCGCTTTGATTTTCCTGTTTCCGATTGGATCATTTCTCACAATTATAATGCAGGCCAACCATGATTTTTTAGCCCAAAAGAGAGGGTGAAATGGGATGCATGGAAAACAATTGAAGGCTTAGAAATGAAAAAAATTCTTTTATTGCATTTTTATTCTAAACTCTCCATTTTATTTCAAATATGGATAAATGATTCTTGGTGTATGTGTCTTAGGGAAGACCAAAGAAGAAGCAATGAGTGACTACATCACAAAGGTAAAGCAGTTGCAGGAAGCAACTTCTTAATAGATGATCGGTCAGTCCAGGGCTTCAAGTTCAAGGTGTTCTTTAATGATCTTTTATCTACCTTTCCTTGTCTTAAGAGATTGACATTGACCCTGCTGTTAAATTCCTTAATTACATGTATAAATAAAATCTATTGGGTCTAAACAGAATTTCTATAATGTTACTATAGTTAAAACTAGCAATGGACATAGACTGCTATCTAGTCCACTCGAGACAGTGCCGAAAGGAGCTGATCAGGTTGATTCATCAGGTTTGTGTGCTATTTCCAAAAGGACTTTCAGGTTTATGCTTCTTTGAATGCAGTTTTAGGAATTTCATTCCAATGGAATTCAGGGAGCGATACAGGTGACTCAAAAATCGGTGGTTGCATCTGGTGGACAGAGAAAAAGGGATAACGCAATTCAAATACCATTTGAGTATTGTAACCTACATTAGCAACTAATCATAACAGCACAAAAGAGACCGTTCAAACTGTTCTTCAACCTCATTAAAACCAAACCATGGCCAGCATATGACACCCTATTGCCCATCCCTTCTTTCTCAATTCAATCCATGGCCTACCTTTATTATGGGTAAGCAGAACGAGATTGATTAATGAAACGAAGCAATATAAATAAATAAATAAAAACAGCTTAGGAGTCCTTGCTTTGAGAAGTATAGTTTAACAGCTTAGGAGAAATCATCTTCAATCCAATGTTTTTTTTGTTGCAGAGCAGAGAACTCTTCTATAAATGAACTATTAAGGATTCTTATTTCGCCAAGCAAGCAAGGCTATTTGGTTTATATGGGTCCGTTCTTTTGTTGAGACTTGTAAAGTCTGGCACTTTGCAATTTTTGTCAATGAACAATATGCATTTTCTTTTGAGAATTAGATGTATCGATGTTATTCATCTATTGGGTTGCAATTCATGTGAGACTTTAAATGAGCAAAATGAATGATTTTAAATCTCACAAAAAATGGTAAGACTTGAAATCTCATGATTGTAGGAATTAATCTTGTTAAGAACCTTGATAAAGTGACTCAAATTTCCCACCAACTACCATTACCAAGTGTAAAGTGCTAAGTTTTACAAATCTCACCAAAAGAACGGACCCTAATCCAGCATAAGATTTCCAGCATTCACAAAACATAAATTATTGACAAAATCCAGGTAAAAAAAGCAAGTTAATGAAATTAATCATGTGATTTGTTAGGACATCTATCTTGTTCTCGCATATCGATTTAAAAATATGAGGAAAGAAAATGTAATTCATGTTCTTAAGATATGAAGTTTTTACAACTCATCAACCACAATCTTTCAATGGAAGACTAACTTCTATGGAGGTATAGACCAACTTTCCTATAAAACTACCTTTGTCCTAGGAAAATTCAGATGTTCCACCGATAGATAGGCCAATCAGTGAATGATTCTAACCCATTTTTGTTTGCAGTGTATCCTCTGCGGCTATCAAAGATGATGAGAACAGTTTGAAAGGAGAGGTTGAGTAGTACCATCAAGCAGAGCTTCCTCATTTTTTTTGGAGAAAATCTCCATGACCCTCCTCTTCTCTATAAAAATCAAACTACTAACAACTGAAAAATCCAAATCCTAATTTTAGATATAGCTTAAAACAATCAATAAAGAAAGGGGAGCAGGGAAACCAAAAATGTAAAACCAACAAATCTAAGTTATAAAATCTAACAAAGAATATATGCTATATAGTCAAGATCCAAGAATCTGTGTCATACAACCTAGACTACTTCATTGAAATAATGAGCAGTGAAATAACCAAAGACACATAGAACAGTAGAACTGGTTAACTTGTTGTAATTAGCATCGGCAATTCTGCTCTTGGTTATATCTAAAGTGCATACTGACTTTGAAGGGGAGCTCAAGACCAGAAATTTGTACAACTATTTTGCACGCACCTTTAGGTAGGCTTTGAAAGCCTAAAATAATCTATTGATTATTCCCTTTCTACGGTAAGCCATTAAGAAATATCTCTTATTTTAAGAGTTATCTTGCTCGTACTCCATGGATAAAGGATCCAAACTTAATAACTTAAAGCTCTAAAGCCTACCCTTTGACGTGGGCTTGATGATATCAACACCTAGATTTATTGCATTCCCTCGATGATTATAGAAACTATGATATTTACTGCCCCCCCCCCCCCCCCAATGTACACCAGTCCTTGGATGGGAAATCATCGCATATATTCAAAGATGTGGTCAAAAGAATAAAAAAAAAAAGAAGAAAAATGAATCAAAGTAGAGATTTGTGCTGAGAGAGAGATAATAGGCAATTATTTCCTTAAATATATTTTTAAAAGAAAAGAAAAGAATAATACCTAATTATATTTCTTGTAAAGGGAAAATTTTCAGGGACTAACGGTACTTGTCTCGTGTTGCATGGTTCAGGTCTTGTTCGTTCGTCTATAGGCATACATCATCTATACTCTTGTCGTTTGACACTTTGTTCAAAGGAGTTGATATTCCGCACATAATCGTCCAAGGTTCAGCATGTGTTCGTCCTCTGTAAGGTGGGCGGCTGTCCGATCGTGCAATCGTTTATCATTCAATGGAGCATAGTCGAATGTTGAAGGTCTATACAGGTCGAGAGAATCGTGCATGGTCATCAGGAGACGTAGCTCTGAGGACATGAGGACGTGTTCATTTCAAGGACGGGGTTGTAGTCATTTCGAGGACGGGCTCTGGAGTCGTGCTCATCAGGATGGGTTCTGGAATCGTGCTCATTAGGACGGATTCTGGAGTTGTGCTCATCAGGACGGGTTTTGGAGTCATGTTCATCAGAACGGGGATGAAGCTTTGGAGACGTAGCTCTGAAGACGTAGTTTTGAGAATATGAGGATGTGCTCTGAAGACGTAGCTTTGGGGATGTAGCTTTGAGGACATGGCTTTGGGGGCGTGTTCATCCTTAATTGGGCACAGCACAGACACGGTCATCGACGGGCACAGGCTTGGTCAATGGCGGTCACGAGTTCGGTCAACGATGGGCACAAGTTCATGCACGAGTATTCTCAGCAAGTCATCAAATATGTGGTCGTGCAAGTGGTAATGTGACATTGACATAGCACCAAGTACATAAACATGAAGCATCAGGTATTGACAGAGTGTAGGGGTACCAATCATGGAGAACATCAGGCGGACATGACATATTCGAAAGAGAATCCGGTGATCGTGATTGATCATGAGGTCGTGGAGAGCATCAAGCAGTGTGAGAACATCAGGTGATGCGAAGAGTATCATGTGGGTGGCTATACCCTTTGGGGATGGGGTTCATCGGTGAACGACCCAAGCTCCCCAATCCTTCTTCCTCTTCTCCTTCTTTTAGTTTCTCTTTCTTTCTCCCTTGCCTTATGCATCATACCCCTCTTCTCTAGTAATCTTTGTGTAGCACCCCGAAACTTTTTGTACCTAATGAATAACGTTTTCATAGCCAATTTGACCTTTCACATAGTTCAACTAATAAATAAAGAAGAATCGAACAATTCTAAAATACCATAAATGTTCCCCTTCGAAAGACGAATCCAATGCAAATTGAATCGTCAAAATCCGAAGGACGAGTCAGAAGTTATGGCCGAAATACCGAAGTAAGAAAAATGAGAAAATAGCAAAATGGGAAAAAACAAAAGGAAACCGGTCGACCGAACAGCCACCGGTCGACTAATACCCATTACCGGTCAACTGAACATCGCACTAAATGAATGGGTTATTTTTCCAAGGAGGTCATTTTTGACCGGTCATGCGAAATTTGCCCAGTTCGGTCCTTTGCCGAAATTTTAAGGGTGGGATGGTCATTTGACTACCCCTTTTTCTATATAAACCCAAATTCGTGGATTTGGGTCCTCATAAACCCTTAATCTCAAGTTTTGGGGATTTTGGAGAGGAAAGAAAAGGGGAGAAGTTAGGGTTGGTCTTGCATGATCAAGGTGGAGCTTGGATCCATTTCTCAAGCTTGGATTTCCTTCTTGAAGCTTTGATCTCCTTTTTCAAGCAAGGATCTTCCCCCATTTCAAGTTTGGAGCATTTTCTTCAAGAGGGATCACCTCTATTGAGTTGGGAGCTCAATCGAGGGTTTTCTTTCAAGATCAAACTTTGATCTCAAGGTTAGTACACCCTACTAACTCACTTAGCAATAACCTAAGATTTTCTTTCAAAAATGATGATTTTGATAATGTGTTACCCATTCTTCTTGAGTTATATTATTTTTCCTAAAATAAACAAGATAAATGGAATGAATGAAGATGTGTGGGAAGTGAATGGATTGAGACGATTTGATGCCATGTGTTGTGATGTGTGGTGTGATAGAAAATGGTGGAAGAGTATTTTACTCATAATGAACACAACCCATGTGTTTGATGAAATGTTTGATTGAGAAAATACGAAATAAATAAAGGTAAAATGGTTGAATACCACATGTTTGTTAAAAAGCATGAATGGGTTGAGAATATAAAAATAGGGAAACACATACAAGGGGTTAAAGGGGTATTACTGTCGCGCCCCAAAATCCCACCTAAGTTAATGTGAGATTTTGGCACGTGACTTAATCATTAATTCCATAACTTCTTATCATAAGCATTTAAGGCAATTCTAAAAACATGGACCTAAATTTTATTTTATTTTTCTCTTTAAATAAATGCAATCAAAAGTCCAATATCTGAAATAAATATTAAGACCTCATAATCAATTTAAAATCAACCTCTATGAATCTCCAGTCATAAACTCAAACTAACTATAAATCCATAATTTGTCTATTACAATTCTAAAATTCAAAATCCAAATATACTAGTGATCTAGTGTTCTGTGTATGGCCAGCAATCCAAGTTCCATTCTCCATCAGGATAGTCACCTGCTGGCTCTTCCTGCTCTTCCTCGTATTCTTCCTCTTCCCAAGGTCCTGGGGCACAAATGTCAAATCTAGCACCTGCCGACAACAACAGTCATCGGCTGAGTAACAAGTTACCCAGCGTATATACAAAATCCTGCCTAACAATATACGAGATTTGATAACAATATATTTTAAGATTCAACATCACAAGTGAACTCACAATATTTCAAAGTGCGGAAGCATAATTAAATTTGATTCTTACACCTGATTACTCATGCTTATTTCTCTTATTTATCTTGCCTATTTTTGTTCATGAATTTATTCAACAACATGCAATTGCAATAACTTAAAATAACTCTACCCCATATATCGGGTAGAGACTAACATATACCCTACTTTCCGAGGTACCACACAATATACACATTATCCGGTGTACACGGCTTGTCTACACATTATCCGGTTTAGTGCAAAACTCAATCATGCATAATGCTTGTGTCCTTGTGTACTTGCATATTACTTGTCATCTTGTTTATTCTCATGCTTGTTCATGTATAGATTTCGTGAATCCGTGTGAATGAAATAAAATACTTGTAAATCATGCATAGATTTAAACATGCAAGGGTTCTCCTAAGTGATCAATATAAAGCATAATTTGTCAAATAAAATAAGGGATAATTTTATTTACCGCGTCTAAATTTTTAATACGCATCTATAATCAAATAAGTCTCACAGGGCCTTAGTTTTCACAACACATAATGATCTCAAACAAACTTATAATAATTTCATCAATTCTGAACATCATCCACTTCCTCCATTCTCATCATTCATACACCACAAAATCAATCCCATTCCCCTTGTTGATATAGAATAAAAAAAAATCATAAACAACATCTTTTTCAAATAATTATCACAAGGAAATCACCATCTAAAATGTTCTCTATTCATCATATATATATTATCCATCAGATAACCAAGATCTAAAATTTTCTAACATCGTCTATAGATTTTTCAAGGGAAAATCCTGATTTAGAACATTACAAAAATCATCATATATATTTTCCATAAAAAAAATCTGGGTATAAACATCGTAAAATCATCATATATAATTTTCCATGAGAAAATCTGAGTATAAACATCATAAAATCCTCATATATAATTTTCATCATAGTTTAAAACAATAAAAACATATTTACTATTGTCGTTCTTACTTTTGATCTATTTCTTCATCATATTTGTATCAATAATCCCTATATTAAGAGGAAGGAAGTCGTATTTACCTCTTACGATCGCTTCCCTACGATCAAACGTTTGCGAATGGGATGGATCTAAGCTTTTTTGTACTTTTTCCTTGTAACACCTTTGATTTCTCCTCTTGGATCTCTCCAAAACCCTTTTCTCTCACTCTCTTTAATGAGAACTCATAGGTTTTTCTTCCATTTTTTTCTCTCTAATAAGTTTTAGAATGATGAAATACCTAAAATCCATGAGTTAGGGTCTTTATATAGGCAATACCAGAGTTAGAAAGTGATAAGAACTGCTAAAACACTATTCACGGTTACTGTTCACGCGGTTACTGTTCATCGTATTTACAGTTTGCCACTGCACTTTGAATAATTCTATAGAGCTCAATTCTTATCGGATTAACCTGAAATTTGAACCATAGCTACTTTAGGTCATATAGAATCTACATTAAAATTTTCATAAATTTTGGATTGCACAAAATAACCAAAATGCCCCTCTTATGATAAAGGAGATTTCGTCTATTTTTCACTTTATTAATTTATAAAACACCCTCATGCTACTTTAATTGTTCCAATTTTAAACTTATGTAATAAATTAATCATGACAACCAAGAATATTAAAATAATTGATACGAATACCAAGAAATTAAATTTCGGGTCTCTACATCCTACCCCCCTTAAAAGGAATTTCGTCATCGAAATTGTGTACCTTAGTTAAACAAGTAGGGATACTTCTCTCGAACTTCATCTTCTCTTTCCCAAGTGGCCTCTTCAACGGAGTGGTGTTGCCAGCGAAGGAGGACAAAACGAATGATCTTTCTGCGTAGCACATGCTTTTTTTGATCCAAAATCTAAACAGGTTGTTCTACCATTGTCAAATCTTCTCGAATTTCCAAAGGCTCAAAATCTAAATATGTGAAGGATCTGGAATGTACTTCCTCAACATAGAAACATGGAAGACATTATGAACCGCCGCCATGTGAGGAGGCAGGTTAACCCTGTATGCCACTTCTCCTACTCTTCTGATAATTTCGAATGGTCCAACATACCTTGGACTTAACTTCCCTCTCTTACCAAACCTCATAATTCCTTTGGTAGGCGATATTTTAACGAAGACAAAATCTCCAACTTGAAATTCCAAATCCCTTCTTCGGGTGTCTGCATAACTCTTCTGTCTACTCTGGGCAGTCTTCAATCTTTCTCTGACCAAGTTAACCCGGTCTGCCGTCTGTTCAATTAGCTCAGGACCCAGAAGTTTTCTCTCTCCCACTTCATCCCAATAAAGAGGAGATCTACAACTTCTACCATACAAGGCTTCAAAAGGTGTCATCTGAATACTTGCTTGATAACTGTTGTTATAAGCAAATTCAACTAAGGGTAAATGCTCATCCCAACTACCTTGAAAATCAAGCATACAAGACCGGAGCATATCCTCAATAATCTGATTCACTCTTTCTGTCTGACCATCAGTTTGAGGATGAAATGCCGTGCTGAAATCCAGGCGAGATCCCATGGCTTGCTGGAAACTCCTCTAGAACCTTGATGTGAACCTTGTATCTCTGTCAGAAACGATACTGACAGGTACTCCATGTAAACGTACAACTTCCTTAATATAAAGTTCCGCTAACTTGTTAGCATTATAAGTAGTCCGATAAGGAAGAAAGTGAGCTGACTTAGTAAGACGGTCCACCACCACCCAAATGGCATCAAAATTCTTGGCTGTCTTTGGCAATCCCACAATAAAGTCCATAGATAGGTTTTCCCACTTCCAGTCAGGAATAGGGAGGGGTTGCAATAACCCTGCAGGTCTCTTATGTTCGGCTTTCACTTGTTGACAAACCAAACATTGAGATACATGAGTAGCCACATCTCTCTTCATATTCCTCCACCAATAATGCCTCTTGAGATTTTGGTACATCTTAGTACCACCTGGATGAACTGTATACTTGGACCGATGTGCTTCATCTAAAATCTCTCGTCTCAAATCTTCATTATTTGGGACACATAACCTGCCTTTAAACGTTATAGCTCCTTCTCCATTAACTGAGAAATCCTCCTGACCATTTTCGAAAGACTTGGCTCGATAAGCTAATAATTCTTCATCAGACTCTTGCAATTCTATGATTCTGGTTCGCATATATGATCTGACTGCAAGATTAGCTACCAATGGTCCGCCTATACAAAGACTAAAACTTGTTTCATTGTTGGACATATCTTCTAACAATTTCCAACCTTTGACCCTTAAATGTGCCAACAAACCAGAGGGCCTTCTGCTAAGTGCATCTGCTACCACATTAGCCTTCCCTGGATGATATTGGATCGAACAATCATAATCTTTCAAAAATTCTACCCAACGGCGTTGTCTCAAGTTGAGCTCTTTCTGAGAGAACAAGTACTTGAGGCTCTTATGATCTATAAAAATTTCAAACTCTACTCCATACAAATAATGCCGCCAAATCTTTAGAGCAAAAACCACTGCTGCTAGCTCTAAATCATGAGTAGGGTAGTTCTTCTCATGGTTCTTCAATTGTCGGGATGCATAGGCAATGACTTTACCATGTTGCATGAGAACACATCTTAAACCAACATGCGAAGCATCACTGTAAACTACAAATCCACCACTACCTGATGGAACAGTGAGGACTGGGGCTGTAGTAAGGCGCTTCTTTAATTCCAAGAAACTCTGCTCGCATTTATCATCCCATGTGAACTTGGCATTTTTCTTGGTCAAGTGAGTAAGTGGTGCTGCCAGGCTAGAGAATCCCTCTACAAATCTTCTATAATATCCTGCGAGGCCTAGAAAACTCCTGATTTCTGTAACACTCTTTGGCCTAACCCAATCTACAACAGCTTCAATCTTCGCGGGGTCTACTGAAATCCTTTCTGATGATACGACATGGCCTAGAAATGCTACCTTCTCAAGCCAAAACTCACATTTACTCAATTTAGCATACAACTCATGCTTTCTCAAAGTCTCCAGGGGTAACCCGAAGATGCTTCTCATGATCCTCCCGGGTGGGTGAGTATACAAGGATGTCGTCTACAAATACTATCACATGACAATCCAAGACTGGTTTGAATACTTTATTCATCAAGTTCATAAATGCTGCCGGTGCATTAGTTAAACCAAAGGACATAACCAGAAACTCAAAGTGCCCATATCTTGTTCTGAAAGCTGATTTAGGGATATCCTCTGATCTAATCTTCAACTGATGATACCCTGACCTCAGATCTATCTTAGAAAAGAATTTTGCTCCCTTTAATTGGTCGAACAGATCATCAATCCGTGGCAACGGATATTTGTTCTTTATGGTGACCTTGTTTAACTGCCGATAGTCGATGCACATCCTCATCGACCCATCCTTCTTCTTTACAAAAAGAACTGGTGCACCCCATGGTGACATACTTGGTCTAATAAAACCCTGTTTCAGTAATTCTTCAATTTGTACCTTCAACTCTTTTAAAACTGCTGGGGCCATCCTATACGGTGCTCTGGAAATTGGTGCAGTGCCTGGAGCTAAGTCAATGACAAAATCAATCTCCCTATCTGGTGGTAACCCTGGTAACTCATCAGGAAAAACATCCATGAACTCACAGACTACAGGGATGACAGAACCATCTTTTCCTTCGGGATTGGAAAGACTTAAGGCCGCAAATCTAGTGATGTCTTTCTTCTTCAATCCTCTAAAATGGAAGGGAGTTCCATTAACTGGCTTGAACTTCACCATTTTCTCATAACAATCTACTTGCCCATGGTAAGCTGCAAGCCAATCCATTCCAAGAATGACATCAAAATCTTGGAAGTCTAGGATGATCAGGTCTGCCAGTAGCTCATGTTGTCCCACAAGGATGACACAAGCTCGGTATACTTGGTTGGTGACTACTGATTTACCAATAGGAGTCAAGATGGATAACTCCTTATCTAACTGGCTCGGTTCTGAAACAAATCCATTCGCAAAACTAGGTGTAACAAACGAATGTGTTGATCCCGTATCAATCAATACATGTGCCAAACATTCATTAATCAACAGGGTGCCTGAGTTATTAAATAACTAAATGTCAAATTCATGCATTATTCACATAATATAAGTAGCATATTTTATTCACACATCATATTTATAAACATCACAATAATCATAGAAATATCATATCAAATATAAATATAACTAAAGTGTACCTTGCACCACATCATCTGATGCCTGTGCATCCTGATCTGATATTGCAAAGACCTTGCCCTGGGTCACCTGACGTGGCTGCTGCTGTGGGGGCTGCTGGGATTTAGGAACCTGAGGAGGCTTCTGCTGTGGTGCCTGCCTAGTAGGTGGCCTATTCCCCTAAGGCTGGACTTGCTGAGTGGCCTGCTGACTACGGTGAGGACAATCTCTAATCCGGTGTCCCAATTGACCACACTGGAAACATCCCTCTGTGAGTGCTCGACATTCACCAGCTGGATGTCTCTTCCCACAATGTACACACACATCAAACATAGGTTCAGAAGAAGTAGGCTGCACATACCGAGTGGCCTGAGAAGTAGTAGGGTGAGGCACAGTAGGTCCAGATGGAGGTGCAGGCCTCTGATAAGGAGTCGGCCTAGCTGTAGGTGGTTGGCCTGAAAATCTGGGCCTCTTATCCTGTGGTCCAACCCTGCTTGGCTGTCCCCTGCTGAATTTTTCTTTTTGATTCATCTCTCTCTTCTTCAAGAATTCCTCTGAATTCTTTTCGGCCAACTGAGCCCTATCGTTCACTTCAGCGAAAGTCTCGAGTCGAAACATTGAGACTCGGTCTCGAATAAAATCTCTCAATCCTCTTTCAAATTTTCTTGCTTTCATTGCCTCTGTGGCAATCATATGAGGTGCAAACCTTGAAAGTTCTGAGAACTTGGCCTCATACTCGGCCACTGTCATCTTCCCCTGTTCAAGAGTGAGGAACTCTGCTTCCTTCTTTTCCCGGACAACCACTGGAAAATACTTCTTATAAAACACATCTAGAAATTCCCTCCATGTCCATGGTTGACCTGCTCTAGTCAAATCTCTAGTCCTGGAAGCTGCTCTCCACCAATGTTCTGCTTCACCCTCCATTACAAAGGCTGCCCATGTCACTCTTTCAGTATCCGTGGGAGACAGAACTGAAAATATCTTCTCCAGCTGTAAGATCCATGCCTCTGCAGCTATTGGATCTGTGGTCCCATAGAATGACGGAGGCCTCAATCTCCGGAACGCCTCAATCCCCGCATGTGACCTGGGTGGAGGGGGTACATGTGCCTCTGCTGGTCTAGGAGCAGTTGCAACAGGTTGTCTGGCTGCGAGGAGTGCCATAGTCTCGACAATCGATCCTAGCACCTCAGTCAAATCAGGCTGGTACATACCAATTGGATGTCCTTCATCAATACCCCTTCCAGCATTACCTCTAGTGTTATATGCACGACCGCGCCTCATTATGATAATCCTGAGAGCAAACGGTAACAATTAGTCTAACTTGGAAAAATAATTCATCCTAATACTCAGGCTTTACTCTAATCATCACAATATATCCTAGTATGTTGTATCCTAAGACTTAAGCCCAAGCTAACCTAATGCCTTGGCTCTGATACCAACTCTGTCGCGCCCCAAAATCTCACCTAACTTAATGTGAGACTTTGGCACGTGACTTAATCATTAATTCTATAACTTCTTATCATAAGCATTTAAGGCAATTCTAAAAACATGGACCTAAATTTTTATTTTTATTTTCTCTTTAAATAAATGCAATCAAGTCCAATATCTGAAATAAATACTAAGACCTCATAATCAATTTAAAATCAACCTCTATGAATCTCCAGTCATAAACTCAAACTAACTATAAATCCATAATTTGTCTATTACAATTCTAAAATTCAAAATCCAAATATACTAGTGATCTAGTGTCCTGTGTATGGCCAGCAATCCAAGTTCCATTCTCCATCAGGATAGTCACCTGCTGGCTCTTCCTGCTCTTCCTCGTATTCTTCCTCTTCCCAAGGTCCTAGGGCACAAATGTCAAATCTAGCACCTGCCGACAACAACAGTCATCGGCTGAGTAACAAGTTACCCAGCGTATATACAAAATCCTGCCTAACAATATACGAGATTTGATAACAATATATTTTAAGATTCAACATCACAAGTGAACTCACAATATTTCAAAGTGCGGAAGCATAATTAAATTTGATTCTTACACCTGATTACTTATGCTTATTTCTCTTATTTATCTTGCCTATTTTTGTTCATGAATTTATTCAACAACATGCAATTGCAATAACTTAAAATAACTCTACCCCATATATCGGGTAGAGACTAACATATACCCTACTTTCCGAGGTACCACACAATATACACATTATCCGGTGTACACGGCTTGTCTACACATTATCCGGTGTATACGGCTTGTTTACACATTATCCGGTGTATACGGCTTGTCTACACATTCGCCGGTGCATACGGCTGGTTTTGCCTTGATCATAGGCCTGTGGGTACTCGGTCAGTGCAAAACTCAATCATGCATAATGCTTGTATCCTTGTGTACTTGCATATTACTTGTCATCTTGTTTATTCTCATGCTTGTTCATGTATAGATTTCGTGAATCCGTGTGAATGAAATAAAATACTTGTAAATCATGCATAAATTTAAATATGCAAGGGTTCTCCTAAGTGATCAATATAAAGCATAATTTGTCAAATAAAATAAGGGATAATTTTATTTACCGCGTCTAAATTTTTAATACGCATCTATAATCAAATAAGTCTCACAGGGCCTTAGTTTTCACAACACATAATGATCTCAAACAAACTTTAATAATTTCATCAATTCTGAACATCATCCACTTCCTCCATTCTTATCATTCATACACCACAAAAACAATCCCATTCCCCTTGTTGATATAGAATAAAAAAAATCATAAACAACATCTTTTTCAAATAATTATCACAAGGAAATCACCATCTAAAATATTCTCTATTCATCATATATATATTATCCATCAGATAACCAAGATCTAAAATTTTCTAACATCGTCTATAGATTTTTCAAGGGAAAATCCTGATTTAGAACATTACAAAAATCATCATATATATTTTCCATAAAAAAAATATGGGTATAAACATCGTAAAATCATCATATATAATTTTCCATGAGAAAATCTGAGTATAAACATCATAAAATCCTCATATATAATTTTCATAATAGTTTAAAACAATAAAAACATATTTACTATTGTCGTTCTTACTTTAGATCTATTTCTTCATCATATTTGTATCAATAATCCCTATATTGAGAGGAAGGAAGTCGTATTTACCTCTCACGATCGCTTCCCTACGATCAAACGTTTGCGAATGGGATGGATCTAAGCCTTTTTGTACTTTTCCCTTGCAACACCTTTGATTTCTCATCTTGGATCTCTCCAAAACTCTTTTATCTCACTCTCTTTAATGAGAACTCATAGGTTTTTCTTCTATTTTTTTCTCTCTAATAAGTTTTAGAATGATGAAATACCTAAAATCCATGAGTTAGGGTCTTTATATAGGCAATACCAGAGTTAGAAAGTGATAAGAACTGCTAAAACACTATTCACGGTTACTGTTCACGCGGTACTGTTCACGCGGTTACTGTTCATCGTATTTACAGTTTTGCCACTGCACTTTGAATAATTCTATAGAGCTCAATTCTTATCAGATTAACCTGAAATTTGAACCATAGCTACTTTAGGTCATATAGAATCTACATTAAAATTTTCATAAATTTTGGATTGCACAAAATGAACAAAATGCCCCTCTTATGATAAAGGAGATTTCGTCTATTTTTCACTTGATTAATTTATAAAACACCCTCATGCTACTTTAATTGTTCCAATTTTAAACTTATGTAATAAATTAATCATGACAACCAATAATATTAAAATAATTGATACGAATACCAAGAAATTAAATTTCGGGTCTCTACAATTACATGTAAGGTGTTTGATGTAATGCTTGTGAGAAATGTGAAACTAAAATCATGAGATGTGAACTAAGGACTTTCCCTCAAATTCTAGGAAAAATGATGATATGCTTTATGAATTTTCTAAGTCTACCATGTGCTTAAAATTGTTCAATGCCATATGTTATTCTCAATCATTCCATATCATTATTATGTTCACAAGTTACACCCACAAGCACGCATGCATGCATGAATCGGGTTTTCAAGTATATGTATATAAGAAAACAACAAGAACAAGAAATGTGATTTACGACACGAATGATAAATCTGGACATCGGGCCGGTCAAGGGTAGGGCATATCCCTAGGATATGTCATACTTGACTTAGAAGAAAAACAAGGAAGTTGAGAATAACTTGCCAAGGAGGTTGGTGTACCATTTTCTATATATATATCTATTTAGTTGAAAGGAATTTACATTCTCGGCTCACAAGTCGCTTCAAGGGCACTAACCTCTGGCTCACAAGTATACAAGCAAGTCAAGTCAAGAACATGACAAAAACAAGCAAGACATATGATTCAAAGTAAGACAAGATAAGCATGTGTGATTCTCACGAACAAAACCAAGACAAGAAACAAGTTTTCAAACATGACGAGCAAGTTTTGAAAGAAACACGAAAGACTATTTTCAAGAATAAGACATGATTTTAAGCATCAGTTTTATCGGAGTTTTCACATTCATTCAAGCATGTCAGGATTATTACATTGCTTTACTTACAATGCCGTGAATATCATATGTTTTTATTATTGTTTTAAATTGAAGTGATAAATTATATCTCGTTGCTCTTGTGTGATTGTTATTGCTATAGTTAGATAGTAGCTTGTACTCATTGAGTATTCCATGTTCAGCTGTACTTTTATGTCGGCAGATACCGAGGAAGCCCTCAACCCCGATCCTTGGGTTGAAGAAGAGTATGTTGAGGAGTGAGAGCCTCCTATCCCAATGCAGTCGCAGGAGGATAGAGACCGCGATATCTAGCCATACCTAGATTACTGTTGAGCATAGTAGGCTTAATAGTTCTTTTTGTATTTTGATAGGTGGACATGTTCACCTTTGACTTGATATGTTATGTGTATAAACTTGTAATACAAACTACCTTATATAGAAAGAAAATTTTTGACTTACGCTTTCGCACTCATGTTTAGCTTCCGCACTCTGATTATTGCTGTCATTATATCATGTTAGCTTTATTCATTACAGGATGATTTGACAAGTATGAATAGTCACCTCTAAAGTATCCCTTAACTTATAGGGGGTATTTTGGGGTGCGACACTTTACTTATTTATAGGCAACCGGAGTCATTATAACTTGTGTGGTCATGATGATGTCACCTGACAGATAACATTCATAAGAGCAAGCACATAGCCCAAGTGGGCTATGTTGGTTTGTTTTGAATTAGTAGGGGTTTCCCACTTTGCCCCTTGCTTTAGCGAAATTTACCCATTACATTTCTCTTTCTCAAAAGTGATTGAAGGAGGAGGCCCGTTTAAGCTAAGAACAAAGGAGATTAGTACACCAACTCATTAGAATATGAATCATGTTTATAGCAGAGGTAAAGTAAGAGTACGATGGAATTGACGAACCAAATTCTTTTGAAAGTGAATCAAATCTAGAGTGTGTATTCACTGGTATGCTTATAACCAATCAAGTGTAGAAGGCCGGGCTTGAAAATAGAAGTTGCAGACTTGAAGTACATAAATAAGCTAAGAAACAATGGTTTTAACAACAGACTTTTAGAAATGACTTTGTGATAGTTTATACTTTATAGCTATAGATAGTCATATGGTAAATATAGGCAGTAATATTACAGCCATTGGGGTATTAATGGTTAAATAATCATCATAACAATGAACAGTGATCCAGTTCCATCGTAACAGTGAGGCTGATTTAGCATGAAAGAGACATAGATGAGTGGCATACTTAGTACTAATTCTTTCAACCATCTACCTTCGTTTTTTGGTAGGCAACTTCTGTTAGCAGGTTAAAGTAGTTAGTTGTGAGGGGGAAACCATTCAGCCATGAATGCTTAGCAGAGATCCTCATACATCGAGCATAAGCAAATTCCAATCAAAGACTACCGCCTCATTACTCAAGAACTTGAGCTCTGGTCTCCCAAATGGGATTGTATGTTACTTGTCAACCATGCGAACAGGCGTTCGTAAGGGCAATCTTTTTCCTTTGAAAATGAATCAAATAAAAAATGGCTATTCATATATGCCTAGTGTGTGATAGCAGGCTCGAGTCAATCTCCTCCCCACATTAATGATTTCGCACTAATGAGAAGCCGAGATCTCAAAGTCGTCACCAATTAAGATACACGGGTGTGATTGGTCACCTATAATAAAACTCCCGGTTCAAGAACTGAGATCGGGTTCAGGGGTTCTTTTTATGAGTCGAGGAAAGTATTAGGCACCCCTATTTATCCGTCGAATGACGGTTACATTTTTTAACATTTCTCAATTAATTTAATTAAACAATCATTTTCTTTCCTTTTTATTCTTTTATTTTGAGATTGGAAATTCACCCCCTCCTCGACCGAATCGGGGTGATTTCTCTCTACTTGTTTTTTTTTTAATTTGAGATTAGAAATTACCTATTCTCGACAGAATCGGGGTGATTTCTCTCTACTTGAGCAGCAAAACTCTTTCCTTAAATCGGTGAAAGACCACACTTTCTCATCAACCGAATTGAGAGGGACCCTGCATATTTTAGTGGAAAAGGAAAGAATTAACAATAATAAAAAATACAATGAAAGTACTACTCTCTCTTTCGTTCGGATTTTCACTACCTCATGATCGTTTGGAGGGAAATCTTTGGACTACTAGAGAAGAGCGAATGAAGAAGCGACTTGGATGGGTAGAAAGAGAATATAGCAAATGTTGCAAACCTTCTTGATTGCGCTCCAGTGATCCCGTGCTCCAAGCACCTAAAGATGAAAACAATGAAGTAGATTCGAACTTCAGGACTAGAGTGTAAGCTCTTGCTCTCTTCTCCACTAAGGTTTCTAAAGATTGAGAATTTTCCAAGATGATTTCCAAATTGTAGAGACTCTAAAGTATTCTAAAGACTAAGGTTTTTCTCTATTTTTCAAGATGTAGAGAGAGTGTGGGGTGAAGGCCTTTTATAAATGTGAAAAAGAGGGAGGTTCTCTTTTCTAAGCGATGTGGGACTAAATTTTCTATCAAAAACTCAAACATATTTTAAAGAATGATCTCCCCTCTTTTGGGCTCGGTCTAGCTTGGACTTTGATTAAGCTTTGACTTTGGCTTAACCTTGAGTTATTTTGGAGTTCGGATCGCACTTTATTGAGTTCACCATTCAATACTTGGAGCTAAAAAGGTCATTGGGACGTGCAAAATTGAGTGTCTACACCTAGAAGTCCCAGTACATAAATAATGTAAATCCAAAACCACAATTTGTTCAGTGAGTAATTTCAATTTCTTTTATGGTTGAACGAGTAATTTCAGCTGCATTTGGTTGTTTTTCCATAAGAAATGTTTTTATTAACCTGATATATCTATTGCTAAAATATTTTTAAAAAACATCTCTGAAATAATTTTAAAAAAACATTTCTAAAAAATTAAACTTGTTTAAATGTTGCATGTGGAAAATGTTTTTTGGACCATAAGAACATTTTTTGTGCCCAAAAAAATGAGGAACATATAAATGAGCATAACCCTTATCTCAAAAACTGCAAAACAAATAAGAGAAAACTTTTTTCAAAAACAGATAAACAAGTATGAAGGAAAAAAACTAAATAAGAATATCTTCTGTGTTTATCTAAACGTTTTTTTTTTGTGTTTGGGATGATTTCAGCTCAGAAGCGTTTTTCACAAACGCAATCAAAACACCTCCATCCACCAAAATAAACGGTTGAGAAAAAGATGGGTAGACGAGGGTAGTCTTGTAAGTTCACCTATCGAAAATATGAGAGAGAAACGGATAAGGCCCTAGAGCGGGAGAGATTTCATGCCCATGTTGTCTCGGCAATCGGCATGGCTACAACACCTACCAGAGCGCATGTTAGCAGCGGTCCCTGCAATGTAACCTTCCCTCGGTCTCTCGCGCCAAATCCTACCTCGAAGGGAAAGAGATCGTGTTCGTGCCGGGTGAGGTGCGCATCGTTCCCCCAAAACAAGCGCGATAGCAGGCGATCCGTCTCCATTGCTCTCCTTCTCTTCCACTGCCTTTCTATCCCTAAACGTACGCCTATTTCCCTCTCTTTCGTCCGTGCTTTCTAATTTTATTCAGGAATGGTTCTAACGTGCGCACGGTGTAGACTGTAGAATCTGATTGCACTTACGGTTAGTTTGTTCCTTTCGCAGAATCGATTGCGGGTGGAATTTTCGATAAGTATGTGAAGAGGTGAGTGAGTTGTGGTTAATGATGAACTTGAAAAGATAGAATTTGTGAGAATCTTTTAAATTGTCTGTAAGTAATTGTTTGATTCTAATTGTGCAGGAAAAAGCTTGATCCACTCGAGGTGTATGTACCTGCTGTTCTGCTGACTCAGTCTCAGATTAAGGACTTAGGTGATGGTCATTTTATACTATATGTTATTTTTCTCTCGAAATCATTCTTAAATTCTGAAATTAATGCTGGGTCTTGCTCTATCTCTGTAATTCTATTGAATTGATGTGCTCTAGTTCATGTTTAATTTATGAATTATCGGTAGTGTTTTGGATTTTGTGCTAAACTATGGTGACACTTGAATCATACATAACCCTCTTCCTTTTTAACAATTGATAGTTTTGTCGGAAATAAAACAAAATGTTACACAAAGTTGGGGAACCCCCATCTGCCATGTACAATCTAGTAGTTCTTTTTTCGGTGGGTAAGTTCGACTTTTTTTTTTTGTTTGGCAAAGCAAACCATCTCATTAAAAAGATGAAAAAGAAAGAGACAAAAATTCACATAGCGTGAACCAAACTACCAAGAAAGAAAAAACTATCAAAATTACACATAGGAGAAAACAAGCTAAGCACTACCACCAAAAATCCCTTTCTTTAGATTGGAAACTCGATCTCCCCCATCCTCTAGTAGAGGCCTAGGATCCAATAACAATACATGCTCGCTTGGTCACTCTTCCACCCGATAAAGAGGAGTCCTCAAATATCCTCCAATTTCACTCTTTCCAAGTGGACCATGTGATGCCCCCAGAAGCAACACTTAAAAATGATTTGTGCAGGGACCCAACAAGCCTGACTGTCAGCATGATAAGAAGCTCTAGAACGAATAGGGAAAGACCCATTTCACTAAAAAATGAGCTAGAAAGAAGCTCCAGAGGGAATACGCAAAGGGGCAATGCAAAAGTAGATGATCTACTGATTCTGCCGTTGCGAGGCACATTACACATCTATTTGGAAGATTTCAACTTCTACTTTGAAGGTGATCCATTGTCAAGATTTTATCCAGAAAAGTTGTCCATAGAAAAAAGAATACCTTGGATGGCATGCCTGACTGCCATACAACTTTACTAGGAAAAGTTAAGTGAGGAAAATCTCTCCAAGCCCTTAAGAAGGAGTTAACAGTAAATCGACCTTTGTTGTCCTTGGACTCTACACAAGTATCCCTAACATTGAGATTGGGTTTAATAGATTCTAGGCGTCCCATCAAATCAATAAACGAACTCACTTCTCAGTCCTGCAAAGCTCTCCTAAATCTAGGAACCCAGACTATAGACTCGCCTATCCTTTTGTAAAAGGATGCCACCACCCCGTGCAGTTCTAGGGAAAGTAGATAAAGAGAATGAAAGTCCTGTTGAAGAGCATTAGAACATCAGACCAGAACTTGACCTCCTCCCCCAACCCAATGACAAATCGAGTATGGCTATCAAAGTCGGCCTTAGCCTTGAGAATGGCTCGCCACAACCCCACCCCGTAGGGCTTGGTCGACCCTTTGGGGTGCCATCTACTAATCTACGCACCATATCGTGCCACTATAACCTCTCGCCAAAAGCTATGACTTTCCTCCCCAAATCGCCACGACTATTTTCCCAACAACGCTTGGTTTATCTTCAAAGGCCACAAATTTAAGCCTCTCGACTCCTAAGGACGACAAACCAGATCCCAACGAACTAGGTGATATTTCCTAGTGTAGACCCTCTCGTTTCACAAGAAATCGCGTTGGATCTTTTCGAGCCTAACCGCCACCGAAGAGGGGATGGGAAACAATGAAAGGTAGTATGTTGGAAGGCTACTAAGCATGCTTTTTAGAAGTGTTAAACGCCCCCTTCCGAGAGAAAGCCCGCCTTCCAACCCTCTAATCTCGTGATACATCTCTTAATCACTAGCTCCCACACAGAGGTGGCTTTGAAAGGAGCCCCTAAAGGTAAGCCAAGGAACTTGGTCGGGAGGGAGCCAAATTTACAACCTAAACACAAGGCGAGCTCCTCTAAGTTGGGGATCTCTCTCACAACAAAAATATGGCTCTTAGAGAATAATCCGCAAACCTGATACTGCCTCAAAGCAACAAAACTTGCATCTAATGAGAAGTAACTGGTGAGGAGAGACTCCACAGAATAAAAGGGTATCATCGGCAAACTGGAGATGGTACAGGAAAACAAGGGATTGGCCAATGCGAAACCTTCCCACAACGAAGGAGAGGCTCTAGCAATCATTCGACTAAGGGCTTCAGTGACTATAATGAAAAGAAAGGGGATCACCCTGACGCAACCATGAGAGCTGCGGAAGAAGCCGTGGGGAGATCCATTTATCAACACCAAAAATGTAGTGGAAGAATAACAACATCGCCTCTAGGACCTCCATTTGGCACCAAACCCCAACCGCCCAAGCATGTAATTTAAGAAAGACCAACTCACATGATCATAAGTTTTTTCCATATCGATCTTACAAATAATGCCTGGGACTTCCTTTTTAAGCTTATCATCCATCCTTTCATTGGCTATTAAATCCCTATCTAGAATTTGCCGCCCTTCCACAAATGCACCTTATTCTGGGGATATGACATTACCCATTACTAGGGAATTTAGGGATCAGGGAGATGAACGAGCAATTTAGCACCCTATCGAAAGAGTTAGACGAATGAAGTTCATGGAAGACCAACACCAAATCCTTCTCTATGATACGCTAACACTATTTGTAGAAAGCAATGAAGAAACCATCCGGCCTGGCGCTTTATCAACTTCCATCCCTAGGATGGCTTGATGGATCTCCTCTAATGAGAATGGTCTCTCTAGGTGATCTTTTTCAGACTCATGGATACCATCAAAGGACAATCCATCAAGAGTGGGTCTGAGAGGTTGATCGTCAGAATAAAGATGTTCATAGAAGAAGGCCATAGCGGGGCCCTTCTTAACTTTACTACGCCGGTGCTGGTTAGTCACCTTATGGAAATAGTTGATGTTATTCTCCCCCTCCTTCAACCACCTGACTCTAGATTTTTGCTTCCAGTTGATCTCCTCATATCTCAAAAGCTGGCGGAGCTCATCCTTTGACTTCGCCCTCTTGAAAGCTTCAAATGGCAACAAGGTGGAAACTTCCTCTATCCTATCCAAGGTCTCAGTCTTGTCAAGAAGGGCCTTTTTCCTCTCCGAGATAATCCCAAAAGTTTCCAAATTCCATTAATTGAGAGCCGATATTACGGCCTTCAACTTGAGGCCAAAAATAGTACTAGCCGGACCCCAGAAATGAGATGAAGACCAAATCTCTTCTACGACCCTAAGGAAGTCTGGATGATGCAACCACATATTCTCGAAATGGAAGGGTTTGGGCCCTCCTTAACTTCAAACTCTAGAAGTATAGGTATATGATTAGAAATATGCATTGGAAGGGCCACGAGAGAGGCTGCGGGATACTTCACATCCCATTCAGGGCATGCCAAAAAACGATCAATTCTACTTTGGACAGGCGTCGCTTGAAGATTAGATCAAGAAAATTTGGCTCCAGACAAGGGGTACTTTAGCAAACCCTGGCGAAAAATAAACTCCCTAAAGTCCTTCATTCACTTGGTTACCCTGCCCCCACTCGATTTTTCACTTGGAAAACAAACATAATTGAAATCTCCCCCCAGACACCAAGGGGCGTCCCATCTCACCCGCACATTATCAAGTTCCCCCCAAAAATTTGGGGCCTCCGACTGACAGGATGAGTCATAGATGCTAGAGAACACCCACTGGAAAGCATCATGAATCGATCTGCAAAGAATGGATAGAGAGAAGGCCCCAACCTCTTTATCCAAAACATCCACCAGCTCCCTATCCCAAATGATAAGGATGCCCTCGACATGACCAAAGGAAGGCAAAGATGGCATCTGGGGTTAGGACCCCAACAATCTTCCACAATTTGCGACGACATCAAATCTATCTTGGTTTCCTCTAAACACAGAATAATGGGCCTTAATTGACAGACTAGATCCCTAACTGCTAAACACTTATCCAAGGTACCCAAACCCCGGATATTCTTGGACAGAATGCAGGACGCCATCATGATCAACCGGATGACCCCGACCTTGCAACGAGCAAGACGAACCTACTACCTTAGAATGACCCTCATAATTGATTCCACTGGACAACCTTCTTAGTTCATTTGCAGTTTTGGAACAACCCTCCTTTTTACGTGGCTTACGAATCCCTCTAAACAAGGCCCTAACTTCCTTCTTGCTCCCCGGGAAGGAAAGACCTAAAAACTTACCCACCTCCTCAACCTCATCTAAACCCCACTGAGCTGATGCAATTCGGTGAGAGGGCTAGATACATCTGAATGGAAACCCACCCCTGTCTCTAAGGCAACTCCAGAGTGATATAGGGACCCTGACGTAGGATCACTACTGACTACTGGTAGCTCCTTAGGTGGCCGGATGACAACCTCACCAAATTATTCGTTAGCTAAAGGTGGTATCCCGTTTTCAATGGAAGGCAATTTAGACATTAAATTACTTGAAACAGAAAACCATGTCAAACTAGTGCTATCCTCCCCATTCTTACACCGTAATGGACTTTGACTGGGAGGAATAACACTAGTAGAGACTAGAGACGTCCTTGGCACCAGTGAAGAGATCATCAATTCCATAGACCCCTTCCCAGTGGGGACTGGTTGCAAAACCTCCGAGCTCCTAGCTAGGCCCGCTTCATTGTCACAATGGTGTTTTTCATCTATTCCCACGGTCACTTCCTCAGAACAAACTGGAAGTTCAGAGCTCAAAAGGTACCTCGACGAATCACCAAAATGCGCAGATGAAATATATGTAGATTTGGAGATCGCTCTCTTCTGCCTCCGATTGGATATCTGGCCCCAAAGAATCCTCAAGCGAGGAATCCTGCCACTTTGAAATGGCTGAAAACTGATAAGAGTCGAGAGGATGCCGGAACTCTGAGGAAATGGAGATTGAGAGGAGGTGAGGGCATTGCAACAAAGGCGAATTCGGCGAAGATGGAGACATTGGAATCCTACACCGCGACGAAGCCTCCATAGGAGAATGATCGGAGGAATGACTAGAACCAGGACTTAGCTGAGACCGCACTAGAGCCGAAGGAGTGGACCTCGCTCTGGAACCATTTTGAGTCTTCCAAGCGATTGGGGGGGGGGGGGGGTGAAGTAGCTGAGCCTGAGTCGGACAAAGCTTCAGGCAACAGACAACGATCCTGAGACATCGGCACCGAAAGCCCTTGATCGGCCATCTCAAAGGAGCAGAGCGGCAGAGGTTGAAAGGAGCCAAGCTTGGCTATTATCGGATCCAACCCAAGAGGATCATCCACCATGAACCGACCCGACCCGAGCTGGCCACATTTTAAGAATTTGATCAAGCCCAAATATTCACAATTAAGGGATCCAAGAGAAAAGGGTCCTCGGTCTATTAATGGGCTTGAGCTTAAATGAGAGGAAGGAGGGTTAAAGGGCGAACTTGATTCAACTGTACCCTTCTGGAGCCCACCACAAAGCCCTGAAGAGGGAATAGGGATAGGTATACAACTGGCATCCATCCCGATTTCACAGTACCCCCTAGGGTAGCTGAGAGTTCAACAGGGTTACATTCTTCTTCCTCGGCAGCAGGGCTAGGGCGGACCAACATCCTTCGCCTGGCTTTACGTCTCGCTCTCTGGCGCTGACACTTCCGCCTAACACGCTGCCACTTGGTTGGTGGGAGACCAGAACCGTTAACGATCTCGACCTTGGCCAAGGGAGCCTCCTGCTCACCGCTCTCTACCACTGGTAGACCTACATCCTCTGGACGCAAATAGGCCTGATCAAGGCAGGCAGCCTCAGTGTCCGACTGGGGGAAGTATACCTTACTTGGACGATGTGGCGCTGACGCCGACATAAACTCCGTACCAAGTTTAAAATTTGAATCTACCGCTTGCAGGTACTTGATCAGAGGTGAAAGAACTTCAGTAGAATCACCGGAAACCGCATGCAACACTTTAACTATGATTTCAATGAACAACCCTCTATCTGGAAGCCGAATCACACGGGGAATGGCATTAAGGCATGTTTCTTTAATCCTGATGCGAGCCCAACGCATATCAGCCAGGGATAAGGTATGAGGATCAACTTCCAGCAGACCTCATAGGCCTCCTCAATGTTGTGATAGGTCTCATACGTCCAGAGATGTAAGGGGATACCATGGATTTCCAACCAAAAACTTGATCGGATTTGAGAATCATGAACCCTTTTAGAAGATATCCACCATTTGTTAATCAAGATAGACCCACCATTTGATAGACCCCCCATACGGTAGAGGCCAAGGATCACAAAGACAAAGATCTCTAATTGTGGAGAGACGTTTAACTACAATAAGGCCCTTAGACGAATCTAGAGGGATGAGCGGAGATTTTTCGTCAGATGGCAATAATCCATTTATGATCCGTTCTAACTGAAGCCAGCTTTCCACCGGCTTGGTAAAAAAGCATACCAAAGCCAAATCCCACCACCCCGGGGGAGGAGGTTGATTAGTCGATGAGTTTCTAGTAAGGGTTGCTGGTTTCGGGATCCTTGTTGGAGCCTCTTGGACCCCTTTATCTTTTTAAACCAACCTTTGAGGTGCAAGGTCTTTCCTCAACTGGAAAAATTTCAAAATCTCCGACACTCCTCACCACCACTCTCGCTTAGTCCCTTGAGGGAAGAGAACCCACCTACTTCGGCCACCACTAGCATGCCGAAACCAAAGAGAGATGAACGCACCTCTAGCATTTTTCTCTCTCTCAATAACCAGGGTGCTGAAGCTGCCTGCAAAGCGTGCCACACGATATGAGTCCTCTTTGGCCAGGACCCATTCTGAAAAAAATTTGAGCACCCAACTTATCGCCTGAGCCCTCGATAAGAATTTCCACTTAATAACCCCCCCCCCTTCCACCACTCTCAGCTCCGACTTGCTTCCAATCTCCTTGCTGAAATCGAAAGTCTTGCTTTCTATTTGGAAGATCCATCGATCCGTACTCGCAGCTAGTTCACCACCTTGATCAGCAACATATTGAATTGAATAGTTCACCACCCTGCTTCCTACCTTCAAAGTTGCACCTCTTCCAATAGATACAAGCTTCTTTTACAAAAGCAAGCCCTCAAGATGAAAAACCGTCCTTTTCTTGCTGTGGGTAAGTTGGACTTGAGCACGCAATATCATGGTTCTTAATTTTAAGAGCCTCACATAAGTCAAAAAGAGTTGTGCTTTTGAAATGTGCTAGTTTATTCTTGCATCACAAGACACAACTATAATTTTTGTTTGTGATTATGCAAAATATATAAGTCAAAAAGAGTTGTGCTTTTGAAATGTGCTAGTTTATTTTTGCAGCACAAGACACAACTATAATTTTTATTTGTGATTATGCAAAATTTATAAATGCTATCATGTTGTGCGAGATTTACTTCTTAGGAGAGTGATGAATGCATACATGACACAAGTGAGGAATATAATATTTGAAACATTTTTGTGTTTGGAAATTTTAGATTGCTAGAAGTGAGGGAACTAAAACACAACAATCTTGAAGAAGTTTCAGATTGAAAGACTAGGATGTTTGCGTCGCCTTCCTCATTATCCCCTCTTCATTACGAGAGTTTCGCTCTATTTTATTAAATGAATCAGGGGAGAGTCTTCTCCCCCATGTAAATGTGATTGATATCATCAGACATCGGCATTATATTTCTTTCATTATCTGCCATTCAGGTATTTGTCAGTATCGGCAGAAGATATTCATAGACATGTGAACTCAAATGCTGATGAGTTTGCAAACCTGTGGAGTTTCCCATATAGTTTTGAGAGTCAAGTTCTTCATCTCTTTCCTTTGTCGTGTACTGTGCTCTCTCTTTCATCAAATCAACAAATAACACATAGATATGTGTGTATTAAATATATATATATATATATATATATATGATGTTTGTATGTATGCATTGAAGTTCCAATTTCTAAGGAAGTTCCTCATAATTTTTATGGGATGATGTAGAAATATTGATGGCCCTTTCAGTTTTTGGTCTATCTATATGCTTATTTCTTCACACTTGTAATTGTCTATTATTGCTTCTTCCTCTATTTTTCTTGAATGATTTACCCCCTTTTATAATTTTTGCTCATGATAAACTGATATTTTTGGGGGAAAAAAAAACTGATATTTTAGGAAGCATAAGCATGAGGATTTGAAATTTGTATCTATCTAACTGTTCATTTTCATGCAGAGAAAACATTGGAAACTGATCAACCACAATATGCTGCCTGCCGATCCCTGTTACGTTCTGGCCCAGCGGCATCTCTACGCGTAAATATTCGTGCAGTAAGTTGAGGCTTTCTGTAAACTGCTGGGTTTCCCTTCTACTTCCAATTGTTAGTGTAGGTGAACTGTTCATTCCTACCTTTTTGTGTTATTCTAAACACATGCTTCTGAAGTAAAAGGGAATGCTAGCCTTAATTGCCTTTACCCTTAATCGTCCCAAAAAGGGGAATAGGACAAACCACTTTAGATGTGAATTTTCTGCAGCTTTCATGTTGCCTATCATCTGAATAGGATTTTAGTTTAAAGTTGAACTTGTTTTCTACACACTGCTGATCCTTGTGACACATACAAAATTCTGCAGACAAAGATACATGGAGCTCTAATAGTGCCTCCTAATTGATATAGAGGCTTAGATGGCAACTGCAGAGAAAATAAATACAATGATAAGTCACTGACTATTGTGGTCCCCCCATTTTCCCCCATGAATTGATGCATATGATTGTATTACTGGGACTAAACAATCAATAAATACTTTTTGGATGGTTTACTTTCCGAATTCACAAACATATGTTGATCTTAAACTATTAGATCAATGGTCCTACTTGCGGAACACTGTGTGGGTTTTCTTATGACTTCCGAAAGAAATAAACTAATCAGATGTTTAAGATTATCCAACTGGTGAATTTTTTGGTCTATGGCCTACCCAAAAGGTGCCTTCTCGATTGGATGCTCTCCGAATACATGCATTAGCTATGAAGTTTTTGTCTATGGTTCCTGATCATATCCTCTCACCTGAATCACATGCTAAAAATATATTAATATTTGAAATAATGAAGTTATGAAAATATTTTAAAATGTCAATACATTAATTACTGATAACTGTGTCCATTTAGTGCCTGTACCCTGAGATCGCAGGGTTGAACGAGTCTGAAATTTATACACACACCCATATCCGAAAACGCTTGTCTGACATAGTGTAGTTCTCAAAGAGGAGTTTAGGCTCATAAAAAATTAAACTAGTCAATCTAGGATGTACAAGCAGATATTAGATTATTGCAGAACATCATCAATATCAGTGCCTTTTGCCAACTATTTTGGGGTCAAAAGGACTTTATACAATGACTGAGATAACAATTATCTGCCAATATTTGTAACACTACACCAAAGGCTCGAGTGCAAAGCAGTTAGGAGTTCTCTGCATTATATACTGAGGGGGAACATTTACAAAAATATGAGGCTTCTACACCCAATCAAAATTATGTCTTGAAATGTCTCAAAAGAATGTAAAATTTTAATTAGTTATGTTATCCCTGAATTTAATTTTGGTCAACCATGAATTCTATATGATCTGGATTAAATTGGAAGTTTAATAACATGACAGAATATAGGATATGTTATTTGTAAGTGACAATTATCAATCCAAGGAAAAAAAATGTACGTGGCACTATTTTGACCACTCAATTTTCTTTGTAATCTAGGATATTTATGACTAAAGTTTCTGCTGTCACAAATGAGATTCAATATAACCCTTTCTTGCTTAGGTGAATAATGGTGATGATTACCTAATGTCTAATGGTCACGGACATGTTAGAAGTTAGAACACTCATTATGATTAATTGTTCAACAAAACAATGTGCTTAATATTCGATAATCACTTACCTAGAGATGAAACAAGACTTTGGGTTTTGTCATTATTAATGTTGTGATTATTGTAATTCTCATCAACAGCAGCAGCAGCATCTTCATTTTATCATCTTAGGGACTGTTTGAGAATTTCAAAATTGGGCCATGCACATGCCTGTGCACTTCACATTACAACGGATTATTTTAAACTAAAGTGTCACATAGTTTTTAGGCGCAACCAGCCCCTTATTGGATGCATCAAAAAGTAGATATCCCGGGCTGCATTCTTCTTACTTATGTCCATTTTCTTCGTGACAGTTCATATGTATCCGAGTTCCTTCTAGGTTTGAAAATTCTATTCGGAATTATAGGTAGCACAGTATGCATCAGATGATGGAAAGGATAAAGCTGCTTCCGACATCGTTGATCAATGCCTCAGGTACTGCCATTTCATTCAGAATGCTAACCTTGTAATTTCTGAGGGAAGTTATTAAGTCTTAAAACGCAGGTGGCAACTGCCGAAAATCATAGAGTAGTTCCGAATCTTCTTGCACCTCAATAATATCTTGCGTACCTGTCAGATGAACCATAAGGCTCTCTATCAATTAAATTTTGGCATAAACGCTCATTTTAAAAGGAGGGGGGGGGGCATTATCTGTTGATTCCCTGCGTGCGTGCTAAATATAATTATATACTATTGTAGCATTCCCACAGGAGCACTAAGTTATGAATTTTTACAAGGTGCACATCAAGAAAGCCCAACCCTGTATAACTTGCTCCAGTGAAAACAAAGTGCTTTGGTTGTTCACTTGTACTGGTTTTACTTCCAAATTTCTGAGAAGTGTTCTTCCTGCTCATGGGAAGCGGGCCCCACCCATGCACGTTATCTGCACTTCATAATATCAAACTGGTACTGAACACCATAAAATGCTGCTCCGGTTCAAATATGCAGTTGACAACTTTATAATTGTAATCAAACACCTGTAAATTTCCTATTGAGCTTAATAATGGTGGAAGAGAGCTAGGGTGTTCTTCTCTGGAACAGGCAACCCATCGTATGACTGTGACACCCTTGATCAAATGTATCAATTGCATAACAAGAAGTCATTTCAAACCAACCTTTTCAAACTGGTGACTTTTTTTTCTTTTTCTTTTTCTTTTTCTACCAAAGAGCCTTGGAGGATCTTGACTCTTTGCTTCTACGGGCATCGAGGAATGATCCGGGAGCCTCGGTTGAATCAATGAAGGCGAAAATTGGCATTTCTTTGGATGCATTGGATAGGTAATGGTCTATAATCTTGTTTCTCTTTAGTTGCAGTGGTGTTTTCTGGTTATACTTTTATTTTCGTATCAAATTTCAATTAATCCTAGAGGAAAGAACTAAATTTCCCTAAGAAGTTCTCTCTCCGCAGTCTCCTCCAAACAGTACCATCCGCGGTGCTAGATAAAGGGAAGGCGATAGCGGATGCTTATAGGATCCCAGAAGAAGACGTGGGACCTGAAAGCTTGGACCCAGAAATAAAGCAATTAGAATCGCTTCTATGATTTCTGAAGGGTATGTTTGAATTTTTCTCGCCTATTAACATTTTGTTAAAAATTTGGTAAGAGGATTCGCACTCTGCATTAACAAATTTTCTCCTAATTTTTACTAGATTTTGCTAATTCCTGTTTAATAATGTAGTGCTTGTTTCCTCATACAGATACAATGATCAGAAAGAAATGGAAGCATTGTGTTAACTCGCATACATTAATCTTGTGTGCCTGCATTTGACACCAACCACCCACTGCACAGGTGATTAATGAACAAGGTGTTCGTGAACAATTTTAGCTCGTTTGTTTATTTAGTAAACAAGCTAAGCTTGAGCTTGATTTTTGAGCTTGTTTAGTTAATGAGCCAAGCCCGAACATACCCTAGCCAGCTTGTTGAAAGCTTGGCTCGATTATATGTATAGATATATATACTTAAAATCTTTTTAATTACTAAAATATTTAAGTTGGTAAGTCTCTTGGTGTCGTACCAGAGACTTGGTATCAAATCCCACCTACATCAGGGTTGAGGGGGTTCATGGGAGAGGGAGGGTTACCCTTCATTGTGTAGCTCATAGGTCCATGTGGCTTCCAATGAACTCAAAAAAAAAAAATAATAATTCTCATCAACCCATCTCATATCTTTTCGGGTAAGAATTTGCAGACATGCACATTCTCAGATCACAATTCACATGCATACAACATGATTCTTTAGTTGGCCTGGCCCTGCTTCGACAATATTCGAAATAGATAGATAGATAGATACATTGCTTTAATGCGCAGGTCACTGTAGATAAAATATCTATTTATATTGGTAGTTGGGGGGTCTCTTCCACCTGCACTCTTGATCTATTTGCCTCCAAGATGGCGTTTGGCAACACTATTAAAAAAAAATTTTATTTACTCATTGGTCAAAATAAAATACTTATTTATAAATAAGTGTGTTTGGTTAAAATAAATAAGTTGCAAGTAAAATTGGTTTAATACAAAATCAAAAATCAACCTAAGGGCTATTTTTTAAAAAAAGTAGTTATAAATAAATAACTTTCCATCAAAATATTTTTGTCCATTATTAATTTATTTTTATTTTTATTTTTGGGAAAACTACCTAAATTATCAAAGGGTTTATCCCAAGTACATAAATGTAATTTGACAATTCAACTTAACTTTTATAACCTTAAATGTGAAAACAAACCACTAAGTATGAGGATTTTATTATCTTTAGACCCATATGCCCTTAAACATTGAGTTAAAAACAACATGTCCCGAGACTCATAAATCAGAGGAGATATGATTAAAAATAAAATAAAATAATTCCAGCTTGTGTATGGGTTTTAAACAAAAACATCGATAATAAATTTCTATCAGTTTTGTTTTTTTTTTTCTTAATATGCTTTCTTCTTTTATGTTCTCACATCTTATTCCCTTACATGGATCATCTCTTTAACATGCACTGTCCATTTAATGGCCTCTGTATTCCATTTCATGAAAAGAGTTCAAGCCACCACATGGATATCACCGGCATCTAATTACACATGTTGATAGCCAACTAAAGTGGTCCTATTTGTAAAAGACAGATGACTTTCTGCCTTTCCATATGTTGTTTACCTTACTTAATGGATGGGCCGGCCCTGGTACAAGACTGTGTATTGGGTTTGTTCTTGATCATAATTGTGGTTTGGGCCTGTTTGTTTTTAACTTAATGTCTAGGGGCATATGAGTACAATGAAAATAAAATCCGGCCATATGAGTACAATGAAAATAAAATCCACGCATGTGGTTGTTTTCACATGTGGGGGTTATAAAAGTTAAGTTGAAACGTCAAAGGTCATTTATGTACTCGGGATAGACCATAGGGTCAAGTAAGTAGTTTTTATTTTTATTTTTTATTGAATGGATAAACACACTCAGCCAACACTTCAAAATTACCTTTCCACTTAATATGAGATCTTGATGCTAACTTTCATTATAAGTAAGCCATGCCAACTTTTATTATAAATAAAGGTTAATTACGTTTCAGAACCTATGTTATTCACAAATGACTTAAAAGTGCCAATTTACAAAAGAATTCCATTCTCAGACCTATTTTTTTTTTTAAATATGGACAAAAAGGAAAAAAAAAACTTCAACTTTTCTTTTACGAAAGTGAGCGAGATTTGTTTCACTCACCGACCACTGTACGTACTTGAAATCTCAACTAACAGAACATGATTCCAGAAGATATCGGAATTTGTCAGGGGATTTTCTAGTTATGTGTATCTCGATGAGAATCTGCTGTTCTATCGAGGTGCTGAAGCACATTGATGCGAGAATACCATGACTGGGTGCAAGTAAAGAGAGAATACCATCCTCATATCAGCAATGGAACACCTTGCATATGGGTGGGAACTGCTTAATGGCCATGTAAATCAATCTATCTGGTCATCAAATTATTTCCTCAAGCAATTCAATTCCTATCTCATGGGGAACTCGAAAACAATTCATATTGCTGGCATTTGAATTCCTTTATTTATTTGTTCAAATAACCATTGTCAATCCATAATTAATTTGTGACAGCTCACTCTTCTATCTAATATTCTAGAATCAAGCCTCTTTTTTTTTTTTTTGAAACCAGTCAAACACAATAACAGAGATAGAGAACAACAAGCATTGCCAGGGAGAACCTTTTGGGCATCTCTGCATCATATGTAAATCAAAATGAGTGGCACCGCAACAAAACTATAATGTGGAGCCTTATTATTGCATTATCTGCCACAATCATGATCGTCTGATTCGAGAAGAAATTTGAGAGCTTTCTGTTACATTCATAACTGTCTGATATGTTTCAGCGGTTCTTTGGCGCTTCTATTCTACGATCATCAACTGTAACAGCTTGTGCACAATGAGAGAGAAATGAAAACTGGGGTAAAACCGTCATTCTAATGAAAAAAAATTAACGCAGTTACGTGAATCTAAGTGATTGTAACGGGAGGTCTCTTTCTGTCCATTCTTTTAAAAAGTAAGTTGGAAAATGGGATTCATTTTTAAAGGGGCACTTTAAAGTTATTTTTGAATAACAGAGGTTCTGATATGTAATTAACCCTATAAATAAACCACAAAAATAGGCTTGCTAAACGAGTTTCTTGTAAAAATTTAACTTATTAAAAAGTACTTGTTATTTTATTAAAAAATGCTATCCCCAGTCGCTGTCTTTTAAATTGACTTGCTTGGTAGCATCTCTTTCCCAAGGCGACCTAGACTTTTAAACCTCTACAACCAACCATACTAAGAGCATTCCTAGCAGCCTCACCAAAATAATTTTTTGGTTATTTTGGTGAGCCAAAAGACTAAAAAGGTGCTAAAATGACTCCCAACAGCCTCAACAGAATGAAGAAATCCCTTTGGTGAGTACTGTAGACTCACCAAAGTTAAATCTTTTCACCCTTGGGCCCACACAAATAATAAAATAAGGTTTCTCTCTCTCCCTTTCTTTTTTGTGGTCCCACACAAACAATAAAATAATATTTTTCTCTTTTTTCTTTTTTTGTTTTCCCATACAAATGATAAAATATTGCTTCTCTCTCCTTTTGTTTTGGTTAAAATGGTGAGGCTGTTGGGAGTGTTTTAAAAAAGTGGCTCACCAAAACCACTTTTTGTGGGTTTTGACTATTTTGGTGAGTGAAATTTGGTGAGGCTGCTAGGAATGCTCTAAGCAAGTTAAAGTCACGAGACTAAATCAAAAGGCGTGGCGGTGCATTATTTGAGGAAAAAGGCTAGCTCTAGTGGCTGACCGAGCTGGGCGCTCAAGCATCCATAAACCAGTGGACAGGTGGCATTTTAAATGAGAAATATATCAAATGGGGAGAAGTCAAAATCATAGGGAGACAATGAAATGACTTCTCCCATAAATTATGCCTGGTGCCCATTGTTTTGTGGATGCCCGAGCACCCAGCTCGGGCAGCCATTAGAGCTAATCTTTTTCCATTATTTGAGGGCAAAAACTTAGCTATGATGGATGCCCGAACTTGGCATTGGGGCATCCACAAAACATGGGATGTGTGGCATTTTAAAGGAGAAAGATGTCAATTGGAGAGATCAAAATCATGGAAAGAAAGTGAAATGACTTCTCCCCAAATTATCATCAAGGTGCCACATACGCTCGAGCATCCACTAGAGCTAAGTTTTTGCCTTATTTGAGCCTCTAATGTACACGTAGCAGGCATGCAAGGGTTATAAAATTAATCCATCTCCTTGATGGGCCCACCTTGTGTTTGTTAAGCCTTTATGGTATTGAACCATTTCATTGACCATATATGTCCCCTTTTTCAATCGGATGGTTACTATCAATCATCCCACCAATTTTCATAATTTATGACCTCTCTCATGTGGGACCCATCTATTATACAAATAAAATAGCAGTATAATATCATTATGAATAATAGATGTTATAGTGACGTTTGATAGTTTGTGTGTTATGTTTCAAGATTATAAAATTAAATAAATAATAGGTGTTATACGAGTGATAGTCTAGCTGGCATGAATTGTATGTATAATTATGGTTTGTGGAAAAAAATGATTGACTTGAGTCATCTGTGCTAACTACCATCTGACTGCAATTACGATCCTTCGCCGCGTCTGATCTAGGCAAATATGATTACTCATTATCTAAATTACTTAAACATCCTTCCCAATAAACAGATATTCGAGGCGTGTTAAGCCCGGTGGCAATTACTTCCACAGACCGCAACACTGTTGCTCATCCATGCCTATCCGGAAATTACTTTTTTGCCGGATGCTCATAGGGGTCAATGATGACTATTTGTTTTGGGGAGCATTTACTTTTGACATTCAAGGCAGTACTAGTGCAACACGTCAATGGATATTTTGGCATTCAAAGCAGCAAGAGTCTTCCAATCTATCACCAGTCCATCACCATCACTATTTTCATTATGGCAACAATGAATAAAGATGAATTTTTCTCTCTATACTGGCATGTTTCCTTTCCTTATACTTTTTTCATCCATTGCTTGATCATATACTCAATTTTCTATTCAAGACAAAGGGTGTGGTAACTTCCTTTGAAGTAACTTTTTCAGGTCATAAAGGAAATGACAAAAGCTCTGCGGCTCTCATTCTTCTTTGTTGTACAAAGAAAGAAGCTTGTGCATCAACAAGGTCCACAGCCTGATGATCACCACTTCATCGTCACTGCAAAGATGCATTCAAAAAAAAAAAAGATGGAAAGACTCATTTCATTGCCCAAGAGGCTATTCGGCCCAAAGAGGCCCTAACCTTTTGAGGTCCAGACTCGTGACCCCTCTGGCAAGACCATAGGCATGATCACAGATGTCTTTTTGAATGTGGTCCACGAGGCCTATTTCATTGTCTAAGAGGTTATTCGGCCCATTGAGGCCCTTATTATTCTCTCTTCATATAACACATCAACAACGGTGACGATTGACAACTATCAAGATCTGCAACAACATTGGAATGACTAGCAAGCTACCTTACCTGATTGAGTATCAAACTCACACATTTTTTCAAATCTACATGAGTTTGAGGGAGAGTAATAGAGTACATGTATGGTTATGATATACACGAGATGCACCATATCATTACCATTATCACAATTGGAAAGAATTGGATTTGGAATGAAAATGAAATTATTGAAAAGATTTGAATTTAGAAAGAGATTGTGATTGAGATTGAGAGCTTGAGAATTGTTTGATTTAATTTCTATTTTATCTATATATTATTATCTATATAAACCCTAGTTGGATCTCTTTGTAATCACCTTTTGAGAATTCAATAGAATCCATTTTCTACCGGTGAAACCCTATGGTTTCTTGCAAATAAGAGTTTCCTGAAAGGAGTATTTTGTCTATATTATAGACGGATCTTTCCAGCCGTTGGTGGAAATTTACAAATTATTGAAAGATTGGGGGTCAATCTGTCAGATTAGGTGAAGTCAAAGTTGGTGGGCAGTGAAAGAAAGGTGAGAGTGTTTACACACTTTCAAGGAGGCAGCTTCCGTTTCCAGCTCTGATTTGTTAGGATGTGTTTTTTTCAAACCAGGTTCAACGTTCACAGCCAAATACTAATATCCAACCCGTTTACTATACTTTATTTTAAGACCCTAAATTACTAAAATGCCCACTAGGCTTCATAAATTTACAAAATCAAACCCCAAATCTTTAATTATTACTAGGGAGGATTTAAGCTAATAAGTACTTATACTAGGCTCGGATCAAGTGGCTATCAGTGCACCATACACATGTTGATGCTCAATCTCTTTATTACAATTACATAAATGCCAGCTGCAGTGGCAAATCTTTGAGATCGCCTTGGTGGGCTACAACTGTCAAAAATAACTTGATAATTGTTTTTTTTTTTTTAAATGTGTTAAAACATCAAACACCTTCACGTTTTATACTTATTCTTGTGTCAGTGGAAAATTTTGGAGTAAATGCGACCGAGACTAACACTCCTCTTACATTTATTTCAATTTCATTATATACAAAACAATCAATGTAAATGTTTATGGAAAAATTGTAGTAATGGATGAACTAATGTGCAAGACCTCTAGTTCGTATAAACCCCATTAAGATATAATTTTACAACAATAGTTGCGTATGCTTGCTAAATTTTGATTATATAGTTGATGGACTATATTCTCGACGTTGAAAACTATGGATGTTGGCCGCTCTTTGATAAGTTGCCTTTTAGTGGATGCAATGATAGAAGCTTCTATCATTACTTCCGGTTTAGTAATGATTGAATCTACGTTATTGAAACCCATATTGTGACTAACACTTGTTACTATAGAATAAATCAATTTACAAGTAAAAAATAAGCAGGTTGATAGAAGGGATGCGTCTCGGGCCTCCTTTTTTTTTGTCATGTATTCACTTTTAACTCTTTTTAACCATGGTTAAAATTTACTAATGCTTAACATTAAAGCATCTATCCTTGATTTTTAGAGAGAAAAAATAACTAATCACAAGGGATAAACTTTTTAATCATAGATCAAAGCAGTTAAGGCTTCGTGAGAGCGAGGAGTGGACTATTGCTCTTTAAAAATGAGATAACATGTATCCATAAATAAATAGGAGTTAATATCATTCCACTGGCCCTTTGGTATTAAAAGATATTTTTGACGGATAGTTATTCTAAAAAATTATTAATTCTGTAATAAAATCAATAATTCCCGATAAGCTATTAAAAAACTACTTGACATCGTAAATATTTTTTAGTATTGGAATCCAATCTATGAATGGATATTATAATTTAAGAGAAAGATTGACCACTAAAACATTACAATACCTTTAAAACTTCTGCGCTCAAACCCTACCTCGCGACTATGCTACACTTAATATTGGCACTCTCTCCTCGTTGTTCTCCTTTGGTTACAAGACTGGAGGGCATTATTGTCATACAGGAATCTCAATGGCTATAACTTATAAGAGTGGTAGTTTCGATATTCTCTTATAATCAGGGGTAACTTTGGAATTTTAAAGAATATCGGTGCTTTTAATTCTTCATCCCCTAAAATTCGGATTCAGACACGAAAGAACAGCTCGGAAGAGTTTCAGTAATGGAAATCTATTCAAATCACCTCATTCGCCATTAAACCTCGATCGGATCCTCCCCTCAGGGATGGGTTTCCAACAACACCAAAATGGCAGCGATGGTGTTCCTCAGAGAGTTAACAGCCCTAGATTTTCAGGGCCCATGACGCGAAGAGCTCAATCTTTCAAGCGAAACAATAACAATCACAGTAACCATCACGAAATAGATCTCCACCTCAACTCCCCAAGATCTGAATTCCCAAATAATCCAGTTTCTGCTGATGGGGTCGAATCGGTTTCGGAAAGGAAGCAAAGTCATCATCAGAAACAGAGATTTCAAGTGGGTGTTGCCTCTCAGTTTGGGAATAATATTTTTAAGAAGCCGGTTGGGTCTGTGGTTGTTGATTTGGGGTTACGGGAGAGGAAGAGATTGGGGCATTGGATGTTCTTGGTGTTCTGTGGGATGTGCTTGTTCTGGGGTGTTCTGAAGATTTGTGCAAATGGATGGTTTGGATCTGCTATTGAAAGAGCGGGGACGTATCAGGTTGGTCGCTCAAACTGTATAGTTTCTTGTTCCAACTCTTCTTTTCTTCATGGGTTTATCAGGTTCGTCCCTCAAATAGTGTACTCTCTTGTTCCACTCTTCATGAAATTTACGGCAATTTTTTTCTGCTAGTTTTTTTCTTTATTCATGAATGATTCCATTGGTTGTGATTTGACACAAAATCCGATGAGAAAAACATTTATCTTAAGTGGGTACATGTTAGATACCGGTGGGAATGGGATGAGGATTTTTATTATTCTTAAGTGGCTGGATGCCTGGATCAATAGGAAAAAAAAATATTATTTTATTATTATTTCTCCTTGTTGCCTGTGAACAAAGAAAAGGGGGGAAAGTCTGTCCGGGTGATTGTTGCATGTGGGTAAACTGGCGCTTCTAATTGATAACAACAGCTTTTTCTTTCGATACAAAATTCGATAAGAACAGCATTTTTCTTCAGTGGGTTCATCTTAGATTGTGGTGGGATGAGGGTTTGGCTGGATCAATAGGAAAAATAACTTTCTAATTATTTCTATTTGTTGGTTGTAGATGAAAAAAAATAAATAAATAAATAAAAAGGGGGGGAGACTGTCCGGGTGATTGTTGCATATGGGTAAAATTGATAAGAATAATTTTTTCTTAAGATGCAAATTTGTAGACTATAAATTATAATATAATAAGAACTATTAAAGAATCTATGCGATCCACGTATAATATTAAGAGAAAAATGTGAATAATTATATCATCCGAAAGGCAATAATTACTAAATAAAAGTACAAAAGCTTTAGAATTGTAATTCAAGAAAGATATTCTTTACGTGGTAATTGGTGCTTGTGCCCCTCGATGTCTAGAATAGGAATTGCGCAGGACTCTCTTGGGCCACAAGCTCTTAACTTTCCTACTTTTAAGGATATTCCTTATATAGTTGTATGATTGTTAGAGAAGATGCGAAACTGTTCTCCGCCTTTCCATGGTTCGGACTTCAAAGCCTATGTAAATGTGTCGGGCTTTTGGGCCGGGCCTATTCAAAAATCACTAAAACTCAAGCTCATACTTGGCTCATTGCCACCCCTAGTACTAACTGTTAAGAATGGAGATAAACTTAAGCCAGTCGGTCCATCGAGGTGCAAACCGGTCGACCGAGTTGCGGATTTTTTGTATGGGTGAAAATTCTAGAAAGTGCGTTTTACTTCGGTCGATCGAGTGGGCAATTTCGGTCGACCAACTTTTGGCTTATCTCTTTTTTAGTATTTAAGATTCTCTTGGGTTAGGGTTTCATTATTTGAAGTAGCCACCAAGAGAGATTTTTTTTGAAAGAGAACTTGTATAGCTTGTTTTGCTTTTATCTTTGAGTATAGTGAAGTGTGGATCCGTGGACATAGGTATCATTAGCCGAACCACGTAAATCTTGTGTTGTGTGTTCTTGTTTATTTTTCTTTGTTCTTTTTCTTTCGGTTAATCGTATTGTGGGTTGTTGTGCGATTCACAACAATTGGTATCAGAGCATCTAGGTTCGAGTGAGAGCGATGACAAAAGAAGTAGGAAATGTGAGAATCGACAAATTCAGTGACTTAAACTTTGTATTCTAGAAGATGTAGATATTGGATTACCTTTATCAAAAGGTTCTATCTTCCTTTAGAAGGCAAAAAGAAGAAGCCGGAGAAGATGACAAACGAGGAGTGGGATGCATCAGACATGAAAGCCCTAAGCACGATACGACTCTCAATTGCTGTATTTGTCACTTTCAACATCTCGAAAGAGAAGACAACGATAGGGGTAATGAATGCCCTAACAAGTATGTATGAAAACTCTCTGCTTCAAATAAAATATTTTTAATCAAAAGATTATTCAATATGAGGATGGTTGAAGGTGGGTATGTGGCTAAACATCTAAACAATTTCAATACAGTCACTAGTTAGTTAAGTTTGGTAGACATCAATTTTGATGATGAAGTCTGGGCTTTAGTTATTCTATCTTCATTACCAGAAAGTTGGAGTGCCTTGACTATAGTTGCGAGTAAGATGTGCAGATAAACCTGTTCAATGAGACAATTTTGAAACCGAGAGATGTAAGACATGTTCCTACACTAAAGAGAAATTTGATTTCCGTGGGACAGCTAGCAGAAATCAGGCTTCTAACTGCTTTCACGAATGAATGATAGGTGAAAGATCACCAATGGTTCTATGGTGGTAGCTCGTGGTAAGAAAATTGCAGTTGCAGTTGCAGCTGCAAGTGTAGATGTCATGACATGGCATTGCAGACTGGGGCACACGAGTGAGAAATTGATGAAGATTATGCATGTGAAGGAGAAACAGTCAAGTTTAAAATCCGTTGATTTGGATTTCTATGAAGGTTGCATCTATGGGAAGCAAAAGAAAATCAGCTTCGCAAAAGGCGGAAGTACTCCAAAAGCTGAGAGGCTAGATCTGGTGCATATTGATGTATGAGGACCAGCTCAGATACCTTCTTTTGGAGGTTTAGTTTACTTTGTATCATTGATAATGCTAGTAAAAAGTTATGAGTATATTTTTTGAAACATAAATCCGGAGTATTTGATGTGTTCAAGAAGTGGAGAGCTTTGGTAGAGATTGAAACATGTCTAAAGTTGAAATGTCCGTGACCAGACAATGGGGGAGAATACTGCTCAAGGGAGTTCGAAGAGTATTGCTCAATCAATGGATTCAGAAGATAGAAAATGATTCCAAGAACACCACAGCAGAATGGAATTGCAGAACGGATGAACAAGACCATCATGGAGCGTGCTAGGAGCACGAGGATTAATGCAGGGTTGCCTAAGCAGTTTTGGGCGGATGCTGTGAGCACTGCAATCTATTGGATCAACAGAGGGCCGTTAGTCGCATTGGATCATGGATTACCAGAGAAAGCATGGATTGGAAAATAGGTAAACTTATCACATCTCAGAATATTTGGGTGTACCTCTTATGTCCACATAGATTATGAAAATAGGACCGAGTTGGATCCTAAGTTCAAGAAGTGCATATTTAATGGATATGGGGTGAATGAATTCGGTTACAGATTTTGAGATGTCAAAAATCAGAAAGTAATCGGGAGTAAGGATGTCATATTCAAGGAGAATGCAATGCACATGGATGAAGATGAGCAGAAAATTCAAAAAGAGAATTCTGAGTTTGTAGAGCTTGAGAAGATATAACCAGGGATATTCTGAAACCTCGAGATGAGAATGTGCAGTCAAAGCCGCACACACCAGTGCTCGAGAGGAGATCATCTAGAACGATTAGACCTCATGCTCGATATTCACCTTCTCTAGCATTGTGTTTCATCGTGTTAGTGAAGGGTTACTTGACGGATACTTGTGAACAAGTTGACATCTTCCACTTGACAGGATAATAATCAAACCAAAATAAAGCAAAAGTTTGATACCTTGATCTTAACCATGAACGTGTTAACGACTTAGTGTATTAGATCAATCATGTATACTGTAGCAATTTTTTTACTGAGGAAGCATTGAGCTTCTCAAATATCTATTTTCTTTGGTTACATAATTTTCTCTTTGAGTCCAAAAAACCATGGGAAACAAGAGCACATGTGTAGAGCATTCATACAATGAAGTGGCTTTATGTTAGTTTTCGTTTTTTTATTTTATGAAATCATAGAAACTAAATGTTTGGAGGTTGCATTATAGAACCTTCCTGCAACTAAGGATTATAGATGCGTGGGTCCATGACTTAATTATATGGTAGATTGTGAAAATCTGAAACTCAGGAGTCAAAGCATTAAATTTTGCTTCCAATCCTAAAACCTGCCTAAAGAGATTCCTAGTAGAGCAGACAAGTGCCGTTCTTTCTGTTTCCATTACAAAGTGAATATCTCTTGCTTTGTGGTGCCTGCCTGGCTTCATTTTCCCCGCTCAAGCAATTTGCACTGTTATCTGATGAATCGAGTATTTTCATGATATGACTGCATCATCTCTGCCTTTTCTTTTTCTTGCTTGAATTTCTATTTATATACCTGCATTCTTTATCTTACCAAGAGTATTCTACTTTGTGGAGTAGGGTCTATCTGATACCTCCATCACTGGTCAAACGGTTCAAAGCTCTCATGAACATGGACATAGGCTAGAAGGAAGTGATGCTGAACGAACACTGATGATGGTAGCGTCGGGTGTAATCGGAAGCCAAAACATGGTCGAAGTAAGTGTCAAATCCAGATTGAAAAGACGCAGTATATTGTATTTCAGTTATTCCCTAATCTCTACAGGAGTATGCAACCTGCTTCATTCACAAAATTTCCTTCTCTTCTCAGAATTCGGGTATCTGGTCCAAGCCTAACAGTGAGAATTTCACCCAGTGCATTGACCAGCCAAGAAGTCAAAAAAGTAAACCACCATTACAATTAGATGTATTTTAGTCTATCCTGTGTTGTCTCTATAAGATTCTAAGGTTCTTTCTCTCACTCCATCCTCTCCTTTTGCTTCTTCTATGCAGAGTTGGATGCGAAGACCAATGGTTACATTCTAATTAATGCTAATGGTGGCTTAAATCAAATGAGATTTGGGGTCTGGCTATTGTGTGTTTTATGGTTTAAATAGTCTGCTATTATACAAACATTTGTCTGATGAACAAACATTTTTAAAGTGCAGATTTGCGATATGGTTGCTGTTGCCAAGATCATGAAAGCGACACTTGTCCTTCCTTCGCTTGATCACACTTCTTTCTGGGCTGATGAGAGGTTTTTTCTTAACTTTCTTTTCATCTTGGTTGTTGGCACTAGTATTATTTACATGCACAAACTTCTTTTTTTCACAAATATGGACTCAACTCAAAGGACTTCTACATGCTTGGGCAAGTTGACTAGACCAATTCTGAAAAGTAATCACTGGATTTGAAAGATCAATGGAATTTCTAAAAGTAATTGCAGATAGCCCCCATTTTATTTTTTTATTTGATATTTTATTTTATTAGTAGTTCCTTTTAAAAGTTTTTCAACTCAAAAAACTCTACGTCTATCAAGTTAATGGAAGAAATCTATATAATCACAAAAATTTGATATACATATGCTAAGTTCAGGAGGAAACCAGGTCACTGCATCCAGGTTCCTAATCAACTTAACCTTTTTTTTTTTGTGTAGTGCATTCTTCGGTACAATATCTAAAATTTTATATAATTAAAATTAGGCATTCATTGATTTATGTATTTCTGGTTCATCTAGATATGGTTTATTATCCACAAATTATACTACTATTTTTATATACCTCCCAATTATCATACCATTCCAACAATGTGATTGTTTCCAGGTTGATTTGTCTGACACCTCGTGTTACTTTCTAAGAGAGTGTTTGGCAACACTATATTATTAAGTACTTATTTACTTATTCATGAAAATAGTACTTATTTATAAATAAGTTTGTTTGTTTTTTTTTTTTTTTTTTTGTGGCTCAAATAAATAAGTTTGTTTGTTAAAAAAAATAAGTAATAAGTTAAAAGTAGTTAGGAGCCCAAAAAAGTACTTATAAATAAGAAGCTCCATACCTACTTATTAAAATTTAGAAGTACTTATTTATTAAAAAAAATGCTTATTTATTAAAAGTACTTATTAAGCTTATAGTAGTGTTGCTGAATGCCCTCTAAGTTACATAGAATCTTTAGATGGTAGTCAGCATAGCATTTTAATAATTGTATTTTAAGTTTATTTTTCTTCCTCTTTTTCTTTTTAATAGTGGCTTCAAAGATCTATTTGACTGGCAACATTTCATGGAGATGCTGAAGGACGATATTCACATAGTTGAGATGCTACCACCTGCCTATGCTGAAATTGAACCTTTCACAAAGACGCCAATATCCTGGTCCAAGGTTAGCACCAGCATGTTGACCTTGCTATTTTCTATAGAAAAGCTAAAAGTATGGGCATGCCCTCATTTCAATTTGGATGGTTAAAAGGAGGATGTGCGATATTTAAAAAAAAAAATAGTTCACTGATTGGATAATTAGGATTGTCTGATTGATGTGAATCCTGGGTATCATCAGAGAGGATGTTGGCTGTTGATCAGACAATCTCAATCTGTGATCACATAGTACATACATATTCACCATTTGGGGTTTAGTGCCTTTGGCCTGGGGTAGAATCCCACCTTGTCATGCTATGTTACCCATCTCCTTGTTACCTATTCCAGGAATGACAACATATAATTACCTTAGTTGTTTTGGTTCAGGTCAGTTACTATAAATTGGAGGTCCTCTCACTTCTGAAGCAGCACAGAGTTATTTACTTCACTCATACCGATTCTCGACTGGCCAACAATGGACTTCCAAATTCCATACAAAATCTGAGGTGTCGCGTAAATTACAGAGCATTGAAATACTCAGCCCCAATCGAAGAACTGGGGAATACCTTGGTTTCAAGAATGCGACAGAATGGAAGCCCTTTTATTGCTCTCCATCTAAGGCAAGCCACGATACCTTTTCTAACATATTTTGGAGTTAACAGTATGCTGGTTTTTGCAGGTTTTATAAAATATGTGTTTCACGTGTGAATTGTTGGAAATATGGTACCAGAAATTGAAGAAATATAGCAAACAGATACGAGGCGTAGGCTATGTTGTCTTGAAACTGTATTGTCCCCACACAATGACAGCAAATGGGCCCAACAAATCAATTCCAGCCTCCAAGATACAACGGAACACTGCTTGAAAGTTGTTTAACAGAGTAATTTTGTTGTTCTAACTCTGTTCCAGAACACAAAAACTTACAAAATATACTCAGAGAAAGATAATAAAAACAAAGTAGATAAACCCTTTAAAAGACTCTAATATATAGAGTTAAGACACGTTTTCGAAAAGGCACAAAGGTTTGAAAAATCCCAACAGTCATAATCTGTCCAACAGTCATAAGCCAATTCAACAGACAAAAAACAATTATAATTTAAACTTTAACAGATTTGGGTTTAATTAAAAAACGTTTAAACAAGAGGGACTTAAAAAATAATTCATTTGAATCTTATAACCCAACCCAGCCTGGCCCAGCTGACTCGACTTGGCTCGGCACGACGTGTGTGTGTGGTTTGGCATAATGGTTTCATAAATGCATAGTGGGTATGGGTAATAAATTTCAATGACCTTGAAGGCCCAAGCCTTCTTCTAACACTACCTTATATATAGTTATATACTTGTCAAAGTATTGGTAGTTTTCCAATGTGGGACTAAACATTTCGCTTTGAAAAACAACTCCAAAACAAAATATTAAGTTTTCAAAACACTTGTTTTCTTTCAAAATATCCAACAATCCCTCACTATTTTACATAAAATAAATAAAATAAAGAAATTTCTGAGCAAACTAGGAGAAATCATATTTCAGTGAATGGTGTCTTCCAGACTTTAACCATCACCTAAGTTTACAAAATCCAAATCCACCAGTGTTTTCAGTGACCTTAGTCTTGAACTGCTTACACTTGTTGGTGAACCGGACTATGTATATACTTACTTTTCTCAAAATGTTGTAGTGTTCATTTACGTTAGCACTTTTACGGCCCTGTGCTTTAATCCTATTTTCTGTGAGTTTAATGAGAAAGTTGTTTCTCACTTTAGAAGTGGTCAAACTTCCACACCTACATAGGTAGATCTATTAAAAGTATAACTGGAAATGGTACACTTCAACACTTAGTTATAGACCTATTAGGAGTCATTCCTCAACCTCTCTTTTGTTATTACAGTTTTAAAGTGTATGTTAGTACATTTTCAATCACATATTTATACCTTGTTCTTCCCATTGAACCTAATGAATATTAGGTTGGGTTTATGCTATAAGTGATTCCTATAAGTTAATGGATTTCAAATCCATTTCTCTCGATGTCTTGTACACTCCATTTCGACCAAGACTTTTAGTAAACGGATCCACCAGGTTTTGTAAAGACCTGATACTTAAAATAGAGATTACTCATTTTTTGAGTAATTCTCTTGCATAGCTATGCCTTAGACTAATGTGTCTAGATTTTCCATTATATGTCTTACAATAAGCCTTTGATAGTGTGGCTTCACTATCACAATGTATAGAAACTGGTGGCAATGGTTTTACCAATGAATTGAATTTTTAACATTAAATTCCTTAATCACTCTGCCTCCTTACTGTAAGCTGCTAGTGCAACAAACTCAAATTCTATTGTGGAATGAGTTAAGCAAGTTTGCTTCTTTGATCCTCATGAGATTGCGGCTCCACCTATAGTGAATATTCACCCACTTGTGGATTTAAAATCATTAGAATTCCAACTTGCATCATAATAATTTTCTACTACATTTGGAAAACCAGAAAAATGTAATGCATAATTCATTGAATACTTTAAATATCTAAAAATTAGAGCTAAAGCATTCCAATGCATATATCCAGGATTAGATTTGAATCTACTCAGTTTCACTACAGCATATGTTATATCAGGTCTAGTACAATGCATTGCATACATAAGACTTCCTATTTGACTTGCATATTTAAGTTGAGAGATACATCTTCTTTCATTTTTAATTAGTTATACATTTGTATCATAAGGTGTAGATGCTAAATCCATATCAAAATAGTTATACTTTTAAATATCTTTTGACAATAATGTTATTGAGACATTATTATTTCATTTCAGTTATTATCTTAATTCCTAAGATAAGATTTGTTAATCTCATATCTTTCATATCAAAGATAGATTTCAAGAAACTTTTGGTCTCTTTTATCACATTAATATTAGTTCCAAATAATAACAAATCATTCACATATAAGCATATTATAATTTCGTTGTTATTATGAAATTTATTATAAACACATTTATCAGATTCATTTACTTTAAATCCAAAATTTAAAATAATTTCATCAAATCTAATGTGACATTGTTTAGGAGCTTGTTTTAAACCATACAAAGATTTTGTTAATGTACATATTTTGTTTTCATTTCCCGGTAAAACAAGTCCTTCGGGTTTATCCATATAAATCTCTTCTTCTAAATTTTCATGTAGAAAAGCAGTTTTTACATCCATTTGATGAATGATTAATTTATGGATTGAAGCTAAAGCAATTAAACATCCTATTGTAGTAAGACGAGCTATAGCTGCAAAAGTATCAAATAAATCTATTCCTTCCTTTTGTCTACATTCCTTAGCAACTAATCTTGCTTTAAATTTTTCAATAGAACCATCGACTCTTAATTTTCCCTTGAAAATCCATTTATTACCTATGGTTTTTGATCCTGGAGGCAAGGTTGCTAGTTTCCAAGTTTGATTTGACATTAATGAGTCAATTTCATCATTAATAGCTTCTTTCCAAAAATCTACATCTCTTGAGTTAATAGCTTCTTGAAAAGTTAATGAATCACTATCTATGTTTAGACAATATAGATATTCATGAACAAAAACATCTCTATCCCCTTCTAGTCTTCTACTAAGTATAGAAAATAATAATTTCCTAAATTAGTTTCTTTTCTAGCCTTTTTACTTCTTCAAAGTTTAGGTTTGGTTCACGATTTTGTTTTTGTTCTTGTGCTAGTTCTTCAATTTCTTCATTTTGAGTATTTTCCATAATTGGAATTTCTAGAATTTCCGTTACATTTCTATTAATGCTATTGAAAGGGAAAATTACCGGGAAGGACACGCGTCAACCGCAGCTACTCACACTTTGGTTTACTGGTAGAAGGTGGGAGTTGAAGGGTGTGATACCCTGACCTGTACTCCGATGATAAAGTAAGTAGGTGGAAAAGATGATGAACAGTAACACGCACGAAAGTTAGAAATAGAGAGCAAATATTTTTTGGTCTCGATTGATTCTTAAGCACTGAAAAATATATATATCCCTTAAGCACTGAAATTCTCGGGGTATTTATAGGTTAACCTTGGTATGACCATAGATGACCATGGATGCCCATACCATGTGCTCTGTACTCATTACCAAATATGCCAGTAAGATCTGCCACCTGTTGCATTACACGTGAGAGTCTACTATGAGTTCAGTCGGTTGGGTCTGACAGCACGCAGAAGTGACCAGCATTAAATGCCAAGACAGTGCTTTCGGCCTACTTGTCAGAATGAACGATCGCCTCCTGATCACTTCCTCCTGCGAGTCGGTCTCGTTGTTGACTCGAGCTCGGGTACGTTGTATATGTCTTAAAATAAGGTCTGGACATCGTTATTTGAGTTACAACGGGCTCGTTCATGTGACAACGGAAACGTTGTCGAGAGTACAACGTTTACGTTGTGCATAAGACAACGGACACGTTGTTAAGCCACAACGAAAACGTTGTTCACAAGACCACAGATACGTCGTGATTTGTACAACGTGAACGTTGTGCATCAGACAACGTTTTATCCTTCTATTTTAAGCACGTGACCTAAACGCATGTCCACGTGTCACTTTCGTGGGCAAAACAACAAAAGCTAGCTCGTTCCCCAACGCTCAATTAGTTTTACGAATTTTATCCCTTACAGCTATGATTAATATTTTCTTGACTTGGTTTTGTTATAAATGAAGTTTCATAAAAACAGCATCTTTAGATTCAATGACAGAATATTTATTTATTACTTGATTATTTTCAATAACCATAAATCTATATGTTATGTTATTATGTCCATATTCAATGAATACACATTCAATGACCCTTAGACCAAGCTTTGGTATTTTAGGATTTGACAATCTTACTAATGCCCAACACCCCCACACTTTAAGATAGTGTAAACTTGGTGCTCTTCCCATCATTATTTCAAATGGGGTTTTATCCAATTTTTTAATTGGAATTTTGTTTAGTACATGGACGACAGTTAAAAGTGTTTCACCCCATTAGTCTAAACTAAGATTTGAATTGCATAACATAGCATTTATCATTTCAACTAGAGTTCTATTTTTTCTTTCTGCAATTCCATTTTGTTGAGAAGTATAAGGGGTTGTAATTTCATGTCTTATTCCTTGGCTTTCACAGAAAGCATTAAATTCATTAGAAATATATTCTCCTCCCCTATAGGATCTTAATCCTTTTATTTTGATATCTAATTGATTTTCTACATATGCTTTATAAGTTTTAAACTTATCTAAAGTTTCACTTTTATTTTGTATTAAATATACTTGAGTGAATTTAGAACAATCATCAATAAATGTTATAAAATATATTTTTCCTGCTCTTGTAATTTTAGAGAAATCACATAAATTAGAATGTATTAATTCTAAAACATTAGAATTTCTTACTACATTTTTAAATGATTTTCTAGTCAATTTAGTCTTAGTGCTGATTTCACATTTATCAACATTTGAGTTTTCAAGTGAAGGAATCAAGTTTAATTTTGACATAGATTTTATATATCAAAAATTTATGTGTCTTAATCTAGCATGCCATAAATAAAAGACTCAACCATATAAGCAGAATCAGAAATTTCATTCATTTTAACATAGCCAATACTGGCTTTGAACAACCCTCCTAAGGCATATCCTTTACCAATAAATTTTTCTTTCCTATAAAGAATACATTTATCAGACTCAAATACTAACTTAAAGTCATGCTTTACTAATAAATTGATTGATACAAGATTCTTTCTGACTTCGGGTACATGTAAGACATTATTAAGATTAATTGTCTTCCCAGAAGTGAAGTCCATTTCCACCTTCCCATGTATTTCAATCTTTGCCGTAGAAGAGTTTCCCATGTAGATAATTTGATCTTCTGTTACATTTTCATAGGAAGAAAACATGGAATGGTTTTTGCATACATGTCTAGTAGCACTTGTGTCAAACCGCCATTAATTTTCATCTCATAAAAGGTTTACTTCTAAAAACATTGCAGCAAACTTCTCTTCAACTACATTTACTTGACTTTTCTTAAAGTGTCAGCAATCACTTTTGAAGTGTCCGGGCTTTCCACAATGGTAGCAAGCCCCCTTCTTAGGTTTCTAGTCTTTAGTATTCTTCTTCTTGTCTTTCGATTGGAAGGAGTGTTTAAATTTCTACTTCTTTTTATCGGGTTCTTCATTCTCAACCAGGTTCACCTTGGAGACCAATTCAGTTTGTTCCTCCAGTTTATCCCCCAACCTTGCCTCTTCCTCAATTCGAAGATGCTTGAGAAGATCATTCATAGTCATTTCTTCCTTAGTATGTTTAAGGATCTTCCGGTATTCTTTCCATGAAGGTGGTAGTTTTGCAACAACCGTTTTCACAAGAAAAAATTCCTTAAAGATGACTCTTTCTACAATGAGGTTATTTATGATAACCTGGAACTCATGAACCTGTTCAAGAATGGGTTTTCCATCAGTCATTTTATAATTCAAAAATTGACTTACATCGAATATCCTTCATCCTCTTTATTATACTTCTTTCAAGCGTCTCCCAGAGATCTTTTGCAGTCTTTGTATATTGGTACACATCGAATAGGGAATCAACCAAGTAATTGAGGATGTAACCACGTCATGCATAATTGTCTGCTTCCCATTTCTGCTTTTTTTGGATATCTTCAATGGTGGAATCATCAGTTGTGGTAGGACAAACAATAGTGAGAACAAAGATGACATTGAGTGAAGTAAGGAAGAAATGAATCTTCTGTTGTCATCGTTTGAAGTGTGTGCTCTATCAAAGTTCTCAAGCCTTGGAAGGTTCGGATGAGGTTGTACTTGATTTCTGGTTGACATCGAATACAGTTTAAAATTGTTGGAAATCCGGTACCAGAAATTGAAGAAATACAGCAAACAGATCTGAGGCGTAGGCTATACTGTCTTTAAATTGTATTCGTCCCCACACAATGACAGCAAATGGGCCCAATGAATCAGTTCCATCCTCTAGGATACAACGGAACACTGCTTGAAAATTGTTTAACAAAGTTATTTTGTTGTTCTAACTCTATTCCAGAACACAGAAGCCTACAAAACTTGCTCAGAGAAAGATAATAAAAACGAAGTAGATAAACCCTTTAAAAGACTCTAATATATAGAGTTAAGACACCTTTTCGAAAAGGCACAAAGGTTTGAAAAATCCCAACAGCCATAAACTGTCCAACGATCATAAACCAATCCAACTGACAAAAAATAGTTATAATTTAAACTTAAACAGTTTTGGGTTTAATTAAAAAACGTTTAAACAAGAGGGACTTAAAAATAATTCATTTGAATCTTATAACCCAACCCGGCTCGGCTCGGCTTGGCGCGCGCCCGTGTGTGTGTGGTTTGGCATAATGGTTGAATATAAGCATAGTGGGTATGGGTAATAAATTCTAATGCTCCTGAAGGCCCAAGCCTTCTTCCAACACTATCTTATATATTCTTATCAAAGTATTGGTAGTTTTCCAATGTGGGACTAAACATTTTGCTTTGAAAAACAACTCCGAAACAAAACACTAAGTTTTCAAAACACTTTTGTTTTCTTTAAAATATCCAACATGAATAAGCATTTGGTATACTTTGTACCCAAAAAAGCATTTGGTATATTGATATAATGAAAGTCGGTATAGGATTTGATTTCTCTTTTTCAAGTTACAAGGCGTTAATGTTGAAACCTCACATAAGTTTATAAACTCAAGACATGATTAACAGTCTATAATTTCCTTCAGACTTTTAGTGTCAACTATAACATGGAAGCATGGTGTTTGAGATTTTCTTAAACATTAGAGTTATCTGCCAGGTATAAGAAATTGTGGCCAGTTTTTCTCTTATATTTGAGTCAATGATAGAATCAAGTCAAACCCAGTTGATGCTGAACTTGCTCCAAGGCCTAGATGATATGATTTGACTAGTCAAAAATCTTCTCCCCCAACCCAAACAAATCAATGTGAATCTGAATGTTACAAATATTTGTTATCAGCCTCAAGTGTTCCGAGTTAAATTTAGATGACAAAAAGACCTGTGAATCACTCCACAAATTTTGCTTCATAAACCAGGAAAACCAATTTTTGATTCCCAAAGTTCTACAACTTGGTGACATTTTGCGAATTGGTGCTTGACTTCGACTATTCCATGTTTCGACTCCATTCATTTTTAGGCACTGGGTGTGTATTCACCATGTTCTGGACAATTCGCCCCATGTGTATTTTTCATCATACTTATTGATCTCTTTTATATTTGGACCTCAACCAAATCATACATGCTCGGATTTATAACCTTGTAATGTGTGATGGTTCTCACACATTGTTTTGATTCTCATCTGCCATTTTTTTTTCCTTTTTCAGGTACGAGAAGGATATGCTGGCATTTACAGGCTGCAGTCATAGTTTGACAGCAGAAGAAGACGATGAGCTCCGGAAGATGCGGTACGAGGTTAGCCATTGGAAGGAGAAGGAAATTGATGGATTTGAGAGAAGGAAGCTTGGGGGCTGTCCATTGACCCCAAGGGAAACTTCCCTTTTTCTCAAGGCAATGGGTTTCCCGTCTAGCACTAGGATTTACTTGGTAGCTGGCGAGGCTTATGGGAATGGAAGCATGCAATATCTCAAGGATGATTTCCCCCACATCTACTCCCATGCCACTCTTTCTACAGAAGAAGAGCTGAACCCTTTCCAGAATCACCAGAACATGCTCGCTGGGTTGGATTATGTTGTTGCCCTTCAGAGTGATGTTTTTTTTTATACATATGATGGGAATATGGCAAAGGCTGTGCAAGGTCATAGGCGCTTCGAGGACTTCAAGAAAACCATCAGTCCGGACAGGTAATGTTCTAATCAAAAAAAAAATTGTTGATGTTCATAACTTTAGTTAAACGTATCAACCGAGGGCTTTTTGACAAGTGTTACAATAGATTTTGGTTTAAATCTCTATCCCTAGAGTGTTATTTTCACTCCTTTCATTCCAAAATGCTATAGACTTGTAATGCTAATTTTTTTTTTGGTGCTTGTGCAGAATGAATTTTGTAAAACTTGTTGATGCTTTTGATGAAGAGAAAATTACTTGGAAGAAATTCAGTTCCAAAGTGAAAAAGCTTCACAAAGACCGAATTGGAGCTCCATATCCAAGGGAGCCTGGAGAGTTCCCAAAGCTGGAGGAGAGTTTCTATGCAAATCCTCTTCCAGGATGTATATGTGAAACAACACGAAAAAAGTAGATGCTCAAATTGCAGTTTTTTGCAAGTTTTCTTTAAGGGGTGTGCTGGCTGCAAGCGAAGGAAAATTTGAAGGTCCTCAGCATTGCTGCACTATTGTTTGAAGAATTTTAAAGCTCTAGATTCCCATCTCCAAAGAAAATCAGTTCATAGAATTCAAAGATCCGGGTCGAGGGGAAATGTGCTTCCTGGGGGTTGTTATGATACATACATCTAAATTCAAGGTGAAGTGGAAATGTACTTCCTGGGGGTTGTTATGATACATACATCTAAATTCAAGGTGAAGTGCTAATCTTGATCATTCTAAATGGATTAAACAGAAAGTCGTAAAAGCGGATATTCAGAGTCATATGATTCTCCTCGGTATAGAAGTTCCCCTCTTTGAAAATTATGTAGACAGAATACTTGGCTGGGAGGGAAGGATGGCAGAAACTGAATGTGCTTTGTAACATTTGATACCAATAATATGAAAAGGTTTTTGGCTGATATCAGTAAGGATGATGCCTAAAATTTCTCAATCTAAAATCTCTTTTTTCACATTTTTTTTTAGATTCTTCTGTTCAAGTATTCTCAATCAAATGCAGCGTAATTATTCACAAGGAAAAGAAGCTTACTTGGTCTATTTTGGAAATATCAACTGGTGCAGTAGCACTACCAGTGTAGGTAATCTGCAATCAAAACTTAAAATCAGTGTTAATGTTGCTGCACGGTGTGTGGCGTGTGGTTCAGATGTTCTGTTGACTGAGCTAGTGGTGCTTGTCTAGCAGTCCCGTTGAACAACCTGTATCAAATAAGATACACCAGAGGCTTGTCCTAGTGGTAGTTTGTCTCCCCTTTGTGGGTAGGTTTCGAGATTTTGTGGGTGGGTTCCAAGATGGAGTCCCGAGGTTGTAATATTCACCCTACTAACCTAAAACAGATACTAAAGCTACTAACCGGGGATTGTGACCTAACTGTATGATGTGTAGTTAAAAAAAAATGCGTCTAATAAGAATTTTCAACGATTAAACACCTGTTCAAGGAGCCCCTTGGGCCATTTAAGAAGTCCTTTTAAGTTGTCTGGCTGCAAAGATATACCATCACCACAGTCAAGGATAATTTGTTAGGAACCTAACCAATGCTCAAAAAGGCCTTAGGGTGCGGGAAGTTATGCTCATAAATTATCGGAGATGGCAACATACCACCATGTTGTGCAGCCGACGTCCACAGCGGCCACTCTATGGCGGCTTTCACTCCGACCTCTTTTTCTTTTTTTAAATAGCCCATGGCATTCAAGTAACCCTCTCCCTATGGGAGCTTTCAATCTGGCCCGTGGTGTCCTACTAGCCCTTTCCCCAGGTCACCCCTTCCAAGACTCAGAACTCAAAACACAGTTCCAGCTCTGATACCAAATGCTAGGAACTAACCAATGCTTCAAAAGGCCCTAGGGTGATTAAGGTGCAAAAAGTTAGCCTCATAAACTATTATGGATCGCAACATAAATTGATTAAGCACAAAGTCTGGCTTCATGAACAAGGAGTGAACTAGGAAAAGCAGTTTCAATTAATTTGGACTGTTGAGGGGCATTAAGTTTTTTTTTTCTTTTTGATGAAAGCATAAGCTGAGTTCGCCAGACTGTTCTCAAAATTGTGTGCCCAAAACAACAATGGAATAAAAGAACAAAAATAAAACCTCACACCACAACTGCAGATTAGGCATATATCAAACAACTAAGGCCTATTCCTTGTTCACAACATCCAGTTACAGTGATCATGATTTCCATCAATAAGAATCTCTCAAAAAGAAAGAATGGACTCGATGAGGTCGTAGAGAGGTGCAAGCTCCCCCTTATCGATCAAGCGGAATTCCTGCATCAAAGTGAGATCAGTCAGCGAGAAACCCTGAATCATCATTTAGTGGTATTTCATAAGTCAGGAGTGAAAAATTACTTCTTTTTTCACTTAAAAAGCCATTGGCCGATTCAACCCCACGATTCATGTTTTAATGATAGAATCCTAGTTCAAACACATTTTAGATGTGGGATTCAGACTTGTTCAAAACCACACAACCACAAAATTCTATTTCATTATTTCATGGTCAACTTTAGCATGAGGATCCACAGAATTCAAAAACAGCTATGGAACCTTAGAAACTGGAATCTATTTCCATACCAAATTGACAAGAGGAGAATGGTTTATGAACTAGAGTTCAGAAAACATCTATTGGTTTACAGCCACATTTGATGCGTTGTAATGCCAAGAGCTTGACAAGGTTTTCCACCAAACAGCTTTGGTTCAGCAGCTGTTGGCTAGTGAATTGGTTCGAAATTTCATTTTCGTGGCTGTAATATCAAATTTTTATAGGATTTCAACTGAAGGTAAGTACAATTTTCCTATGGTTTGGGCCAAAAATCCAGTCATCCAAAAGATAAATCTTGTTGCATAAATCAGTACAGCACATATATTTCCTAATTTAACTAGGATACCAGATATTTTTTTGGTCAATCAAGATAATTCATCTATCATCTTGTAAAACCAGTTGTGGGTCAACTATATTTTAGTCATGCATGTTTTATAATATAGGCACACAATAATAAAATAATAATAATAAGTAACAGAGCCAGCCATTTTAATTTAAGTTTTGAGCAAGGAAATTTGCAACACTAAGAACTTACCCATGTGAACAGAATGAAATGCTTAAAGCAAGTATTAAGATGAGCTTCTTCCTTGAGAGACACAATCTTCTGAAAGTGTGAATGATAGATGTGGGCATATACACGAAACATTCGTTTGAAAATTGTCTTGACAACCTCGCAAAAGTTGGGTGGAAATGGTGCCCCTGCAATAGACAATTAATGAATCAAATACTGAAATTCTTCATTGGAAAGCACGTTTGATGCTTAACATCAAAGAATTTTACATACCCAATTTTTGAGGAAATATTGATTCATCGTCAAGCTGAGCTTCAATCCAGTTCATCAAATACTCTACATATTTTGGCGCTGACACTTCTATCGGTTTCTTTATTGTAACTCCATCAGCCCATCTATACTCGTATCTGTGAGAGTTTCATTTTCCTTAGAGCTCTTACATTTTGAATATGTAACAAGTGATCACAGATGACTCTGAATTTGAAATAAAATTCCCAAACACTTATTCCAAGAGAAATTGTTCATGCTTCAGGGATAGAAGGAAAAGATAACATATTGGTGGATTAACCATACAAATCAAATGACAAAAATAAATAAAGTGGGGGGGAGGGCATAGTTCTAAGATTCTGATAAACAGACACATGAAAATTTATTTTCTCTCAATTTTGTGCATCCTGACAGTTCACTTAACTAACCAACTGTATCTAAGCATGCTCCATTTATTTGGACAAAATTGATTTCCTGAGACTCATTCAGGTGAAGTGTTATTTTATTGTTACAAGTGATAGTAAGATATGATATGTACAGTGAACAACAACCAATTAATTCCATTTAGAAAGTAAAATTATAACTGGCTGATACAATTAAGCTTGTCCAATTAAATGTAGATGCGAGTCCAACATGGAAATGACAGTTCACAAGATATTCTAATGAAGTACGCTGCGCATAGCAATATTTTGGCTTACATAGTATATCTAATGTTCGTTTGTCATTTTTCTTTCTTTTTCCTCCTTGTGAAAAGGGACAACCTGTCGCAGCTTATGTTCTTCCAGTCTGCAACAGACTTTACAGTCATAATTCAAGCAACAATGCAACTCTAAGGTCCCATCAGATCAGACTGATAATTTAACTCAATATTGGATCATTCATTACTTGGCTTAAAATTCAAAGAAACGCTACGTGAGTAATAGTGTTGCAATGTTCCTCAAGAGTTTGAATACTACAAATAGCAAGCAAGTTGGTTCTGAAACAAAAGAGTCAAGTCACTCAAGCAACCGAGACTCAGAACGTATAAACTCTGCTAATTTCTACTCACAAGGGTCAACCAAGTGTATAGAATCAGGTGAGATGGTTTTGTTTTGGTTATAGGCAAGTCAAACTCTGAAACAGTCGTTCTTTCTTGATTTACAACCATCTGTAGTCCTGTATTGACTCTAGGCAATGTCAATGACTTATATTTGACCTGAAAAGTGTAAGAGACCCTTTTATCCAAGTTAATTTGACCCAAAATATTGTTGCAAGCAGGACCCAAGTTACACATCCAATTTAGCCGAGTAATATTGACCGGAGTTCTACACCTTAATGCTGGAGAAAATTAACATGCTTATGGTTTAATTGGGAAATGAGCATCTAAGCAGGTTCGCGTGAAAGCTAAAGCTGATACCAGTCAAGGAAAAGTTGCACCTCACAAGAATATTTACAAAGGAACAAAATCAGCATTCATAAAGATCAAGCTGCACCGGCTTTTATATCTTATAACCAGAAAGAGAATCTAAGCAAGGAACTGATAGAAAGGTACTTTGGTCCTGCTGTCATTGTTGGACAGTTGGTTGACGTGCAGAATTCGGTAAGAGTGCCATACAGAATGTTCACTTGATTGAAGAAATCTACTGCTGAAAAGAGAAAACAAAGGAAAAACATTAAAATACAAACTTGCAAAATCCATTTTGCAATGGGTTCTCCATAAACATCAAAACATTTATACAACTATATGTATGATCTGGCAGACTGTTAAAGTTTAAGATTTATACTGTTTACAGCCAGCCACTCATTAGGATCCTCGCCAGGGGGTAATCGTACTGCTTCCCTCAAATTTCCACTACCCAAAGTGGCATCAATGTGTCTCTGAAGCTGTGCACCCTGCATGTACGAAATTGATGTTGGTGAGCTAACAAAGAATTAGGTAGGTTACGGAAAGAGAAATAAGAAATAGACATCAAACTAGAAGGAAAAATACCAACCTTACTTCCTGAAGGAGCATTCTTTTTGGGCCGAAATGTCTTCTGGTTCCTGCACAAACCAAAGTCAAAAAATAAGAATAATTTAGGACAAAGATAACAGCACAGATGGACCAAATGCTCCAAAATTTACACAGGAACAACCAAATAAAAAGGCACACAAATCGGGAAGAACGTCACCTTAGACATATAAAAACAAGTGAGTAATAATTCTAAGAATGCTACAAATTACTGTTCTAATATTAGCAGTAGAAAGAGTGGCCTTGTTCTAGACTTCTAGTCATCTGCATACCATGATTTAGAGGCTTTTAAGTGATGGCTTTGGCTCCACAATCTATGTGATCTAATTTGCCCATCAAAGCTGCAGAGAGATGCTAGTGTCTCTTTGCTCATCTAAACAGTTACCGAATTTCATTTGTACAACTACCAAAAGGTGGGATGTTTAATCCCTTTGATCATGTAAACAGTCAATTATGGGAGTCTTGATATAAGCCTTATTCATGGATTAAAACCATGACTGAGTTATTAAAAAACTAAACAAGCCCTGTGATTAAGAAGCGACCAACTCCCTACCTACTTCAAAAAGTTGGAGATGCCGTCCACACTTCCAAACTAAATGTCCATATTCATGACTAGGCAAAACCAATAAACTAAGGTTCTACGAGGACTAAGCAAAGGTACATTGAAGTGGATGTTATAAACTAGTGGGGAGGCTTTCTTGGCTGTCTAATCCAGATCATTGGCCATTTATCTTTGTTGGCACTGTCAAAGGGAAGAAATAGAAGTTTGAAAGAGAGGGTATGGTGATGGATGATGGAGACTCGACCAGTTCGCAACTGTACCTATAAATCTGCTATAGACACTATGTGCCACGATAATATCAGGATCATCAACTAAAGCTTAAAAAGAAAAAGTTCATTAGACTTTTAGTTTTCGGATCTAGTCAACCATAGTTCAAGAATCAATCTACAATATGAAACCCAACTTAAAAGGCCAGGTATTTTGAAAAGAGAAGACAGAAAGAAAAGCCCCCGTAAAAAACCAGAAGTAAGCCTAGTGCAAAACCTTCAATTCAGCACATAGATATAAAGGGATAGCTTTATTTTGATACACAAATATATGTTGAACTCTCAGGATTCAGCACATAGATATAAAGGGATAGCTTTATTTTGATACACAAATATATGTTGAGCTCTCAGGGTTCAGCACATAGATAGGCCTCGGATAGTCTCTGGCGAAGCCAGAAAGGGGTCTCGGGCAACCATAGAGTAAGGGACATGTAGCGTTAAAAAGGGGAGAAGTCATTTCATTTTCTCCCCATGATTTTGACTTCTCCCCACTTGATATCTCTTTCTCCTTTATCTCAACACCTTATCGCCATGTGTCATATAGTGTGTGGAGAAGTCAAAATCATAGGCCCATGATATTGACTTCTCCACCAATTGTCCCCTATTCTATGGTTGCCCGAGACAAGCCCTTTCTGGCTTGGCAGAGACAATCCGAGGCCACATAGATATAAAGGGATAGCTTTATTTTGATACACAAATATATGATGGAACTCTCAGGGTCGTATGTACAGTGCTCCATCATATAATTTTTCGAACATGCAGTGTATCTCTAATCTAAATCTAATTCAGCAATGGTCATGCTACTCATATTCAGCATACTACCAGACCATTATTTTCCACCATGAAAAACCATTCAAACCCACTTTCTACAATTCTCCACAGCCTAATTCCACCAAGTAATCACTTATTGAAAGTAATTCAAAGACAATTCCACCCCAACTCATCAAAACATAAAACCAAACCTACCCCTTTTTGGAATCCCATTTTTAAAAAAATCCCATAAATCCAATACTATCTACAAAATTAAGGAAAAATAATAATAATCGAACTCCAGATCCTTGCACAACAGAAATCACAGATCATCATAAAAAAATAAAAAAATAAAAAAAATAAAAACCTACCAATGATCAAATCAGGATATAGAAAAGAAGGTAATTAGAATTAGAGAAGAGAAACAGGAAAAACCCCATGAATCAGAATCAAAATCAAAAGATAGAAAAAGGGTAAATACCTGCTTCCGAGGCCGAAGAGGCTCATGTCGGCAGAGAAGAGAAGAGAAGGTGTGAAACTGAAAACAAAGAAGAGCAGAAAGAAACCATTTACAGCTATTATTTATAGGTAGTGCCAGTCTGGCATTAGAGAGACTCGTCTCACTCCTCAGCCAGGACGTCTCCTCTCGCTCTATATCTCATTCCCATTGCTGAATGCCAGCCAAACAGCTCCTTTCTCCGGAATTTAAATTTATGGTGCGTAGAGAGAGACGTTGTTTCGTTCGCTTCTTAATGGCTGGCCCCCACCACGGATGGTTGGCGGTCAGATGGTGAATGTTTAAAAAATACAGGCCGTTGGATGGATTAAGATGGTCATCTGATCGGTTGGATAGGAGATAACTTACCCCATCAAAATTCTACCCATATTGGATTTTCCCGAAAATGCCATTGTCAGTATAACTGGCAACCCTATAAAGGTGGGACCATGACCATGACAGCACAATTTAAAGGATACCTTCCAACCGAGAAGATCTTCCGTTCCATATCTCTAATCCCATTCCAAGCCTGGCAGTGCCAGTGGCGGCACCCAAGCTTTTTGGGCTGGATTTGAGCTGCATTTTCGAAAGAGCAGGTTGGATTTTTTTCATTCCCAAATAAAATAAAATAAATATATATATACACACACACACGTAGGGAGGTGAGATTTATTTTTTTTTCACAGGAAATAGTGAAGGATTTCTCATCGGCCGTGGACAGAGCCAAGGGCGGAGCCAAGAGCAAGGGGACACCTGTCCGAATTTTTGAAAACAATTTATTTTACTGTATTATTTAATTATTTAATAAGGCATAGACGCATAGTCATGGAAAGTGGGACAGTTGTCTCCTAAATTTTTGAAAAAAATTACTATGTTATTATCAGGGCATAAACATAGGGTAAGGGGGCAGCTATCCTCTTAAAAAAAGAGAAACAATATATGTACGAAACGTATAGACGAGATGACCCATGAACTTGGTTCTTAAAAAAAAAGAGTTGATGGAACCCTCACCCTTAGACCCAAAATATTTTGATTAACCCAAGAAGAAAGTCTTTGCTTAGTCCCTTGACGCCGAACCACATAAATCTGTTTGTTTGTTCTTTTTTTTTAACATAAGGGTGCGTTTGGATTTGTGAAATTGATAGACAGAATTGGCAATTCCGTTTTTGAATTCCAATTATGTCATTTGGTATGTACTATTAAAAATGTTAAAATTGGAATCGTCAATTCCGCAAGGAATTGAAGTAGTGATTTCATAGGCTAAATAAACAGAATTCAAATCCTTACTGAAAGGTGTTACTTGACAAATCCACACTATTGCGGAATTGAGAAAAAGACACTAACTTTATGAAAATCTCTCTCCGAACCTTAAATGAATAATAATTTAATAAATATAATAATAATTCAATTTAATAAATAATAATAAATATATATTAAAAAATAATAGTATAAATAATAATGATAATAATATTTAAATTTAATAAATAATAATTTACTATATTAAATAATTATTATTTTATTTAATAAATTATAAGTTAAATATTTTAATTATTATTATTTTATGTAAATAAAACTTTAATACAAAAAATAATAATTAGAAATAATATAAATTAATAACTATAACTTATAATATTAATTAATTTTTTAATAAATATATTATTTATATAAGAAATAAAAATGTTTAAATTAAAATAATAATTTATTACATAAAATAATTACTGTACATTATAATTTTAATAAATAAATTACTTATATAATTATATATCCTTATTATTATATTCAAATTAGACTTTCAAACTTTCATTTAATATTTACTAAATATCTTATGTGAATAATATTTTAATGCATAAAATAATAAATAATAACAATATTTATAATAATATTTAAATTTAATATATAATATCTTAGTATTTCAAATACTAATTATTATAAATCAATTAATAAAATTATAAATAATAATAATAGGAAGAATTATATTTAATAAATAATAATTTAATACATTAAATAATTATTATAATTTTAATATTATATAATTATATATCCTTATTATTATATTCAAATTAGAATTTTAAAGTCTTCATTTAATAATTACTAATTATCTTATGTAAATAATAATTTAATAAATAAAATCATAACTATAAATTATAATAATATTTAAAATTAATAAATAATAATTTAATAGATAACTTAATAATAATTTTAAATTAAAATAATAATTATATTTAATAATATTTTACTTGCATAATTATATATTCTTATTATTGTATTCAAATTAATTTTGCATAATTTTTATTCATCCAAATTTCATCTAATTAATAGTGCATCCAAATGGCAGAATTATAAATTCTATAGAATTCAATTCTCTAGTTGTCAAATTCGTAGAATTCAATTCTTTAAGTCAATTCCAATTCCGCTACCAGCCCATTTGGGCTTGATTTTAATGCCTGCAATGCATATACAACCGAGGCCTGAGGCTGAAATTGGTGTCTCAGTTCAAATTCTGCAAATGGTCTAGTGGGCTTAGAGGCTTTTGGATCAGGGTTCCAGTCCCGGCCCGTAAGTGCATGTCAGCATAGTTGGCGCGCTCTATGTTGATGGCTTACCTATCAGCCAGAATTATATTAGCATTGCCGATCCACAGCATCTAAATGTCCCAATCTCGAGAAAAACAGATGGGGGGCAACATCTTCTTCTTTGATATTAAGTTTTAATAAGATCTGAGACAAGATCTTAAGCAAATCACATGATCTTGATTTTGTTCAAGACAGATCTGTTCTTTGAATCTTTGTGGTGGTTAGGCGTCTAGCTGTGAAGTGTGTCTTAGTTTGTCCGCCATTGGCATTGGCTCCATCAGAGTCCCATCTAGCACTCTACAACTAATTCCAAATTGCCATGCATTTTGTTGCATCTACTTGTCACAAATTCACCAGCTTATGTTAATGATTTCCTTTCTTGATTGTTAGCCAAGCCTTCTTGATTGCTCAAAATGATTGTGATACAGTGGATGGTTTCGATCATAAGATTCATACTTATAAAGTCGGAGTTTGGGACTTATTTATTTTGGGAGGAAAAATCCGGCAAAATTAGAAATTAAATCAGAAAAATGTTGTGCTAAGATATGAAAAAAAATATAATATAAGATTATTAATAAACGGTATAAGCAAATATATTTCATATATTAAATATTTCATGTTTAATTTATGAAATTCGTGACTTTTGAAAAAGTCGTCATTTTTTTTCAAAAAAACGCGAATACTTTGTGAATTAATTATTTGACAAAAGGGTAATGTATTATTTAAAACTTTTTTGGAAAAAATGAAGAACTATGTTACTAATAATAAGATTAACCTATTCATGACATATGAGGACACCTAGGTTAGACTAATTGATGGTGATCTTAACTATTTGCAATGGCTGCCCTATGTAGGATACAACTAAGGCTGTCAAAAAAGCCCATATAGAAGGGTACCCGGCCCGGCCCTCCAAAGCCCTCCAAAGCCCGGCCCTACCCCAGCCCTTGGCCGGGCAGGGCCAAAAAATTGGAAGCCCTTGTTCTCTAGGGCCGGGCTAGGGCTCCCCCTGTCCGGCCCTTCCCGGCCCGGCCCGGCCCTACTTTATCTTAAGATAAATATTTTTTAATAATTTTACTAATATGCTCCCTTTAACCTTTCATTAACGTTATGAAAGTAGGGCTATGTTTGTAATTGCGCCAACTAAAGACCTTATAAAAACCAACCTAACACAGACCAAATCCTAACTTGTATTCACATTCTAAGACTTTGCCTCTTCATTCTTCAACTTCAATCGCACAGGCCACATACCACTTCGGCTCTTCATCGATCATCTCTCTCTCTCTCATATCTTACTCTTTACTTTCAGTTTTATATTTAAACATATTTTCAATTTTGTTCTATATAGTTTTATTATTCTACTTGTTTACCTATACTATGTTTTGGTTTATTATGCATGACTATCACAGATAAGGAAATTTTTTTTTTAACTCTGTCATTGCTCTTTTTGTTGCAATGTTGATCCCAAACCCGAATAAAAGAGGAGGGTATCCATTTCCATGTAAGGTTGACAGTCGGTGTAGTAAAAAAAAATTTATTATCTTAGATGAAAAAAAAAAATTTCCGCTCTTTCTTCCGGCCCTTTGGCCGGCCCGGCTTGGCCCCGGCCCTTGAAGGGCTAGGGCCGGGCTAGGGCTCTACTCTTATAAGGAAGGGTAGGGCTAGGGTTGACCCCGGCCCTACCCCAACCCGGCCCTTTGACACCCCTAGATACAACTGGGGTTAGACGGTGCCGAGCCTACAAATGTATCAACACCGTGGAATGTTATAGGATTAAAATTTAAATTTGACAACGTGCTTTGACCGAAGTTATAACTTTTGATAGAATTAATATAGCATAACACAAGATTCATATAGTGTTGTTCATATTGCCGACCCCAAATAATTCGGATAATGAACTGACGATGATTGAAAATGTACATGTTGAGAGCTCAACTTAGGTGACTGGGTATGTCTATGAACGTGCATGTGTGGCCCCCTCATGCTCTTGCATTTTGTATGACATACATATATGGACATACATAAGAGACTTTTTCCTGGTTTAATGAATTAATATAGCCAAATGCGGATTGGTTTGGCGAATTAGTGGAGTCAAACTAGGATATATTACTCACCTTAATTTCGTAAAAAATGGTGGATTCTCATGTTAAAACAAGGCCTTGATTTCCATATAAATCGATTTATTAAATCCATTGGGGGGCAATGGCTAAAGCAATTGTAGTCCAAGTGGAATCCATTGGAGGCAGTGGCGACGCCTAGGCAATAGAGGGTTGCTTAGGCGAGGCGATGCCTAGATGACCAAATTTACTATTTTTAATTTGTTAAAATTATAAATATTTGATGAGTGTCTGTCCAAATTCTAGTTAGGCAATTTCACCTATGAGCCCTATTGCCTTATTAGAATTGATGGCATGGTCTTACCAATTTGCAATGGCTGCCCCATGTAGGATGCAACCGGGGTTAGACGTGGAGCATGCAAATGTGTCAACACCCATGTGTCTTAGCTAACATTGTTGCAGGATTGAATTTGATGACATGTTTTGAATGAAATTATGACTTTTGGTCAAATTAATATAGCAGAAGACGATTCATGTGGCATTGTCATTCATGTTGCCGACCCCAAATAGTTGAAATAATGCATGGCCGATGATGAAAATTGCACGTGATGAGTGTTGGTATACCTATGTATACAAGAAGAAGGTGATGGAGGGGTTGGTGCCTTGAGGTTATGATCACGTTATGAGGGTTTTCTCCATGACCATACATTAGGGTTATCGTTTAGCTTGAGAGCTCAACTTAAGTAAAGGTAACAATTTGTATGTCTATGAACATGCATGTGTGGACCCCCTCATACATGAACTTACATAAGAGACTTTTTCCTGGTTTAAGAATTAACATTGCCGAATTGCGTACTGGTTTGGCGAATTAATCGAGCCAAATTAGGATATATTACTCCACTTAATTTCGTAGAAAATTGTGGATTCTCATGTTAAAAATTGTTGATTCCATATAAATCGATTGTGGCAACCTCTATAGGCATTGTAGTCAAAACATACATGATATATCATACTTTTTTTTTGGGGGGGGGGAGGAAAGCTGAGGTTAGGCAGACCCGACCAGAATAAAATAAAATAAAACAAATGTTTACAATCTCAAGGATCTATGTCCTTTAGAAGCTCTCAACAATAAGGGAAAGAGAGGAGGGAAACCCAAAATAAATCAAGCTGAGTTCCCCAATCTCAGTACAATGCTTAGATAAGAAATCAGCAGGGCCATTAGCTTCACAAGGGATATGACAGAACCAAATATTAGCAAAATGAGAAGAAAGCTCCTCGATGGATACAAGGATGAAGGAGCACTCCCAAGGCCAGTTGCATTGATGCTTGATACATTTGACAGCCCAAAAAGAATCAGATTCAACCTCCAGGTTGTCGATGAGAAGACCCTACGCAACCTGAAGACCACGCTTAATAGCCATTAACTCTAGATAAATAACAGAACCCATATCCATCTTTCCAGCAACCGCAATAAGGGGGACTCCACTGGAGTCTCTAATAATAGCTCCATACCCTTTTCCATTCCTAGAAACCGATCCATCAAAGTTGAGTTTAAAGAAATTGGGCTTTGGAGGAATCCAAGAGACCCATTTGATTCAAGAAGTAATCCATTTGACCTTCAAGCCCAAGGAGGAAGCCATTGGTGCGATTAGTAGCTGTATCGGTGACTACAAAGGTCCATCCCGGTCTTAGGATCAAAATTATTATTTTGTTTGTAAAAATTATAAATATTGACGATTGTCTCAAATTCTAATCCTCAATAGGGGCGGTGTCCTAGGCAACATTTTGAACTACACTGACTACGGCACTCTTGCATAACCTTCCAAATACCAAAACGGCACTTTTGTCCATAAAGTTGTGGGGCAATGCTTAGTTTCCCAATGGAGAGGGGCATCAGCCGTCCCAAGGAAGGACACATTTAGTTCAATCGCTAATGTTGCAAGTTGAGTAGAGCTAAGCTTGAACACACCCCTACTCGATTCACTAAAAGCTCGGCTCGATTATTTATACATATGAACCTATTAAAATATTTAAAATATATTTATTTCATTTAAATATTAAAATTAAATATATGTATTATATACTAGTGAAGATTAATAGTATATAATGTATTTTATATGATAAAAATACAATTTATATAATTATAATCTTATACTAAAATTTTAATTAACACCGTGATTTTTGTGCCTAGTCTAATAAAATGAATTTTATACTTAATATAAATAGCTATATCTAATAAAGCAAGTTGTTCGTTAACTACTCAAGCTCGGCTCGAGTTCGGCTAGTAAAACTTGAGCTCATTTATTTAATAAATGAGTCAAGGGTGACTATGATTTTTGAGCTCATTTAATAAACAAACAAGCTTGAACATACCACTATTTGGCTCGGCCCGATATCACCCCTAGTTGGGATCCCTAATATAATCTGTTTCTATTTGGGTTTGCCTTTATGATTTCAAATTAGGGCCTCATATTCTCCTTGGTGAAGCTAGAAAGGCTCCTCTGGGGTGCCTACAAAATTGAGGACATGTGGTGGAGAAGTCAAAATCATGGGTCCCACAATTTTGACTTCTCCATTTACTAAAGGGCATGGAGTGATAAATTGATGAGAAAAATGTGGAGGGATATCAAGTGGGGAGAAGTTAAAATTGTAGGAGAAAATGAACTGACTTCTCCCCTTTTCAGTTCACCTTATGGATGGCCCCAGACCACCTTTCTGGCTTCGTCAGAGCCCCAAATTAGATACATTGTCACACGACTATTGGAGTGCTGGCGATGACACGCTAATTACATTGCATTCCCCCCCACCCAACACACATCAGCCATCGTATTGGTGTCAACACTTGAGTGGTTGTAACTTGTGAGCACGTTTTTGGTTTCTCCTACAGCGCAATCACCACTGTAGGTGAACCCTGTGGAAAGTTCAAACCAAGGAATTCGAATTTCTTACCCGATCCAAATCTGAGTCGGACAAATACCCACACAACTCCAAAGGTCACCCTATAGGTGTGAAGGCAAAAGTTCCACGAACGACGATCACTCAACAACAACAATTAATAAATAAAATAAAATAATAATAGAGAATAGACAGCATCCCTCATCCCACTCCCCACCAACAGCTTTTGATTCTTTATAGCGCTACTGCTTTCCGGTCATGGAGGCGCCGGAGAACCTCGCCGTAGAACTCGAAGCCGCCGAGAAGCTAATTCTCCGGTGGGACTCGAGGGTATCGGAGGAAGCGAGGGAGCGAAAGATCTTTGATGGTGATCGGCACGAAGCTGACCGATACCTACGCGCGGTTGACTCGATCCAACGATCGATGGAGTCTGCAACTATATCCTCCTCCGGCGATCAAAGCAAAGTCAACAGTGCAATCCAAATCGCCATGGCCCGGCTCGAGGACGAATTCCGCACTATACTGATTAGCCACACCAATCCATTAGAAACAGACTCCCTCGTGGATCCGAATTCTTCGATTCACTCAAGCTCTAGATCAGCTGGGGAATTCCATGATGAAGAATACCCAGAAGATGATGATGATGATGATGATGATGATGATGATGATCAGGAGGAGGGAAACAGGAAGGAAGCAGAAGCAGAAGCAGCAGCAGCAGCAGAAGGGAGTAGTACTACTAGTTACCGATCAACGAATAGTATTCGCGAGATTGATCTGATCCCATCCGAAGCGGTCTACGATCTCCGGAGTATCGCCGAGAGGATGATCTGTGGTGGGTATTTACGTGAGTGCATACAGGTATACGGGAGTGTTCGAAAATCGGCCGTCGATGCCAGCTTCCGCCGCCTCGGCGTGGAGAGGCTTAGCATAGGCGACGTGCAGAGGCTAGAGTGGGAGGCCTTGGAAGCAGAGATCAGGCGGTGGATACGCGCAGCCAAGATCTGTGTTCGAATTCTTTTTGCAAGCGAGAAGCGGCTCTGTGAGATGATCTTCGACGATGATGCCTGCTTCATGGAGACCGTTAAAGGTCCCGCCATCCAGCTTTTCAACTTTGCCGAGGCTATAAGCATCAGCCGGAGATCGCCGGAGAAGCTCTTTAAGATACTGGACCTCCACGACGCGCTCTCAGACCTCCTGCCGGACCTCGATGTAGTCTTTGGTTCCAAGTCATCGGAGTCCGTACGAGTCCAGGCTGCCGAGATACTATCACGCCTAGCAGAGGCTGCCAGAGGGATACTATCGGAATTTGAGAACGCCGTGCAACGCGAGCCGTCCGTGATCCCCGTCCCCGGCGGGACAATTCACCCCTTGACAAGGTATGTGATGAATTATATTAGCCTCATCTCCGACTACAAGCAGACCCTGATCGGCCTCATTGTTTCCAAGCCGTCAACGGGGTCCCGCTACTCCGGCGACCCAACAACACCAGATATGGAATTCCTGGAACCAGAGAACCGATCCCCACTAGCCCTCCATCTGATTTGGATCACTGTGATCTTACAATTCAATTTGGAGGGGAAGTCTAAGTACTACAAAGATGCCTCCCTGGCTCACCTCTTCCTCATGAACAATGTTCACTATATCGTTCAGAAGGTCAAAGGGTTCCCTGAGCTCCGGGAGATGATCGGAGACGACTACCTAAGGAAGCTAACAAGGAAATTCAGGCAGGCAGCGACAAGCTACGAGAGATCAGCATGGTTGAGGGTTCTCTACTGCTTGAGGGATGAGGGGCTACATGTGAGTGGTAGCTTCTCCTCCGGGGTCTCCAAAACTGCGTTGAGAGAGAGGTTCAAGACTTTCAATTCTATGTTTGAGGAGGTTCACAAGACCCAGGCCACATGGTTGATTCCGGATTCACAGCTCCGGGAGGAGCTTCGGATTTCCATTTCAGAGAAGCTTATCCCTGCTTACAGGTCCTTTCTAGGCCGGTTCAGGGGCCATATAGAGAGTGGGAGGCACCCAGAAATGTACATCAAGTACTCGGTCGAGGATCTAGAGGCTGCTGTCTTGGATTTTTTCGAGGGACACCCGGTTTCCCAACACCTGAGGCGGAGATCCCAGTCGTGAAGTAATGAATTCCATCTCTGTTAAAAGTCTGAGTTTTACTAGCTAGTTAGAACCCTAGGATAGGACACATTCTTTCTTAAAATTTTGGCAGAGTATTTGGGTGATGTGGATTCTGGTCATCAGGGGATTTTCTGAGTTCTCAAGTTCTTCAAGGATCCAATCAAATTCGGTCCCAGATAGGTACTGTGGATTGGAGGAGATAAAGTAATCAGAAATATCAGGTGGAGCTCTCCAGACAAATCGGACTTCCGCCCCCTGTAAGCAAATTGTTACTACATTCTAGAATTTGTTTCATCTGTTAATATGGAATTTGTTCCAAGTAAGTGTTTTTTTCCTGATATCTACAAGCAATCTTCTTTGCTAAATTTGGATGGTTTTCAGATAAAATAGCCAGGTTTGATTGCAGCTTTGGTGTCTCAAGGCATGCATATAAATTCTATATAAGTTTAGATAGACTCAGAAATCTTGGAAACATGGTGCCTTGCAGTTTTTTTTTGAAGTATCCATGCATCATAGAGTAGATGCTATAGCCTATGGGGTAGAAGTTTGTAGGAACTAGGAAAATGAATATAGCAGTAAACCATGCACATCAAAATGAATAGACATCAATTATTTGAACTATATAGCTTAAACTGTACACTTTATATATATATATATATATATATCTATAGCCTTATCCTTATCCTCTTAGGATAACTTTGCCTAAATTTGTTCTCATTTATACATCTGAACGACAATTCTAATTTATAGTAAGGGGTCTGCAACTATGGTCCCTAATTTGTGTGGTTCATTTAAGGAAGGTTAACTTGCAGATTTGGTATTGAACACATGCATATGAGTTCTTGATAAGTTTAGATAATCTCAGAAAGCTTGGAAACGCAGTTGTTTTGAAGATTTGTTAGAACAAGAAGATACCAGTCATCATGGAGTACATGCTACAGGGTAGAGAAGCTTGTAGAAAGATGAACAGAGCAGGAAACCAAGAAAGTTAAAATATATAGTTTATTTCCTTTTCAAGTTATACTGTATCTGGATTTTCTACTCCTTCATTTTAGAATAAGGTGTTTACTTCTTATTAATGCAAATTTTACTTCATAAAGTCCTGTAATTATTTTTCTTGGGGAATGGGATTAGATACCTTAAGCTGCTTCCACTACTAGAAATCATTTTTGCAAGATTTCCAGCTACACTTTACACTTTGAAGGGCTTCTAGGGCTTTGTCCTGAGACTCATCCGAGGTTCTTGGGTCCTCGAACCGGGCATCTAACTTTGGCACATATCCTCGAGGATATATGGAGAACTAGACAGTTTGGGTCTGCTTTTTAAACGAGGAGTGCAAGCCCTTTCCTGAATGTTGATGCGAAATTAAGGCTGATTTCTTAACTTTGTAGAACTTTCAAAACTAAAATTGCCATAGAGAGAGTACACCCTTACATAAATTATCGATACTCCAATATGCAACTCTTTTTTTTCTTCCCTAGCCCATTTTGAATGTTGGCTCTGGTTACTTTGCATATATTTTAAGGACATCCCTCTTGCCAAGGTAATGGCTCCAAAGTATCCAAATTCAAGAAGATGGATTCCTTCACAAACAATCTCCACTTCAATGTTGATGCCCCTGTTCATACTATCCTGTTTCTTTCGCTATTTTTCATCCTGACGTTGGTCTGCAAAAGGTGAACTACCCATCTTCCTCGGTCTAATGGAATGGGATACCAGAGCACCACAATGTTCTTGAAATACAGGCACCTTTAAATAGAGCTACTTGATATGTACCTCACAGTCTCTCACTATCCAAAATATTTGGCACTGGTTGGCTGATACCAGATCACTTCTCATTATAGAGTAGAGAAATGTATGCCGCTCTCTCTCTCTCTCTCTCTCTCTCTCTCTCTCTCAAATACTGTACACATGGAGGGTTACCTCTTGCATGGGGCATAGCATTAACATGAGATTGACTAAAGGCCAATTATTTCTGAGTAATCCCCAATGAAGTTAGAGAATTTATCCCAATTCGACTAAAAATACTATTCCAAATAAAGAAGAAATTATAACTGTATAATCTCGAATACATTGTAATTTCAATGTCTAGTGGAAAGCTTGAATGGAAATCATCAAGGGGAATAATTAGAAGTCTTTTAGAGGAATTTTCAGATCATTTGAACTCCTATCTTGTTAATGGAATAAAAAGCTTCCGAGGTTTCTAAAACCACTCTTTATCTGTGCTGATTTAGGTCTTCGGAGGTGCCTAAAATATAATTTTGCACTTGTTCCTCCAATTAAATCAGGAGACATGAGACTTGACTGTCTCAAACCAGATTTGAACCTATAAGACAGCAAAACCTACCAGTTACCAAAAGTCCAAAACACAACATCTAAGGAGATAGATGGACTAACCTTCATGAAATAGTCCTCTACCATTCAGAGTTCCACAACGATAAATATCTAGCAGAAAAGAAGCCCCCTCTTGTCAGCAGTCGCTACACATTATTGTAGGCTCACACTTCCCTAACCATTTAGGCTAGTGGGTATCTTGCGGCATAATTCAATATAATTTTCGCAATATTTACATAAAAACAGCTCTAAGCAGGAAAAATAATCAAAATCAATATTCTTCTGCAATGCCTACATAGATACATCATACATTCATGACAGACCATATAAAAGTTTTATGGATACAACCATAAAAAAACCAAAATAATTTGAGTTTCTCATGTTCTAATAGCCATGTTTAAATGTATCTAGCACTGTAGATTATTGCCATAAAAACTGAATGTCCTATTTAGAAAGAGTGAACAGAATATCCAATTAGGTTTGCCTACTACTTCAAATATCTCTTATCAGTACCCACTATGTATTACAAGCTTTATATTCTCTAGTTCAATCAATTAAAGATCTTGTGTGTGATCTCTAGTTGGTCCAATTTCCAGGCTATGCCCAGATACCCTATCAAGTCGTGGAGTATTAGAACCAATAATGAAAAAAAAAGGAAAAGAAAAAAGAATTCCCCTTAGTTCTTATACCCTGAATGCTCAATGCTCCAGTATTTGAGATAAACACAAGAAAACTAATAGGGAAGTGTCAGGCCATGCAATGTCAAGCAATGAAAAGCATCGAACTATAGTTACTAATTTTCAGCTAATGTATGCGGATATACATGTAGGATACAGGTAGGAACAATCATGATTGTTAAATCCTTATGATTTGCGATTCAAATCTTACGATTTGATTCGAATCCTAAACAAAATAATTCAAATCGGAAGTGAAATTCTTAATTGACTAAATCCTACTTGATTTGTGATTAAAATCATACGATTCATACGATTTAGGTGATTCGAGCAGGAAACCTCGTTTACGGACTATTACTTTAAAAAAAATTTATGATCGGCGGAAGTCGCTTGCAATTTAACTGTCCACTGCAAAGATAAGTTAACCCATGTCAACAATGGTTTACTTGTTAAGGCAGAGAAAGGATTTATTTTATAATGGTTTTTGAAAGGTACCCATATATCAAACAGTATGAAGGATGGAATCTGTAGTTATAATTGGTTCATTTTATTAAGGATTTTTTGGAAAGCCAAAGGTAGAATTTAGTTAGATTAAGAATAGGAAGGAAATATTGAACCAAAAAAAAAAAAAAGGAAGGAAATACATTTTTTTTAAAATAAAAAAAATAGAGTTTTAAACCAATATCATAGGATTTCTCGAATAATTTCAACAAAGACTCTATAATCTATCATTGCTTACCGTTATGGAAATGGGACGACTGTGGGTGAAGTGCGCACTGCCAAGCTTGGTAGTTCCATTCACCAGGTACTTCTTTTCATATCTTTTTGGGGAGCAAATTTGTCTTTCCTCTTTACAGAATACGTCCTTGTAAAAAACATTCTCCTAGGAGTTGACATATAAGGTATTAGTCAGAGGCTCGGTAATAATTAAGAATATTTAAAATTAAATAATATTATTTATTTATTTTAATATTAAGTAATATATTTTAAGAATATTTTATAAATTTTATTTTAATAGTATTAGTTTTTTATTATTTGATATACATTATTATTTTAATTAATTAATTAATTGTATAATAATAATTTATTATTATTTTAATAACATTTATAGGAAAATCATAAGTTATTTAGTATTAAACTTAAATTTATACACCCAAGACTTGGAGATAAGAGAGAACTCTGTAACAGTGGAGATAGGTAGGACTCTAGGATGAAATAGTGGATTCCAAACCTGTAAGAGTTGGTGATAAAAGAGGAGTCTATAATAGTAGAGGTAGAGAGGGCTCTAGGATGAAATTGTGAGTCCCAAATTTAAATTGTGAAAATTAAAGAGAAAAGTCACATGTCATCTTTAAAATAGAACTTATGAGATTGGAGAGATTGAAGTTTGGAGAGAAAGAGTTTGATAACATGACCTAAATCAAACAGTGTGATTAAAGAGGGAAGCCACATGGCATCTCTAGGATTAAACGTATAAGTATTTTGGGAGAGAGATGTGTGAGAGAAAATTTAAGAGAAAATTTAGGAAAGGTTAAAGATTGTTTTGTTTGACGTCAGTTTGTAAAGACGTATTGTTTGATAACTGATAACCTAAATCAAACGATGAAGATTAAAGAGGGAAGCCACATGGCATCCCTAGGATTGAACATATAGGATTCGAGAGATTGGAGTTTGCAGAGCAAGGAGAAAGTCTTATTTCTTTATATTATAGTAAGTATAAATAAGGGTTGGGCTTGATATCGTTATGGGCTTTTCAGAAGCATAACTGACTCATTTTTAATTGATGGACATGGACTGGACCGCCGGAGCGAAGATGTGGTTAGCTGGTATTCCACCAACAGCCAAAATTGTTGTTTTTTCTTCTTTTTTTAATTTTCTACTAGGCATGCATGGATTAGTGGTTAGGGCTGAAGATGGACCAGGCCTGCCTGTGGAAATTAGAATCAACACTAATAGACTTCACCAATTAACTAAGCTAGCCGACATCTTTAAATGAGGACAATCGGAATACGTACTCTCCCCTCCCTCTCAGAATCTTCTTCTTTAAATAGATCAAGATTCATGTCATGGTTTACTGAAGTTTTTAACCTGATCCCACTATGATTTATTAAAATATACCAACTCTCCATTAGATACCTCTTGTTGTGCAATAGCCCCAAATCTTTATGCATTAAATCGTCCTAATTCTCCATTATATTTTTTTTTTATAAAAAATAATAATAATTATGTATGGCCTGCTTACCTCTTTCTTTTCGGCTGCCAAAGAATTTTTAATCTTTTAATCGGGGTGGCTATGGCTATTAGGCAAATTCAACTTTGTCATCACGACAATGTGGACCGACCCACACCGATGCATCTGTTTCAAAATAGAGATTACTTTTCATGGGGAGCTCCGCATGATGCAGAGCTCCCTTTTTACACTACATGAGGGTAAACTTATAATTATTGATGCAGAGCTCCCCATGATATATTTAAACTGTTCAAAATAAGTATATTAAGAAAAAGGTCAAGCATGAATAGCAAATGCAACCATTAATCAAATCTCAGCCTTGAAGTGGTAGATTCACATGTAGAGCCCACCATCTTATGGCACTTTAAGCAATTTGTGGGCCCATCGTGGTCCAATCGGAGATTAAACCTGTTTAGGTCACCACTGATGTTTTGAATAGCACATAAATGAGTGAAACTTAGCAGCAATGCCCTCTGTAGCCAGGACCAATAAACTCCTTCCATCTCAATTATAGTGCCACGAAGGCACCACGTCATAATTAACGTCGTTTATGTGAAAGTTAAAAAAGCTATGATAATAATTACTTATTAAAATAATAATAAAATTTCAAGAAATATGTACTTTTTAGCAGCTTCAGAGTTTGATAGACATGTGAGAATCAACTTTTTTTCCTCTCCTCTACTCCTCCTCCCTCACAATCTCTCTGCAACTCGTGAAGATGCAACCATGGTAGTCGAGCGAGCAACCACAAAGGAAGCAGCTCGCGCTATAACTGTACTTATGAATTAAAATAGAAGCATTTTTAAATTAGAACATGCATTTTTTTTCTTTGAAATCCTCCTTCAACATCATACGAAATCCACCTAACTTAGAATATGGTGAACTTGGATTCATGTTGGCCACCCAAATAGTTGGGGTGAGGCACTAACTAAGAATAAGAAGATACTCTTCTGCCCTCAACAGAGCTACTTTAGAAGACATTGGACTTTCACTTTGAAGCTTTATTCTGGACTCACTTTCCTTTGCCCAAAAGGTAAATAATCAGTAACCACTCAAAGATTTCATTAGATGGTAATGTGCTTCTCGCCTTCTCTCGGTGAAGATCCTATTATTGCGCTATTGAAACTCTACATTTTTTACCCATTTTAGCATATGTGAAGGAGAAGCCGAAGACTCTGTAACTCTTAATCTTCATCTTCCTCATAGAGTCAGTAACTCTTAATAATCATCGAGTTCTAACTTCTAACAAAGCTTGGCGACTCTGGGGCGTTCCATCATCAAAGCATTCTCATCTCATAGTGATGATAGATGGATTGTGGTCAAACAAAGCCCCCCACTAATCACTCCACAGTCCACACAGGGAAAGATAAACGCCATCGTATTCTTTATCTCTTGTATTGATCTATTTCCTATTTAAATGGTAATTTATTAACTTCAATTTTTTAGAAGAAAAAAAAAAAAGTGTAGTGCTCCTGAAGATGTATTTTTGCCTTGATCATTTGTGACCCATAGATATTAATCCTTCAAAAATTACCCATCAATGTAAGCCCAACTAGATTTGAAAAGTTATTTTTTATCAAAAACGAAAAAAAAAAAAAATCTGATAAAGTTTCAAAAACAAATGGCATCACCAATCTACTAGCAACCCTAAAATTGAAACCCCACAAATTTTAACAAACCCAATCAACAGACATCTCCATAACAACATAAGAGGTTCCAAAGCTCATGAATGTATTAAACAATGACAAGGATTCACAGATGGGATTATCGGCATGGATGGGACATGGGATCTTCTTATAGACGGGACTAGATTAGAGAAGAAGCTAGCTGTTGCATCCAATGTCTCTTGAAGTAATTCGTAAGTGACAAATGAGCTTGCCTAATGTTATGTTTGGTTGCTGAGAAAATAGGTGAAAACATGGAAAATATCAGATTTCTAATACAATTCATAGTTGTGTTTTGTCTAATTTTCTTTTCTTTTCCATGTTTTCACTTATTTTCTCGGCAACCAAACATAGGGTAAGAGTTGCAGAGTCTATTCGGGGAAGAAGACGAGAGAGAGAGAGAGAGAGAGCCAGAGAGGTCTCTAGCTTAAGTCACGTCTTTTACTTTTAACACATTTTCCAAAAAAAAATAAATTATTTTAATAAATATTTGAAATTGTTTGACAGCTAACGTTTACCGTTTGGAATCCGATGTGGCGTCTAGTGGGCACTCACATTTGACCTGGAATGAAATTATTGGGTCGTTGTAGCCTGGGGCTACAAAGAGCTTTGCTGCCAAGTTTCACTCCACATAGATGATCAATGGCATGGTGAGTGTGTTTATCACAATTAGCCCAATGGGAGATTGGGCCTTTATGAAAATGGGCTTGAAACCTTGGGTTAAATAGGCCGGGCCCATAAAAAGGGCCACTCGGCACTGGTGATTCTACCCTGCAAGATATCCTTTTGGCTTGGAGCCTCAGAGATGCTGTGACATCCTCTTAAAGCAACCGAAAGGGCGTAATACTAAGATTCATCCTAAAGCTAAAGCTAGTATTATTCTCTTCCATTTAAACTTCTCTTCTTTATAAACGTGACCAGTTCTTTTCTGCCTCCTTTATATCTTCCTATCTCCTCCTCTAACAGGCTTTTGAGGTACAAACATGGATTTCAACGACGAAACTCGAGCAGTTGTCTGCGACAATGGCTCTGGTTCGGTGAAGGTGAGTCCACCTTTCATATTTGCTTATATTAACGCAATTTTACACGACCTTGATTGTTGGAACAATGGTGTTAGACCTGGGAGACCATTAAACATTATAGCTTGCGCAAACTACCCATTTAGTTGTTGTGTAAAGTGTCTTGTATTTAACTTGTTAGGACTTAGTTCTACTAACCTAGGCCCTGCAGGTTAAACTCAAACGTCTGTCCGTATAGTCCGTACTTTTTTGAAAATGGATTTAATAATCAAAATAATAGTTTGTTTCAAGTTAGGTTTCTGACTAGGCATATAGTATGATATTCAGTTTAGGATTTTTTATTATGTAAAGTACAAGTTTGTATGGAGAAGCTAGGAGAAAGTGATTTCAGGAATCTCTTTGCTTTGAACTAGTAAAGAAGACGATCTCTCCGTAGACGTAGCTCGCATCGGATGAACCACATAAATCTGTGTGTTTCTTTTTTCGTATTTACAAGTTATTTTCATCACATTGGCCTCATGACGCATAGCATCTAACAAATACATTCGTCAAGTGTAGGCTGGTTTCGCCGGAGATGACGCTCCATGTGTAGTTCTTCCAAGCGTAATAGGCCGACCCCGAAACAAACATGTAATGATGGGCATTGGACAGAAGGAAATGTACATCGGAGATGAAGCGCAAGCGAGACGCGGAGTCATTGGATTAAGTTATCCTATTAATCATGGAATAATTAGAGATTGGGAAGCCATGGAAAGGCTCTGGGAGCACACGTTCAAGAAGGAACTTAGGGTGACGATCGAAGAACACCCAGTCCTCCTAACAGAAGCCCCACTGAATCCTAAAACAAATCGAGAGAGGATGGTGGAGATCATGTTCGAGGCATTCGAAATTTCGGCCACCTATGTAGCAATTCAAGCTGTGCTCTCCCTATATGCCAGTGGTCGCACCACAGGTAAAAACAGTAGCACCTTTAATTGATTTTCGTTCATGCTGTTAGAATATAGAGGTAACATGCACAGTAAATGTAGAAAATTAACGAGAAACAAAAAAAAAAGAAAAAAAGATTCACGCACAGATTTACAAGGTGCCTACACCCACAATCGTAGAGAGATCCTTTCACTAATATTTTGTAAAAAATGGGTTACAATTCTCTCGCTTTTTGCTTACTTAATGAAGAAAACCTAAGCATAATGCATTACAATAAATGTGCAACCAGAATAGAATAAAAAAAGCACAATCATAACATAACAGTAGAAAAATATGTGCAACCTAGGAATCGTGATGGACTCTGGAGAAGGGGTCACACATGTTGTCCCCATTTACGAGGGTTACGCGCTTCCACATGCCATCCAGCGGCTCGATCTAGCTGGCAAGGACCTCACTGACTCCCTAACCAAGATATTAACAGAAGAAGGCCATGTGTTCACCACATCAGCCGAGAGGGAAATCGTTAGGGACATAAAGGAGAAACTGGTTTACGTGGCGGCGGTCAACTTCGAGAAGGAACTCGCCACGTCAAGGGAAAGCTCAGAGCTAGACAGACAATACGAATTGCCGGACGGGCAAGTCATAACAATTGGAGCGGGTCGATTCAGGTGCCCGGAAGTCCTGTTTGATCCGAATAGAGTAGGCAAGGAGGGTGGTGGTGTCCACGAAATTGTATTCAAGTCGATTGGAAGGTGCGACATGGACATCAGGAGAGATATGTATGCAAATGTAGTACTCAGTGGCGGAACCACCATGATACCAGGCCTTGCTGATCGATTGGCGAAGGAGCTGAGCTCATTGGCACCTCCTGCAGTTAGGGTGAGAGTGGTTGCGCCTCCTGAGAGGAAGTATAGTGTGTGGATTGGTGGCTCCATATTGGCTTCACTAAGCACCTTTGAGCAGGTAATAACCATTTCCATGTCCTGTTTTTAAACATTTCTCTAATTTGATTAGGGTGGTATCCAAGTATTGTAACCATTAGATTAACCACATTGTTGCAGATGTGGATTACCAAAGAGGAGTACATGGAGTCTGGTTCTTCAATTGTACACATGAAATGCTTCTAGACAACATTGTTGCAATGTATTCCTTCTTTGTTTTCAGACTTGATAGAAAGCTGAAAATGTTGATTTCTCTATGGAGTGTACTATATTGAGATGCCGAATTCTCATTGAATCTCTCTTTTTTTTTTAATCACTAATAATCTTAGAAGTCTATTCTGATTGGAGATGAATTGAACAATCGGGATTAATGCACTGTAGCAGGGAGTATCTCTACTTAACTGCAATTGATGAAACCATCCTTAAAAACATACATGATGCTCTTTTTTCGCACTCCTATAGTTATCAGGTAAACATTACATAGCCCAACAAAAGAAAACGTAAATAAACAATAAGAAATGAGCTCTTGCCAATCATCCTCTCCAGATGGATTTCTCTTTGCGCCATGATCTCCTCCGCTAACATAGCACATGCCACGTGCACAGGAGCAGTGGAGAATCCTTAAAAGGATCTTGAGATATAGAAAATTCAATGGCTTCTATAAAAAAAATGATGTGATGTGGGTCACCCTTACTCTGTCTTGTCTTCTTCGAGATCACCATTTAACACCCCATCGCTGTTATGCATCGGTCTGACTTCATGTGAGCTCTTAACATCCTTTGGAGGCAGAGGGGATGGCTTTATAAGTGTTAGAGTTTCCTCCTTGTCGAACTCTTCACTTGCATCTTCAGAATAAGCATATCTGTCAAGTGCAAACATACAGAACAATGACACAGGGACAGATACTAATGCCTAACCTTAGTACAAAAAGACACTAACCAACTTTGAAGACACAACTTTTGTTATGGGCCACTGGCCCACAATTACCAGAAGATTGGCTAGAGAGTTGTGTTCTCCTCCTCTCATTTTAAAGTTATGCTCTTTTATTTAGTTTAAGAAATAAAGTGGCAATTGATTTGCCCAAGGGTTGGCCCAACATCTAATGCTAGGCTTTTAACCCTCTAACCAATAAACAGATACTATCCCACCTGACCAGCATACCAAAAAAAAAATATTCACATGTACAGGAAACTCCCATAATGAGTGTCACTTAGGGATCTTTTAAAAAAAAAATCCAATATGAGTCTATCATGATTGTTCCTATCCAATCAATTGTCTTTTCCCCTTGTTAAACATATTCATTCGACCATCTAAAAAGAATATCCAATCGTTGGATCAGATCAAATTTTGACCTAGGACATCTATGTAGGACATCAAATACCCTGCTACCTCGACATGTGCCACTTGTCCTCAAATACCACCATTTTATAAATTTATTTCAGGCCTTTTATAATTATTTACAAACTAGTAGCAATCTGAAATGAAAACGAATAGTAGAAGAAAGAGGATAAAAGGGAAAAAGGTTAGGTTGAGGGGTCAAGACTTTTACCGCATTGAGTTTTGAGAGGGTGCCCAAAGAGCGCAGATGACACATAGAAGAGAGAAAGATAGGACTTGCCAGAAGGCAGGGATAATCCATGCATTCTGCCAATGCTCATTGTACACATCATTCGACTTGAAGTAAAGCTGCAAATACAAAGTAATGCAATTTGTTTAAGTGAAGAAATTTGAAACTTAAATGGTTGGAGGATAAGAAAGGACTCAATAAAAAAAAAATACAATTTTAGATTCTTCCCAGCTTTCTCAACAAAGATGTAAGAAAATAAGGCCTATGAAATAATAACAGTTCATCCTTTTTTTTTTCTGGCCAATTTAATCAATACCTTCTGAAATTTCATATTGGATGCTGAAATGGAAGACAAAGTATTGACAAACTTAAACAGAATCAATTCCCACTTCACTAGTCCAAATGTGACAAGTAATCAATAGCTGGGAGTCCATACTCTCATTTCTTCACCTCTCTGAGGTTCTCACATAAAGCTCTTCATCTTTCGTAGTTGGGAGGGGAGAGAAAAAAAGCTAACTTTTTTCCATATTGCTTGACATAATCAGCAGTAAGATTCCGTAAATGAATTTTACCTCATAGCAGATCCAACCCACGGACACGATAACAGTTACTGCCAACGCATTAGTGAATTTCCTATAAATGTCTAATTTGGCCATCATCCGTCTTGCCTGTTACAAAGCCCATCAGAACAAAAAGGTTTAGCTAGTTCCTCACTTAAAAATTTGGGCAGAGATTCTTGAAATATATAGTGAAATAGTACCTCTTATATATATATATATATATAAGAGGTACTATTTCACTATGCAGAGCATAACACGAAACCCATGCTTACCCACCCAGATTCCTTACTAAAAGGAATATATGAAAAGGGCCTCAGATGCACAACTGGTGGGGCCCATGAAGGAGATTTCTCCCAGTCTAAAGAATCATCTCAACAGATGATCTACTATCCATCTAATAAATGGCCGTCCACAAAATGTTTGTGTTGCTGGTTGGGAAGGAAGCCCATTTACCAGATGCACCACGTTAAACCAAATGTGGAAGACTAGATGCATGCAGTTTAATGCTTGCTGCATTATCAAACACCATCTCCATCTATTACACTTACAAGGATAAATATCTTTACTACTGCAACTGGAACATAAAAATTAAGTAATTATAAATTGTTTTTAGAAGAGAATACTAATAGGAGGCAAACATCGTTATTAATGCAAATAAGTACCTGAAGCTTATTTAGAGTCGCGGAGAGTGAAGTAAATATCCAAAGAATGAAGAAAGCATCTAACATTGCTACTGGAAGAACCAAAAACAGTCTTGCTTTTCCAGAAAGATCATTAATAGCACCAACATTCTCTACCAGTTCAAGTACTTCAGACGCCAGAAAGAATGTCCCTCCAAGCATAATCACCTTCGATGTGAGACCACCCAGGGTAGGTCTCACAACACCATAGCCCATAGAAACCATCAGGATAATTACCCGTGCAACCGTATGTTTAACAGTACTAAAGGTGACTGCCCATATAGTAATCCCAGTTGGTCTGACTCCCGTCTTATTGAATTCAGCATACTCAAAGTACCATAGTGCCATCTCAAACATACCCAATGTGATCACCAGAGTAATGCAGTTCTGCAGTTGAAGAACCTCTCTCCAAAATCTCGCATACTGAGAGAACCAAAATATTCCAAGTACCACAAAAGCAAGGGACATAAACCCATAGAAGTTCTTAAGCGGGGCCATTCTTCCGGGTAGATATCCGGTAGGATTTTTCCATACAGTCTTCCCCTCTATAACCAATCCCTTAAGATTCGGATCACAATGAATGAAGTAGAGGTTATACATCCCAGTTTCTGTAATCTGTATAAATTTTGGTTGCATTGTTGCAACGAGATCATCCCCATTGAATGAGGTGCCAAACATTTTCGGCCAATTAAGATTCTTGGTGGATGGCCGGTGAATAATTTCCCCTTGTGCACATACACCTAGTTTTGCGAGATCCTGCGTGCAGCAAACAGCTCTTTGCCCCCCATATGCTGAACCACCAATCGTCTCTCTATCTTCCACCTCAAAAACGATGGCTTGAACCAATCCAGAGCTGGATTGAGCAGCCTCTTTCGGCCTCCGGAATGTAATCTTTTCAAAACTGGTTTCAGATAGTCATATAAGGTCAGTACTAGGTCTCAATAACATAATAGACTGCAAGAAGATAGATTTAAATTTTTTTTTCTTTAAGGAATGTTAGAGAAAAAATTACATGTATCATTCAACAAAAATTGACCTTATTTGCCATATATAACGTTCCTCTCTATTTAGTACAGGTCCAGTAAATCTACATGAGCTCTCACACGGAAAGCTAATTAATAGCATTGGGACTACCGTTGGGAGTTGGGAACATGCCACTGATTCTCATTATTCAATCTATGTATTTTCAACAAAGCATTCCAACCCAATTCTTAAGACCATAGAGAAGAAAGATGTTGGGGTTGTCTCTCGAATGGATCCACTTTATTTACATCACTATCAGGTAAACGGCTCCCATATCTCATTCTTAATCAGCTATAAATCTGAAAACATAAAATATAAAGGAGCCATTTTTCATCTCTTTCCACAGAAATATATTAGAACTAGGACTTAAGATAATAGCACCGAATCAAAGCAATAGCTGAAAGAAGAAGAAGAAGAAGAAGAAAAAAAATCACATTTTTATGGAAAGAACAAGAAGGATTTTCCTCTCAGTTGCTCTTAAGAGTCAGATCCATCAGTTCCCAATACAGAATGTATCAGATCTCCATGAATTACGACAGAAAAAACACAAGAAACTAACAGAATTACAGAAAAAGAGAAGATGAAGCCCATAAAATTGCAATAAAGATGAGGAGGAGCAAATCATCCACATAAAAAGCAAAAGATCTGAAGCTAAACTGGTAAATTAAAAAAAAAAAAAAAAAAAAGAGTGCATGTACCGTATATAAGAATCTCCAAATTGAGAGGTGGCAGTGAGGTTGTTATTGGGAAGAGAAGAGAAAAGGCCCTCACTTCCTCCATGGAAGACGAAAGCGTTTCCCTTACTGATAAATTCCTCTCCGGCGTAGTCGTGAACAGAAGCTTTAATGCAGATAACCCACACACACACAAGAAATAGAGCTGAGAGCATCGCCATTTTTTGTTGCAGAAATATCGAAACCCTCTCTCTCTCGTGGATCTCAATTCTCAAGGGATAAATGATTCATCCATATTTCTGCGACTGAGGGTTTTCCTCAGGTAAATGCTGGAGTAAATACGGACTCCTCCCATATCCAAACCACATGTCAGTCTACTACTGGTCCTCTTTTTTTTTTTTTGTTGCAAAGAAAAGAAAAGAAAGGTCTTTATTTCCTTCTTTCTATGCTCTGAATTCTGATTGCAGAAAAAGATAGGATAAGGCAGTGTAGTCTGCAAATTCCACCGTAATCCATGGCGCTGGCTGTTGCTTCCACCGCACTATCGAATCTTCCACTTCCACTTCCACTCAGGTTAGATTTGGAATAGTGCTTTTTCAACTGCATCAATTTATTACAATAATATTTAATTCTTAATTATTCTGTGCCGGTCTAACACTAACAGAGGCGGAACAGCTCGAAGATCTTTGGCGGGAGGCATCCAAACAAGCGGACTAGGAAGAACAAGTGTGAATGCAACAAAAGGGGTGTCCATGTCCAGTATTTGTGAACCTCTTCCCCCAGATAGACCATTGTGGTTCCCTGGTACTTCTCCTCCTCACTGGCTTGATGGCAGGTACTAAGTTTCTATTTATTTTCCTTTATACTTCCTCACAGTCTCAGGAATATTATATATTTTTCTAACTTGATGAATATTTCTGACTTAATTGTTTTTCATGGAATGAGCGGCTTCATTTCTATTTACACAATTATAAAAAGAAAAGCAGGATAAGCTTCCTCCTCTTGTCATTAACATAGAAAACATCGAGTTGGAAACTTAATGGTTTTTATTTTTTCTCTTCATAATTTTGTAGTCTTCCGGGCGATTTCGGCTTCGATCCTCTTGGATTAGGTATGCATTATCAGAACTTAATTAGTCTCCTAAGTCCCAACATCTGAACACCTTAGGCCTTACATATGAATTATTTTCCCATTACCAAATTCCATTTCTAACAATTAATTAGTGATAGCATGACTTGTCTCAAGAATAGCTACTGATTTTCCAGGGTCTGATCCAGAGTCGCTCCGATGGTTCGCGCAAGCAGAGCTAATGCACGGGAGATGGGCAATGCTTGCCGTTGCAGGAATTCTGATCCCAGAATGGCTGGAGAGCCTAGGCTTCATTGAAAACTTCTCATGGTATGATGCTGGGGCTCGGCAATACTTTGCAGATCCCACAACTTTGTTTGTGGTCCAATTGGCCTTGATGGGTTGGGTCGAGGGCAGAAGATGGGCTGACCTTATCAAGCCCGGGTGCGTTGACATTGAACCCAAGTTCCCCAATAGGAAGAATCCGAAGCCCGACGTTGGATACCCAGGAGGCTTGTGGTTTGATCCCATGATGTGGGGTCGAGGGTCGCCTGAACCGGTGATGGTGTTGAGGACCAAGGAGATCAAGAACGGGCGTTTGGCAATGCTAGCTTTTGTAGGCTTCTGTTTCCAAGCCATTTACACAGGAGAAGGCCCAGTTGAGAACTTGATGGCCCATATTGCTGATCCTGGACACTGCAACATTTTCTCGGTGACCTTCTACTTTACATTCCTTGTTCACTTTCATAAGCCAATTGAGCTACCTAGAGAAGACCGACCATTAACTACTTCTTCTTCATGCTTGCAGGCTTTTACATCACACTAAATGCTGTGGACTAAAAGAAGGCCCGAAACAGTCCGCGTAATCTGTTATGTCTTTGGAGTACTGTAGATAAAATATTAGATGTATCAGCCTCAGTTCTAGGATTTCTTAGTAATTTGAAAGCCGTTATTTGGATGACCAGAGCCAAGGTCAGCACACATGATCCACCAACTCATCAAAACCAAAACCAAAGGGAAATGATAAACCATTAATTATGTGCGAGAAGCCGCATTAACTATTTCTGCCGGTAGTTTTTCTTATTTTTAAAATTTTAACAGAAATATAAAATAAAAGTGATGGGTTCAAATTCAAAAAAAAAAAAAAAAAAGTGTCATATTATTTTGTTTTATTGTACAAAAATAGTGGGAGAGTGGACAATCGGGAAAGTGGACGTAGCATTGCTCTTAACTTGTTTGTTTGTAGTTGAGATGAGATATGAAGTTAATTAAAACAAAAATAATGGGCGGGTGTCATTGCGAGAAATGCGGCTGGAACAACAATTCTAACTCGTTGTAAACCTCTCCTTGGGGGGAGCAGTAGAGTGGCGGAGGCATAAGCTTTAAGGATTGGTCTTCAAACTGCTATAGATCACCGGTGGTCCTTGAATCTGATGCAAAGGCAATTATCTCGACTCTATCCAACTTGAGTCCTCCCCAATTCACTGGGAAATCCAAACTATCCTTGTGGACATTTGCCTCCTGAGCGGCAGGGTTTGTTTGTGGACTTCCGTTATGTCCCCCAACAATATTACTAATATGGCTGCTCATACATATACATATGATTGCCAATGCCACTCTAAATGTTAGCATTACCAAATTTGCATCTCTGTTTGTTTGTTTTAATTGGGGACCCCCTCCCCTGATCATCAGGAACATATCAATGTAATAGTTCCTTTTTGATAAAATGAAGTTCTCTTTTCAACCAAAGAAAAAATGCCGTCAAGGCGTGACCCATTAATTATCACCTTTTAGAAATAGTTAAAGCTTATAAAAACATTTTTGTGACACCATATGAACTATCAAACCAACCTCAAATCTTTTTGTGACACCATATAATTATAGGGAAATGCTTATGAGACTGCCGAAGGGCGAGACCACCGAGACCTCGCGCCCATGCACAAGATTTCAGGTGGAGCCCACCATGTGAAGATGGGCCCCACTTGGCACGAGGTCTCGGTGGTCTCAACCCTTTTGCGGTTCCAGTAGCAAAGTCCATAATTATAAACAATCAAAACAACCTCAAATGAAGATACTCAGCCGGCCCTCCAAAGCCTTGCCCTCCTCGAGCTCGTGGAAGTGCAGATTTTTTTTTCTTCCCAAAAGGAGCCTCAGGACCTTAAGTTGCCATAAAAGGATAAATGGTCATGTAGAATAACATGATTAAAATTGTACGCAAGATAGATTTTAAGAATCTCACGTTTGGATTTTCCTCTCTTGTGAGGAAGAAGAATGAAGTCCCTTTCATTATATAGAATTCACATTGTTTACAATGATAAAAGAATAGAAACAAATCTTCTAGCAATAGGAAGGTACAGATTAGAATCAAAACTAAATCTAGATTTCTAACTAAATATAGTTTATAATAGAAAAGGAAAGAATTCAAACTATGCTAAGGAGTTGTAGGACCATGTGGCTGTAGAAGATCTTAATAGTCCCCCTCAAGTTGGAGTGAGGTTGGTTATGTCAACCACGCCCAATTTGCATGTGAGATGCTAACATGTTACTATACCAAGTGACTTTGTGAATAAGTATGCAAGATGATCATGAGACCGAATGAAGCAGGGCCGAATGATGCTTGCAATGATTTTGTCTCGAACGAAGTGACAATCTATTTCAATGTGCTTAGTGTGCTCATGGAAAATTGGATTCTCTGTGATGTGGATGACAACTTGGCTGTCACAGAAGACAGAGATTGGTGCAGAATGAGAAATGCCAAATTCTTGGAGGATGGATTTAAGCCATTGAAGTTCACATGAAACATTTGCCAAAGCCCTATATTCGGCTTCAGCAGAAGAGCGGGAGACAGTTGGTTGTTTCTTGGTTTTCCAAGAAATAGGATTGATCCTAGCATGGTAAAGTAACTAGTGGTGGATCTCCATGTGGTTGGACATCTTGCCCAATCGGAGTCAGTATAACCACGAAGATGGAGATCACTTGAGGAGGACAAAAAAAGTCCTTTACCGATGGATCCCTTGAAATAACGGAGTATCCGATTTGCAGTATCAAGATGATGAGTATGTGGCTACTGCATAAATTGACTGAGAGTATGCACAACATATTTGATATCTGGCCGTATAACTGTGAGATAAAGAAGATGCCCTATGAGTCATCGATAGGGTGTTGGATCAGGGATGGAATCACCGTATGTGGGTGTTAACCGAAGTTGTTGTTCCATGGGAACCCAGAAGGACGTGCGGCGGACTTGCCGACATCTTTCAATATATCTAAAATATATTTCTGTTGACATAAAAATATACTCCGAGGAGAACGGGAGACTTCAATTCCAAGGAAATATTTTAATTTGCCAAGGTCTTTGGTGGAAAATCTTAAAAAAAATCATGAAAGAAGTGATGACTTCATTGTTGTTTCCTGTGATGATTATGTCATCAACCTAAATAAGAACAAATAATGATATGGAACCCTAGATACCAGTGGATAAGCTATAATCCACGATTGATTGTTTGAAACCTTGTTTGATTGAGGTTGTAGAGAACTTTGAAAACCATTGCCTTGAGGCTTGTTTCAGGCCATATAGTGATTTGTTAAGTTTACATACGCGAGTCTCCCCCTTACTAGAAAAGCCGGGAGGGATTTTCATGTAAACTTCCTCATCAAGGTTGCCTTGGAGAAATGCATTATTAACATCTAGCTGGTTTAAGGTCCAACCTTTAACTGCGGCAATAGATAAAAGGACACGAATAGTGACAAATTTCGCAATTGGGGCAAAGGTATCGTGATAGTCAATCACTTCAACTTGATTGAAACCTTTAGCAATCAATCGTGCTTTATACCATTCGATGGAGCCGTTGAAGTGGTATGTGATTTTTTAAATCCATTTGCAGCCAATAGGATGTTTTCTATTGGGCAAAGGTGTGATAGTCCATTTGTTATTGACCTCGAGAGCTTGAATTTCTTTGGCCATGGCTTCACGCCAAACCGAAAATTTAATGGCTTGGGTGAAGGAAGATGGCTCATTATGAGTTATAATTTTAGTGAGGAAAGCTCTATGTGGCATGGATGATTTGGTGAAACTTAAATAATCTAAAATGGGAAATAAGGTTTTAGGGGAAACCGATGAACAGATGAAGTCCTTAAAACTTGTCGGATGGCGTCAGTCTCGAAAAGGGCAGGAGATGGGAAGTGATGCAGGAGGTGGGGCTGTGGTCTGAATGGAGGCATCCATTGATGGGGCAACGGGGTCTATGGGCAGAATAGGTGTTTTGTCAACTTCAGTTGGGGTGGTGCTCGGTTGTGATGGTGGTGCTATCACCAATGGTGGTGTGGGTAGATGCTCAAGAGGATTTGTAAAATTGAATGAAGGGTCATCATGTAGAGGCATGATGTAAACTTTATCATTGGCCAAGGGTGATGAGAAATTTTGATATGGAAATGTTGTCTCATGAAAAATGATATCGCGAGAGGTATATATTTTTTGTGTTGCAAAATAAAAATTGCTATCCCTTTTGGTCATAACTCATAAGGGTATTCGATGAAAATTCCGGGTTGGCCCATTGGTCAAATTTATGTTGTAAATGCATATTTTTTGCATAACAAAGACACCCAAAAACTCGTAAAGAAGAGTAAGAAGATAGATTCCCATATAGAATTTCATGGGGGGATTTGAAGCCCAATAATGGTGTGGGCATTTTATTTATTAAAAAAGTGGCAATGAGAATGCATTCGCCCCAAAATTTTAGAGGAAGATGTGAAAAACATTATCAAATGTCAATAATGATGAAAAGTTGATTTTTCCAATATGATGAGCTAATGCATGAGTCTCATCTGGTAATTGGATAGATAAATTATGTGGTGTTTTAACATATGTGCTGAAAGAAGATAAAGTAAAACATATGTGATTAGAGGCACCTGAGTCAATGATCCAAGAAGTAGAAGGAAATGGTGAAATCAGACCAACGAGGTTTACCATCCGGACTAGTGGGATAACTAATGAGTCGGATCCCAAAAATTGTAGGAGTCAAACTTGTGCCGAAGTGAGAGGCGGCAAGTTGGTTGCTTGAGCATGTGGTGGAATCATGGCAATAGCTGTATTTTTATTTTTCGGTGGAAGTTCATGCATTTTGTAGCAGGTAGCCTTAGTGTGTCCATGGCGATTGCAGTGGTCATAGAAGTGTCGCTGACGTTTGGAGGGATATGGATGAGGATGACCAACCTGAAGGGCTGCCGAGTCAACATGGGGATGTAGGAGTTGTTTATCTCCTGTTGTTTTTCTTCTTGGCGGATGAGGGAATAAATCCGAGTTGTGGGAGTGAGAGGCTCCATAAGAAGGATTTGGCTACGAATAGCCGAGAATCGATCATGAAGCCCTTGAAGGAACTCCATGGCTTGATCTTATTGGAAACGTTCAAGGGACACTTTGCCATTGCCACAGATGTAAGGTTCAATGGTATGGATCGAATTGAGTTCATCCTAAAGAGATTTGAGTTGGGTGAAGTAGGTAGAGAACGGATTAATTGTCTTGTTTGAGGGTGGAGATGGACTGTTTGAGTTGATATATTTTGGGGTTGTTGGATTGAGAGAAACGGTCATGAAGATCCATCCAAATATCTCGTGTTGTGACAGAATAGAGAATACTTGTGCGGATTTTGGAAGAGACCGAGTTGAGGATCCAACTACTAACGAAATAAGTGCATCGTTGCCATGAAGATATGTCGTCGGCTCTTTTGGATTGAATTGTCGACAAAACCAAGCTTGTTTTTGGCGCGTAAAGCCATAGTTATTGTTCGGTGCCATGAACCGTAGTTATCACCTGTGAGAGGAGGGGAAACGAGAACCGTAGTGGGGATGTCAGAATGATGAACTGTGAAGGGTTCAATGATTGGAGTAGGGTTTGAAATGGGTTCTTCGTGTGTGGCATGGGACTCGGTGAAGGAGGTGTTTAATGAAGGGGTGGCCATTGAAAAAAAAAACGTGAGATATGAGCTTAGAGCTCTGATTCCATATAAGGTGTTTAATGGATTTTCCTCCCTTGTGAGGAAGAAGAATGAAGTCCATTTCATTATATAGAGCTTTCATTGTTTACAATGATAAAAGAATAGAAATAGATCTTCTAACAATAGGAAGATACAAATTAGAATCAAAACTAAATCTAGATTTCTAAATAAATATAGGTTACAATAAAAAATGAAAGAATTCAAACTATGTTAAAGAGTTGTAGAGCTGTGTTGCTGTAGAAGATTTTAATATAGATAAATAGGGGAGAAGTCTTTTCATTTTCTCCCCATGTTCTTGACTTCTCTCCACTTGACATCTGTCCCCCTTTTTTATCACCACATGTCCCATGACGTGTAGAGCCTAAGACTACTTTTCTGGTATCTGCCAGAAACAATCTCATGCCCATTTAAACGACTCCAGATCTTTGCAGTTCTGTTTGGCCGTTTTTCTGATGGTAACTTGTTTAGCCGATTGTATTATCATAAAATACAACATGTCTTATCACCCTTACAAGCTTGACAGTATTTTTATCTTTAGTCAACTTATTTTAAAAGTCTTAACGTATTTTGTCTACAAAACTTTTTGATTTCAAAAAAAAAAAAAAAAGTAACATGTAAAACTAATGCTAATTAACTATAATTAATACAGGACATATGTCACTCACACTGGACATACAAAATCTTAAGGAAACCGCGTGGCTAATAGTTTTAAAAATAGAGTTTAAGGGACAGATGGCATCCTGTGGAGTTTAATCAATTCACCCAATATTTCATTTTTAATAACAAGTTATCACATTTAAAATTTTGTCATTACCCATTTATTTGAAGTTATGAGTTTTAAATTTTCATGGACCACGTTACCTTGTAGGCCCCACAGGCCATACCACGTGGTTACGGTTTGGATGTAAGAGATAGAATCACATATGTTGATTGGATGAGAGATAAAAGAGTGGGAATTCAAAGTTTTTGAATTTTTTTCTCTTCCAATAAACATCAGCCACATATGCATGCAATTGATTTCAATTGCAGTTGGCTGTGATCATATCTTTGGATGTAAGACCTAAGAGCCATTATTTTAGTAGGAGTAAGAGTAGGAAATATACTTTGCAAGAGCTGACACCTTTCCTCACCATTGATGAATGATTCAGGTTTATAGCTATACAATTGCACAAGTTGCAGCAGCATTACAAGATTCACGTACAAATTCGTCCCCAAAAAACAAGGAGACAAGAATTTAATAAAAGGGTGTCCTGTATTCCATTAACCCTAAGTTGAGTATGCATGTTTGGGTGAAGCTTCTAAGGGTTGAGAGTGTGTTTTGTGGTGTAGGGTGTGTGTGTGAGTGGGTGGGTGTGTTCGTTCCTTGCTTTGACTGCAGCTTTCACCTTGTGGTGTAATTGCCTTAACCAAAAAAAGAAGAATGCCGGCATATTCTCACCACTAGAGCAATATGCGTTAGTTAATTTAACAGTTTGTGTAACTGGTTAAAACAACAAATTTAAGAGAGAAAATTTACTCTTTTAATAGTTGCAAAAGTAGCATGTACATAATTTTTTTTGAATTGCAAGTATGGCTAGCATTTCTATTTTAGTAAAGACTGCCAAAGAACTGAAAAGATCATTGTAACAATCAGGTGACTTTCATCAAGTTAGACGATCCCAATTGTAGAGTAGCTCGTGCAGCTTTCCAGTAGTGCATGGTAAGCCAAGAAACTATTTTAATGGTGAAGAGCACCTGCTATATAGGTACAGAGTAGCCAAGTAAATTTTTTCTTGATCAGCAGGGTAGCCAAAAAAACTTTTAATGGTGAAGAGAACCTTCTAAACATCAATAGATCCCAGAATGCAACCAATTATGCATCAAATTTCCATGTTACAAATGAAAATGCCATTCAAAGGACTCCAAAGTAAAATCTACTACCCATATCTACAATTTTCCATTAATGGAGAATTCCACAAATGGGATTAAACGGTACTGGCATCATCAGTAACAAAAAACAATTCCAAGACCTCATCTACACTGTCTTAATGCCATCAAGAAAAAGGGAAGCACCATCTTTGCTTCTACAATACCATAAGAACACAACTTTACTTCAACCTTGTTAAATTAGCCCTTCGGAACTGTTACCAAGAATTTTGAGAAAGAGATTATTCTAGATATCCAATCCAAGGAAGATAATAAGAACCATCCCCCAACATTAAACACCTAATCTCCACATCACCTACCAACCGCGATAATATTTGCGGACATGGAATGAATTCACTAAATGAAAATGGCAGGATCAGATGTTGTACAGATAACCATGGCATGAACTCACCAAATTAAAATGATAGGATCAGATTTTGTACAAATAACCATCAATCCAAATCAAGGAACTCCATTCTCTTTCTCATTGTACCCTTCAGATCTGTAGCATCCGTCTCTGCTTTTTGTGCCTGTACAGATGGAAATGGTGTCCACTGGTTACAGGAAGGCCAAAGAAGTTGAAATCATAACAAAACCATGTCTCTAGACTGTTCATATTAATATCAAAATTATCCTTGTTAAAAAGAAAAGGCCTGCTATGTAAGTGGAAGGCAAAATGTGAGAGAGAGAGAGCAGTTACTCTTTTTATCTCCACTCCTGAAACACCAGTCAGATGTGGGGGAAGCTCCTCCCTCTCCAAGTCCTATCAAATTGGAAACCAGTTTTGAAAAAATAATAAAGAGGTAGATTATTTCAGCAAAGATCAATAAGATAACAGATAAATCATTGATACCTGCTCGCCAATTAAGACAACATTCTCCCCACGAATCACATATAAACCTAAGGGAATGTCACAGTATAGATCTCCAACTATAACTCGCTCGCATGCACCTTCGAGAACAGCATTTGCTGTGTATTGGGAATATCACTTCCATCAGTACTGAAAATAAAAGTGTAGCACATGAAACCTTAGCGAATGACGAGAGAAGAGAATGGTACCAAATTGATCGAAAGAGCGAAGTATCCCCAAGAGCTTGCGACCATCTTGCAGCAAGACAAGGAGTTTCTCTATAAAATAAAAATACTGCAAAGAGATAAATATTTGCAATAAAAAAGCTCACACGTGACACAGACTGAAGTCAAGTAGTATATATGTCCCACAAAATTTACTAATGTTTATTTGATAGTCCCTACAGGCCGGCACATGTGTGTTGTAGCATGTAAGATGCAACAGAGAAGCAAAAAGATGTCAATGGACCAAGAAGCATTTGGTGAAGTTCCACAGGTATTAGGAGGAATAGAGATGCTAATGTAACACCTCCGCTCCTGTCTTCATACTCTTACAGAAAAGGGCCACATATGTATGCATACTTCAGAATATTTACATGCTCCAATAGAAAGAATAGCCAAAAGAGTCTACCATAGGCTCCCACGTTGAACCCATAGTTGTCAAGGTGACTAGGCAACTTGAGGCAACAAACCCCATGGACGCCTGAGGCGCCCGAGGCATCGCATGATGAACTTTTTGTTGTAAAAATTCGTATTCTCCCTAATATGAGATCTATCATCTATGTTTGATGCATTTTCTTATATAAGAGGCCTTACATTCGTATAAATTATACCATTGTCAAGATGCACTTTAATAGAATCTCTTCCAAAAAAAAAAACTTTGATAAAATCATCGTTAGAGATAATTATAAGAATAATAAAGGGGGATTTCAAGTATTGGAAAAAATAGGAATAAAAATTAAGTCTACAATGACTGCTGAAAGAGGAGAGAGAGAGATTGCGAGGAATAAAAAATAGACAGCCCAATAGGAGAGAAAGAGAGAGAGACGCTAAATCAAAAGTAAAAAAATAACCTAACAGTCAAATGTGACGCTGAACAGGGGAGAAAAAAAAGAGGGGGGGAGAGGGAGATATCTTACCTCATACTCTCATTTCTTTCATTTTCTCGATTATACTCAAGATAAGTAATAAAAATGATATTGATAAGTAAAAAAAATATAACTATAGGGTATGCATTTATTTAAATTATAAAAGACCCCTTTAAATATGAGTTTGAGTTTGGGGGTCGTAGAAGGAATTTAGGGTATTTAAAGGCTCTTAATTTGTTATTGGGCCGCTTGAGCTAGCTGTAATTTAACAAGTAACAACCATGAAAATAAAACAAATGAGGACTATATGGTCCACCCATAAACGGAGGAGGAGAGAGACTAATTAGTCCACCCATTGAGAGAGAGAACAAGTTATGAGACAAACATACTTGACACCATTCGTCTCTTCTTTTTTCTTCTATTTGCAAACTTTTTTTGTGGGATATACAAATCCTAACATATTATATTGTAAAAGATATGAGAAGTATAAAAAAAAAAACATATTTTATTGTTTACCGAACAATCATATTAAAATAAAATAAATTTTGATATCCTTATATAATAATAATATTACATATATCAAAATTTTAATAATGACCACCTGAGGCGGCCATTCGCCTGAGCCCAATAGAGCTCCTGGTCACCTAGGCGACCGCTTGAGGCAACGCCTTAACAACTATGGACTCGAACTAAATCTAAACATTTCCAAGATACAACACCAATTATCCAGTGTATTAAGTAAACCACGTTCCTAGAGAATTTTATGTTTGCCAGACGGAAACAAGAAAAGGAAAAATATTATGTGTAGCATTCAAGTAGTATTGCACCGAACAATAAGGCATAAAATAAATTGGAGTATGAGAAGATATGACCAAGGCTAGCAAGGCAAAGGAAAAATTGCCACATAAAGGAGCAGGAAGACCAGAGGCTGGGAGCTGAAAGGAAGCATGGTTATGTTGTTAGTGCTGTATAGATTTCAAAAGAAGCATTGCCACACACAGGAGCAGGAAGACCAGAGGCTGAGAACTCAAAGGAAGCATGGTTATGTTGCTAGTGCTGTACAGATTTGTAGAGCTAAAAAAAGATCCAATATGTAACGTATTGGCACATCGCCACATCCTAATCCAACTTATACATTCACCATATTCAAAGGGGTTAAATATCGCATCTTCAGTTTGTGGACGACATTTTGCTATTTTGTAGCGCTTCGGCTAGGCATCTTACCCATATCCGATACCTATTCAGTTGTTTGGAAGTAGTTTCCGGGTTGAAAATCAATTTTCAGAAGAGTATGATCTTTGTTGTAGGGGAGGTGCCTGATCTGGAGGCCTTGGCCAATTGTCTGGGGTGTAAGACCGGCATGCTTCCGACTAGGTATCTAGGCCTACCATTGGGGGCGTCTTTCAAAGTGAAGTCGATCTGGGAGCTGATCATTGAGAGATTTCACAAGAGGCTGTCAAGTTGGAAATCTACACTCATTTCTAAGGGTGGTAGCCTTCCAACTTTTTTCCCATCTTTGTTCAAAATTCTTGTTTTCATTGCTACCAAATTGGAAAGGCTACAATGAGATTTCCTTTGGAATGAGAAGGTGGTGGTCAAGAAGTTACATTTTGTGAGGTGGAAGTGGGTTTGTCGGCCAAAAGAGAACGGGGGGCTTAACATTTGGCCAATCAGGGCAATCAACCAGGCTTTGTTGGGTAAATGGTTGTGCCGTTTTGGGGTAGATCCCGACAGTTTGTGGCGAGTGGTTATTGTGACGCGACATGGGAGTAGAGATCGTTGGGAGCCAAGATCGCCTAAGGGTCCTCATGGGGTAGGCCTTTGAAAAGGTATTGTGACGGGTTAGGCAGAGTTCGTCAAGCATACGTGTCTCGCGATCGATGATGGAGCGGAAGTCATGTTCTGGCTTGATCCTTGGTGCGGTCCCTCTCCCTTGAAGCAATTATTTAGCACTTTTTTTTTTTCTGTTGCAGCTGACAAAACCGCGATTGTTGCAAATATGTATGACAAGGGAGTAGGTTTAGGGGCTTGGTTGTGACGCCCCGAACCTGCGCCTAGGGAATCAAGTTCTGAGACGCGCGTCCGTTTGTCAAATCACGCAAGCGGAAGACTTTAACCGCGAAAATACGAGAAATCTAAACATTTATCAGATGTTTTCAAAAAACAAATAACACATGTCCTCACAAATTCACAATAGCCAACATACAAACCATATACCTGTATTATTTACATCAAATCTGTTTTACAAAAGTAGGCGCCTCTATCACGCCGGGTACAGTTTGTACAAGCTTCCAAAATGTCCAGTTGGACTTTTCACTTACTAGTCAGTAACTCCGAGATCTACTGACATAAAAAGTCAGTGAGCTATGAAGCCCAATAAAACCACAATCTTTCTAAACTATTTTCCACATAATAATACGCATCAATAATGATATAATAAGCAGTTCAATTTGCATGTTACAATAAAATAGAACAGTATATATTAAACTGTGACCTAAGGTCACTTAGGGTTACGTCACCCTAACCGAAGTTCCCGACCTCACATTACTTTCCAATTATAGGGTTCAATTATGAATGTATTATATTACCAAATTATCATTTCAATCATCAATCATGTTTCATTTCGAGTCCTGAGACTCTATTAATTGGCCACAACCCACAAATGTTCAGCTTAAAGCCTCTAAATCATAACCATAATACATTAAGTCATTTAGACTCACACACACTGTTCCGACTTTCACCCGAACACGACCAAACCTTGGGTATACCAACCCAACTCACCTGGAATCCGACGATTCCATACCGAACCATGAGTCCACCAACTCAGACAAATACACCAACCTTGAGTATACCGACTCAGACTCCTTCGTATCTGAAGCTTACACACACAACATGGGCATTCGCCCAATAAGGACATACTTTTCCATTCAATTGACTGGCCACATCTACCGTGTATTCGCCGCCATCGCCCTGGGTATCAGTCATGAAGGAACCCCGACCAACCTGCCTACCGTCATCTTCTGGCTAGTCTACGGAGGAACTCCGACATCTTTACCAATGCCGTCATCTCCTGACGTTCCACCAAAAAAGGACCCCGATAAACACGGTGCTGACATCTTTTGACCCACCCAGAGAGGAACCCCGAACTATACACTATCTGATGTTCAACCACTTTAAACTCCCTAAGATTCCGACATCTCCTGACTATCAGTCACGGAGGAACCACGGGCCATGCAAGACACCGCCACTCTTGAACTAGTCCAAGAGGCACCACGGACGACCTAAACAAACAGATCAATATCTCCCGACTATCAGTCACAGAGGAACCCCGGGCCTTACTGGACACTGTCTCTCCTGACCTAGTCAAAGAGGAACCACGGATTATACTTAACCCTGGTTAGATTTTCTAACCACAGGTTAACCCCAGTTAACCCAAGCCTTGCTTGATTAACTGAAATACTTGGGCCTCGCACCCGTGAACCAACTCCGATAACACACCGTCCCGTTAGGGAACATTTCCAGGCTAATGGATGTCTCCATAGTCTTACACGACATGCAAAAAAACTTTTCGTCACCCGAGAGTGGCGATACAATTTACCCGGGACCTGATCTGGGCTTCCCAATGGACCACATAAAATCACAACATCACATAGGGGTCTCCGACCCCTTTTCATTCACGTCAAAAGACATGCATATACTTCAGGTAAAAGAATATAACAAAATAAGGGGAAAAAGAGAAGAAAAGAGAGGGGTTTTACCTGCTTCACGCGTTTCGAGGTCTCGCAGGCAAAAACGGATGTTGCCAACGCGTTCCATACGACGATCAACCCCGGGTAGAGCGCATGCAACTTTTTATCTCCACTTTTTCTCTCTACCTTTTTTTCTCTCTCTACACGCAAATCGAGACGTCGGGAAAAGAAACTGACGTCACCAGTGCGTCGGGAACGTCGAAAAACCCCAAGGGGATCTCCCTTTCCCTTTCTCTCTTCCTTTCTCTCTCCTCACTTTCTCTCTCTAAAATGGTTCAGGCAGCTATTTGTTAACCCTCTTTAAATAAGTAATGAGATGGGATCATGTGCAAAAGCACATGACCAATAAGGTGTGGAGAGTTGACCGGTTAACTCGTTTGACTGTTTGACCAATTATTGAATTTTTTTGCATTTACGGTATCCGAAACCCTACTACATAGAGTCCGATTTTGACGAAACTTTAGGTGACCGAACTTGGGATAGTTCGACACCTGCTGTAAAAATTTCGAGGAAAAATACTGAGTTTTGACAGCTGCACTTTAGTCCGAAAGAAAATTGCAAAACCCACTAATTTTCTGATTTCGGACACAAAACACGTTGTCGCTTCTTCATGTGAGACAATTAACTTGCTGAAACGACAGACGATCTATCTCACGACCGACCGACACGCTGTGGTACCAACCGCACGGATTTCTATTAGAATCCCCAACAATTATGGAGTCCTTCTAAATCCGAAAAAATCTGGAATTTCTTGGTTTTTTCGATTTTTTTACAGTTAAAACACCCGTGGTCTAGCGAATCGATACACGACGGAACTGGAACGATAGGTGATCGTCCAAATAGTCGACCCGCATATTGTGTACCATTTTCAACGAAAAACACTAAAGTTTTTCCAGTACAATCCAATCCCGAACAAAATCCACTTTTTACCAATTTAACAAATAATTAACTAATTAACCTCCATTAGGAACCCATAAACGCATAATTTTATTATATTAAAATTCTGGGTCGTTACATTAGTGCCCTAAATTCAAGCGGTCATTGAATGACTGGGAGGTTCAGGAATTTGCCAGCTTTATGATCATGTTAGAGTCGGTGCGCAGATGGATAGTCGTGTTTGGGCCAGCCACACCAAAGGGAGGTTTTCCATGAGATCTTTTCTTCGGGTAGCAAATTCGGGCCCCTATTCAGAATTTCCTCGCCAGACCATTTGGTCCTCTGGAGTGCCTTCAAAGGTCTATTTCTTCCTGTGGTCTGTATTTTTAGACAAGATCTTGACTCTGGACAATCTGAGAAAAAGAAGTTAGAGTCACCCTAATCGCTGTTATTTGTGCCTGTTGGAGGAGGAATTGGTTGCCATCTGCTTTTGTTTTGCCCTTTTGCGAGAAATCTCTGGATGTATTATCTCTCCCAACTTGGGGTGGTTTGGGTCTTCCCCTTGTCCTTCCAAGGATTCCTATCTTGTTGGCTCCCAGTTTCGTTGGAGAGTCTATTAGATCTCATTTGGGCCTTCCTTCCAGGAGTGATTTCGTGGTCTATGTGGAAGGAGCGGAATAGGAGGGTATTTGAGAATTCTTCTATGTCGATCGAACGAGTGTAGTACTGCTCGCATTCTATGCTGCACGATTGGATCTCCACTAAGGCTGATGTGGTGGAGATAGGGTTTGATGAGCTTATATCCTAGTGGTAGCAGGAGAGTGGTGTTGGGTTTGCGTCGTGTCCTGTTATGCTGTTGTTTGTAGCTAGCTTTCTTTCACTCGCTTTGGCCCTGTGGAATTCACTATTTGTGAATCTGTTTCCTTTTCTCTTTCAATGAATTTACATTTACCGATCAAATAAAAAAAATTGTTAAACCACAGACAATAATTGTTGAAAATTATTCAGATTTAAAAGACGATTTTAGTTAAATTAGTTTTTAATCCTTGTTTCAAAAGTTATTTTCAAAATGGTTTCTATTTTAATTAGTTTAAGGCATTGTACCTTGTAGTGTGGAAGTCTTGAAGCTTGGTCTCCTAAATGAGACTAGCTTTCTCCCTCTTATTTCCCCCCTTTGAGTTTAGTACCACACTGTGTAGCTATGAAAACTCTTATGGGTTTATAAGTGACCACTCCCTTACAGACTGATGTCTTCTTGTGTGCTACCTCATACCATTGTGTACTAGCAAGCAACAAGCACCCTTGGTGCTTGTCCTCGAACACGTGCACGGCCTCGGCATGGGTGCGGGTACGAGCATAGGGCTATATAGGACGTACGTGTGCATCATCGTTGAGTCGTATTAGTGGTCCTTCCTCCTTTTTGGTTTTCATTAGAGTTATCCTTTGGATGACTACCCACGATTGTGTGCCTAAAGGTGATAAAGTGTCCTCGCGGCTTTAGGTGGTGTGTTGATGATCATAGTGACAAAGTCGGGGTTCGGGAATAATTCGGCAAAGGTCAAGTTCAGGAAAAATTCGGAATAAATTAAAAATATACTGAATAATTTGATTAAAAATATACAAAATAAGTAGTTTTTTGCCAAGTTTGAGAAAATGATTAGTGAATAATTCGAAAAATTCGCCAATATTTCGGGAATCCAATAATTTGCGAATAATACGGAGAATAATTCGACAAAGCAAAAATGCGCGAATAATTCACGAATTTTTTAAAAAAACCGAGTTTTTTGTTACAGAGATGATGATCACAAATGGTTGATTAAATTGGCCTGATTAGAGCTGTCCAATCTAAGTGACTCTTTGGGTTCACCGCCCAAGGGGTGATAGGTGGGTTAACAGAACCCACCAAGTTTGTTGTATGGGGCTTTGGGCACTAGGCCCAAGACCATGGATCTCTAAGCCCATTAAGGAGGGTTAGATCATTGCTCCTCTATATAAGAGAGGGACGAGATGGGTCATGCACCAAGTTGTGCAGAAACCCAACGACTCTTTATCGAATTTGAACCATACCAGACTGAGTCCAGAACCTAGAGGAACAAGAACTTTTTTTTTTGGAAGGAACAAATATAAACGAAACAAATGCCTCAGTCCTTGATCCAGAAGCCCAATTGCAGAGGTACAGAAGGTCCGATCTAGAATCAGGCTAACAGACCGGATCAGACTACTCCGCTGTCTAATCCTTGTCATCAACAACCAGTGATCGTACTATGTCTAGACACTTTTGGACCTAACCTCACTGTCTACTCCACATATATTGACTTACCAAGACCGTTTTCTTAGACAGACCTACAAGAACTTTCTCTCTTTTTTTTATATAGGTAATCGTAGTCATCATCATATATAATAGCATAAAAAGGAAAATAGGGATTCACCAATAGTGACCCGAAAGAAAGGGAAAGGAAACTACAGAGAAGAAAAAACATGTAAGAGTCCACATAGCAAACATGGAGAAACAAAAAATTCCTTTTAGGCCGTGAAGTCTATCAGTTCCCACCCTTTGGTTGTGCCCCAAATCGAGGCCCAGTCCCCAAAGAAGCTTACAAGCCCTCTTGGTCACTTGCTCAACCGATAAAGATGTGGCATCAAACGTCTGCCAATTACACTCTTTTCAAATGGACCATGTGATAGCCCCTGGAAGAAGCGTCCATAAATGATCCAAATGAGGACCCAACAATCCCATCTACTAGCAAGATAAAAAACTATGGAGGGAATAGGGAAAAACCCATGCAATTCCAAGGCGAGCTAGAAAAAACTCCATAGGACATATGCATTGAACCCGTCCAACTTGACCAAACACTTGAGACAGTCTGATGACTCTGATCGGATAGTTAAAAAGTCCAATAGGACTTGTCAAAATCGACCTGTCCATATAGGAAGAGTCTAGCAACCTGGAGCCATACTAGTGTAGGGGAATCTGTCTTGAACAAAATTAATCAGATAGTGAAATCTATATTATAAGGACATTTTGGGCTTACTGCAATAGTGTTCATTAACCAGGGCCTAAGGAAATTGGTTCAATCTAAAAGAATACATTAATTTAGTTAAATGGCTCAATCAATGCAATCAGAGGAGGTCTTGAGTGCAATCCGGGCTATGGTTGGGGACAAGGCTTTGGGCTCGGATGGATTTTCAATCGAATTCTACTGCTCATGTTGGGAGATTGTAGGTAAGGACTTCCTTGCGATGATGAGACAGCTTTACGAGTTTGGGCGATTTGATAGAGTGATTAATAGCACTTTTATAGTGTTGATTCCGAAACAAAAAGGGGCAATGGATATTAAAGATTTTCGGCCAATCATTCTTGTGAGTAGCGTTTACAAGATCCCCTCAAAAGTCTTAGCAATGTGTCTTAGGAGAGTGATCGGCTCCATTATTTCCTCACAACAAGGGGCATTTGTGGGAGACAGACAAATTCTAGATGAAATATTGATAGCCAATGAATGCATTGAGGACAGACTCAGATCTAAAGTCCCCGGACATGTATGTAAAGTGGATATGGAGAAAGACTATGATTACGTTAATTGGGAGTTTTTGGGGTATGTCATGAAAAGAATGAGGTTTGGTCCTAAGTGGTGTCAGTGATGCAGCAGTGTATCTCTTTTGTTGCTTTCTCCATTCTTATTAATGGTAGTCTGGCTGGCTACTTCCAAAGCTCTAGAGGTTTGAGGCAAGGGGATCCTCGTTCCCCTTTTCTGTTCATCATTGTCTCAGAAGCATTGAGCAGAATGCTTTCCAGTGCCGATGGTTCGGTCTTCGAAGGCTTCCGCATAGGTAGAAACCCTCTGCGAGTATCCCACCTCCAGTTTGCAGACGATACCCTTATATTTTGCAGAGCCTCCTGCCAGAACTTAATTTCCCTTAAAAGCCTCCTCCAGTGTTATGAAGTAGTTTCAAGCTTGCGAGTTAATATGACAAAGTCTAAATTAGTAGGGGTTGGGGAGGTCTCGGAGTTAGTCTCCTTAGCAGAGTGCCTTCGATGTAGGGTGAGACAGCTCCCATCGGTGTATCTAGGCATGCCTCTAGGAGCCAGTTTCAGATCTAAGGAAGTTTAGGCTCCGGTGTTGGAAAGGTTCGTCAAACGTTTGTCAGGGTAGCAATCATCTTTTCTATCTAAAGGAGGGAAGTTAACCTTGATTCAAAGTACGCTCAGTAGTATGCCTACCTATATTATGTCTACCCTCATCATACCTCGCTCGGTTGTTGCATCCCTAGAACGGATGCAGATTGCAGAGGGAGTTCATTTGGCATTCGAAGGAGGGTCATTTCAAATATCATCTTGTCGAGTGGGTTAGAGTTTGTCAGCCCAAGAGGGAGGGCATTCTGAATTTTAAACCCTTGTCAAATGTTAACAAGACCCTCTTGGGGAAATGAGTTTGGAGGTTTGGGGAGGAAAGAGAGAGTCTTTGGCACTCCGTGATTATGGCAAGATATGGGGAGCAATCGTGTTGGATTCCGAAAGAAGTCAAAAGGGTCCCACGGGGTGGGGTTGTGGAAGGGGATCATTTCAACTGCCCAATTTGTTATCCCATATATCGAGTTTAGGGTTGGTGAGGGTTTGGAGGTCAGGTTTTGGAAGGATGTGTGGTGTGGTGCCACTAGTTTGCAGGGAGGTTTTGGTTCCATATTCAGTATAGCTGTGGATAGGAACGCCTCACAAAGTTGTATGGAATACAAGCATTCCATCTAAAGTATATTTCTTCCTATGGAATGCGGTTTTGAATAAAATTCTCACATGTGATCATTTGAAAAGTAGATGATGGAGGATGGCTAAACGTTGCTATATGTGCCTCCAAGAGGAAGAATCGGTAGATCATCTTCTTTTGCCCTGTCATGTTGCACGTGAGATTTGGAATTTCTTTCTTGTCCGGGTGGGTGTGGAGTGGGTTTTTCCCAATTCCTTTCAGAATTTCTTATTTGGCTGGTATTTGGTTAGTGGGGATGATTCAAGGAAAGCTATCTGGCAAGTCCTACCAGGAGCTATATCTTGGTCCATATGGAAAGAGCGGAACAAGAGAGTTTTCGAGAACTCGCACTCATCTATCTATATGATCAGGTCTAGAATCCGGTCATTGGTGTTAGCTTGGTGTTCTTCTAGACCGGGAGGGGGTGAGCTGGGTACATTGTTAGTTTGATATTTTGGTAGTGGTGGTAAAGTCATCTAGGGCCTCCGGGCATCGACTGTCTTCTTTCTCTTTCTTGTTTTTCAGTTCACGACCTTGTGAACTTCTATATGTCTTTTGCCTTTGTAGCTTTGTTTTTTCCTCTTATATATATATATACTTGATTATCGATAATAAAAAAAATGCAATCAGACCTTATGCCTAACAAGGACATAATCTAAACTACGGGATTTGATTTAAGGACTTATTAAAGTGGACATTGTATTGTACCTATTAAATTGGTCCCGGACTGTAGTACAAGCAATGTGAGACTGAAATAAAATTAATTAACTATATTTTAAATTTACAGACATTTTAAAGGAGGTTGGTGCCAGTCTTCCTCCACGCAGGGTAAACTTGTAGGGAAAAGACTCGAATCCAAGTTGAGTTGAAACCCGGAGATAGATCTGCCTTATCCCTTGAACAAAGGGAGGTTCGATCAAGAACAGCTGAAAAATTTCTTTACACGTATCTCAGTTCAAATGATTCATTTACACTTAATGATTTAATATTTATTTGTTATGGTAGCTAACCTGTGCTTATTTCATGCTAACCTGCAACAATAATGATGTGAGGAGCTTATTCTATCCAAGTAATAGTTGATAAAGCAATCCAAGAAGATGGGGAAATAGGCAAAAACCAGATAAGGAACCTCATCTAACAAAATCTGGAAAAGGAAATAAAGATTGAATTTTTAATGGAGTTGTCAATAGAACTGCCTTTGTAATTGGACTTCATAGCACATGTTAGCATAACCAATAGATAAGCCCAAAAAAGAAGACAATATCTGTTGCTAAAATCAGAGAGAGAGAGAGAGATTACTGTCAAGATAGCTTGCAAGAGATGTTGAAAGGAAGATTTCTTCCGGACCCGCCCAAGACATCTAGCTTTAATTTTTTGGGTACCTCAAAAATCTCCAAACAGGCAAAAAAATGGCATTGGCAGTTTGATTTACTACTGCCTCACCACCCCCTCCAAACCGAAATCTTGAAAAGCTCAAAACAACAACAATAAGCAACACTTCCACATAGCCAAACTCTTTTAACATCAAAAACCCCAACTCTCTCAAACCCAAAACCCTCAAAAATAAACCCCCTGGCCCCAAACTTTCTCTTCCGGATTGAAGAAATCCAAGGTTTAAAAACACTCAGATCCAGTTGCACTGGAATGATTCAAGAGAAAAATAGATAGCTAAAACGGAAAATGGTCGAAATTTTATGCAAACCTAAGACTGTATCCTAACTATAGGGTTTGAAATTTGGACCTTTTGATCGGCTCCTGCAACGTCCTTTCAGGAATCCTCGTCGACTTTGTGTGACAGAGAGTAAAACCTAAAAGCCCTGTGACCGAAAAGAAGGCAGCCCGGCCCCTAGGGGTGTACACGAGCCGGGCTAGCTTGGTTGTTCGGCTCGAGGCGCCTGATCAAGCCGAGCTCAAGCTTGATTTTTAGGCTCGAGCCCAAACAACCAGGCTTGAAATTTACTTCGAGCCGATCTCGGGCCAACTCCTATTTGATTCAGCCTGGCTCAAAGCTCAGCCCGATTGAGGCTCGATTCGGTTTGAAGCTTGGCTCGACTTGAATGTTATATTAAAAAAATAAAAATATTATTTATATATATTATTATTATATATGAATAATATAAAATATTATTATATCTTTTTATTAAATAAGAAAAACCGAACTCGGCCCAAGCTCAAATCAATTCAAGCTCGAGCCAGTTATTTGAATTCAGGCTAAGCTGTTCGAACACCATTTCAAGCCGAGCTTCAAGCCAAGCCGTTCAAACACCATGTCAAGCTGAGCCGAGCTTGGTAAAGCCTGGCTCAGCCTGACCCGAATAAACCCCTAGCCCAAAGGGTTGAACCGTGAACGACAACAGGGCATGGTTAGGCAGGCATTGGTCAGCCTAACCCTGCCCTTACTTATACGAGCAAGTCCCTAACCCCTAGGCCCTATCCCTGTCTTCAATGGCTATAGGAACCGGCCTCAACGCATAAAAGAAAAGTGAGAATTTTTTCTTATTTGTTGATGACGGACCCGATTGAACTCGCTAGTGGCACGTACACATGCAATGCACGCGAGAGCGAGGGAAAGAAGTTAACCATAGTTAATAGGAAATAAAAGGGGCAGTTGTTAACCCATGGTTGTGATTGAACTCTCCCTGTGGTCAATTGCGATTGGTTGTGATTCTATATTGATAGATGGCAAGGGGTAGTTTAGGAATTAAAGTAAAATATTAAATCAATGTTTTGTGTTTATATAAGGGTATTTTAGGAATTTCAAAAAAATCATTTACACATGCGGCATGCCTCTCGCATTATAATAGTAAAGATTATAGAACTAAATAAAACAAAACTTATCATGACAATAAACAAAGGTCGTAATCAAAGTAGTAGGGTTAATTATAATGTACGGATTTTGGAATCAATCAATCACAGGCTCAAGATTAGAGTTTCAAAGTATTAAGATTAGGATTTGTAAGGAGATAGAGTTAGGGAGGGGTATAGGGCGGGGTAAGGGCAAGACATGGCCCAGTCCTAACCTAAGTAACCAAAGCAGCGAGCGTGAGCGGGAGAGCGTCAAATTTTAATTTAGGATATGGTCGAGAGCGCTTCCGGAGCACCGGTATATATATAAATAATATTTTATTTTTAAAAAAAAGTTAAATACTATATTATTGAACCTTAAAAATTAGAATCTTAATCAAACTTAATAAAGAGTAAAAGAGACATTGTGGTGGCCACTTGCCCCTGAGTGTGATTGAACTCATAGAGAGTTCAATTGCAATTGAATTATGATCTCGGTGGATTAAAAATAATAAAGAGTAATAAAAAAAATAATGTAAGAAAAAAAAGTTGAAAATGAAGACTTATCACGTACAGTTGTACACGAGTACAGTGACTTAAGTCACACATCACATTGAAGCAGAAAAAAAAAGAAAAAACTTCTCTCTTTCCGTAAGTGTTAACCCAAAAGGGTAAAGGTGTAAACTTCACCGTTTTACTGTTTATCTTCCTCTTTAAACGAGTTACAGTGGAGAAAAAATGAATGACTTCAACGGAGATCAGGCTTTGTGGATCACCGCGCTCTACGAAAATGAAACCGGTGGTTTAAGAAATTAGAAACCGCGCTCTCGACACGAATCCGCTCTCAAACCGTGAGAGCGAGGTTTGAGAACAGGAGCGGGAGGATAAAGAGACGGTTTGGGTTACTAAGGTCCTAACCCAACCCTTACTTACAAGGGTAAGACACTAACCCTGCCCTAGCCCTTCAAGGCCTGGATTGATTAAGCCCCACTTCAGTCCTTAAGGGCAAGGTCAAGGTAAGGGTCAATCCTAACCTGCCTCTTACTTATAAGGGCAAGACCCTAACCTTGCCCTTGCCCTTGCCCTTGCCCTTGCCCTTCAAGGGGTTGGATTGATTATACCCTAATCCAGCTCTTAAGGGCAGGGCAGAGTACCCTTGTTAAAGGGTTTATTTTTTATTTTTTTATTTATTTTTAATAGGCCTAGTGTATTGGTTAATATAACATTTATTCTCACAAAAACAGTTTGAGCCGACTCATTTATCTATGTAACCACAGAAAACATGCATAACAGCAAATATCTCAACAAACAAAGGCATGGCAGGATATAAACAGTTACAGTCAATGTTGTGCAGTCTTTACAAGTTCGTAAGCGAGTAGTCCATCCATACACGTGGACATGTGTTCGGATGGATGAATCCTGGGGTGAGTGATGGGGGTGAGTGAATCTTAACCACAGTTAGTGAGTGTTAAAGGGGAAATGCGTGGTGGCCTGTGGAGCCTCTTTTAATTTTGGTTAAGCATAATCAACCTAAGGTTTTTTTTCTAAAAACCAAGGTTAGATGGATGAACCCTAAGGACGAGTGAATCTTAATCATAATTAGTGGATGTTAAAAAGAACACATGGTGGCTTAGAGAGATCCTTTAACTGTGGTTAAACATAATTAACCTAAAATTAATATTTTTTAGTTTTTTCTTAAAACCAAGGTTAGATTGATGAAGCCTAGGGATGAGTGAATGTTAACCATAGTTATTGGGTGTTAAAATGGACACGTGGCGGGTTTTAGAGCCCCCTTTTATTGTGGTTAAGCATAATCAACTTAAGGTATTTTTTTCTCTAAAAACTAAGGTTAGATGGATAAACTATAGGGGTGAGTGAATCTTAATCATGGTTAATAGGTGTTAAAAGGGACACGTGTCGGCTTAGGATGTTTATGTTTCTCTTTGGTTGAGCTTTCAAACTAAGGGTTCGTTTGGTAGATCTTTAGATCTTGTCTATTTTAAACAGCTCTAGTCAAAATAAATCTATAACAAAAATATCTATAAAAAATAGATTAGCAACGCATAGTAATAGACAAAGCTTAACATCGTCTTATTGCATCTTATTGCAGGGACAGTTGATGTCATTTCTAAAAAAAAATAGATTTGCATTAGATAAATTCAAGAAAATCATGAATATTACAACATGTCATTTGAATGTCAACACCAATGAAAATAAACAAAAAAAATCATCAGAACCAAGTGTAGGTGTCCACTTATTAGCTCCTATCGCCGAGATTCCATCAAACAGCAACGCCATCTGTTCGTCTGTTCGGGAAATGGTAGAGATTTGATCATAAATTGTTTAGCATATTTGTGTGTCTGCAACATAAGCCATTAAGTTTAGGAATTTGTTTTAAAAAAAAAACAACAAAAAACTTACATTTTAAAGTATAAATTGATGTGATACCTCCAGATAGTCTTTCCATCTCTCCGTGTACATTGTGATAGTGTGAGTGGCCTTGTTCCGTCCATTGGCTATTTAAACTAAATAATTAACCCACAACTCAAACAATATTTAATTAATCTAACAATTTCTCAAAGAAACTCTTCATCTAAAACTACCAAAAATCACAGAATTCCAAAACCCCACATTCTATACCAAGAGTACAGATGTCTACAATAACCGTAAGATCATAATCACAATTTCTTAAACTTTTTAAATTTACATCTACTACTACACAATTGTGCAACAAAATCTATCAAAAATTTGCAGAAACAGCAGTTGATTTTTGCAAGGAAGAAGAAGAATTGATGAACTCGATGCAATCTTCTATAGCTTCCTTGTGATGAGAATCAGGCTCGGCTACAAAGGGCCTTCTTGATCTTCCTAACTTGGATGGCAAACCTAAAGCTATTTCCAAGAAGTCATCTTCACCTCACAATTACCTACATCCATTTGTCTTTCAACTGAGATACCAAGTTCTTTGTCTCATATGCTAACCATGTCATTTTCCTATACTCTGTTTCAACAATGACCTGACCAACATTTTATTCGTCTCTTATGAAGGGAACAAAACAAGCTCACCTATGAGCTTGATTTCCAGAGAATGAGAGTAATGGTCTTATGAAGCAACTGGCATCCTCCTAATTGATTTTTTTTAAAATCGGTAAACATCCAGATGTATAAAGAGATGAAGGTATATTTTTTTTACGAAGGGCACACACACAGAGGACCTTAATAAGATACCAAGCCTCAAAGTTAAAAAAATGAGGCAAAATCCAGATTGCCAGCCCACCCTAAAAGAGTACCAAGAATGCAACAGATTTTCCATCTGAACCCTTAAACATTCAATTGGAAGCAAGGTGTTTTCCAACTCTCCTCCCAATCATGACAACAAATGGCATCAAGAAGCACCCTTTATTAATTGATATTCAAAAACTGTTTTGATTATTGAGCCATTACTCAAAAGAAATCTGCAGTTTGTGTCATTATCTTAGTTGTGGCAGCAGGTAAACCAAACCCTAGAAAAAGGGGAAGAAGAACAAAGAAGAGAAAACAAGAGATTGTAAGGAAGAAGAAGAAAAGATTACCAGTGGCAGTAGACGGGAGCACTGGCGGTGGGAGGAATTGGGACAGGAGCAACAGTCGTTGCGAGTAGCAGGTAGCAGCTAGCATGGAAGAATGGAGAAGCGTTGGGAACGACTACTTTCATTTGGGGGAGGATTTGGGTTGGATTAAAGAAACAACTAAAGGGGCAAAAGAGTAAATAAAATGCCGAAAATATGAGTTCCGTCATCTACCCGCAATAGACAAGAATGTTTTTTTTTTTTTTTTTTTTTAAACTGAATTTTTATTATTGATACTTAATGTCTTTTTGTCTTTTTTTTAACTAAGAATGAGACACGCTACCAAACAATCTAATCTATGAAAATGTCTATCTGCAATAGACAATAAGACAAAAAGATCCAAAAATTAGACATCCCAAACAAGGTCGAAGTCATAAAACATGTTTCCTCAAGTGTTAGGGGTAAATTTGGAAAAGAGCACCATTAGTTAATGGCATTAATATAATGAGTTGACAAGGGAGGACGGTGTAATTTTAGAAACAAGAGGGAAAGTTTCTGAAATTTCACCAAACCTTAGGGGAGGTGAATGTAATTTACCCAATATTTTTTTTAACCATGAAAGCATGTTTCTCTTTCCAACATGCCCTCAAAGGAGAAGGAAAGCTGAAATTCTAACCAACCTCTATTATTGAATTCACCTGACCTTAGGAACATTAAGTGCCAAAGTCATTGGGCTGTAGATAAGACCCATAGCTATTTAATGGGTAGATCCAAATCTTTCGATCCTCAGACAGAAGATAAGCAAGGATGCATACCTTGGAATAGATCCGTTAGATCTGTTGGTTGGTATGGACTATGGATAACTTAAGTTGACTTTGAGCATAGAATATGTATATCTTTTCTTAGGTGGTTCAAGATATAATTTTTCTATAATTACTGCTTAGTGTTAGTAGGTGGGGGAATAGACTCCTGCCACGTTACTAGGTAAACATTAACTACTTTGTCTTGGGATTCATTCTTTGACCCCACCTAAGTGTCAACAATATATTTCATATCTCGTGTTAATCTCCTTACAGTCATGTTTCCTTATTTAGATTTTCCTCAAGTAAGGAATGTATTCAAATCCAAAATTTTGGTGGTACATCTTCTATAAATATATTGAATGCAGACTCCATTGACATGCCAGTTTGCAATCAACCATTACCTTATTTTGAGAGTTTACATGGTATTAGAGCCATAACTCTTACAGTTTCCTTACCTTTTTTTTTTCAATGGCTTCCTCATCATCTTCAGCCCCTCTTAACATCTCCAACATCAATAATTTTGTGTCAATTCAATTGGATGATACTAATTACCAATGTTTGTCGACGCCAAGTCAGATTCCGACGAGTCAGATTCGCTGGTTCCCAACCCAGCTTATCAAAAATGGCGATGCACCGATAAGTATCTCACCAGCCTTATCAATGCTATGCTCACTCCTGGTGTTCTCGCCCAGACTGTTGGCCTAACCTCTTCTCACGAGATTTGAAATACTCTCGCTTCCACCTTCGCTCAACAGTCCCAAGCGCATGTGATGCAACTTCGTCTTCGGTTGTAAACGATGAAGAAGGATACGTCCTGGGTAGCTGATTTCCTTCATCGGATTAAGACTATATCCGATTCTTTGGCTGCCATACAACAGCCCATTGGAGACTATGATCTTGCCCTCCACACTCTCGGTGGGCTTGGCCCAGAGTATGAATCGTTTGTTACAACGAATACAAACCGAGTTGAACCCGTGTCATTTGTTGAGCTTCGTTCTCGACTGTTGAGTCATGAACAACGTCTGATTCAATTTCAGACTCCCTCTAATGAAGCTGGTTCCCACTTAGCCTTCAATGTCGGTTGTTCCTCCAACTCTCGTGGTCGTGGACGTCCTTCTGATGGTCGTGGTCGATCATTCAATACTCGACGCTCTCGTGGGAACTATCGTGGCTCTAGGGGTCGTCCAGGACCTACTAATGGATCTAGTTACTTTCCTCACCAGCAACAATCATCTCCACCTTGACCTCCTCGATCTTCTCTACACTGTCAGATTTATGATTGCCCGAGCCACACCGCCTTGCAATGCTACAACAGATTCAACCATGCTTATCAAGGTACCTCTCTTCATCAGTCTTTTGTTTGATATCTGAACCATATGATACCAACTGGTATCGGGACACAGGAGCTACCAGTGTCGCGACCCAAAATACCGCCTAGGAGTTAAGATACTTTGGCGTCGTGAACTCATTACCAAATATCCTGTACAACATATAAGACGATACATACCGTATACCAAGTTTGTACAGAAAACTGAAAGTAAAGAGTGAACACTTCACTCAACAAAATACATATAAACAGATCACTCCCTCTCATCTCTCAAACATAGGGCCACCGCTCAAGTAGCCTTTGATGCTCTTGAAGCTCCTCTGGAGTAGGCACCTCCTCAATATCTCTTTCTCGACTCAAGGCTCCTGAGCACGGTCACCACAGATATCAAATGTACTTGCCGAAGTAATAGTTCGGCTGAATATGGAATACTCCGCGTATACAAACTGTGAGCATGGGATCTTCCTACCCACTTTCACAATTATATGTTTTGACTTGAGTCGCCACCTATTCATTCTTAGGGATAGGTCCCGGGTATTTGTTTGTTTGGATAAGGCAAATGGTCTTTACAGAGTTAGGGTAAGTGGTTCGATTAAGTCCTGGGGAAGGTATTAGGCACCCCAAGACCTCCGTTTTATAACGGTTACCTACTCCCTAAACTTAAGCCAATTATAATCTCAAAGTTTAATTAGAATGTCCAAAGTTTTTAAGTGAGTGCTAATCCAAGAAAAATAGAAAGCTAGATGGCTAGGGTCGAACCCGAGTTGAGTTGCCTACGTACTCACATGTGAGATCAGACCGAGCGTAGTTCTGGCACATGAGCCCGTGCCGAGGCTAGGGGGGAGTGTGTGTGTGCATAGGATGGTCAAAGGGTCTAGCCTAGAAGGCTATGGTTTAGTTGACCGGGGAGGTCAAGTGCACAAGTGTTAAGTCTAACCGCGATTAGAGGGTATTTATCCATGGTTAGATGAGCTAACCAAATCTAAGGAGGTCCTACAAGTCTCTTTTTGGTTTTTTTTGTATTTTTTATATTTTTTGAGATTTTTGGGGATATTTGAATGTTTTTTATATTTTGGTTATATTTGAATGTTTTTGGTGTTTTAAGATTTTATCATGTTTTTGGTATTTTGAGATTTTATCATGTTTTTGAATTTTCATATAGGTAAGGATTTGACAAACTTAACTAAAGTCAAATTTAGTCCAAGAGTTTGGCTAAAAGATTATAGTTTAAGACATAAAGAGGGATGTGCCTTATGAATAGTAAATGGTCTATTACCAACACCTATTTTGTTGGATTGATGTTGATAATAGATCAAATACCATTGTCTTTAGTATGAAACATTTTTAAGAATGTCCTCTTTAAGTCCTTACACCATCATTTATCTTAAGTCGTCAAACCATCACCTACCCATTCAACATAGAACATGAAGGAAAAATAAAGAAATGAAAGAAAATGAAAACTCATCCTCTCCCTTTTAAGGTGGTTCATTTACACCATTATTAATGATGTAATGTTGCTCTAAAGAATGTTAGGGAGGGGATGAGCTTTCATAAAAAATTCTAGAAAGAGGACTAGAATCTCAAAAGAAAACAAAATGAAAAAGAGAGGTATAACTTTAGCTTCCACTCTCTATGGGCCTACCCATATCCACACTTGTGGGTACATAAAAAAGAAGAAAATATGTACATGGAAAGGAAAAGAAAAAAGGAGCATCTCCTTGCCTTTGATATGGGGTCCCTCTACACCATTAGATTGGTGTAGAGAGGCCCAACTATGCTTGAGAAATGAGAGATCAAGAAGAGAGAACCAAATAAAAAAAAAGATAAAAAATAAGAGAAAATGAAAGAAGGAGTGCCTACTCCTCCAAGAATTCTCCTTCAATGCTCCAAGGGGTAGGGTTTTAGAATCCACAAAGGAAGAGAGTTAGTGAAGAACTCTAAGCTTTTAGTCTTAGAATTCTTTCCAAACTCTAAACCTTAGTTTCTTCTCCCTTCTTCAAACTCAAGAGAAACACAAGTGGGTGGGAACCTTCTAGGGGTCTTGAGGGATGGATCTAAGGGGCTAAGGGATTGGTATTTATAGGAAAACTAAGAGGTTGGGTTGTGTCCTTTACATGGGGGATAAAAGGAGCTAGTGGGTAAAGACTTGAGTGTTGTAAGGTGAGTTGATAGATTGAGTGTTGTAAGGAGTGTAAGAGAGTTTAAGAGAGTTGGTGGGTTGAGTGAACTATGAGTTATATGAGTATGGGTTGTAGGATATAGGGTGTAAGAGAGGTGTAAGAGAGTTGGTGGGTTGAGTGAACTATGAGTTATATAGGTATGGGTTGATGTAAGAGAGGTGTAAAAGAGTTGGTGGGTTGAGTGAACTATGGGTTATATGGGTATGGGTTGTAGGATATAGGGTAGGTGGATATGGATATGTGGATTAGGTCTTATGGATCATGGGTTATTAGTAGATGGGTCATGGGTTATGATTATTGGACTTTGACTATGACATTTGGGCTTGGGCTATGGAAATAGGCTTTGGCTTAGGCAATTGGGTGATTGGGTATTTGGGCTTGACTACTTGGGTTGGGTAATAAAATTAGGTAATTGGGTTTGATTGAGTTGTCTGAGTATAAGTTTGGTCAAATGGGCTTGGGCCTTGGGTATACCTAGGGCTTACTAAGGTTAGGCTAGGGCTACCTAGGGTTTGGGTTTAGGACTACCTAGGGTTAAGCTTAGGGTTAACTATGGTCTTAACTAGGGTTTAGTCCTATGGTTAAGGGTTTACCTAGGGTTTGGAACTAGGGTTGATCTAGGGTTTGGACTATAGCTAAATTAATTAACCACGGTTAAGGGGGTGTAAAAATAGGGTGCTGACACAAACCACTAGATAACAATGTCATAAACATGAAAAGTATATATATCGCAGTTAATTCAGAACACATGCAGTACCTTTAATCAGAGCACGAAAACCTTTACATTTTAAAATATCATGTGCATATGTTATAGAAAATCATCTTTACTATACTTTTCCATCTTATACTTTCTATTACGGGTATTGTAAAATACTTTATTCATTTCTTTCCATTACTTCCATTACTTTCCATTCAGGTATGTAAAATACCTGAGAGCCAACCTTTGGAGTCAGATAACTAGTACCCTTGTACCCAGGTAACCGGGCGGGCCTATTATCATCATCACCTTTGGTTCCCTTCGGAATAGACAACTAGTATCCATGATCCTTCCGACGGCCTGCTATTCGTCAGAGTCTGATGACCAGTATCCCTTTCCCTTCCAGGCGGCCTGCTATCGTCCCTCTCCGTTGGCTTCACCCAGTCCCATTACTTCTCCTTTACTTTCCCATATACTTTCCCGTATACTTTCCTTTTACTTTCCCGTATACTTTCCCATATAATTTCTTTTGCTACTTTACTTCCCATATACTTTCATTTGTTCCCTTTACATCTTGTACTTTACTTCTTCTTTGGATATCCATGCTTTAGAAAATCTCAATCATGCATATATATATATGTGTGTGTGTGTGTGTCCATGTAGCAATTGTGAATAGCATGGTAGACAATTGGAAATACTTTAAGAACACTTAACATATAGTCAATAATCACATATTTCATTCATAGTCATAGCCCATATACACTTAAGTCACGCCTATTCAAATCACATAGAATATATGGTTTTATTCTTTGCTTTCCCCCAAAATCTATATTTTTTAACATGCTTTTCACCTTTAAATTTTTAATACAAAGAACATTTAATAAAAACAGAATTTATGTACCCTCTTTATTCTTTGGTTTAAGGCATAACATCATCACAATTTAACTAGTAGGACTTCCTACTAGTTCATAACACAAACAAATGATTTTATCTTGATTTACAAAATATGGTTTATGAAATTAAAATCTAGTAGAGTGTATCTACCTTAAAAAGGAAGCTTTTACACTTCTGTAGGATGGAAATCAAGCTTGAGGAAGCTTGGTTCAACTTTGAGAAAATCTGAGTTTCGAAACCTCTTCTTCAAGAACACGCACATATTGTTCCCTGGAGAATTCCAAGCTTTGAAATCAATTTGGTGATGATTTGTGAGCTTGAGAACATTAAAGGAAGGAAGCTTGAGCTTCTGGAACAAAGATGAAACCTTACTCAAACTCCGAGGAGAACACTTTGAAAAGAACAGAGCTTCTCTTCTTCTTCTTCTTCAACTCAAATTCAAGATCTAAGCTTAGGGTTTGTAAAGCCTAAGGCACAAATTTGGGGTCCTATTTATAGGCTAAAGGGTTCCAAAAACCCAAAAATATCTTTAAAAACATCTCCCAAGGTCGGTGGCAAGTTATACGTCGTTTTTGCCATTTTTGCGCATGAATTTATTGACATCTGGCCTCCAAACATCGACGTCGACGTCTGAGAGCCCTGATTGGCTTGCTTTTTTCCGCTTTGGTAATCCGACCATAACTTTTGACTTTATTATCGTATTTTGATGATTCAACTTGCGTTGGACTCTTCATTCAAATGGGAACAATTTTGTCTCTAATAGATAAATCCTAATTCTGAGTTAATAATGGTCTAAATGGGCTCTAAATTTGACTATTCTGGGATGGATTGTAGCAGATTAGAATTTCAGCAGACTAGTTTTCGGAAATCCGACGTTTGACCCAACTTCAACTCAAAATATAAAAAAGTGTTAAACATGAACCTCGAAGAGGGTTTCAATATCTTTCTAATGGCTCATGAATCATTCAATTCCGATCAGCGGTCACCAAACTATGGTTCCCTAAAGTTGAGGGTATATTAAGACATCTCTCTTTCTTGACACTTAGAGTATTTTATACTTTTGTTCTTTCATCCCAAACACCCAACAATAATACTTAAACTAATTTAAATCATTCTTATTATTTCTCATAAACTAAATTACATAAATGGCCCTTGGCCTCCATAAGACTTGCGTCTTTGACACTATTCACAACACTTTTCACTATACTTTTTACAGTATTATTCACCGTACAGTGAACCCAAGTTTTGGGGTTCTACATCTATATGACTAGTGACTCTTCTACTCTTCAACAATCGTCCGAGTATCAGGGTTATGACACCGTAATGGTTGGTAATGGGCAAAATCTTCTTATTGCTAAGATTTGTAAATCTCTTTTAAATACTCCTCGTGCATCCTTTTTGCTTAAGGATATTCTTCTCATACCTGATATCAAGAAAAACCTGCTTTCTGTGGATCAATTCACACGGGCCAATAACTGTTGTTTCGTGTTTTATCCTTGGGGTTTTGCAATAAAGGACCTGCAAACAGGGAGGCTCCTATTGGACGACCCAACTAGTGGAGACCTATACCCAATTCCTCGGACTGAGATCTTGCCTCACCAAGCTTCATCTGTCAACCGGCTCTCCTTGGATACGTGGCACCGACATTTGGGACACCCCTCTTCAGTTGTTTTACGTAATTTGGTAGCAAAACATTCTCTGTTTGATGTTTCTACGACTGATTTCAACAACTTTAATTGCTTAGATTGCATTTTGAATAAGAGTAGCAAGTTGTCATTTTAAGATGTTGTTCATGATGCTCCATGCCCTTTCTTTCTTATTCACTGTGATGTTTGGGGACCCGCCCCAATGTTAGCCACATCTAAGCATCAATATTATCTTATATTTGTTGACGATTACAGCCGCTATGTGTGGATTTATCCTATGCGTCAGAAGAGTGATAGCTACTCATGTTTTAATGTATTTCGAACCCATGTTGAGAATGTGTTCTCTAGGAGAATCAAATTTCTTCAAATAGATGGAGGAGGTGAATTTTATAATAAAAACAATTTCTGCTCTTTTACAAATGCATGGAATCACTCATCATATGTCATGTCCACATACTCCAGAATAGAACGATTTAGCGGAACGAAAGCATTGACACGTTGTTGAGACGGGCAATACTTTACTACATCACAGCAAGCTCCCCAAGTCATTTTGGGTTGATGCTTTTCTTCATGCGGTGTTCCTTATAAATCGGTTGCCTAGTTCAGTCTTACAAGGGCACACGCTTTACGAAAAATTATTTAGACAGCCACCAGATTATACACTTTTATGCACTTTTGGTTGCGAATGCTTTCCGTTCCTCGGGCCATATCGGTTTGACAAGCTAAGCCCCAAATCGTTGTGATGTATCTTTATTGGTTTTAGTCCTCAATATAAAGGGTATCGCTGCCTTGACCCAGCAACGGGGCGTGTGTTTACTTCTCGCCATGTCAAGTATCTTGAAACCTCATTTCCTTTTGCTGATCTCTGCAAGAAATGCTCAACTGAATCACAACCTCACTCAGTTGTTCTACCAGGCCCTATCGGCTCACTTTATAATGCCCAAATAACACCTCCCATCATTGGTTCATTCTCTCCTTGTCCAGCTATGCTACCATCTACAAGTCTGCATTCTTATGCCTCTTCTGCGATGCCACAAAAGTCCCCTGTTGCTGCCTCACAACTTGATGTTGCTTCCGTATCACTCTGGCCTGTTGATCCTACACTTGCTCCACATGTTGCTACACCTACACCTTCAAATGTCTCTCCTCTCCAACAACCACCAATTGATATTGCCATGGACAACCCTCCTTCACTTCACCACCAATCAGCTGTTGCTCTTCCACCGCCTCTACACACAATGACAACTCGCACTCGTGATGGTACTATCAAACCTCATGCTTGGCATGCCACGAGGTACCCTATTTCGCTTGCTTTAATCTCTCAATTAATTGATACTCTTCATGAACCTTCCTGTTACACTACCACCTCAAAGGATCTCCGCTGGCACATGGCTATGTCCTATGAATTTAATGCTTTACTCAGCAACAATACATGCATGGTCATTGGTTCCCCGACAACATGGAATGAATTTGGTGGGTTGTCGATGAGTTTATAAGATTAAGCGGCGTGCCAAAGGAGAGATCGAGAGATACAAAGCTCGACTTGTCGCCAAGGGGTATAGTCAGCAACCTGGTGTAGATTATGACGAGATGTTCAGCTCAGTTGTTAAACCTACAACCATTCGGCTCGTTCTTTCTGTTGCAGTTGCCAAAGACTGGCGAATTCACCAACTTGACGCTAAGAACACCTTCCTTCATGGTGGGCTTAAGGAAGAAGTGTATATGCTCCAACCACAAGGTTTTACCTCACCAGACAATCCTGATCATGTATGTCGGCTTAATAAAGCCATCTATGGTCTCAAGCAAGTGCCTCAAGCATGGTTTAATTGTTTCAGTTCATTCCTACTAGAGAATGGATTTCACAACAGCAAGTCGGATACCTCAATGTTTGTATACCATGGACAAGAAGGGATGCTCATCCTCCTTTTGTACATTGATGATATTGTCTTTACGGGTGATAGTAATTCACTCCTTCAATCTTCCATTCATCACCTCAAATCCACATTCTCCATGACAGATTTGGGAGATTTACATTTCTTCCTTGGCCATGAAGCCTCACGTACCAAGGAAGATTTACAGCTCACACAAAGCAAGTACTCCCTTACTCTTTTGGAATGATCAGGTATGATGGGAGCAAAGCCTTGTGTCACTCTAGTTGCGATTGGTTCGAAGCTCTCACTTCATGATGAGGAATATCTTATAGAGCCCTCTTCATATTGACAAATAGTCAGGGCCTTGTAATATTTGACAATAACAAGACCACTACAGACATTCTTTGGATTTCCTGGAATACAAAGAAGCAGCCCACGGTATCTCGATCAAGCACCGAGGTTGAATATCGGGCCTTGGTAGTTACCACTACAGACATTCTTTGGATAAGCTACCTCCTTCGTGATATTGGAATTTTCCTTCCTACTTTGGCTCGTCTTCTTTGTGACAACATCAGTGCTACGTATTTAGCCGCTAATCCTATTTTCCATGCCCAGACAAAACATATCGAAGTTGATTATCATTTTGTCCGAGAGTGCGTTAGCAAAGGCAATTTGAAGATTTCTTTTGTTCCTACTACGGAACAAACAACAGACATATTTACAAAGGGTCTCCCAAGTGCAAAATTCTGTTTGTTTAGGTCCAAACCGATGTCCATCCCGCCATCCGTTTGAAGGGGGGGGGGGGGTGTCAACGATATATCTCATATCTCGTGTTGATCTCCTTATAGCCATGTTTCTTTATCTAGATTTTCCTCAAGTAAGGAATGTATTCAAATCTGTTGCAGCTGTAGATTACCCAAGATTTAGGTTGTACATCTTCTATAAATATATTGAATACAGACTTCATCGACATGTAAGTTTGCAATCGACCATTACCTTATTCTGAGAGTTTACACTAAGGAGGGGCATGGCACACCTTCACAATCCAAGCTAGATGTGCCATGTATAAATAGGTGAGTATTTCTATGATTACATAAATAAAAAAAATTAGGACCAAGTTCATGGGACATCTCATCCGTACATGTTCTACGAGTATTGTTTCTCATTTTTTAGGCGGTAGTTGCTTCCTTATCTCATGACTATGCCTCGTTAAAGTTTCAACATTCAGATTTCTTTTTTTCTTAGTTTTAACTGGCTACATAGGTAGCTGAGAAAAGTAAGGATACTAGTTGGTCCCATAAGAAAGTGAGGGAGAGAGAAACTAGGGCTAGCTTTCTCCAAGCTAAGTAATATACTCTAGGAAAAGTTTCTGTATTGTAAGTGAAAGCTTTCAGTAGATCATAAAGATGTTTGGGTCATCTTCCTTCTCTGGTTACTGATGCATCCGTCTTCTTAGATCATTAACCTTGTGCATAGTACGAGAAGATGATCCATGTCCAAAGCAAAGTAGAGTTGATGATAAAGAAATAAAGTACACCCAGGGAATCGCCCAGTGGTAAGTGTGTCCCCTCACTAGGAGGGAGATTCCAGGCTTGGGGGCGTTGTGATTTCCCCACCCTTTCGTAGAGCAGATACTAACCCACTAACCAGAGCATACAAAAAAATAATAATAAAGAAATAAAGTAGCAAGCAAAGATGATTATTTATTACAAATTATGATTTAAAAAAATAACTATTGTGTTTAAATATAGTTGTACCAATTCATCTTAAAATATGTAGTTTTGTATTAAATAGCTTATTACTAGCTCCCTTCACTAACTGCAGATTTACAATCTGATCTGGGTCCTGTATCTATATCATATATCCTTAGGGGTGTCAACCAGTCAGCCAGTGGTATTAACTTTTGACTTGGTGACACATGCCCAAACCTGCACTACACCTGATCCGGTCGATAAACTGGGTTCAGGTATCGAGCCCTAGCCCAGAATAAACATATTACTAGGTTAATTTGGTTGCTCAGCTATTGCTTGGGATTGGGGCGGGTAGGTTCAATGATTGTAATCCGTATAAATTCTCAAGATAAATTCCTCTAAATATATTGCCAAATTGCAGCTCTATTCAAGAATTTAAACCATTTTCCCAACATGGTCTCAACTGCACTGTAGATTAAACTCCCTTTTAAGTTTTCATATCATTTATTCTCTTACTTCCCTTAGCCATTAACCAACAACCCCCAATAATTAGACTGCACATTCCTCATAATCTTTTGCATGTCCCTTTTTTTATTGAGAATTATGGCACTTTATACTTTATAATGGTAATTGGTAAGAATTTTGAGTAACTTTGTAAGGTTTTTAACACGATTAATTATTGCCATCATGAGATTTCAAGACTTACCATGATTTTTTAATGAGATTTGAAATCATTCATTTTGTTGCATTTGAAGTCTTGTAGGAATTGCAACCCAATAGATGAAAAACATCAATGCATCTAATTCTCAAAAGAAAATGCATATTGTTTGTTGACAAAACTTGCAAAGTACCAGTCTTTATAAGTCTTCGCCAAAGAACGAACCCTAATATTATTTAATCACAAACAGTCCCGTGAGCACAGTTGAGAAATTTCACAATAAACGGTAACCAAAGGGAAAGACTATAAGGGTTGAATCACACATCCAACCATGCGAGAGCGGGAAGCACGTCTGTGAAACAAATACGCCATATGCCCTCGCTCACGAGCTTAAGTTTTCCCATCAAAGAAACAAATACGCCATATGCCCACCCTCACGAGCTTAAGTTTTCCCATCAAATTACCCGTTTTCCTCGTATTCACCACCTTAGATGGCTTTATTCATGGTTTGAGTTTTCACCTTTAGTGCATCAACTCAACTATTTGAACGCTGGGATCCAAAGCTACACATTTGGATCATACAATGTAGATATCTGCAAAGTTATGTAACATGGAGTCAGGAATATATAAATAAACAGAATTATATTTTTGCATATAAAATAAGATAAAATAACGTCTTAAACTAATTGACAATTAAAGATTATTATTACCATGTAATCTTTCTGCAGCTAGCCAAAATGGAGGCAGATTTATATCTCTAGAACAATATCTGAAATCACAAAACAGATACCATCAGTGCTGACCAGTTATTGCTTTTATGATTCGAGTTTTTGTTAATGTATGTACACGCATGTATCTCTTACTTATTAAAGCAGGCATGATGCAATGAAGCAGCATACAAAGATAACAAGAACATACATTCAGAATCCGTCTTGACCCATTTGCATCCATCATTTGCTTTCTCCTGCATTTCATCTTCACTGCTTGTCTTGAGCGTATGTCTATTTTCCAGGTATTTCTTCATGGATGACGATGGACTAGATTTTTGGGGATATATCTTCTTGTGAAGTATAGCCCTCAAAAGCTGTAAATGTCATGACAGAAAAAGAGAGGATTAAGCTGTAGAAATATGAAGGAAGAAAACAAAAATAATTTAATCACCTTGCTTTTTTTTTTTTCAGTTGAAGGTTAAACACACACTCACATAGGCCATGAATGAAGACTTTTGCATTAAACACATTTTGATACATTTGATAAGCATGGTATGTACCTTTATCTATTCAGAGGAGTGCTATCCCCAATTGCAGAATTCAATTTTTTTCCAAACTCTCATTGTGAGTGCAACACGTGTCGTTGCTACCCCTAAAGAGATAAATAAAAAATACTTTTTTCAAAGGAGGAAGCTATTGTCTCAACTGATTCTAAAAGTAACTGGAAAAATAAGCAAACACATGTTGTAATCACAACCATGGTGAGAGTTTGGACGTTTGCAATAGTCCTCAAGTAAGAGAAAAATTTCAAAATAGCCTTTGAATTTCAACTTTACTTTTTTAGACTTTGACTTTCATTACATTGATCAATCAATTTGGTATTTTGGTCGATCATTATGATGAAAGCCAAAGCCAAAAAGTTAAGTTGAAAATTCAAAGGCTATTTTGAAAATTTTCTCTTACTTGAGGACTATTTTGGAAAAATCATTTTTAATGTGTATATGTTGAAGAGCGATTATGCTTGGTCATGCATTTTGGCATGATCAAATGGCACCAATAACTAATGGGAAGTAGAATGTATGCATGTATGTATCAGTTTATACCTTCTCCATCCTTGACTCTGAAAGTGGATCTCTTAAACTGGGAGCTGGTGCAAAACCACTTCCACAGACAAACATCTTCTTGAGAAGAAAAGATAATGATCTCTTCCTAATCGCATTGCTATTATGATCCATGCTACGTCTTTGCCTTTACTAAGGACAACACTGCTACTACGCTGGAGATCAACATTTTTGTCGTTGGAATCATTGCAAAATGTATAGCAGATTGTTCGATCAACCTCCAAGCTTGATGGGCAGTTAAGAAATTTATCCATGGGAGATTAGTAGTTTCTCCCTCGGATCCCTTAGAAACTGGTTTACGCGATAAAGCTTTGTTAACTCTTCCTGTATTTTTCCAACTTCTTCAGCTGTAAAATCTATTTGATCTTCAGGCGAAGACAGGTTTTCCTGAAGCTCGTGCCTCTCTGAATCTTCTTTCAAATCATTGTTACCAAAGGTTCCTATTGCCAACAAGCCATGAGGCCAGTCACTGAATTCTTCTTTGCGAGGCTCTTGCACTATATGATCTGTATAGTGGGACAAAGAGAATACATGGATAATGTTAGAAATTTCTTTCTTTAAAACAATAAAAAATTAAATCAGAATGCCAAGCATACTCTCACAACCCCTAGTCTCACCATTTTTAGCTAATGAAACAAATAAATTTGTATGGTGGCGTTAGCCTATAAATGGGCTGACACTAAATGAATGGTGAGGGTAGGGCTTCTGAGAGTATGCTTAGTAGCGATTGTTGAGACTATGCTTCACATTCCTCGTGATATTTTTGTAATTATTATTATTTTGTTGCTAAACTGTGATGTCTTTATTTAGATTACAGCGGCACTACTTATCGACCGGGATGGTAGTCAGGAGGGATGATACACTGCCTCATTTTCATGTGGGGGTTGGGCGGAGCATGGCCCCTACTTCTCCATTCCCAATCATTTGGTATTAGGGGCCTAACGATGGATATTAGTATTAGAGATAGCTTAGAGAATAGCATAAAATAGTGTAATGATTAGGTAAGATATAATGTAACTCATCTCAAAGTAGTAGATTTGAATTCGATTCAATAGATCCAGCTGATTAGGTCTTGAAAAATATTAAGATCAATTACTTTGATTTGATTATGATTAGATTTAATATAAAAAAAATTCTTGAGATGATGTAATATCTATATATATATTGGTCTCTATGTAATCATATATATATATATAGATATATATATTTGTTTGGTCCTAATCATTTATCTACCTTGGTTAGGGATTAGGGGGTTAACATTCATGGTGGGCGCTCAACAGCCACACCAAGACTCGAACACAAGTCACACCTCCCCAAAGGAAGATACACAACCAATAGGACAAGCCCATTGTGTTATGAATAATCCTATTCGATAGGTTTGTTAACAATTAGTTCTGCCTTTGAGGCGCCTTGGTCCAGCAGCAATGTAATCCCTAGTGGACAACACGATTATACAATCGAATGACCATCTTGTCCTTTTTTTTTGGTAGTCAATAATATTTACCTACGTCAGTAGAGTCAGTCAGTCATAAGTTAGCATGGGCAGTGAAGCAAGAGAAGTTAGCATGGGCAGTGGAGCTCTTGCTGCTCGTACCCAGGGGAGATTGGATCCCCAGACCTTCCCCTTGGAAGATTACACCCCTACCACTCACGCAAGAGGTGGGGTGAATGACCATCTTGTCGATGATGGTGAATACTAACATCTTTTTTGGGGGTTATTCACCATCATCTTTTTGGGGGAGGTATAGAGTCGTGTGGTTTAGAGTGTATGATGGAGTTTGCTATAGAATATATTAAGAGGCTCACCTCGTCTTAAGTCCTATGAGTCCCAAAATACTTTTAACTTATAAAATATTTTTATAATTAATTATTAAAAATATATTAATTATACTAAAATATTGTTGAGGTGACAAGTCAATTAGTCAACTAAATCTTCTTTTGGAACATGTAAATTGGGGTGACCTCAGTCATTTCAAAACTTGAAAATTTAATCTGAAACCAACGTCTAAGATTTTATCCAATTTTCGAAAATTTTAGTCACCTGAAAATAATTTGAATGATTCTTCAGAGTTCCTTTCCTCTCATCTGACCATGAATTCTCTTTCTTTTTTTTTTCCTTATCATTTTTGTTTAGATCTTCGAATTAGTACGGTCCAGATAAGTGATAACGCATGCCATGTGTAGAGCACATGCCCCGGAAGACTTGAATGGCGTATTCTAGTAAAAGACGCCAGTCTTCCTCATCTTCTTTTGAGCCTTCCCTACTTTATTCTTTTCCCGTGATAAGTATGTTTGTTTTCCACTCATGGGAAATGATTTTCATGAATAGTTAGAATAGAGAACTTTCAATGGGAAGCACTAGCACTGTAGCACAGCAGTCCTCCCCGGTTATGTGCCAATCTAACACTTACACTAACCACTGTCAGCTAGATAACGATGAATGTGCCTCGGACCCACAAAAAACAGGTATGTTATTTCTCTATTATTATTATTATCATTTATCTATGTCAGGACTGGGACAAACCCAGGCGTCTTCACTGGTATTGTCGTAATTAATTATTAGCAATATATATAGTGCTAGTTTCTCTCACTTTTTTTTTTTAAAGCAACAACTTCAACATTATATATGAAGCTGCTTCACTCTCCTTTGTTTTATGCCCAAAAAATGGAGAGGCAGATGGGGGAAGAGCGAAATTACATTAAATCCTATATTCATTATATTTGAGGATCAAGATAGAAACATGTAATGAAAAAAAAAAGGTCACAAAGGCCATAAGCAAGAAAATTTTAGGAAGATTTACTACCATATAACTGATTAATATATCATAGATAAAACTAAGCATTTCATTGACTTCAAAAATAAAATTGTTTATAAAATTATAAGTCACTAATTTTGGGTTATTGCACATAAAGCCAACCCAGAAGATAGATAATATACACAAAATAAAATCCGCAGTGTAGAAAAAAGAAGAAAAACCATTACATGAAAACCTAGGATCAAATTACTAACAAAAATAGGTAGAACACTCACGATTAGCTGAATGAACACTTGGTTTCTTGTTACCCTGTCTCCCATTAAGCTTACTTTGCATCCAATTCAATATCTGCAACCAAACTAATCAGAAGTCTCATTAGCAAACCATATATATATATATATATTATAGCAACGCTATTTAAACATACAAAATGATCTCTCTCTTAACTTACCTTCATCTGGAAAACGCTTAAAGAGGTCGTCTTGAGAACCTCTAGAAAGGTGTTGGTGGACTTTGAAAACGCAGGAATTGAAACAGAGATCCTATGAGCCAATGAAAGCTGAGTTTTGGAAGTGTTAAATAGAGATGGCGTTTTCAGAAATTCCACGGCCATGCGCGTACTTCCTATTGTTCAAGTTCCCAAACACGGCTCTCTCACCTTTTCAACTACTACTATGAGGCCTATATGTCCATTATCTTACCCAAACGGTGGTACCCGTTTTGGTGGAGTGTGGTTTGGGTTGATTCCTTCAGTCCAGTGCTTAGAATTGAGGTGTGTGCGTGTGTTGTATTCTATCTTTCTCCAAAATAAAAAATAAAAAAATTAAGGTGGTGTTTGACAACTCTTAAAAAAAAGCTCTTTTCTTCGTAATAGAGCTTATTGGGTTTAAGAGTGTTTGATAATAAGCTTATTAAACCTTTAAAAATTTTAGAAGTAGAGGAAAAACCTCTTAAAAAAAGGGGGGAAAGGAGCTCCTTTTTTTTTTGTCTAAAAAAAGTAGAGGATCGGCGTTTAAAATGTCGCTGCGTTTTGGACCTTTTACCCTTTACACAATTGTTGATATCCCTCCATATAAATACCAAACAAGCTGAAAGAAACCTAAAAAAAAAAGCATCGTTCCCCTTATCTGTAGATCACTCTTGTCTGGGGTTCTCCATCGCCGTCGAAGCTCCCACATCAGTCCGTTCTCCTCCTCCTCCTCCTCCTCCTCTTCGTCTTCTTCTTCTTCTCTCTGCAATTCCTTTTTATCTTTTTCATTATGTTTTTTTTTTTTAAAGCTTTTTCCTTGTTTCTTTTTCACGAGCATTGCCTCTGAAATAGCTAGGGTTTCAAGCACATTTTCAGAGAGATTACTAGGGTTTCAAAAGGGAAGATTATTAAGGCCTTTTTTCAGAATCCAATCCCTTTTCTTTTCCCTTCTTTGGACTAGAAAACCTGAATTGGTATTAGGAGGGAGAAATTTCTGAAACTTTTAAGACATTGGTTCAGCGAAAAAAAAAAAAAAAAATAAATAATCCTCTGTAGCAACAAATGATGATGCTTATTTGAAAGGGAAAAGCTTCTGAGACCACACAACAACATACCTGTCCGAGACCGCAAACCAAAATCTGGGATTTTAAGGTTTTGGTATAAAAAAAAAAATGTCAGGTTTTAGCTAATAATTTGATTCTTAGTTATGAACCTTGCTGTTGTTCACTGGTTATGAACCCAAAGCAGTGCAATTCTCACTTGCACTACATGTTCTCTAGCCAAGAACAATGTTTTAGCTTATAATTTGATTCTTAGTGGTTTTTAAGACCATTTAAGGAATTCACACATTATCATCTAATCAAGACATGTTAGAATTACTGTGCTGCCACAAAAGTCAAGAACAAGTAGCTTAGACAAGAAGACACATTCATCAGGAGTACTAACTTCACTGAACTGCCCAACTGAGTAATGAGAAAAGGGATCTTTTCTCACAACACAGCGTTATTAAGACAATGTCATCTTCTTGCCTACAGATACAGAACCTAACACCTTAACTCAGTTATTAAAGACAGTGTCATCTTCTTGCCTACAGATACAGAACCCAACACCTTAACTCACCTAAAACTGGAGCTCCGACTTACTCACCCATGACCCACCTAACTACTTACCTAAAACAGAGGGGGGACACCCCGTTAAAGACTCGGCCACTAGCTTATGCATCCCTTGTCTTGAATTCTACTCTAAAACTTTAAAGAGCCAAAATGCTTATTATTTTTAGTGACCAAACATGGTGAGGTGTAGTTTCATGCTGCAATTTTATAAATTTCCTCTCTTATCCTATGGCGTTATTTGTTCCTTCTACTATGCACATATGTATATTATGGATTGCAATAATTCATGATATTCTTATTTCTGTCGAATCATTTCTAAAACACGTATAGATGCATGTGCTTGGGTTATTGTATTATATGCCTTTGCAACAATTCATTCGTTGAACCTTCTAATGCTTCCAAATGTACTGTTGCAAAACTATGCTCATGAAGGAAAAAAATTGAAAGGACAATAACACTCCATGAGATTTGTATGCAGCATAGTTATTGAACTCAACCACGGATTGACTCAATCACAGAAGTCAATAATTTGCATCAATTTCTTATGTTCCATAATTCTAGAACATAACACTCCAATCACACATCTCAGACATCTAGAAATTTTAGAAATTTCTGCAATCACAAAATTTCTAAAATTTCTAACATAACACTCTTAAGAGGGTTTAAGAGTGTTTTGATAAAATTTCTAACATAACCACTCCAATCACACATAACACTCCAATCACATAAATTTTAGAAATTGATGCAAACAGTGGTTGAGCTCCCAGTTCATCGAAAAAAATTTAATGCTTCTTTGAGTAATAGTTCTCAAGAGTCTTATGTTCCATAATTCTCATTATGTATGAGCTCATAAATTGATGTAAACCGCATCAAGAGCCAATAGTTTACTTAGAATACTTGCCTATGTTCTAAATACACACATATAATATCGATTTTATATTATCTTCTATTATATGAATCATTAAATTACATTTAATATCTTGTTTTATCTTTTCCTATTGAATGAAAAGTTTGGAGATGGCGAACACTGAAAAAGGTAAGGCAAACACTGAAAAAGGCAAGGCAAACACTGAAAAAGGCAAGGCAAAATGGTCGAATGAAGCAACAAAAACTTTCATTGACCTTTGCATTGAGGAGGTCCAACTAGGAGGCAAACCTGGGCCGCACTTAAAACCACTATCTTGGAAGAAAGTAGTTGCCAGTTTTAACCAAAAAACTGGGAAACAATATGACCAAAGGCAACTTAAAAATTATTGGGACAATATGAGAAAACAATTTATAGCTTGGGAGAAGCTCATTCGTCAGACAGGGATTGGTTATAATGAACAGGATCACACAGTGACAATGGATGATGATAGATGGGACGAGTATTTGAAGGTATAATTTAAAATTTAAAATTTAAAATTAACAATAATTTTTTTACTATGGACTAATAATAAATTATCTAATGTAGGTTAACCCTGATGCCCGTACATTTCGAACGAAACCATTGCAATTTCCTGAAGAGATGAAAATCCTCTTTGGGGGAACTTCAGCTACTGGAGAAATGGCATGGACACCGGGATTGGTAGCTTACCCGATGATGTAATGAGGGAGGATGAGAGCATTGACCCTGATACTCCATCTCTTGGGGAAGATGGGGAAGATATTGGCATAGATGTTCGATTGAACGAAGTTAGGCGTAAGCGTCCTTGTCCAGTTAGGAGCAAAAAAGAATCGAGGAATGATGCACTTGCTGCAAGCATCGATCGTATTATGGCTTCAATTGATGCCAACACTAAGGACCAAGGTCCTACCATCCAAGAATGCATGGAGTCCTTAAGAAAGATTTCGGGAATCCAAAAGGGTACTGCCATGTACTTTTTTGCAGTTAATGCATTTGCTAAGAGTGAGTATAGACAAATATGGATGACATTGGAGGATGATGATGAGCCACATGGGTTGGTTGAAGTCGTGCATGGGATGCGAGCCTAGCTAGCTTTGTGGTTCTTTGGAATGGTGGATGGTGGATAATGTTCATAGTAGATGGATGGCGTTTATTTTGGGTAGATTTTTTTGTAGTAACTTTTTTACCGTCGACTTATGAATGATTGGAGGATGTGCATTTTGGGTAGTTTTTTTTTTTTGTCAACTTTTTTACTATCGACTTATGAATGATGGATGATGTACACAGATGATATTTTTTAATCATGAATTTTATTTTCTCGGATGTTAATGGTAGTATATGATTGATGTTTATGATAGATGTTTTATTTTGATGTCTTATTTTATAAACATATATTGTTTACAGATGCAATGACACCATTACAGCAGAAGATGTTATATCTTGTTGTACTGTTGCTACTAAAGGGCACAACGATCTATATATTGACAAAGAGCCATGTAGGACTTCAATAGTTACTGGACATATGTTTGTCTGTGACATTATAAATGGACACCCGGGATATGCCTAGAATTATTCCGTATGGAAAAACATGTATTCCTTCGTCTATGTCTCTTATTTAGGGAGAAGGGATGGCTACAAGACAGTCGGTACTTATGCGTCGAAGAGCAAATGGGTATATTTATAATGACGATAAGCCATAATGCAAGCAATAGGTTGTTACAAGATAGATTTCAGCACTCTGGTGAGACTATACATCGGTACTTTCATATTGTCTTAGTAGCTATGTTGAAGTTATCCTTAGAAATTATAAAGCCTCATACCTTGAATCAAAGTACGAAAAACAAATTTAACAATCATTGATATTATCCAATTTTTAAGGTAATACTCTCACTTTTTAGTCGTTTTCATGTTTAAACACTCAAAAATCATTGTATTATACATAATAATATATTGTTTCATGTGTTAAGGGATGCATTGGGGCTCTCGATGGCACCCTTGTTAATGCAGTGATTCCCACCGACAAGCAAGTTCCTTATAGGGGACGAAAGGGGGAATGTACGCAAAATGTGCTAGCATTTGTTCTTTGGATATGATGTTTACGTATGTACTTGCTGGTCGGGAAGGCACGGCACACGATTCGCGTATCTTAATGGAAACCATTCGCGATCCACGACTCAATTTTCCACATGCTCCTCCTGGTATATTCTTAACTATTAAACTTTTGTGTTTGTAAGCAACTTGATATGATGTTATATTCGATACTAAAATTTTTTTTTCTTTTTCTTTACAGATAAGTATTATCTTGTTGATGCCGGATATACAAACATGCGCGGATTTTTAGCACCATACCGGAATATTCGGTATTGGTTTACCAGAATTCCGCAAAGGTGTTCGCCCTCGTGATAGACAAAATTTTTTAATTATGTTCATCTTCTATAATGAGTGTGATAGAGCGGAGCTTTGGAGTTTTGAAAGCCCGATTTCCCATTCTTAAAAAAATGGCACCATACCCCTTCCCGATTCAACGAAGTATTGTAGTTGCTGCGATGGCGGTGCATAATTTTATCAGGAAAGAACCATTGCTGATGCCTATTTCATGATTATGAGACTTGGGATGTCACTGAAGATAATGAAGATGGTGCAGGTGATTATACTGGTGCATTGGATGCAGAAGTAGACATTGCTCAACAAGTGGAGATGTCGACTGTTAGAGAAGCAATAGCAGATACCCTTATACAGTCATAAAGTTGCTCTTGTGAACAATTTTTAATTGTAGTGTTTTTTGAACATTTATGTTATGAGATGTTTTGTGATATGATGAAGTTGGATACTATCAAATATTGCTAATTATATTATATGTTAAAATTTCATAGGATGTTGGTGATATTAGCAATTGTGATATTGCCCATCGTGACATTGGAGTTTGCAATGTCTTGCTATGAAGTCTAATGTTTCATACATTTTATTATTTATTATACATTACTATGCATTCATAATATTACAAACATAATTATTTCAATGTTAATTCATTTAGGGAAAACAGGTTGTTAAAAATTTATAGTGGCTAAAAGCATCCGTAGTCAACAAATGCCTACTTTAGAGGGTGAAAGATGCATATCATTCTATGCCTTTTAAAAATGAGTTGTATTGCATATTTTCATAAATGACATTTGTTACCCTTGAAATAAGCTCTTAAAATTTGAAAATAAATGGTTTTAACAAACGTACTATTTAAAAATTTAAGAGCTTATTCTTTAGAACTTATTTTTAAGAGCTTATTATATTAGAGTAGAGTTTCCAAACGGACCCTTAAGACATCCCCTTTTATCTTAATCAATATCTTATATCATTTATTCACCGTGGTCTTGCCTTAAATCACGAGCAACTTTAGACCTGCCCGGTTCCCCATTAAGCATGACTATATCTATCCAATAAGGTTTTAAAAGATTTTGCTACCCCAATCAGCTTGCCAGAATGCCCGAATTATAATATTAGATAAAGAATGGACACCTCTTGCCCAAGCAAGTAGCATGGATGCTAAGCGGTACACTTGGAACTTGGAAAGTATGGGCAAAGTCAGGGGGTACACCCCACTTTCCGCGTGGGAATGTCCCTTACCGACCGAACCTTGCACCTTCTAAATCTCCTCACCACTACACCCTATTGTGCAGGGGCAGTCTGCAGCAAGCTCCCTCTGGCCTCCAACCACTGCCACCTTCTCCACACTTCCCCTGCACAAGCTATATTTAATCCTCAGTATCACATCTCTGCCTATAGATATGGCTTCTCTGATGGGTAGTTGCAAAAAAAAAATTTAGCAATGATATTAATAATGACACTAATGAATAGCATATTTCTCTCTAATATAGTGATTAGAGGGAATGTCGGTAAGGGTCATCCTGGTCATGAGTGGATATATATTTCTTAAGTTGGATCACAATATTTGGGTCGGCAACATAAATTTTGTTGGTGTTTATATGATATTAAATAGACTTGTATCCTCTTCAGTTGTGACTGGACTCGAGAGTCCAATTACACTCCTGAGGTCCCACATGTCGCTTATGACAACCCTAAATTGTGGTTAAGATTCACCCACCTATCCTTGGGTGTATCTTAACCACAGTTAATGTCGGTAAGGATAGGTGGGTGAACTCTAAGAGTGGATGAATCCTAACCACGGTTAAGGAATGTCATAAAGGACACGTGACGACCTTAGGAGCATAACCGGACTCTTCCGCGCGAGTCCGGTTACAAATGGAAAGAATTATGAGTCTATTAAATATTATCACTTGGGAGGATGATTCCCATGAGGAGAGAGAGGAAGCTATGTAAGATGATATTGTTAGTGTAATCCCTTTTACTTAAGTTCTTATTAGGGCAGACAGTATGACACTATTTCTAGCTTTATGGAATATTAGAATAATTGTAGTTTTTATTTATTTATTTATATATATATAAGCCGGATGCATTGTCTCCAAGAATAATAAGTAGATCAGTACACAATAAATAAATAGTAAATCAACAATCAGTTTATGAATGAATAACAAATTCTCACTCACTACAACGGAAGGTTTTGGTGGAGAAAGAAAGATCGTTGGGGATTTGATAATTGATTTTGTGCCTTGATCTTCCCAAGAATCTCTAGAAAATCAGTACCATGAAAAGAGAAACAAGGGACATGCATGAAACATGTCTTCTAATGTCATCCCTATAATATATAGGATGATCTACGATGATACACCCACCCTCATATCTAGGATGTTGAAGGGAATATTGCCTATTGGGTTCAATTCCAAGAGAGAAGAACTTCTAATATATTAATTCTAGTATTGGTCTTGTATCAAAATTAAAAAAAAAAAACTTTGATTAATTTTTTCTTATTTTAAAAGATAAAATCCTTCTACTAATATATTGAACATGCTGCAAATCTCTCGAGAAGAAGGCTTCCAATTCATATAAACTGCATATCTTTGGAGACAGTTCGAAGATCTGTTTGAGCCTTGTCATACCAACACCTAAACTAACCAAGTCCATTCAAATCACCCATGAAATGTGAGCCAATTGGATGTAGGAAATTATGTAGCTAAATCGAACTGTTTTTGAATAATTATAATATCAATCAAGGAACTAATATTAATTCCCCTCCCACAGTATGAAAACCACACTTTCGCGGAAGAATCCCGCATGCTCAGAGCCCTGCACAAGCTTAATCCAACATAAATCATCTCTTATACCAGAAATAAAAGAAAAAGAAAATTTTAATTTAATTAGTCATATCGCTCTCTCTCTCTCTCACACACACACACACACACAGAGAGATTGAGAAAACAGTGTTATCCTCTAGTCATCAGGGCCCCCATTGGGACACCACCCTGGGCACGTGAAATTGTCGAACCACGTACACCATCTAACCATACAACTTTGAGTGCAAGTGGGCATGATTATGAGAGCAGTCCAGGTGTCACACGACAACATTTGTGCTGACGGTATATCTTTTGGTGTCGGATCAACACGTGTGTCGAAGGGGTCGGGATTGACTTTTTCTACACTCTCAAGTCTCATCCCTAGTCCCTATAGTGGGTTCATTAGTGCTACAGTACCAAAATCATTGGAAACAACCATTCTGATCTTGGATCTCCTTCAAAACTCATTAATCTAATCTTCATTTGATGAGAGTTTTCTTTCTTCTAATTAAATGACCAATTGGGGTTTCACTGCAAAAAAACGACGTCTCCCTTCCTTTTTCCCCCCATGTGGTCTCTGCCAAAGATATATAATCTCACTTTCATTCCATGCCTAGAAATTCCTCGAGATTTATGTGAGGACGAGTGAAAAGGGGGTGTAAAGGTCTAACTTACGGATCACTTCATATAATCAAAAGAAGCCATGTGAGACTACTACCTAGGGCTAGGGGTCCAGACTACAAGTCACAACGTTCCACGAGCCCTTTCCTAAAATGTACATTATTACACCTTTCCAAAAATAAACTAAGTCCTAGATTGGAATCCCTAACCCCCTGCCAAAAATATACTAAGCCCTAGAAGATGTGATCTTCTTTGCTCCACGTAAAGAGCTTGCATACACTTTGACTTTCATTCTCTCCTCACTCAACTATAATTCAATAAACATGTGTTTTGCATCAAGATTATAAATGCGTGTGATCTCACGCAATGTAATAGATATCAGGGGAACGCTATGCTGATTCTCTTGTCATAGGGAAACTTGTCATTTTCTTCTAAATGCTCTGGTTGTTTCGATGTAAAATAGGAGAAGAAAATGTCATTTTTGCTTGTTTATTTGCACCTAAATCTTTCGTAAGTAAATGTTTTATAGGAAATGAACCGTTTAAGGCAAAAATGACTTACATTTCAAAAATTCATAAGTCATTTTCCCGTAAAATTCTAGTCTCTATAAATATATTTTTAAAATTACAAAACCCTCTTCACCCTTTTTTATATTATTTATTTATTTTTAAAATAATTACCCAAAAAATCTCCCTTATTTTTAAGAATGCAGCCAAAGAATAAAATGAGTAAAAAAATTCTTCTTTTACGGTAAAAGCTTTTCCATCATAAAAACATTTACTTGTAAACCAACGGAGCTTAAACATATACAATTTTCAGCAACCTATCACATACCAATAAAAAAAAATTCAGTAACCTATCACATACCAATAAAAAAAATTAGACGTGTATTCGTTTTAAAGTATATGCTTACCCTTTTTCTATAACCCTCCATGGGTCAGCAGTAACTGCACTCAAATATGGTTTTAGAAGAGGGGAGGGACAGATGTGTTTTTTTACATATTGATTCAGTTTAAATGTGAGCCGGAGTTTTGCTTCAATGCCTTGAAACGGAGCTCCCCATGTCAATGCAAGGATTTGGCAGTTCTGTAATTACAGGGAATAGAGTGGTAGTTTGTTAGTTTGATTTTTCTCCTATAATTAGAAAAGGACTTTGCTACTGAGACCATAAAGGGCCGAGACCACACTGAGACTATGCTTGTGATGCACAGATCCCAAAATTTCATTAAATATGTGTAAAAGATAAAATTCGTAATTAATTTGTGAGTTGTGACAACGAGCATGTTTTTGGTGTTATAACGGTGTGTACGAGTTCATATGTATTTTTAGGTACGTATTCGTTGTGCATATGACAACGTACCCATTGTGCTCCTCACAACGGAAACATTGTCTTCTAGACAATGGACTTATAGTCATCAAGACAACGATATCGTCCTCGTTGTGAATAACGAATCCGTGCTTTAGTCAACAGCGAGACCGACTATCAGGACCCGATCCTCAGGAGGCGATCATTTGTCTCTGACGTTAGGTGGAAAGCACTGTCCTAGCATTATTGTTAGTTAATTCATCTGGGTTTTCAACCCGAAACCGTCTTAGAGATTGTAGGCTCCCACGTGTACACGTATGACGCCAGATATGTCTGATATATTTGGGGATGCGTGTAAAGCTAGTGGCATGGTCATCCATAGCCATCGATGGTCATCTATGGACATCTTGAGCTTAACCTATAAATACCCCTTGAGACTCAGTGCAAAGAATCGCTAGAGACTTATCAACCAGAGAAGATATTTTCCAGTGCTCATACCTTCTAGAATTTACCTTAAGATTCAGTGTCTCTCAGTGTTTCAGTGCTATAGTGTTTTACTATTCATTATCTCTTTCGTCTACTGACTTTATAATCGGAGTTTATTTCAGGGTACATACCCGACCCCTTCTTTTCTTCTACAGGTTAAGTGTTTTGTTCCATACCTTCAATCAGCTACTGACACATGGCGAGTCCGGGAATTTTCCCCTTCAAAAATGACACCGTCTATGGGAAACTTTCTTTTCTTCTGAATCGCTACATTGTACAAAGTGATACGTGATTCGAACCCTCCCTTTGCTCATCTTCATTGCCATGGCTGATCAAAATTTCGTGTCTCCAATGGAAGAGAAAACCCCAGAGCCAGAAATGTCTCAAGTAGAGCAAATCATCATGCTGTTGCAGTATCAGCAATCCCTCCTGACGCAACTAACCAGTCAGCAGCAGTTGTTGAAAAAGCGAATCGATGCGTGGGCGCAGGGTTTAACTGAGTCAAATTGTGCGTTACTCAAGGGTAGAGATCATTAGGCAGTAGAGCGATGTCTCTCCTCTAGGCAAGCTGAGCCAGTGATGTTCATGACCAGCCCTTCGACAATCACGAGAGCCATAGAGGATGATCCCAATTTTGAGTGGCCTACTCGTGCAAGTCATGACATCACCAGGGGGCCAAGAGCACGAGAGTATAGTCAGTATCACAAAAGTCATGGCCATACGACTAACCGATGCGGTGATTTGAAGACCTATTTGGAGAGGTTAGCGCATGAAGGTTTCTTGAGCGAATATATGCTTCCTGATGATGAATCTCAAGAGATTCCATGAACTGCGAGCGTTGTTCAGCTCTTAGCAGTTTTTTTTTTGTTTTTGCGCCTGGCTGGGGCTGTCAGATCAGTAGAGGGGCTTTCAGAGCCTTTCCTGAGGTATTTGTCCGGTTTTATCTTTTGGTGTTATAAGTATCTAACAACTTCCTTTTGCTCAATGTTGTGAAACATGTACAATCCGGTATTCTATCATCTCCTGAAGTACTATGTGCATAATGACTAGCAGAAAAGACAAGTGTAAGTGTATTCGCACTATATTAAGCTCGTCCTCATTGTCTCGATCTCAGACTCGTTGGCACTATCTCGCTAGCGTAAGCTCGTTCTCAGTGCCTTTTCAGCGTAATCAATGATTGACAAATGAAAGTGATCTCCTAAGTGCAAGTGTATTCGCGCTATTGTAAGCTCGTCCTTGTTGTCTCGATCTCAGACTTGTTGGAACGATCTCGCTAGCGTAAGCTCGTTCTCAGTGCCTTTTCAGCGTAATCAATGATTGACAAGTGAAAGTGATCTCCCAAGTGCAAGTGTATTCGCGTCATCACAACTCGTTCTCGTTGTCTATTCATTCTATCCTGGTGTTCAGTGTCTTTTCAGCGAAATCAGTGATTGACAAGTGAGAGTGATTTCCAATAATGCAAGTATAGCGTAATAGAGACAAGATCCGGAGATACCAAGGTCAGTGATAAGTGTGTTAGCTTGCATTGAGCTTATCAGTGGTGCATGAGGTCGTCTCTATGAGTAATCAAATGATAATATATCGTAAATGCGCTATCAAATGACTGATCATCACAACCTTAATACTCAATGTGGGGCATTTGTGAATCCGTCAGATTCATTGTCTCTAGGCAATCAAGTGGCTTGCAATGCTATCTGAGCCTGTTACCATAATGTCCCGCTACGGGTCCCTTAAGGATTTGTGATAAATAGTTTGTATAGTGTCAGGCACGGTGTTTTCTCTCTTCAATGTATTCATAAGTGTCCTTTCCTAGGTGTATGAGTTCTAATAGCTTTGTATTGTGTTCATACTAAGTGTTTATTATCATGCATTCTCAAGAGCATATGAATTTACTTATCTTGTTTTCCTGTAACATATACGTATTATATGCTTTGTGAAAGTGTCTAAAAGGTGTAGTACATTGAACGAGACATGTGCCAAAAAATATTTCATTCATGAAACAAGTTACAATGAAGAAAAAGAGAAACGACAACGGGCAAGGCTATACAGCGGAGTCATCATCGATGGCAACAATTTTAGTAACAGGATTCCCTGAAGGGTCAGCAAGATGAGCATGTGTATCGGGAGCTGGCTCAGTGGGTAGAGGCCGGAGGTTCTTTAGTTCCTTCTACTTCGCCATTCTGAGTATCGTCCTGGGCAGTGGTCTTAGAATGAGAATTGGTCAATCCTCCTTGTTCTTGGAGCTACTTCATTATTATATCTTCAGTCTCTAACCGGTCTTCATCTAGCAGTTGATCCATCTCTTTTTGAAAGTGAATGCGGAGAGATTCCGTTAGAGCTTCTTTTGCAGCCTCGATCTCTTTGTCCTTTATGGCATTAGCCTCCTCGAATTGCTTCGTCAGGACTTCTTTTTCCGCCTCAGATATTTCGAGTTGTCTGCACAGAGTATTGGAGATCTCATCATATTTGCTGCTCTGGAAGATAGCCCTTTTAGCCTATTCCAGTGCTTTCTTCTCTCCTTCTTCAGCTTTGTGAGCCTCTTGTCGAGTTGCATCTCGCCGTGTGACAGCTAAAGAGAGTTTGTCTTTAGCATTCTTCAGTTCTGTCCAAGCCTTCGCCAGCTTGTAGTTCATTTTCTTTGCTTCTTCTGCCTTCTTCTTCTCTAGATCGGAGACCCTCTCATTTAATCCTATGGATGTATTTCTAATGTATTATAGTCTTCATATATCCCTGCAAGCATGTTACTCATCTAGAAGAGAAGAATGTTATCAGTGTAGTGATGTGCAGATTGGCTACAAGTGTGTGTAAGGGAAAGTATAGTCCTTAACATGACAATAGCCCGGGTTACAGTGCTGAGCTTTCCCATGAAGTGCATATTTCTCGTTGTAGTGATGTCTTCAGGTAGCCTCATTGTGAAGAGCATGGATGTGGCTATAAAATCGCGATCCATCATCGTGTGAGCAACGGTAGGGTGTGTGTATCCGCGTAAGAAGACTGGATTCCATTCTTCAGCAGATTTTTCCATTGTAGTTTTTTCTCGTGGTAGAGCAGAAGATGAGGCAACATTGGGATCAGAAGCAGAAGCAGTAGCAGGAGTCCTGGTGGTTAGAGGTTGATCATCCTCTAGTAGGTCATCTGAGCTAAAAAGTTCTTCGTCGCTATCTATCTCGGATGGTATAAAAGTTGTGGCAGCTATATCTTTTCCTTGTTGTTTTTGAAGCCTTTGGTCGTATTCTGCTTCTCGTCGAACTCTTTTTGCTCTTAGTGTTTTGAGAGTTGCTTTCCTTTCTCTTTTCAGCCTTCTTTTCCATTGTGGTAAGATGGGAAGGACGGGAAGATCGTGGAGCTCGTGGTGTTCCGTGCGGTAGAGGCATGCGTTCAGCCATTCTTTCTCTGGTCAGTTGTTCCGGAGTAGCAATATTATTAGCTTGAAGAGTGTTATCCATAGCAAGTGCAGGCTCAAAAGCTGACAATGGCCTCCAGGTAATATATTCGTCTCATTTCTCTTTGCGGATATCTCGTAGTGGTTGTTCTTCCACAAGCGTAAGTTTTGTGAAACGTGGTTTGGAGATTTCTGTGCAAAAAGAGTTATTATAAGTAACAGCGAAAATGTGTAAATTCAATAGCAGGAGTAGAGCAAAGTCAGCAAACCTGAGGAGAATTCATTGGGAACAGGTCGGGCGATCTCATTTCTCCAGGCACCGGAGATAATGAAGGGCAACTATTTTAATCTCTGTCTATATCAGGGAGGTGTGTAACGATATCAGGATTTTTGGGTCGTTGATTCCAAGAGAAGTAGGTATTATCTCAATCCTCGAGGGTCCCTTGGCACTTCACAACGTGGCGGAAGTGAAAGTGCATGTCTAGCTTTTATGTTATATCCGTCTCTGTTGAACTTGCTCATCAGAGACATGTACTTGTAAAATTTCGGGTGCATTTGTCCAGGGGCTATTTGGAGGGCAGCAAGGACGGAATCAACAACGGGGTCTAGTGGAAATCGTAGTCCAGCTTCAAATTGAGCAAGGTAAACAATAGTACAAGAGGAGTGATAGTCCGGGTGGATGTCTTCTTCATTAAAATGAAGATAGACATAAGGAGGAATTTCGTATCGAGTTCTATAATGGTCAAGAGTATATTTGCATATTGGTTTTGGTTTGGGTTTGAGAGCAGTAGCAATTGCACCATGGGGAGTGCTGCTGGAGCAACTGACTTTATCATTGCTATCAACTCTAACTATTTCGACAGACATGGCGCAAAGGCAAAGGCAAATGGAGGAATGAAAGCAAGTATAGAGAGAGAAAAAATCAGTGATGTGCCAAGTATACTAAGATGCAGAGAATCAACGGGGAGCTAAGGACAACGAGCAACCAGTAAACTATGAGTGACATGGCAAACTAGAGCAAATAGCAGAGAAAGAAGTCTTACTAAGTAGAATGCGGAGATAATTAAGCAAAGAGAAAGCAAGGAGTTGCAAATCATTGGATGATATAAATTAAATCCGGCAGAGTAACAATGCAAATTTAAGTAGAGAGCAGGAGTTCTTCGCATCTCTATTTATAGGCAATTCCAGAGTGCAAAGACGAGCATAACCTCAATCGTTGCCATACACGTGGGCAAGTGCAGGGGTACGATAGTCATTTCTATAAAACTTGAATATAACGTGTCAGACTAATCTTTTTGTAGCACGAAATTAGCCTTCATCTCGGGTGTACACATCAGCGGCAGTAAGGGCATGATTGTCCTTTTTAAGACAGAGTAACCGTCGAAACGAATGCAACGTCTCGAGTTCTGCGCAAAGCAATGATGACAGTTTGCCATGCATTAATGAGGCGTGATGGATTTGTGGACATGTTACAGTTGGCATGGCGATATATCTTCACGTGTAGTGCAAGCAAGAGATCAATGACAACGGAGCATATACGATGGAGTAATGACAGAGAACAGAGAATGAAGAACGAAGAACGAAGTACAACCAACTTCTGTGGCTTACGGTATTCTTCTTCTGGAATGCTGAGAGGTTTATGATACTTTGAACTACGTTCAAAGCATCATAAAGAGGTTAATTGTAAATGATAAAATTCGTAATTAATCTGTGTGTTGTGACAACGAGCATGTTTTTGGTGTTATAATGGTGTGTACAAACTCATATGTATTTCTGAGTACGTATTTGTTGTGTGTATGACAACGGACCCGTTGTGCTCCTTACAACGGTAACGTTGTCTTCTAGACAATGGACTCGTAGTCATCAAGATAACGATATTGTCCTCGTTGTGAACAACGAATCCGTGCTTTAGTCAACAGTGAGACCAACTATCAGGACCCAATCCTCAAGATGGGATCATTTGTCTCTGGCATTAGGTGGAAAGCATTGTCCTAACATTTATTGTTAGTCACTTTATCTGGGTTTTCAATCCGAAACCGACTTAGAGATTGTAGGCTCCCACTTGTTACACGTATGGCGCCAGATATGTCTGACATATTTGGGGATGCGTGTAAAGCTAGTGGCATGGTCATACATAGTCATCGATGGTCATCTATGGACATCTTGAGCTTAAACTATAAATACCCCTTGAGACTCAGTGCAAAGGATCACATCAGAGACTTATCAATCGGAGAAGATATTTTCCAGTGCTCATACCTTCTAGAATTTACCTTAAGATTCAGTGTCTCTTAGTGTTTCAGTGCAGTATTTTACTATTCATTATCTCTTTCGTGTACTAACTTTATCATCGGAGTTTATTTCAAGGTGCATACCCGACCCCTTCTTTTTTTCTGCAGGTGAACTGTTTTGTTCACTACCTTCAATCAACTATTGACGCGTGGTGAGTCTAGGAATTTTCTCCTTCAATATGTTTTTGAAATTTTGAGATCCGTGCATCACAAATACAGTCTCGGTGTGGTCTTGGCCCTTTGCGGTCTCGCTAGCATTTTCCATTAGAAAATTACCACCGGTTGTATTGAAAAAGGGAGCTTTGCTTCAACGGTTGAAGCAGAGCTCTGACACATATTTACACTCATATTGATATATCATATGCTACGTATGGGACTAGATTTTTAAGAAAAAAATGGTATAGGGTTCTACCTAAGCAAATTTCGGTCAATGACTTGCAAATGAAAGCAGCAATTCTGTGAGAAAAAAGGAGATCTAATGGATATAGCCCAATCTTGGATTCTTGGTCTATACCATCATTCATATTATAAGGAGAGTGTGAACACGGAAGGGTGGTTAAGAGCATCCTACTAATTGACGAGTAGGTCTTGGGTTCCCATAAATGGAAATCATATTATAGGGAGAGTGTTCCGACGCCAACAATCCAGCACTGCTCATATTTGTTTTCCATTTGTCTACCAATCATCATGGCTTCACCTAGTGAGATTACTAGCTATCACTCCCTTATCAGTCCAATATATATATATATATATATAGGTCATCAATTATCCCTCCTCCATCTTCTTCCTCCAGCTCAAGCAGTGCCCCATTGCTGTAATTACTAAAAGCAAATAAATCTTCAAAAATGCCCTTCACATGCTTTCCGGTTGGTCACATGTCACGGTCAAAGTTATTAAGTACTGCCATGACCATGATAATGGGTCGGGATGGCCTGAGCATGGGCAAGGGATGCCAATGTAGTGCCTAGGAGATAGACGATGCACTATGCAAGCGATAGCGCAACGTTGTGTAAGGTTGGTGTCTTGCTATTGAGGTACCGATGTGAAGGGACACAGAGGTGTCTTGATGTTGTATACGAGATACTATGGTTTGGGTGAAGTGCACACGAAGAGTTATGGGGTGAAGCTTGAGTTTGGTGCTTGATCGGACACATGTGGGCGAGTGTTGTGGAGCCCATATGGTATGTTGGAAGTAGGGTTGATAGTACCTTCATTCGAAGAGAAAGTCAATATGAGTTCAATGGTACAGATGGTTTGTGGAGATTCAATGTATTGTTTCGTAAAAGACCAGTATGACTTCACTAGCAATGGTGATGTTTCCTTCTGGTGAAGGGTGAAAGGTTTATCATCCACCTTGAGGAGAAGAGCGTAGCTCTACCTTCTCTTGTGGCACATCTGGGGCTACCTAATGAGCAACCCCAAAGGAGTTGAGGGCGGGCTCTAAGATCCTAAAGGAGATCTTGGAGTCTCCTTGGATGGTTGTTGGAGCATCCAATGATGGTGGAAAGGAGACGGATATCCTAACACTGTGCAAGAGAGGTTTTACCCTAGTTCGGCCTTTAAGCGTGCGGTATGCATCATGGTCGTTTAGGAGAGATGCAAGGTAAGGTTAGGATACTCAATCAGAGGACCAAGGATCGCGTTGTGGGCGTTATGCCCTCAATGCTCGGTGATTGTCAATTAAATAAACCTCGTAGTAACTACAATTCCATAAAATAGTGACTAGTATGGGATGTCGAACCACAGAAGATTGCACTGGTTTGATTGCTTTTATCTCAAGATTGATTGTGAGTTAAAGAGTACCAAGTTGATTTGATTGGATTTATTTTAAACTAAAAACAGAACTTAAACTAGTAGATTCTATTTTAACTATTTAAACTAAGAGTTTTTGATGATATATCAGTGAGAGAAGATCTAGGGTCTTCGAATCCACCACTAGCTTCACAACTGGTCCCTAATGCATATATTCAAGTCCATCACAATGTAAACAATAGGGATGAGAGTGACTACAAGACTCCACTCATCCATCTAGAATGATTCAAGGGATTAGACCCTAGGCATATCCTATCTTCGGTTAGCACAAGTGATACACACTAAACTAGGGTTGTGAAATCACTCGTCTTACCTTAGCATAAAATGTCATATGATTTAATTCCTCAACAGTAATACCATTGCATAAAATCCACATTAATAATCACAGAAAATTACGATGGATGATTTTAATCTCAATATAACAAAACCTAAGACAATGATAGAATCATTGATCGGTTAAGATCGTTACCTCGTAAAAGCACTAATTCCGGAGAATAGTGACAAGTATTGAGGGTGTCGAACCACGAAGACTGCGCTGGTTATATTGCTTCATAGTAAAGATGGATTTGATTTAATGGTGAATAAAGGTTTTTGGTTTGTATTTAAAAATCTTAAAATTATTCTAAATACTGAAAACAAATAAAAGTAATGTGAAAGTCAAGAGAAAGAGATCTAGGGCATCGAATCTACCACTAGCCTCCTAACCATGGTATATTGTATTTAATCAGGGTATAATTATTTGCATTCGATTACGATTAATTGAGACTACAAGTCTCAATTCAAATCATCAAGAAGGTCAAGTATTTAAATCTTAGGCATGATCTATCTTTGGTTAGCACGAATCGTCCACACTAAATTAATTAACCTAAGGTTGTAGCACGATTCGTCTTCCCTAGGCATAGATCATCTTAACATTTAACTACTTGTACGATAAATTCCATTGCATAACCATTCATATATAAAATCACAAAAATTAAATATGAATTGAATTTCAATCAAAAAGAAGAGTTCCTAAGACAAGGAATAACTTTATTAAGATTGAATATAAACATTAAAATCGATTGTCAAAGCAATCCTCAAGTCATGCAATCATCGTTTACAAATAATAAAACCCTAAAACAAAACAACTAAACCATAGTTACTTGGCTAGGGTTTCATCGAAACCCTAGATGAGAGATTTAGTTGATCATGGGAGAGAGAGTAGCCGCCATTGATGGTGAAGATTCCATGCTCCAAGACCTTCCAAAACCCTTCTCCAGCCTCCTTTTCTTTTTCAAAATCCTTTTTGGAACTCCTGAACTCGTTTCCTTTTATAAGGTAGCAAGTAGGGTTTCAAAAAGGCAAAATCCGGAAAATAAATCTGCGGACTTCCGCTCGGGCGGAGCTATACAGCGCTCGGGCGGTTTGGACCAGTATACTTTTTCTTCATTTATTTTCCTGTTTTCTTCAGTTCTTTCATCACCTGGGCTCTTCTAAATTCTTGAAAGCTCTCATCCTTTGAGAATTATGATATTTTCTCCCTTTAGTCCTGAAAATAATGAAAACAATAAATTATAATTAAAAACTAGAAGAATTAAGTCCTAAAGAGCTAACAAGTGTACTTTCGGGTGCCATAATGTGCAACATTAAGCACCGATCAATCATACTGAAATCAAATATGATCAATAAACTCTGGTTATGAATAACCCTCTCATTATGCAATCATTGTTTACAATTGAATAAACTAAAACAAAGTACAAAGAGACACAGTTACTTGGCTAGAGTTTCATCTAAACCCTAGAAAAAGGAATTAGTTCATAGCGAGAGTAAGAAAGACCGCTTTCAATGAAGAACGCAAGTAATCCATCCTCCAACCTCCACAGATCTCCAGAGTCTTTTCTCTTTCAAATCTCAAAATTCAAAACCTTTTGCATGGAAGGAGGCTTTTCTTTTTATAGAGAGAGAGTCTCAATGAAGTGTAGCTTTAACATCCAAAACGAGCTCCAAAGTCAGATTTTCACACTTTTCAATACACCCAAAACGGTGACTGCCGATCGATCGGTAAAAAGGGCCCCGATCGATCGGTGGTTACAGAATTCCCAAAACGGCATTCGCCGATCGATCGGCCAAAATGGTACTGATCAATCGGTGGTTACAGAATATGTCCAAAGTTCCTAGACGGAAGTTGTAGATCTTTTCGAGCCGGTTGTTTTGATATATTATGGGCCTAAATCGGAGCTACGGTCAAGGAGTTACGCGTTGTACCCCGAACCAGGATAATTTTGCATTTCTAACTTCTCTTTAGCTCGGGTCTTTGCTAGGTAGCGATTGACAAGAAACTCTAAAACTTGTAAATTATCATTTTTATCTTCTTTTCCTCGCATGAACCTGAAAACAATAAACACACCCTAGTGAAGTATCGTAGTGGATAAATGAGCTCAAAGGGATTAACAAATACAGTTTAAGGTGCATAAATGTGTAACAATTAGCACCAATCACTCGGTAATCGAGGCAGTGATGCTCCTAAGCTATCCATGATGCTTGGGGATGACCGGTAGTCGTGTTCGAGAGTATCGGGCCATGTTGGATGTTCGGTTTGATCGGGGAACCTTAGCATCATGGGAGATGTATGAGACTGAACTTCGGTGACACGGGAACCTTTGGACGAGTGTCGGGTACAACATGATAAAGTAATGCATAAGCCGGTTGAGCGTAGCTTAGCGAGTGGGACTCAATAGTGGGTCGTACGCTGTCGTGGCTTTGTAACACGAGACGTTGAGTCGATTGAGTGGACGGATGGTGTAACGGTATAAGGCTGGCCAAGATCATGGGATGATCGAAGCGCTGCACGGTTGTTCCACAAAATAAAAAAGTTGACCGTGACAGTTGGTATCAGAGCATGGTTGCTCGTGAGAGCCTAAAGCTACAGTTTGCAACAGGTGATCGATTGGAATGCACAAGGTACTTCTATTGTGGTTCCGAGTAGTGAGAGTGCTACTGGCTATAGACTTTGTTGGCTTCTAGAAAGTGGACTTGTTACGGGAGAGACTAGTCAAGGATCAATATGAAGTTCGACAACAATATAGGTGTTGGTCTCTAATGCAATGGTGTATTAGAGCAAAGCTACTAGTGGATAGTAGTCGAAGGAAAATTCAGGATCGAATGTGTACTCAGGGTGAAGACAGTGTTGGGACTTGAGGAGCATAGTATTAGTTCAAGATGAAGATTCCAAGAGTTGACGTATCACGACTACATGTAGTGAAATAGCACAGTGGTGCAAAGATCAGGTGAAGTGTTCTCTCAGTTGAAGACACAGAATGTTGAGATACAAGAGTAACACAACTATATTAGCAAGGTGTCAAAGACTTGATTAATCAAAAACTCTAGTCAAGCCAAGAAGCTCAATTGTACGAAGATACAATAGAGTGGATGAGTGCTATCTCAGGGTACTCAAGAGTTGAGGTACTAGAGAGGTACAACAAGAATACAAGATGTAATACAAGCTTGAATTGGAGAGCACTTGGGAAAATATCAGAAATATGAGGGAAGACCTCAAGAGAGAGACAATGAGTTAAAGGTTTAAATAATGCAGTGGTTTTAGACAACTTCATAGAACAAGCTATGAAGAAATAAGCTCAACGGATTGAGTTCACCACAAGTGATTGAGTGAAGGATCACAAGAAGAAGTGTGCCAATGGATTGGTACACAAATAAAGAAGATGTGCAAAGTAGGTTTGCACTAATGGATGGAAGAAATAAGATTAGTGCGTCAGGGACTTGATGCACCAATGAAGAGTTTCGCAGAGATTTGGCATAGTGGACGCTATTGCGGTTTCGAGTAATGTATAAGGTTGCTGGCCGTGTTGCATCGGAAGATGCTTGGTGTGTATTTGTTACTTTTGGTAAAGTATATGGATGTCAGTGCTATTGTGGGTTGACTTTAGTGTTGAAGTGGGACAGCATGCCGATGCTCACATGCGTAAACAAAGGAAGCAGACCGCGGGGGAAGTACCGTATGAGATGCGGTTGGCATGCGAGCCTCGTCATGTGTGACGTACTTCATGTTCAAGATGAACAATGAGTGTAGTTCTACGGAGTGAACTGCAATGGATGAAGCTTCAAGAGTGAAGTGGATGGCAGCTGAATGCATAGTGAAGCTGAAGATCAGGGTTGTGAGACTTAGATCAAAGTTCATGATGATAATTAGTGTCAGCGTAATGCTTGGGACAGCCAAGTGATGATCTTGAGAGGACCTAAATGCGCATGGAGATGTGCACTTGAAGAAATCCGAGGAAGATTATCCCTCTCAGATATTCAAACAACGTGTTGAAGAAATAAATGTTGAAGACAAAGGCAATGTACAGAGTCTTTGAAGTCAAGTTCAGTGTGAAATTGGGCGAACGTTGGTAAATGTTTCAGACCAAATTCGCGAGAATGTGAATCAGAAGTGAGTTCTGATTTGAGGAAAGAGCAGGTGTGCAAGCTGTGTTGTGGAGATGATGAATACTTGGTGAGAGTCGATGAGGACATCGACCTAATCAGGTGGGGAGAGTGTCACGGTCAAAGTCATTAAGTATTGCCATGATCGTGATAATGGGTCGGGAGGGCCTGAGCATGGGCAAGGGATGTCAATGCGGTGCCTAGGAAATAGGCGATGCACTATGCAAGCGATAGCGCAACGTGGTGCAAGGTTGGTGCCTTGGTGTTGAGGTACCGATGTGAAGGAACACGAAGGTGTCTTGATGTTGTGTACGGGGTACTATGGTTTGAGTGAAATGCACACAAAGAGTTATGATGTGAAGCTTGAGTTTGGTGCTTAGTCGGACACATGTGGGCGAGTATTGTGGAGCCCACATGGTATGTTGGAAGTAGGGGCGATAGTACATTCATTCAAAGAGAAAGTCAATATATTGTTCCGTAAAAGACTAGTATGACTCCACCAGCAATGGTGATGTTTCCTTCTAGTGAAGGGTGAAATGTTTATCATCCACCTTGAGGAGAAGGGCGTAGCTCTACCTTCCCTAGTGACACATCTGGGGTCACCTAATAAGCAACCCCAAAGGAGTTGGGGGCGGACTCTAGGATCCTAAAGGAGATTTTTGAGTCTCCTTGGATGGTTGTTGGAACATCCAAGGACGGTGCGAAGGAGACGGATATCCTAACACTGTGCAAGAGCCTTCGGGCAATAGGTTTTACCCTAGTTCGGTCTTTAAGCGTGCAGTATGCATCATGGTCGTCTAGGAGAGATGCAAGGTATGGTTGGGATACTCAGTCAGAGGACCGAGGATCGCATTGTGAGCGTTATGCCCTCAATGCTCGGTAATCGGGGTAGTGATGCTCCTAAGTTATCCGCGATGCGTGGGGATGACCGATAGTCGTGTTCGAGAGTATTGGGCCGTGTTGGATGTTCCGCTTGATCGAGGAACCTTAGCATCATGAGAGATGTGCGAGACGGAACCTCGGTGACGTGGGAACCTTATGTGTTGGACGAGTGTCGGGTGCGACACGATGAAGTATTGCATAAGCCGGCTGAGCGTAGTTGAACAAATGAGACTCGGTAGTGGATCGTACCTTGTTGTAGCATTGTAACACGAGATATTGGGTTGGTTGAGTGGACGAATGGTGTAATGGTGTAATGGTGTAAGGCTGACCAAGATCATAATATGATCGAGATGCCGCACGGTTGTTCTGCAAAATCAAAAAGTTGAGGACACATAGCTCAAAAATAGAAGTTCAAGCAAGACGGGAAAAGATTAAATCGACCAAATGCAAATGGCCAGATCATAACGAAAGGCCACTGACACCCCAAACCAATGAAAAGAACGGCCTCTTAAAACATATGTTTTTTCGGTGAAGCAGGGCCCAAGAACAACTGCCTCACATGTGGCATATATGACAATGCTACCATCACCCACAACTTGATAGTCCCAACTAGAACATCTTTTGGGCTACATTTGACTCATTGATTCAACCATCCTGTTTATTGAATTCTTTTGGATGGGCAGTAAAAATTATGGACGGTTGAGAACCTAATAATTAGAAATAAACCGTGAGATGCAATCAAATTTATTTTTTTAGAACTTTAATAGTATGTTCTAAATTTCAAAATTCATAAATAAACCTAATATAATTTTAGTCTTCGATGACTGAGATATGAATTTTACAATTTTAATTTTATGTCAGTACTGTAGTAAAAAAATCCAAAATTTTAATTGCATCTTATTGTGAGAGCTAGTTGAATTTTGATCTTAAATTTTACTAGTACATTCTCTTCTTTACTTTTATACTCAGAGAAACAAGGCTCATGTAATTGTGATATCGGATGATAGAAGTATGAATTTTACAAATTTCAAGTTTACTTCTTAACTTTTATACTCATAACCACCACCACCCCCGGTCCTTGACGGTCAAGTAGTTGAAATATAACCTATGGGTTAGAGGATCAAGGGTGGTGTGCTACCCTAATCTTAAAACCAAAAAAAAAAAAAGAGTTTATGACATTCAGTGTGAAATATAAGAAACTTTGGTCGCATTTCAAGGTTAGACCTTGATATCGGATGACAGATAAAAATTTTAAAAGTTTAGAATTTAAATGTGGTAAAGGACCCACCAATCCATCTATTATGTCCCCATCTGATGATCCCAAGTTCTTGACTTTCGGCATAAGTTATATGCTTTTGGACCAAGAGAAAGAGCTGATAGTAGAGGACTGATTTATTGAGTAAGCTTGGATGATCTTTACACTGAATATATAGAGAGAACATCTAGAGATGGAAATAAATCTCAATCAAAACCTAATCTAATTATTAAATACTGTATTCTCGAAGACTATCTCTAATTGATAGAAGTGATGATCAGGATAATCAAACAAGACTGATCAATGGCTTAGGAGATGGGCACATCTTAAGGACCAACAAATAGTTGTTTTGCAGTCGCCATGCCTATGAGCTACACATCCTTTGCTGTATGTTGTTGTTTAATAATATCCTAATCATGCCTCATATATCCCAAGGATCTGGGGTCGGCAAATAGTTGTTTGTTGAAGTGACGATGAGCAGGAGACCCTTTGGCAGGTTCTACCAAGTCCAATATTACAAGCACAAGCAGACACCATACTTGGTATAGACCGCCCATTTCATACACCCAAAACTTTGGTATTGTCATTGCCATCCCTCATTCTAAGCTACCCTAATGTTGAGAAGCTCTATATATGAACAACTTTGAGCCAGTCTCCAATGAATTTAATTAGCTTTTTCTTTCTTGTCCAAAGTTCTTCTACCTATATTCATGGCTGCCCTCCTTTCAACCTCTCCATCTCCTTCCATCACTCTCCCTCGGACCCCGAAGATAAGAGGCACGTTCTGCCAAAATCGCAGCTTCCCCGCCATTGTAAGTGCCACCACACACACACACACACACACACATATATGTCTAGTTTCTAACTTATTAATAATTGAGTTGAAATCGATCCGTACCTATTGCAGAGAGTTTCCTCCATGGGTGGGCTGAGGCTTGTTCCCAAGATCCAACTCACAGTGGCAGCAAAGAGATCTCCCCTCCTTAGGTGCTTCAAGACTACAATTTCATGCTCCAATGTAATATAATTTGCTCCTCATGCTTCGACTTTTATTAAACCAATTTCCCATCTACCATTACTGCACCTACTAATACTTTGTATGCAGGCTCAACCCGAAACTCTGCAAACCGTGCAGGGCACAATTGCAAAGCAATTGTCAATCGATGAGAGCACCGTGACCCCTCAAACAAAGTTTGCTGACCTGGGTGCTGATTCCCTCGACACGGTATCTCTTCTTCTTCTTCTTCATAATTTAACAAATCATACTAAAAGTATACTACAAATGTTTGAATATTGTGATAAAAATGCAAGCTGTTCTAACATGAAAAGAGTACCCTTCATGGTCCCTTTAACTAGTTCCTGTATTATGGACCACTACCATTTTCCAGACTAATCTGGTCTTGTTTTTAATTTTTTGTTCTTCAATTTTGATTTTAATGTTTGAAAGAAATCACATCAGGTGGAGATTATGATGGCTCTCGAAGAGAAGTTTGGGGTCTCTATTGGAGAAGGGGGAGCAGAGAACATAGCAACTGTTCAAGACGCTGCCGATCTGATTGAGAAAGTGAAGGCGGCTGCAGCTTAGGCTAATTAGCCTCCAGGGGCATATCTGGAGAACAATCTACGAAAAGAATAAATGCAGAACTAAGGGGAAGGGGAATAGCTCTCTTTTTCATATTTGAGTAATTTTGAGGGGTGGCAATTTGTGGAGGTTGCCATGGTTTTCATTTCTAGCTTTTCTATTCCATGGAGGATCTGAAATAATATAAAATAATTATTTTTTTTCTTCAAATTTTGCTGAAATAAGAAAAATCTAACGTGGTCCCGAAAACAATTGATATTTATCCAATCCAAGCTGAACTAGCTTTGCACATTTCTATTGAATTGAATGGGTGCTGCACCATGAGATATGTCATTCTTCTATCATGGCATGGGTCAATCAATCCACCATATATGTCCTGGAGCTAGAGCATAATAAAAAACACTTAATATACCACTTATGTACTTTTCTACGAGAATACATCCATGATGATGAAGCTTAAAAGGAATGGATATCCATGGACAGTACAGTAAGCAGAGTCTACTTGAACTTAAAGGTATATTTCTTCAAAGCCAAATAAGAAAGGGTTCATTGAAAAAGGGTCGATGATACATGAAACCGTATTTACAAGACAAAAGGGCAAAAAAAGAAGTTACACATTCAGACTCGGGACAAGGTGGAGGTACCCTGCAAATAAGATCTAATCCCAAAGGAGGCAACCCTTCTTAGCTTTCTTCCATTCTCTATCCGTCGATTCATTCATATTCCATTTTATTATATTAGATAATAGAATACATACATCATATTTTGCATCACAAGGCTCTCTATGTAGAAAGATATAGTGCCCATTTCTTTCACAAAATCGACACTTTTTCGTCTCTCTCTCTCAACGATCCAGAGCACTGATCACAACCCTGCATGACATACACGCGCAGTGAGTGATCAGTGAGGATACTCGGATCAAATCTCATAACCATACAACCAATATCTGTATCAATCCACACAATTGTAACAAAAACAAAAAATGGTTAAAATTAACCAACCGATCACAGGTCAGATTTACGCATGAGAGATAAAATCGGATGGTTTTAGGGTTCCCCACTTGCACGCTGTACAATAATGGCACAGGGTTATATGGATGTCATTTACAAGTTAATTCATGCAGTCTCCTCATAATTTTTAATTTTCAGATAACCATCACCCACATAGGATAAGATAAGTAATTAAAGACGGGTGGGTGCGGATGCAAGCAAAGAACTAACCAATCGTAAACAGTTGTGCTTCTGGGCTCTGCCCGTTCAAACGCTTCCGATGTACAACTCCTCCTTTAATTCCCCTCTCGCCGTCGCCGCTGCAGCTAATCGGAGGATTAAATTTTTAAGGAAAACGAAACTAATAATAATAATTTTCATGTAAAGGTAGCAACCCACGTACAGGAGAAATGCGACGCCGGGGCGCTTGATCCGGCCTGAGAAGACGGGAATAAATCCGAATCGACCGAAAATTGGAGCTGTTTTTGAGGATCGTGATGCTCCGAGATATAGGAGTTTCGTCGGAGACTATTGGAGGGGATCGTGTGGCTGAGAAGGATTCATACTTCCGTAGCTTGCCGAGGCCCGTTTCGGGAGTAGGACCGGCGAGCGGATCGTCCCACAGTTTATCGAGGAAACCCATTTGATCTTTTGTAACAAATGTAATATCGGAGGTGGCCGAACCCCATACAACTGTTACGAAGAGAGGGGAACGAAACAAGCAGAGCAGAGAGGAAATCGGATACGATAAGAGATTCGAGTCGGAGATTTTCCTGTAATGAAGAGGGCAAATGGGCTTTTTTATATATATATATATATATATATATATATATAGAGAGAGAGAGAGAGAGAGAGAGAGAGAGGGGAGGGGGAAGGATTAATGAAGAGGATATCGACTAATATGGCTTTGTTAGGAGCCGTTGCATTCCCTTATGCTATGTTTGGTTGTTGAGAAAATATGTGAAAAAAAAAATAAAAAATAAAAATAAAATAAAATAAAATTCATTCTGGATTCGTAATACGATTTTTAGTTGTGTTTTGCCCAATTTTCTTTTCTTTTCCATGTTTTTATTTATTTTCTCGTCAACCAAACATAGGGTTAGTTTTTACTTTTTTGACTCCAACACTACCCAATTCTAGCTCTTTGGTCAGAATAGGGAGGATTAAATGGAAATATGCATTTCAACACTCCTCAAATCATCTCCTCGAAGTGGGGTTTCGGTTTTTCTCCATAGAAATAGGGAGATGTTTCAACTCTCCAAGGTTATTAAATGCTTTTTTTAAAGATTATTTCCTCTATCACAATCAATTGTGATTGAACTAATAACGGAGAGTTCAATCGCACCCACAATCCAACACGTGTCCTTTTTAATTTCTACTAGCCGTGGTTATGATTCAGTAACCATTGGGGGTTAACAATATAATCTTAGATCTTAGAAAAAAGTATTGAAAATTATTTAACTCTAGTTAAATTTTTTTAGTTCTAATGGTTAAATTTTTTTAATATTTTTTTTTGAAAACTAAAGTTATATTGTTGAATCCACATGTCAGAGAAACTTAACCATATTTAATAAGTATTAAAAGAGACACGTGTTGACCGATTGGTGTGATTGAACTCTCAATGATGATTGCAATAATGTTAAAATAAAGAGAAACAAAAAAAAATGAATATTTAATAGAAATAGGGAAAATATAGGGAGTAGTGTTGGAGTTAGAAGGAGAAAAGTGGCTCCCTATTTTGAAAATCTCTCTATTTTAAAAGAATAGGGAGGAAATTTGAGAAGATAGTGTTGGAGATGCCCTCTGGTTGTCAATTCCTATGGTTGTCAAAATTAGGGTGTTGGACCCAACGATTCCACCATGTTTGGATATTCACTTCTAACCTAGTGGGGAGATGGAGAGACATCGGGGATCCGAACCAGACATGTCTCGTCCATTGACATTGTAGAAACAAATTGGGTAGCTGATTCTGGTTCTCCGTAACAAAGAGGCAATTTACATCCACCCCAATATCTCTTTTACGCAGATTTGCTGCTGTAGCCAAGTCATTGTGACAAACCCTCCACAAAAACACTTGAATTTTTAGAGGAACTTGAAGCTTCCATAACACAGCCTAGTTCTTACAAAGAGGAGTTTGCTTCACGTTGGTGTAGCAGAGCCCACCTTTTTGCCTTTGGTCGTGATACTTTTGTAATTATAAAAAAAATGTTTTCTAAAACTCTCTATGCTTCTTTCCACAGTTACAAAAAGTTTAAGAACTATATTTTGGGGTACTCTCTCATGTAATGGTGCTATCTGTTGTTAGACGCCTAATATTTGAAGATCCGCTCATATATAGGTGAGCATCTCAAACGCTACACTTAATAGGAGTACTAAAATCCTGATTGCTTACACACACCAGCTCTTAGGTTTGGGATTAAGAGTCGGATAAGGGACTAAGCATTCTTAAGACCAAAGAGTGGGTTGGAAAAGTGGGGAACCTCTCTGTTCCAATGCTCCGGAACCACAAGAATCCTTAATTAGAATAAGGTTCCCACAACCACTATTATAAGTGTGTTTGAGTGCTCCAACATAGGATGTTTCTCTTGAAAACTAAAGCAATTTTGTAGAAGCATTAAGGTGCTAGAAACTAACAAGGATATTGCGAGTCAAATCAGTCAACCAATCGCAACCAGTTGATTTGTAAGCGTTTTTTTATTTTGTTATGAAGAATCCCAAAGTACCCCAAAGACTCAAATATAGTCAATCAAGAAGGTGGTATGACCCTTGCAGAGTTCCCCAACAGCATAGAGCTTGGGAAGCTCGGACCCGGTCAAGATCCGAACAACAATTCATAGAGTCACACTACTCCGCGGATTCATTGTTTACTATAATCATATTCATTTTGAAGGGAAGAGATAAGGAAATGTAATTTTGTTATACGAGATGGGATAAACAATTTATTTTTATTTTTTTATTAGGGTTTAACGTAACACACTATGGAGATGAGCAATATTAGTGTGTTAATCATATGTTTTTTCGTGTGAACTATTGAGATTAGGCGTTTCAAGGTCATGTATAGCTATTAATTAAGTTATTTTGGTAAAGAAACATGTAAGAACATTCCTATTTGCCTCACCAAAATAACCAAAATGTTATTTTGATGAGCCAAATGCCTAAAAAGTGCTAAAAACTCTTTACAGCAGCCTCACCAAAACTCAACAAAATAAAGATTTGGGTTTGGTGAGTGTAAAGTACTCACTAAGTTTGATGAGTTACTGTACACTCACCAAAGCTAAAATTTCTCTTTCCTTCCTTTTTGTAGGTCCACACAAATAATAAAATAAAGGTTTCTCTCTTCATTCCTTTATTGTGATCACACAAAAACAATAAAATAATGTTTCTTTCTCTTCTTTTTTCGTTTTTCTACACAAATAATAAAATAATCTCTATTTTTCTTTTTTTGTTAAAATGGTGAGGCGGTTGGAAATGTTTTAAAAAGGTGGCTCACCAAAATAACTTTTATTGAGTTTTGGTTATTTTGGTGAGGACACTAGAAATGCTGTAATATACTTCCCGAAAGCAGCATATTTGTCAACAAATTTGAATAGTCTTAAGTCAATTTGTTGAAGGCCTCAGATTGTCTCTGGCGAAGCCAGAAAGGGCTCTCGGGGTTCCATACATTGTGCGACACTTGGCGTAAAAATGGGGAGAAGTCATTCCATTTTCTCCCCATAATTTTGACTTCTCCCCATTTGATATCTCACACCCTTATTCTCACACACTTATCGCCACATGTCTTATTATAGGTGGAGAAGTCAAAATCATGGCCCAAGGGGAGAGATATCATATGTGGAGAAGTCAAAAAAATGGGGAGAAAATAAAATGACTTCTCCCCATATTTTTGCCAACTGTCGCACAATGTATGGAACCTGAGAGGAGTTTCTGGCCAGAGACAAGCCTAAGGCCCAAAAAGTAATACACATCATAAGAAATTGACATTTACCAACCAGACATCGACACTTGCTGGGCCCCACGTGATGAGGATGGTCAAACAGGAAAAGTTTGTTTCCTTTTACACCCGTTTTTGTTGCAGAAGGGCTTCTTTGATGGGTTTGGAGTTCACCTTGTAGTGTTGTTACCTTCAACCAAAAAAACAAGAGTATCTGGTCCATCAAAAGTGGGGTTGGTTCTCTTACTTTCTGTTAATAATAACATTGACTTATGATCGTTTTTTTATTTATTTAAAAAAAACGTAGTTTTAGGGCAGTTATTCTAGGAAAAGAGTCCACATCCAGAACCAGGTACTCTTTATTAACGTCTGTATGCCGATACTCTGTTTCAATTAACGTCTATATTTTCTCAGGGTTGAAATTTTTTATCTGAAGGGCATAACCGGACTAGAAGGAGTCCGGTTACAACTTGAGAGTTTCGAGTCTTTTTAGGGATGATTTTTTGAGATATCATTAATAGTCCGCCCTCGGCCTAGGTATGTATTATTGGAATACTCTGAAGTAAAAACTTTTAAAACAATGCTCCTAAACTGTAATATTTTTAGTTTAGGGCGACAAAATGGTTACTTAATTAACATAAAATGCCCTCCTTAGTCCTTTGAACGCAAAAAGGGGAGTTCTAGTCCCACGTTCTAATCTCCCTTTTCGATTTTCTTTTTACCCGTTTTAAAGGGAGAGTGCAATTGGGGGAGAATTAAGCTTGAGCCAACCTGAGCTCGACTCGACTTGAAAAAAGTTTGAGCTCGAGCTCACTCAAGCTTGTTCAAGCCAAGCTCAAGCCTAAACACGCAAGCTCGAATGGAGCTCAAGCCAAGCTCGGATTGGCTCGAATACACTCCTACTCTTCTGCCAAGAAGGCACTTGTTGAATAAATATCCATCGGAAAGCTCTCATTTCACAAACTAGAACTATATCTTCTCGCAGAGAAAAATATTTCTTGGGAAGGAAAATAAAACAAAGTTATAATCTGGTACATGTTGTTTAGGTTTTGTATCACTTAAGATTCTATGATGGTTGGGTTAGGGGAACAACACATAGTTTTTTTTTATCGGCCTGGTATATGTTGTCAGTTTTTGTCTCACGCCAGATTCCATGATGGGTTACTCGTCTTACCCACATAAACCCAGCCCTTCCACTTAGGGCTATAAAATAATGTAAGTAAATAAAAGCACATACTATATAAAGAGAAAACAGTGAGTGATAGAGTCTGCATAATCTTACTTGTAAGCAGGGAGTGATATGGTTCCCACTCACCGAGACCTTTTCTAGCGTTCCACCTATTGACTCCACACGAGGCTTCAAGGTCTCTTCAAGGATATCTGTCTCATCAATTGGGTCAAAGCTGAATTTCACCTGAGAAATGAAATGAGATTCTGATGTATCCATAGTATATAAACATCAGAAGCATTCTGTTTTCACTACACATCGGATTTGAGGAATAAAAAATACCAGTAATGTCTGTTGGACGTTGTAGTAGTTCTTAAAGCACTCGCGATTTTCAGACGGTGTCGGTTTGAACTCTGATATCCCCTGCGTGACCTGAAAATAACAAGCAAAACAGTGATTACACTCTCCCCAAGGAGTCGGTGTTAGGGGACTCAACACGATAACCCACTGGAGGATTGAGAAAATAGAGTATCGGTGGAGCACTCGACCCTGGATAATGTGGTGGTGCCTCTGCATGGTACATATAACATAGTATATACCAGTCATTATATGTGCTTGTCAGTCTTGTTCACCCAAGTACCATGGTAACATAAAACTGCATTTTTTAAATAAAACTTATTTAAAATGCGCATTAATACCCTGCCGAAGAAAACAGCGTTTAAAATCCATTTTTCTGTGACTCATTTGTATCTGTTTGGTGGATTTCATAATCCACCACATGAATTGATGATAGGACATCATCTATTTTTCAACCTGTTCTAAATCACAGCTTTTCCTTGTCTCTTTTAAATTTACTTTTTTCCATGTAATGTTAATATCATCTATAGTGTGTGAAATTTTAAACTTTAGCAATTTTCTCATTTAATTAACTTTTATTTTTTAAAAAGAAAACATGGAGGTTTCAAAGCCTCTTCACATCTTCACCTTTTAAAAACTGTTTCCATTTCTGCCATGGTTGAAGAACTCTCACTCCAGTCCCTCAAAAGTAATGGTATCTTGGTGTGAATGATTATCCTAGAACCAATCCCTCTTTCCCTCATTAGGTTCTCTAGTGTTAATAGGAAATGCTTAAATTCTAGTATTGTTGAAAATCCCTTAAAATAGTGAACCGTGTCTCATTAGGATTTTTCCCAATAATTTATTAGTTATATTTTTGGGTTTCAGTATTTATGGTTAATTTAAAATAATTCTCTTCATCAATGATTTGTCTGTGATTCTCTACAATACGGCCCGGTCGAGTGCCTAGGCCTCCGTTGTCTTTTTCAATTTTGAGTGCAATGCAGCCAAAGGTCAATCTGACCCTGCAGGCCCAGTTCCTGGGTCAACGAGTCTGACTATCCCCGTCTGGTCTGGATTGTAGAATATTTCTTAAATATTTGCGATTAAAAAATCTTTTTGTGATCACCACAGATACATTTATTGGTTGCACAAAAGAGAGCCATGGAGTAAATGTGATTGGGGCTGTTGGATTGATATGGCTTAATTTTGGGCTGCATCACATCCAAGAGATGCTTCATCAGCTGATTCAACAGCACAGTTACTGAGTCAATGGCAGTATCACCGATTGCAGTTGCAGAGGCAAGGATCAACCATCCACAGAGGGGATGGCAATGGCAGCCACTGCAAACTACATTTCTTGAAATGATAAACCATTCAGTTACCAAAATACCTGATTCATAACTGAGGGCAACTGGTCAATAAATTTGGTTAAAGACACCATGGCTTCCTGATCATATTCTTGCATTAGAGCTCCGGCCGTATCAAATAGTGTCTTCCATGCATCTCCTAGAAAGTCGAGTCCATAGCGCATGTTAAACATACAACAAAGATACTTATGCATAAATGCATGTTTATATAAACCATGTGACACATCATAATGAAACTGTTGCTCTAAAAATAATATGTACGGAAACTTTTTAAGATTAATGGAATGGACTTAGATTATAAGAACAAAGATAAAACGTAGGGAACTCCAAAGGTCGTGTAAGGAGGACTTACTGTAAAACATCAGGTTCACATTATTCAAGGAATAATAGATCGAGGGGGAGATATAGTAGGGAAGCTGCTACTATCTAAAAGATTAGCTGGTGGTGTTTTCTTTTATAGACGAGAAAATCATGAACATAAAAGGAACACCGGAAAATGGATTAGCCAATGCGGATTCTGTCAACCTTCAGGTGTGCCAAGAGAGGAGTGAAGGATGCTATAAATTGTAGGGAGGATCTTGGCGTAAATGCAACATCAATATGAATATTCAAATCTTACAAAAGGTGGAATTGAATGAACAAATTAACAAAAAGCATACAAGTAAAATTAACATCAATAGAAGGCATGGATAGGGTGTGATCTACCTGAGGCGCTCCTAGCCATTGAATAAACTGGAGATGCTTCCACAATAGGTATCATCTGACTGACTAGAGGACCCAACTGCAAAATAACTCATGAACCAATTAGAATGCCCAAAGCATCTGAAGAAACTTGAATTGCTCATGAAAAGGTTGTGTAATGCTAACATTCAACAAGTGAATTTACTCTAGACATTTTTTTTTGATCTGCAAAGCATAGAAATATATATATGGAAAGGGGAGACTACAACCACAGGTTCACCAATAGTAAACCAGGGTAAAAAAGAAGAGAAAATACAAACCAAAGAAATCTAACAATAGATGATGTGCTAGGGCAATCAGAAGTCGAAAGTATTCCCCCACGGGTCCCCCTCAACTCCACCAACTGAATCCCAGTCAGAGACTAGGCGGCGGACCCTAGTCTGAATGCGGGAGATCGATGAGGCGGAGTCCTCAAATGCACGACTATTCCTCTCCTTCCAGAGGGACCACACGATTGCCCCTGGGAGGAGAGGCCACACTCTCGCTCCTGGCTCTGGGAACCCCACTGACAACCAATAAGATAAGAAGCTCTGAAAGGAGTCGGGAAAAATCCAAGGAATGTCTAGCTGTACAAAGAAATAGGACCAAACCTCTCTCGCCACCGGACAGTGAAGCAATAAGTGATCCACTGATTCCTCTGCTAGGAGGCACATATAACATCTGTTTGCTAATTGTCAACCTCTGTGCTGAAGATGATCGCATGTCAAGATTTTATCCAAAACAGCAGTCCATAAGAAAAAAGATACCTTGGATGGAATCCGTGGGATCCACACAGCCTGATGAGGAAAAGATAGCAAAGGACTAGGGTACAAGGTGCGAAGAAAGGAGCCCACTGAGAAACTCCCTTTTTGTCTAAAGACCAAACATGGCTATCCCTAGATAATAAAGACGGGGTGACCCTCGACACTCGAACTAACAGGCCTAGGAGGTCCGGGATCTCCCAATCCAGGAGATTCCGCCTAAGTTGTGGGGCCCAGATTGGGACCCCACTCTGCCAATCCAGATACTCTGCTACTGAGGCCTTTTTGTGAGATGCAAGTAGAAAAATATTTCTGAAAGAATGACTAAGAGTAGATTGCCCACACCAGCGATCCTCCCAGAAGCTAATCTATTCCCCATCTCCCACCTTGAAATGTGTGTGAGCTGAGAACTTTTCCCAACCTTGCAGAATAGGCTTCCAGACCCCAACCCCCATGGGTCCCGGACTGGGCTTAGGGTGCCACCTATTGATTGACCCATGCCTGGTGATAACTACCTCCCTCCACAAGCTCTCCACCTCCTCACCAAATCTCCAGAGCCACTTCCCCAGTAAGGCCTTGTTTACCTGGAGGAGGGGGGGAATATTTAGACCGCCTCCCCTCTTGGAAAAGGAAATGGTTTTCCAATCCACCAAATGATACTTCAGGGTATCTTTTCATTCCATAGAAAGTCTCTCCGGATCCATTCTAGAATGGAGGCTATCGAGGCGGGAATGGTGATGAGGGATAGAAAATATGTTGGCAAGCTGCTCAGTGTGATGTTTAGCAGAGTCAACTTTCCCCCTTTGGATAGGAACCAGGTTTTCCACCCTTGGAGGCACTTAGAGAATCTGTTAATCACCGGATCCCATACTGACTTGGCTTTGTATGAGGCGCCCAATGCTAGACCAAAATACGATGTCGGAAAACTCCCCGTCTGACACCCAAGGCATGCGGCCAACTCCTCTAAATTCGGCACATCGCCCACTCCATATATCACACTCTTCCCAAAGTTTATGCGTAATCCCGACACCGCTTCAAAGCAGCGAAAGAGACATCGGATGAGGGCCAGTTTTGAGCAGGACGGTTCGCAAAATAGGAGTGTGTCATCTGCAAACTAGAGATGGGAAATATTGAGGGTGCTTCGACCAACCTTGAAGCCTTCCCATACCAACAGCGATGCCTTCTGAAACATCTTGCTCAAAGCTTCTGAAGCTATGATGAATAGTAGAGGCGAGAGCGGATCCCCTCGCCTAAGCCCTCGTGAGCTCCTAAAAAATCCATAAGGAGACCCATTGATGAGCACAGATGTTCGAACCGACCTTACACATGCTCTCATCCAAGCCCGCCAATTAAGGCCAAACCCCATTCTACCAAGCATATATTCCAGGAATGCCCAATTAATGTTGTCATAGGCTTTTTCCATGTCAATTTTACACATGATTCATGCGATCCCCTTGCGAAGTCTATCCTCGAGGCATTCGTTTGCTATGAGTGGACCATCAAGAATTTGTCTTCCGCCCACAAAAGCACACTGGTAAGGGGAAATGATGGAGTTCATGACTACCTTCAATTGAAGTTCCAAGACTTTGGCTAAGATTTTGTACATGCTACCCACTAAGCTGATTGGGCGGAATTTAGAGAGCTGATGTGCTCCTGCCACTTTCGGGTTGAGGACCAGGAAAGTGGTGTTTAGGACCGGGTTGAAAGAACGAGATGCGTATACCTCCTGGAAAACCTCAATGACATCTCGCCCGACAATGTGCCAACACTTCTTATAAAACTCTATGCAAAAGCCGTCTAGGCCCGGGGCTTTATCCCCTACCATTCCTCTGACTACTGAGGCAATCTCCTCATCTGAGAAAGGGCGCTCCAAGGAGTCGCGCTGGCCATCAGAGAGCATCGAGAATTCCAATCCGTCCACTGATGGTCTGACTGACCTAGTCTCCGAGAATCTAGCCTCGAAGTATTTTACAGCTTTCGAGGCTATCTCTCTTTCCGACTCCATTTGTGTATTACCAATACGGATACTGGATATCAGGTTTCCTTTTCTCCTTGAGTTCGCCACCCGGTGAAAGAATCGAGTGTTTCGATCCCCTTCTTTAAGCCATTGAACTCTAGCCTTTTGTTTCCAGAACACTTCTTCCGAAGCGAGAACTTGGTGATACTCCGTCTTTAGATTTGCTCTAGACTGCATCTCTGAAGCAGAGAGGGGTGCTCCCTCTTCCCGCGAATCAATGCGACTGATCTCTTCGAGAATCCTCTTTTTCTTGATCGGTATCAGGCCAAAAACCTCTTTGTTCCAGGCCTTAAGACGGGCCTTCAATGCTTTCAGCTTCAGGCTAAACCTAGTGCTTGCTCGACCCCAGAAAGCGTTATTTGACCAGGATTCCTCAACTAGAGTAAGGAAGTCAGGATGGTCCAGCCACATTAGTTCAAATTTAAAAGGTCGGGGTCCTCCTTAGATTCTGGACGGATCGAGCATGATTGGCACATGGTGGTGGACCGAGCCAGGGTGAATGATCGGGCGTCCGGGTACTTTTCTTCCCACCGCGTGCAGAATAGAAATCTATCAAGTTTGGAGCATATGGGGGATGCTTGGAAGTTGGACTAGGTGAATCGCGCCCCTAAGAATGGACAATCAATAATAGAATTTCTGGATAGGAAGGACGGGCCCGCATCTGACTGGAGAACGGGCCCCCATTCGATCTTTCCTGAGGCGAGCGAACACTGGTAAAATCCCCCCCTAAGCACCAGGGAAGGTCCTAGCGAGCAGCTATATTATCGAGCTCCAACCAGAATCGAGGTTGGTCGAAGATTGTAGACGGCCCATAAATCCCTGAGAATACCCATTTGAAGCCATCTGCCCGGGCTTTGCAGCGGATGGAGAGGGAGAACTCCCCCTCTTCCACCTCCCCCACCTCTATAACATCCGAATCCCACACCATAAGAACTCCACCTGCTGCCCCATAGGCCGGAAGCTCCTTCCAAAGGTGTGGACCCCTCCCCCACACTTCCTCTACCACATTGGTCGGAATTGTGTTCATTTTGGTTTATTGTAGACACAGAATGGAAGGTTTGTGGGAATGAACCAACTCCCTAACTGCTCGCCTCTTGTGCACCGAACCCAGCCCGCGGATATTCCAAGAGAGGAACCGGTTGTACGTCATTGGGGAAACAAACTATCCCTCACCTTCTTTACCGAACCCCGCACTTTACCCTTAGGGCGAGGAAATTGCACGGATGATGAAAGACACCTAAGTTCTCTTGTTAACCTCTTATTGTGATTGTCCTTACAACTTGGGGGTGAGGTTCCCTGAGATGTGTCTCCTAGCGGTTCTAAGGAGCGGAATAGTTCAAGAACTTCCGACTCTCAACCCTCGTAGGACAGACCTAGGAACGCACCAAAAGCAGCTATGTGATCTACAACCCATTTGGGAACAGACTCTCGCCCAGGACAACTCCTCCCCACATCCTCCACTACTACCCTATCCGTATTTGACAGGGAAAGACAAGTTTGATCTTTAGACACCGAGATCAGAGATAACCAATTCTCTGGGGGATCCCCTTGCGCAACAGAGCTACCTAAGACCACAAGACTAACCCCGACTCCATCAGGCTGAGGTATCAATAATTCAAAAGCTGGTGGTAAACAGATAAAATCCTGAAGCAATCCCTCAGAACTCCTACTACCCACCTCATCCTTGCCGTTGGGGAGTATGAAGTGGGTAGTAGGAGTAGAGGGTGGATGTGTACCATGCACCGGAAAGTGGAGCAGCGAAGTGTCAATGTCCTGCCTCCATGCGGCCAAAGGTGGAGAGGTTTAAGAGGCGTTTCCTTGCACGCCTATACTTCCCTGGATTTGAGCGCCGGATCCCATCCTTGCTTCCGCAAAACAAGCTGGTTGTCCATGGAACTCTCCAGATACCGCTGCTTGTTCTACTGAAAAATTCAAACTCTTCTCCTGATACTGGTTATTAGCCTTGACCTCTAGACTCTTTTTCTTCAAATTCGAACTATCCAGTGTGAACGCTTCCTGCTCGGATTCCTTGGACCCACCCCCTGGTTCAACCAAGACCTTGCGAGTCCCTTCTCCCGAGAGGGCTTGTGGCTGGGCCGTTGACAAGGGATGCAAGCCTACTGATGCTTCTAGAAATGCCACAATTTTCGACGCTGACCTCCTGCTACTTGTAATGTCCCCAATATGCTCTGAGCTTTCCTCTTCCCATAAATCAGAGGTAGTCTTCTAGTTTCGAGTTCAATCTGATTTGACTTGCTCTTTGCGCCTTTGTGTGTTGCCTCTGCCGGAGAACTCCCCTTATTTCTTTCCCTGATCCCGTCTTCCTCAGTGACTTGGTCGACACATCTATAGGAGCCCAATTTCCCTAAGCCACTGCCTTCTCCTTCGAATCCTGCCAAGTTGGGCTGGTTCTCCATGGTTTTATCAATGCCCCAGTCCAGACTAACCACTTCATCTAATGTGCTTTGGAAATTTAAGCCAGCTCCCACCCTTGCTCTGCCTAGTACCTCCGATGATCTTGCCCTCTCCCCTTCAGACTGTTGCGTCGAATCCAGTTGATCGATAGGACAGATTGCTGGATTACTTGCTCTACTTGTCTGCACCTGATCTGGGTTTGGAAGGCCCAGAACAACTTCGGCTTGCCCCTTGGACTCCTGACCTCTCGTCGCTTCCCCCCGAAGATCGAAACCCCCTATCCTTTCAGCACTGGATTCTAATGCCAGGGATTTATGGAATGATGGATGATTTCCTTCCGAGGCTGCGATCAAAATCTCTGAGGCTGCCAACGAGTACGGCGAGTAGCCTCCCATAGAAATGGGTTGATCTGCTCCTGTCGAGATGGTGTGCTCAACTGGTACGACCCCTCCTGCCGAGGATGGGCTCCCGAATTTTTGCGGGGTAATAAAACCCAACAATACAGAACCCGTGTCAGATCATTCGGGTCCAAATCAACGACCCCCGACCTTTCGATTTGGGCCAAGCACTTCGGGCTGCTCTCGTTGGCTTGAGGCACCGATTGGGTATTGGGCCCCACCACTCCTGGGCCCAAACTCTTATGACCAACCTCAGGATCTAGGTCTTTACGAGGAAGGCCCGACCTCCCAAACTTGTGTTGTGACATATTCTGATTTGAGACACATGGATGATGCGGATCTATTGTCTGTGATGGTTTATCATTCACGCCGACTGACTCAACAAGACACTCCTCTTCGAGTACACCATCTTCCAGATGAGAAATCTGATCTCCACCCTCAATCTTCCCTTTTCTTCTCTCAATTTTCAGACGCTTTCTTCTAACATTCCTCATTTTGTTTCTCCAACCTCGTCTGTGTTTGAATTTCAAATTAGATTGCACTTTTTGGAGATCCTTCTCAGGCATACGAATATCTTCCTTCTGACTTCCAACCACTTCCTTATTCTGATTAGAAAGTAGGTTAGTAGCAGTGGCTGCTGCACTACTGCCCCCATCACCAGCGCCGCCTGGACCCCTTGCATGAGTTTTCTTTTGCAAATCTATAGGGGTAGTAGGGTTAGTGGTTTTGGTTCTCCACCCTACCGTGGTTTTGACTGGGGGTGGATTACGGTTGTCTAACCAACGATTGCCACCTGCCTCCCCCGAACACTCCTTCGTCCCTCGCTTGCATCTCCTTTGCCGGAGTTCCATGGATTCCGATGACGTGTTGCAGAATAGGCAAGCTTCATCTTCCCAAAGAAACACCTCAATCGGATAGGCAATAGAATGAAAATTTACAGGAATAAGGCGAGGAATCGACCGTACATCTCCGTGGACTCGAATTTTTGCCGCAGCTAAATCATAGAAGTTTTTTGTATCTGGGTGAATTTCTACCAGACCACCGCAAATTTGCCCAATCTGGGAAAATACTGACTCCACCCACAAATGAAACGGGACTCCCTTTAACACAATCCAACGAGTTCCAGTCAACCCTGTGTAGGATAATGAGTTTGATGCCGGCCACCACCTATGGAAACCCACCTCTGCCCTTTGTCCGATTTGATGAATTTGTGGTGTGCAAATTTTGAAAATCATGGATCCTCTAACTGGGTGAAAGATCTCTTGGTATGGATCAAATGGGTAAATAGTGATCTTGCCCTCCTCAGGTAGGAGTTGTTGAAGTATGTTCACCACCTTGACCTATTTCTCAATTGTTCCCGAGGTTGTAATAGAGCAAACAATGGCATCAGCCCACTGCCGAAATTCCCCGGCGTCCAAGTCCACTATAATGCTCGGAATCCCTTCCGCCTTTTCTACATGACTGAGAAGGCCCACCCTTGCTTGGGGGTAATCTTGATTTTCTGATCTCCACTCCTCCTCCTTACCTTTTCCATTGAGAGTATGGATTTTCACATTGTTGGATTGATGGCTAAATGTGGCAAGGGCCCCCAAGAACGCCGACCATCCGGACCCCCTAACTCCCTTTGGGATAAAAATGATACCTCCACCGCCAGAACCCAGAAACGCCTGAAATGCTATAAACTCACCTCTATTATTGCGTTTTTTCTCTCCTATGATAGTAACCTTGTAGTCTCCGTATTTTCAAAACGAGTACCCCCCTTCTTCCCCGAACTCCTGGATGGTCTGCACCATCCAGCCTATGGCTTCCTCAGGAATCTGCATGATGCTAAGAAGTCCTCTTTTCCGACTCTCTGTGATCTTGACCCCTCGCCCTTCACTGGAAGCTAGGCGTTCAAAATCGAAAGCCTTAGCCTCCACTGCAATCTTTCTGGGCTGAGCACTCATCTCTACAACTCGCAGAACCTCCGGCGAAGCCGGAATGAAACTGAACCTAACAACTTGGACCTGACTGAGAAAGACCAAACGAAAGATTTGGGAAAGCTAGGATCAAACGCACGAGACAGCAATTACAAAAAACGAAGAAAAAGACAAGGAAGGTGGACACAAAGACCAACAAGGAGATATGACAGACATGGAAGATAAAGAAATGGACCAACTAGGAATTATGACAGACTTGGAAGCTAGAAACAGGACAGAAAAAGAAGATGAAGAAGAGAACCAAACTAGGGAAGATGACAAACATGGAAGCTAGACATTTGGAAGAAGGAAGCACACAAGTCCATGTCAGATATCTCAATTCCTAAAATGTAAATCTATAATAAGTGCTTGTCCGAGGACAATTTAGTAGCAAGAAACTACGTTACAGAGAGAAATTATCCAGTAGCCAGAATATTATAATTTGCTTTCTCATATAGTGAATAAATTTTTGCTTTTAAAAAATATTAATCATCCATGTGGAGCCTTCTCACAAAAGTGGCTCTACAGGGTACTAATCCTCATATATGGAAATACCACACAACATGATAAATAATGAATTATACATATCATACCTTCAATTGCTGGTAACAAAACAGCGTACGCTATAGGGCATTTTTATTTGAAAGCTGCACCTTGTTTGGGAGAACAGGGTACAAGAAGTACAGACAAAAATTATGCTGGCAGACAAGTAGATCTTCCATTGTACTTGTTGTCTTTGTCTCCTCTCCTCCTCCCAAATGACCAAAATGCTTCTACAGGCTAGTGAAGGTTACCAAATTCTCTAGCCAAAGGGAAAGTTCATATTTTCATGTGCGTGTGTGTGTGTGTGTGAGAGAGAGAGAGAGAGAGTGTGGTTGTTATACTTGTTTTTCCTGATTTTTCTTGAATTATCTACGACAGAAAGAAAAAAGGAAAAGCATAAAAAAATAGAATCATATTATCTAATATGCAATGTGTACTGCTGGTGCATACGGCATATTATAATACATATTGGTTGTTGGGCAGGCTATAAGTAATGCAGTACTAATAATTTAACAGTCCATAATGATCTCTTCAAACAGAAAAACCATGAGGGCTACATTGCTTGGGTACTCAAAATGTGTGTCCGGTTGATATGTTGGACCACAATATCAAATGTACACGATGTTATCATGGTGTTAACTGGCAGTGCCACCATAAACCTGCCTACAAGTTCACACCTCGATCTAATGGAGCAAAAGAAGTCAAATTTGATCTTATAAATGATCTGTCGAACTGATCCTGGCCCATGGCGATAGATCATGTGAGTAGATTCTCAAAAACTAAGGCAACTAACTGCAACTAACTGTTGAACAAAAATGGAGCAAGGAGACTCCAAAGATTCATCCGGCTATCATAGAACGAACATCCATTTCCTTTATTGTCTGATGAATTCCATTATTGAGAGACTATTTTTCATTTGAAAGATGTATGCCTTGAAACTTACAAAGTCATCAAGTTATTCTGAGGTGTAACATATTGATAATGAAAGCATATTCATACATGCATATATGAAAGCTATCACTTAGAAATTCAACCATAAAGCTCGATGTAATGAAATACAATTTTTCAAAAATAATTTACCTGCTCAAAGTAAGGGACTGCTTCTGCTGCTGGCTTGTTGTTGTATGAGATAATGGCATTAGCCTTCCACAAGATATATGTGAAATTTCTTTGTTACACTCCATGAATAGCTTCAGTTATTTTAAAATAAAAGGAACTTCAGAATCTGCATTCTGCTCTCACCAACTAATTTGTATGACCGGTTTCTTCTTAGAAAGTCCCCTCTGATATACCCAGAAACATTATATTCAGAGCTGGTAAAATATAGAAAAGCAATACCTTTGGTATCTTCTCAGAAAAGTAGCTTCCTGTGAGCAATTGGAGTAGTGCGCCGTTGCTGCAATTAACCGATTATAACAAGGAAATGAGTATGAATTATAAACCAACCACATTTGAGGTCCAAAAATGATGTGAGGTAGCCCTTTTGGTAAAAAAACACAATGAAGGAATTTAGCCACCAGTTGGCACTATTATCATGCACTATATTTATTAATCAGGACGATGAAGAGCTTCAGAGATTAGAGCAATGAAGTGGTGAACTCACCTATGACCAACAGAATAAAGTGGAAGGTGAAGAAGTTCACTAGCTTTTAGGTTAGCATCAGGTAGTCCAGATGTTAAAATCATATCCAAGCATGCATTGAACCTCTCATATACTTCTCTGGCAGCTTGGGCATGATCAAATGTCACATTATATGGCACAGAAATAATAAGAAAGCCTTCATTTGCCAGAAGTTCAATTAGATAGCTGCAAATACAAAACATCAAAATCACTCGAGTTAAGATCACATGATTTCTGTAACTGATTTTTTTTTTTATTAAGGGAACTAAAACTTATAAAACATCACAAATGCATTAGATAGTTCATCAAACTTTTAGAACTATGCAAACAAAATTTTCATTGGATTTATTGTAATACTGAAACAATAATAACCACATATGGTTAGTTTGGTTAGACAATAACTACATAGTCCTGAGTACTTACATGGAGACAAAGATCTTCCAACGATTTTGAAAATTTGGAATATGGAGCAAAGATGCAGTGATACATAAGTATAGTTCCTATAATATAAGTATATGTGGAGATAGAGATGCTGTAACAATGTTGTAAAGATACTCTATGATTGAACAAAAATAAGAATCAATTCCAACTTTGTCCAAATGAAAGCAATCAGGTTCGTTTTGATTGTCATAATCACAAAAGCATTTGACTTTCAAATTAGAGTATCAAATACTTACCTGTAAGTAACTTCAGGAACTGCTCCAATAAAGGCACCTCCCAAGAATTTGATAATTGCACGAGGCTTCTTACCTTTGGGTGGTGGAATGACCAAACAAGAATCCAATCTTCTATAAATTTTGTTTTTAGCGGTATCTCTCCCAACATATCCATTAGAAACCATTGTATTAAAGGGGCTCGCAGTAAAGGCTCCATGTTTTCTAAAAGGTGGATACGCAGCCCAGGAGTATCGGCAAAGGACCAGCTGGCACAGCTGATTAACCTTTCTAGAAGTTGTTTGAAACGGGAAAAGCTTAATTTCTGGACATCTCCATCTACATACAGTGAAATTGTTCAGATAAGGGCCTTTGACTTCCAAGTTTGGCATACATGAAGTAGTCAGTGCCATATTACTCCTAATTGTGACCTGTTGTCTTATTTCTGCATTCAAAAATCATGACATAGAAGGAATTCTCATCAACAATCTGCAGAACATTTTTGTTTGTGTGTGTGGGGGGGGAACCATGAACTTACTCTACTAACAAAACAAGTGCCCATTTTTCTTGGTGTAGCATAAAAGAAAATCTCCTCACTTGAGCAAGGATATATTGATAGTAAGTGATGAAGTGTTTAAATCAAAAAAATGTTAACAAAGGTAAAATACCCGCTTAGAAGAATCCATGCACATGGCTAGCGATAGAAAGCACTAAACGCCAATGTGATACACACTGTACTGTATATCAAAGTCGGAAAGTGAAATAGTGAAACTGGTCATAAATCAAGCAGTCATTCAGATGTTTTTTTTTTAGTCTATGCACAAGGGTAAAACCCATCGCCAAATCACTCTTTCTTCCCAGAAAAACACAGAAACCAGAACACCCCAAATGACTAATTACAGTGGCAGATTGAATTTTAGATTTCCATCACTTGAATCACCAATTCGATGTCGAGTATTAAATTTGAACACCAAAAAGGAATTCACAAACAAAGCTAAAGCAGAGAAGAAAATCTCAAGCTAAAAATCAAAAGCATTTGCTCGAGTAAGCTCATATTGATGATCTAAACGCATGTAAATCTCACAAATTCTGGATCAAAACGACCCAATATCAGAAGAACAATAAAGAAAAAGAAAGCTAAATCCAGCTTTGACAGGAGCACGAAGAAATCAAAGACTTACCCAGGGTTAGGGTTTTGGGTTTCAGATGCTTATTTGGAAATCACAACATATGAGAAGAACATAAGGGGGGGCAACTGGAATCGTGGCCAAACCATCATCTTATTATGTTCTGCTCTCCTCCTTTTATCATTTTCATTTGCCAAGCCAGGAACTGACAAAATGCTTTTCATTGTATTATATTAAAAAAAAAATTAAGATCTATGTCGAGTAGACCCAAAGGACGGCCTATTGCAAGGTATGGAACGGGATAGGATTTGGTCTTGCTCTACCAAGACCAATACCATCTAGCCTATGCGCAACGGGTGATAAAAAATAGGAGAAATCATTTCATTTTCTCCCTTATTGTTTTTTTGACTTTTCTCCATTTGGTTTCTTCTCCCCCTTTTTGTTGCCACATGTCGAATACCCACTTAGAGCAAGACGGTTTTGGTCTTTGCAAAAGCAAGGCCAAATCCGATCCCGAATGGAACGCAGTGTTTGCCTGTGAAATATTCTTTGAGCAATGCTCCGTCAGACTTTCCCGTTGTCCAAACTCTCCTCTAGTTTTATACACAGAGACAAAGACCGAGACAAAATAGTATTACACTTTTTTCTTTTTTTTTGTAATTTCCATCACTTTTATTTTGTTTATTTACTTAAAATTAAAAAAAATAACCGAGAATAAAAAACAAATTAGAAAAAATAACCGGAAAGTAGAGAACTGGGAGCTCAGTATTCTGTATCAAAAACAGACAAGTCTGGTTGGTTTCTCTGCTCTGCATCCATCCAATATATCTGGGGAAAATGTACTAAGATGATCATGTTGTACATCTGAGCAAAACACAAAGGGCCATCCATATTACAATTCTTCTGGTTGGTTAAGCTGGACTTTATCTACATGTCAAAACCAGATACATGCATGTTCCCATCAAGTCATCGCAACCACTAGTTTTGTACAGTTTTTTATTTTTATTTTTGTAAGTTTCAACTTCATGCAAAAGATGATATTTGTACTTAGCTTCTTTTAATTTGATTCAGTGACTAACATCTCGATCATAAAATGTTTACACAAATATTCTCCATGATCAAAGAAAGAGGAATTAGGTTTTCTTCCCAAAAAAGACAGAGAAGGAATTAGGTTTCAGAAAATAGCAATAGTCCCTTCCTCGGCCAAGGAGGGGACTATTCTAGCCCCTTTGAACTATGGTAAACAAGTTTTAGCCCTTCCGGTTAATATTTTTTTAATCTAAAAACCAAAGTTAGATGCTTTAACCTTAAGGATTAGTGAATCTTAACCACAGTTAAAGGGAGTAAAAAAGAGGAGATGTAGCATAAAAAGTAGGTGGGGGGGAGACGGTAACTCACCTCCTCGGGCAGGGAAGGTGAATATTATCCTTCAGAAAAATACATGTAATAACACAGCTCAGAGCTACATAAATAAACCTAAGAAACTAGAGCTCTTCAAGTTCCACCTGTACAATGTCACACTGTAAAGGGGAAGGCCTAATTGAAACCTAAAAAGAGTTATCTTAAGATAATGAATAACCTATACTACCCAGATATAGACATACAACAAGGGTACTTGACGCCAACCATAAGATGCAGCTAATGCGCCTCATTTAATGGGTATTAGTATCACAGCAATTTTCAGTGAGCTGTTTCCCTGTAACAAATACAAATATTGCCGGGGATCCTGTTCCCGTCTCTGCCACCCTCATTTAGCTTCCCCTTCTTGAGGCCCTGCGAAACATGACTTTAATGTTTCGTGAATCTGTCTCAGTTTTTGCCTTCTTTGCTAGCTTTCCGTTGCTTGCTTTCTTGTCACTCCCACTTTTGACCTGGAAAAAAAGTGATAACAAAAACTGTTAAACAGGATCATCCGAACCCAATTCCAGAGTATGAGCAATTGAAGCAAAGTAGTATAGCAAGTGGTCATCCAGTTTCCTGCATCCAGTGTGACTTGACGGGAACACATGATGGTGTCAGACAGAGCAACTATGTAAACCCTGAATCAAACAGATATAAGTAAATTGGGAAGTGATACACTATCTGAATATGTAGACAAAAAAAAAAATGCAAGTCTGCCTGCAACACATAAATAGCATACAGTGACCCACTTACTCATCAATCTTGCACCCCTAAATTTGTTTTAAGATCGTCTGGTAAGACCATTTCTGGGAAATATACACCTAAGCGGTAGCAACTGACTGAAAATAGGAGTTGATGCACAGGAGGTCAATATGCACAATTTCAAATAAGGTACTAAAAAATGTCCTTCATGATCACCAAAAATTCAGCCACATAGAAACACCTGAAGAACATGGATTATAAATTATCTATGTACATAATAACAATAAAACAAAGAAATTTTTTTAAAGGTTTTATCCTAATAAATTTCAATGTGCATCCAATATGGGGGTACCAGGGCCAAAACATTACTGTAAAATGGAGTGACAATATATATGTTGTATATACCTGTAGGGGATGAGAAGACCCTGGAGTACTTTCTAGTGCATTTGGGAGAATTTCATGAGCTTGTGCTTTTCTTGTTGCCTCTTGTAAATCCAACCTGCAAACAGACATATGACACCCAAGCATCCAAAGGAAACTATCCACGCATCTGTTGTTCTGCTGCATCTCCATGTTGGTACAATGAAATAATCAAGTTTTTCTATGGATAACTTAACAATATAAGGGCTTACTTTAAATGAATACACAAGAGCTTCAACCAGGGTTCATCCTTCAAATACTCTCCTAACAGTGAGACTGCATCAATTACTGCACCAGTGAAAAAAGTGAATTTGAAGCAGGTTATTGCAGAAGAGGTGAAAATGAACCTAAAAGGGTAAATTTGCTGAAGTTTTTGCAGTAGAAGAGTTGGAAAAGAGCCTGATTTTAGCAAACAATAAGAGCACCACATCCGTTCATCTGTGATCTCAGATTTACTGATGTGCATGCAAATTAACTGTCACAAGGATATGGGGTACAAATATTGGATACAAAAACACTCTCAAAGAGGAACTATAAGGTATATGACATGGATAACCATAAAGACAGTTTAAAAGTTGCAACTCTGTGCAAGTGATGCACATGCACAGGTGGGATTAACCATCCAACTTGTCCCACCATGTTGATCACCTAAGCCACAAGAACCAACTGAATGATCCTAAGCATCCAATATCATCTCCTTTCCGGATTGTCCATCTCATATCTTACTGACCATCCAAATAGTGAGAAATATATGGACAAACCAGGTACTCTGATCAGGTTGACTTTTGTCGATGAGCCTAGGTGGAAGTTGGAACCCACTGGAGAGTTACACTCCCATGCATCCACACCATGCCTGCATCTGTACCATTGGTAGACACTATATTTGGTCAACCCGACGCACTCCTACTAATACATTAAAGAGTAATAGATTGATCTTGTAGCATTAAGAGCTTTCTCACAAAACTCATACATGTATCTTTCTCATCCCGAGCAGCATAGTTTTTGTCTAGTGTGGGTATTGTCCGTTTTAATTGATGTACCTGCAACAAGGAATGAACTGAAATATGAGGAAATGCATCTGATCATTTCCTTGGATGGAAAACAAAATAATGTCAAAATTATCCATATCATAAGTGCATCTATAAATAAAACAAGAGAGAAAAGTTTTCACAAAGCATAAAGACTTAAAAGTATAGAGCAGTTCTTTGCATTCAAATGTCTTAACATTGTGGCTATCAAAATCAAACTGAGTTAGTCAATCATGACCATCGGAAGTTGACAGGTCAGATGGATGGGATCACCAAAATGTGACAATTTTTAGCTTCAGAGATCTCCCAATTGACTTGTTTAATGGTTGGGGGGTAATCCCTACTAGTTTAGATGAGTATTAAATATGGATATATAGCGTAGTTACGGTCCACCCTGTTCAAACAATATGTCATTGCTTTTAGTTATGATCACTTATATACTTCTGGTGGTGGTTAATGAGGTTCACTTCTTGAATAACTCACTCATATTAAAAATCAATGGCTCTCAACAGGATACTACCACTACAAATTCTCGTGTACCTTTACACGGAAAAATTAGCAAGGCCTAGACAAATGAAGACAAACCTTATAGCACAACCAAGCTAAGACCTTGGAATCGTCGAGCCTAAAAAACTTTGAGGATCCAAATTCTGCAAAATTTATTATTCAAACAAGGCAAATTAGCTCTACAGTCAAAGTAACAAGTATGAGCTTACTTTGCGCCACCACATTCAACCTGCAAACATATAAAATTGTATTTGACTTGCAACACTAAATCATCAATAAATATTCTCAAAAATATATATAGAAGAAACAGAGTTTGCTTCCCTAGTTATTGTGAGGTGATGATTTACAGTCATGAGTAACCTAGACCATAGCTCATAAATGTCAAGCCACACATGTGGCACACATAATGGAGGCAAGACTCATGTACAATGGATCCCAACCTTAAGATATATCATAGCCAAAAATCCACCCACTTGATGATCCTAACCACCTTCAATAGAATACTTTAGGACCATTCACCAATTTTCTCATCCAAAAGAATGTATAGAATAAATTTTCTTTTATAATCATTAAAATTTTAAAAACATAAAATAAAACAAAATAAAATGTAAGGTTTCAAGAAAGATCATCTATGCTTTTTAAAGCATAAGGTTGGGCAGCTAAGAAGTAATTATTCATAGAATGAGTATAGATGAGTGAAATGGAGACTTTGAAATAGATGTGAGAAAAACTATAAAGATAGGATTTGAGAGAATCTAAGAGCAGCTCCAACACATGATAAAAGAGGTAAAGCCGACTAAGATAGTTTAGACACGTTCAACATATACCAAGGAAGGCACCAGTAGCTAATAAGAATAAGTGAGTTAAAGCAAGTGGAAGGCTACAAAAAGAGAAGGGGGCAGCCAAAAAGGATGTAAATGAAGATGGTGAGAAAATTTTTGAAAACACACAATGTCACAAACTAATTTAAGATATGGTTCTTGATAGACAAGAATGGCAGAACAAAACTTGTGTTGCCGATAGTTAGAAGAAGGCAATGATAGAAAATAAGAAGAGCAAGATGGGTTCAAGATTAGACCTATGATATCTCTAAGTGGGGGGCATCAAATGATAGAAAATAAGAAGAGCAAGATGGGTTCAAGATTAGACCTATGATATCTCTAAGTGGGAGGCATCGAATGATGTGATCTCATGATTCTCATCCCCCCGACTGCTTCCCACAGTTATATACTTATATTATAGGGTTGACAGTTGTCCAGGTTGGGTTTGGAATGGGGCGGGATGACTCACATGTCAGTTGGAAAATGCCCAAACCGTCCATTAATCGGTTGAGGTATGTCAATCCTAATACCGAACAGAAAAAAGGTCCAACAATCCGAACCCCTGAAAAGAAAATAATAATAACAAGGACAGCAGTGTTTGTCAGTTATTGACAGGTTTGAGTCCAATTTTGTGCGAGTGGGAGGGTCGGACCAAAGACTGCCAGCCCCTCACATGTAAAACTACGCTCTTCCAGACGCACTTGTGATCTATACAGCTCAGATTTTAGATTTCTCCACATGAAAAACCATGTCTGAACATTAGAAATTAATCATCTGCAGTGCTTGATAAAATAGTAGGTACTGAGTCATGATATAGCAGGCCATTAATGCCACATTTAATTTTAAAAAAAATGAAATTGCAAAGGTAAAGGTAAATGCAGTGGGTCACCTTTGATCTTGCAAACTATTTGCATAGATTCCTCTGCGATAGATGATAGAGATTGATATCCAAGATAACCCTTAACGAAGATTATCTCTTCTAAGTGCCTGAACTTTCCCTGATCATCCCCCTTCTGAATTTGAAAGGTAGACTGATATAAATAACTTCTAAAAATTTTTCATAAAGAAAATTAAATAGAAGAATAAATAATCGAATTTTAATATGACGCCATTACATCCCTATTAGTAAAATAATTTCAACAACTGAAAAAATATATATATTTGAGAACAAAAACAAACATAACATAGTCCTAATGACATGATGCATAATTTCAGTTGAGTTAGAATGGAATGCCTAGAGGAGAAAATAGGATGCAAGGAACTGAAAACCAAATGGTGCGTTCCAATCATACGAGTTTAATAGGATTCCGCTTTTTGTTAACATTATTAAAAATATAGTATTTTACCTTCATTCGAGCTTCCTCAAAAATGGGCAACAGAATGAAAACGGGATCAACTGGAGTGGCAGTATATAGACGCCCATCTGTCCCTCAAAAAAAGATGTTGACACAACCATATTAAGTTGGCTTCTAGTGACAAAATCGTTTATAGCCCTTATAGGTAAGTATACGAAAGAATTCAATGCTTATAAATTACACGTAAGTAGCTGAAAATATATAAAGACCCGATCAGAGTCACTAGTCACATACGTAACATTTACCTTCACAAACATAATCCCCAAGGAACCAAGACCCATAAGACTGCTTAAACCAGTGAAGTTCCTGAAGAGATCCGTCGATGAAGAAATAACTTGCTGGATTTCCTGTAGTATTAGTGATGAGCCAAGCTTATCAGATAATAGATTCTAGGCAAGAGTAGACGAATGTCAACAACAATTAATGGGGGTCCAGTTCTGAACACGCAAACGCCATGCTGATGATTAAGCATTAAAACTAATTTCGATCATGCATTGGATACATGTTCAACTAATCGAAAATGTTTTTTATTCAATCTGGGAGTCAAAAGAAAATTGGGACATTTATATTAAATTTACCTGATTTGGGATGACGGAGAGATAAGAAGTGTCCTTTACCATTTCCCAGTGTTGCACTGGGTTCTGCAGTTATAGGGATATTTAAAACATCAATGGTTGGAAGGATAGAAGCACATAAGAGAGCAAAATTTTTGAGGGTATCGCAACATTTCTAACCTGAAATGTCAGGCTACCTTAGCCTTAGCCTTAGAGAACAATTTATTTACTTATGAATCAAGACCATATAGTGATGGAAAAAAGAAAGAAAAGGGAAGAACGTGTTCAAGATGGAGAATAGTTTGGATTAGACCTTAGACCTTAGACCTTACCGGGTGCAACGAGTAGGCGAGGTTCTTCGACGCCGTCCCACCAGGCCATGAGATGAGACTCGAGAGAGAGCGCTTTTTTTTTTGGTTCAAAAGAGAGAGAGCGCTTTAAGCCCTCTGCTTAAAGAGTGAAATGCCGCCAATCCTTTTTGCGCTTATACGGTCTCTGTAAAGCAGTGTTTTAAGAACCCAGGACCTACAGTTCCTATGACCTTCAAAACCGGCCGGCCATATTTAAGAACGGGCTTAAAATGACTTAACCTGAAGAACCGGTGACCGGTTCTAATAACCGGCCAGCTGCCTCACAGCACTCTCTAGACTCTACTCTAAAAGACTAAAATTGTGATTAAAAAAGTTTACCTGATGGAAAGAAAAGAGAGGATCAAAGAGGAGATTGGACCTTGAGAAGAGAGAATATTCCCAAAAAAAAAAAAGAAAAAAAAAAAGAGAGAGAAGAGGTCATATGAGAGTTTAGCTTTAGACATATTAACCCTTAGCTGTCTCTGCTCTTTCCCCCTTCATCTCGGGAAAGAACTACTTGTAAGTTGTAACTCTCCTACACGAAACCTACTTGACTTCTTTATTATGCAACTAAGATTGATCTCTATCATTTAAATTAGAAACCTAAGGTTGGACCTCATTGGTCCAACACCCCCCTCTTAAATACTCCTTTCTTAAATACTCACCCCTTTTAGGTTTCTAAATAGATTTTATGGGTACGTTAACTCTAAGTAATCAAAGTGGGAGCAAGAGCATCAAGTTTCAATTTAAGACAGGGTTAAAAGCGTCGTTATATATAAATAATATTTTTAATTTTTTTTTGAAAATTAAAAAATATATTATTGAATCATCAAAATTAATGAATATTAACCATGATTTATTATTGTTGACTTAAGGTGCGAATGAATTAGAGTTCAAAAGCAATTGATTTTAGGTGCGATTGAATAATTGTCTCATGTAGTGGTATAAAAGTTAAAGTATTAAAAAAAGAAAAATTAAAAATAAAGAAAGTTGAAAAGACTTAACTGACACAAGGTTTACAAACGAAATATTACTCTCGTACAAAAGCGAAAAGTGTTAAACCTCTTTCCAAGAAATAAAGTGAAAAGACTTTAAGTTTTTTCCCCATTTCGTTTTTATAATACTTTGAAACCATCCGCCTTCTTTCCCATTCATCTTTTTCCTTATGCGAAATAGATTTACAGTGGTGAAAAATCACCACTAACATGGAAGATCAGAGTTTCATCTTAGTTTTTTAAGCACTACGCTCAACGAAAAACAAAATCGCGCTCTCCACGCGAATCCGCTCTCAAATCGTGAGAGCGAAGTTTGAGAGAGGAGCGGGTAAGGAGATACACGGTTTGGGTTACAAAGCGTTAACTATTTCCCGTTAAAATAGAGTCGTATTCTTCTCCAGTTGTAACAGGTTTTGCCAAAACCGGTTACGCCCCTAAGGTGGCCACATGCCCCTTTTGACACCTCTTAACTATGGCTAAGATTCACTCACCCCTAAGATTTACCCACCTATTCTTGGTTTTTAGAAAAAAATAATAAAAATATTTGTTAACTGTGGTTAAAATTTACCAAATCCAAGGATTAATTTTTTTAAAAATATTTTTTCTAAAAACCAAAGATAGGTGGGTATACCTTAGGAGTAGGTGAATCTAAACCACAATTAAGGGGTGTAAAAAGGAACATGTGGTGACCATTGGGGCGTAACCGGTTTTGCCAAAAACCGGTTACAATTAGAGAAGATCACTAGTCTTTAAAATATGGGACAAAGCTTCTGAGACCCCATTAGGGCCGAGATCACCGAGACCATGCTCTAAGAGCATGAGATTTCAGGTGGGGCCTACCATGTGAAATGGCCCCACCTGAAATCCAATGTTCTAAGAGCATGGTCTTGTCCCTAACGGGTCTCAGTATCAAAGTCCTAAAATATGGCCCAGACCCTTCTGAGGACCTGATTTCAACGTATTAATATTGCAATTGTCTTACACAGAAAACACAATAATAAAAGTCACATCTTGTGAAAAATCCTTCTATATGCAAAAGTAGGATTCTCTCATGTGAAAAATCGTATGTCTTAGCTGCAATAGTAGGATTCATTTCTTATCCTGTCCTCTAATACGAAGTTTTTTGGTTACAAAAATGAACAGTTTTTACTCTCTCTCTCTCTTTTCTTTTCTTTTCGTTTCTTTACCATCAAAACCAGTTGAACCGGCCGAACTAGGAACCGGCTACCCAGTCCGGTTATTAGAACATTGCGGTAAAGTGTAAACCTAAGACTTACATTGGGGCTGTTACAACCGGCCTTATTCAGCAATTGGGCCCATCAAGAAATGATCTTGTCCCACTCATTTCACTGCGAAGACCAATATGGAGGCAAAAGTCAACGAATGGGTGGTAGGGCCAATCAGTTGGACGTTGGGCATGATTTGAAGCTTGTTCTAGTGGGAGGAAATATTGAAACTTTCCTAAGAAATTTAAAATATTTGAGATGGGCTTGTCCCTCCCAGCTATAGAGCCTACAAGAGTTTCGTCTGTAAAGACTTAAAAAGACGTGTTCTCCCTTTTGGTTGAGAATGGGAGAGTAGGGCTAGCATTCCTCCTCCAATAATAAAGAATTAATTGATAGGCACACAGTACTACTTGTGCATTTTTTCTGCTTCACTGAACCAGTCTTAATTTACTAGGAACCATAAAAAACAGGAAAACCAGTGGACTCTAGCCAATCATCAGTTCCATGTAAGAACTCCCCCACTGTAAACTTCTTAGCTATGTCTTTGCTGCAGTTCCTTCTGTACCCTCCCCATGTAACACGATGATTGGTGTCCGACCCTGGTCCCACATTCATGTACTCAATATACTCGATAGCGTCTAATGTGCTATAGTCATTCCATTTGCACCAACCCTGTGGGTGTATGAGGTCCCCTAAGTAGCTCTTCATAACCATGGTCCTTGAGTGGTTCCTCCATGGTCGACCCAAGAAAGTTGAAAAGCTGCTTCTGCTAGCCACTGTTAAGTCTGGTGCAGCCACAATGGTGCAGTTCTGTAATGAAATGCCAGTGTTCTGATTCGGGTCTTCTCTCCCTTGGGCCGTGACCATGTTCTTTTGACCAGGGTTCGGTTTTCGTACAAGGATGAGGCAATTTTGGAAGACTGCCGCTGCGTTACCAAAGATGAAATCGATTGTGCCCTGGATTGTGCATTCCCTGTAGAACTGGCACAGAGAATGAGCGTAAAGGGTGTCCTGGTAGGAACTGAAATTGCATCGATAGAACGCCGAATTGGATGTTACTCGCAGGGCAACCGCCTGGTGCTTCTGTGGACCTGATGTGTTGATGATTGTAAGGTCCCTAGCTAAGAACCTGTCTCCAACCACAGCTGCAAACATTATGCATGGTAAGAAATTCCAATTAGAATAACTCAATTAATTTCTAACACTATTGGGTTAGGGAAGAACACACAAGAAAATAATCAAAGCACAAAATTTCTTATAAAAGAAGAAAAGAAATTAATATCTATGCATATATATAGAATCCCAACATACTTAAGGTAGCCGAGGTGAAGGTGGAAAACCCATCAATGAAGTTCTTGCACCCCGTGATCATTGTCGAGTTCATCCCTCCTCCAATCAACATAATATTCTCCTTCTCCCTTGAGATCTCAACATTCTCATTGTATATACCTGCCTTTACTTTAATCACAAACCTGTTCATGCTTCTGTTTGGCGCCATCCTCACCGCCTCCCCAATAGTATGATAATGTCCGCTACCGTCGCCGGCAACAATGAGGTCAGGCCTTATTTCGGGTGCCATTTCCATCAGCTTCCGATCGCCGCTCATCATCCACTCCGGGAACCCATCTGGAGGCATCTTGGAAATTAAAATCTTTTGACCATTGAGGGCTTCTTCCCGGTTGATGGTTTCCATGTACTTAACCATTGCCAAACAGTTGCTGATCATGTGAGAAATGGGAGTTACCAAGGTTTGAAGGTATTCTTTGAGAGCCTTTGGAATTTCTGGATCAGCTTCTTCAACGTCAGTGAATCCGTCTATGCATGTGTTTTCGTTGGTCATTGCTGCACTCAAGAGGGTCTTGAGGTTACCGTATGATCTACGAATGAAGCCTATCGATTCCGGGACATCATGGAGGTCGTCTACAGCTTGTCCCAGTTCATAAAGGGTCTGATCCAGCATCTCCACGCAATCTTTAAGAGCATTCTTTGCCTGTGCTTTCAAATCTTGACTAGTAAAAAGGCTAATTATCTCTAACCGGGAGCTCAGGACAGATTTCACAGTCCGATTAATAGCAATCTCGAGAATCTGCTGGGGCTTGGTGGCTTTCATTGAGGCTGGACTGGAAGAGAGGGTGGTAAAGCACAGAGAAGGGTATAGAGTATTGGTGCAGGCGTTCTTGATAACTGGATGTGGAGATAGAGTTAGAGGAGGAGTCATCGGGTGATCTCGTCCATGGCGAGGACATAATTCTTTAAGAAATGCAGCTACTAGGAGCGTTGAAAGGGAGAGAAAGACGATGAGCAGCATCGTCTTTTGCAGGGTTCTCGTCGAATTCTTGGAAGTTTCATCAGTACTGTTCTTGAAGATGGTTGTCGACTCCATTTTCTTTTTCTTGGGAGAAATACGTAGAAAAGCAAGTGAGGTGCTTTAACGTTTGAGAGACGAGAGATATCTATCTATCTAGGAGAAAATACATTTACCAATTGTTTGACACGAACCAAAAAATGGGATTTGTGACGGTGTCCCATGCATAATCTTATAGACAGCTCAGTCTAGGTTATTTATGCTTGTGTTTTCTATTACCTTTCTATCAATATCTTGATTGGTTGGTCTTTATTTTCACTCAGATAATTGGTACCTTATCTAATTGTTTGATCTTCATTTCTACTTAGATATGTGGTTCTCTTACTAACAAACAAGATTTTCATTCATTCCTATGCATCGCACGGGGTGCTTGCTAGTATTAATACTATATGCCAGTTGGTTCCACGTGTCATATCTCAATGTTCTCCATTCTCTCTGTAACTTGATGTCACATGTTTATTGACATGAGAGACTTTTATTAGTTGATCAATAAAATATTGCCACGTGTCATCTTAATTTTCCTCTTTATTATCGCACCTTCTTAATAATTATTTCCAACTTTTTGTCTCCCTCTCCTATTACTTCTATTAAGTGAGATAAACTTCAAAATAAAATAAAGTTTACATCCACGAAAGGGTATAGAGTATGACAAAAGATTAGTTCTGAGCTTGAGCATCCACAAAACATGGGACGTCTGGCATTTTAAAGGGGAGAGATATTAGTTGGGGAGAAGTCAAAATCATGGGGAGAAAATGAAATGACTTCTCCCCCAAATTAACACTAGGTGCTGCATGGAGCTCGGGCATCCACCAGAGCTAATTTTTTCCCCATAGAGTATAGACATACGGTTCACTCTCTCGATGACTCGAACCCTTTCGTCTCCTCAGTCCTCCCCTCTATTAAGTGAGATGGGATGTGTGAAATACAAAATAAAGACATAGAGACCTACCTCCATTTGTTTTTTTTTTGGGTAATGAGATATTGTATTCATAAAGGAGTCAATACATAACTAAAAGGAATAGAAAAAGGGGGAGGGACAACACTAAACAGAGGCCTGGAGAACCAAGGTATTGGCTGATCGTCCAATGAACTTAAACTCAATTTGATCACATGCATTGAGCATTCAGAGTTAAGATGTCTACAATTATCGTGAGAAGTTCCCAATGATGATGGTCCACATTACCATGAATGAGAGACCTACCTCTTCGTCTCCCAAGAAAGAAGAAACACCTGCCTTATCTCTCTCCTTCCCCCATCTGCCCAATGAAACCCATATCTCTTCCCCCATCGTGCTTCCCAAAAAAACTCTCTCTCTCCAAAGAAAGCCCTCAATCTATTCGAAAGATACCTAAGTTTTTTCTAATCCTAGTAAGACTCAGTTCTTTTGTTGTAATGTGCCTACACGTATTAGAAGACTCATTCAAGCTGAAATTGGAACTCAATGCCGCACCCTCCCTATTAAATAGGGAAATGCTTTCGAGACCGCATTAGGGCTGAGACCTCCGAGACCTCTCGCGCATGTACGCAGGATTTCAGGTGGGGCCCACCATATACCTGAAATCCCGCGCACATGGGCGAGAGGTCTCGGGGGTCTCGGCCCTAATGCAGTCTCAGTAGCAAAGTCCTATTAAATATCTTGGTTTGCCTCTTACCGCGTTGAGGTTACGATTTAGGGACTGCCTCCCCTTGCTGGATCGCATCACCAAACGGATTTTCTCTCTCTTGGAAAAATAACTGGCTATCCTATGGGGGCCGGATTCAATTGCTTCAGAGTGTGCTCAACTCCTTCCACCACTACTGGTGTAGTGTGTTCTGTCTTCCCCAAGCCATCATTGGTGCTATTGAAAAGCTCTTTGCTAAATTTATTTGGGTAGGCCCAGAGATGCAGCATGGTCAATATAAAGTGGCATGAGAGTCTATTTGTATGCCTAAAGTAGAAGGGGGATTGGGGCTTCGCCGGATCACTGACTGGAATAATAGTAGCCTCCTAAAAAGGGTTTGGGAGCTTGCTTCCAAAGGGAACTCATTGTGGGCTCTATGGTTTAGATCTAACATTCTCCGGCAAGAATCTATATGGACTATTAAAAGTACCCCGAGCTCCCTCTTGGTGTGTTAGAAGCATCCTCAAAGTGCGTGACCTTGCTGAGTCTTTGATTACTCACCAGATTGGAGATGGGAAGCAGTCCTGGTTTTGGTTAGACCCATGGCACCCCCGTGGCGTGTTGGAAATTTGTATTACCATATCCTCATCTCATCTTCTGGGTATTGATAGATGGGTTAAAGTGGAAACTATTAGGCTCAATCAAGATTGGCATTTGGATCTCCACGTCGTCCGGATCTTATAAGTATTTTCAATGAAATTTCGGCTATCCCGTCTATTGGCAATAGACCTAACAGAATAGTTTGGAAACCTTCCCATGATGGGAAATTCTCGCTTCATAAAAGTCAGTTGGGCGGGGCTTCTATGGCACTTGTTGGAAATTCCTAAGCATTCTATGATTGCATAAATGGCTATTTGGAGGGCCCTATCTACTAAAGACAAGCTCTTGCAATGGGGGGCTATTTCTAATGGTTCATGCTCATTATGTCGAGGCCACATGGAAGACCACAATCACTTGATTGTTTGTCACTTGTACCTTCTCCATGAGTATTTGGCAGCAACTTTCTCCTCATTTGAAGCCCTGCATGCATCGGCGTCACACATGGAATCATTTTGTTAGTTGGCTGGCCGCAAAGTGCAAAGCGAATACCTTTATCAATTCGGTGCAGAAGACAGCCTTTTGCGCTTTCATATATCATGTATAGGTTGAGCGTAACAGACGAATTTTCCGCAATGAGGTGGGTTTTGAAGCGACTGCTCTCTTAAAAATTCTGCAGGAAACGTGGCTCAAGATTCATGTCAATAGGCTTTCTATTGAAGACAATAGCTCAAATCGGGAGATGGTTAGGGGGTTGGGTGTGTCTATTAGATGGAAAGCGTCCATCATTAAATGGGTTTTATGGATCCCTCCGGACCATGGAATCATCGCCCTGAATACGGATGGCTCGCGTCGGAGCAATAATGCGAGATATGGCTGTATTTTGCGTGATAGTTGGGGCTCCCCTATTTTCGCTCTGGCGGGATGTCACTCTGATGGATCCGTTATTGGCATGGAACTAATGCCCATTAAGAGGGGTCTTGAGCTAGCTAAGGACTTGGTTAACTCCGACTCAGCTTGGGCGGTGGATTGCGTGCGAAAGAAATGTCAGGGGCCATGGACGGAGTCCTTTACCCTGGCCCAAATTGAAGACCTAATGGCGTTATTCCAAATGGTGGAGATTCGCCACATGCATCGCGAGGCCAATTATGCAGCGGAACTGTTATCTAAACTCTCTACCTCGCTAGGGGAGATGACTTTCATTCCTTCTGTTTTTCCCTCTCGGCTGTCCTCTAATGTGTTAAAGGACGCGAAAGGGTTTAGATTCATTCGGTTGTAAATGTGTTTTTTGTTTAGTGCAGGTTGGGGTCTGCCTTAACCCTCTTTCTTCGCCCCCCCCCAAAAAAAAAAAAAAAAAAAAACTATTATCTTAAAAGCCTTAGATTTGGCTAACTCTTAGAGTTTGTATTTTTTTATAAGACAAAATGGCAAATGTGGGGAAGGTGGCGATGGATCTGTGATAGAATCAGGTATTTGAATGATCCCTTTGTTCTCTTCTATCTTACATTTTTGACTTATCTCTTGCTTCAGTCCTAGATGCTTGAAGCTTTTAGTGGTAAATGCCAATTTTTTTCTCGCAGATTTATTCATCGGCGAAACAATGGTCAAAGTATGGGGACAATTCCAGTTTCTGGGGATAATATTGAAGACAAAATCAATGTACTTTTTCTTTTCTTTCAACTAATTATCCTATGGATAGATTTTGGTAGGTTTTGTTCTTCTAATGTTGGAAAACTAACAGTTAAATATTAGAATGTGTGTCAAAACATGTTATCAATTTATCAACTATCTTTTGAAGTAGTTGCATTTTTATAAATTTAATTTATTAATAGTAGCTCTGAATTTTTTATTCATTGAAGGAGTCTATATATACTGTCTATATGCTTTAGCAATAACTAAGGGTTCTAGGTATATTTGTTTGGAAAGTGGTCAAGTTGTAAGAATATGGGCACTTGACTGCCATCGGTTTAATGGGGAATCTTCTACTTCACAACATCGCTTCTGGAGAAAGGGTTTTTGTCTTGCTGAGCTCAAGTACTCAAAATAGCAGGCTGTTTGATTGTGTTCCAACTTGGGAAATTAACATTCTGTCTAACCAACAAGCATTTTGGCAGCTTCTTTTCCCTTTGTGTGTATAGTTTGTGACTTCGACTTTTTGGTTTTCTAAAACCTTATTTGTTTTTTCAATGATTTTTAAGGTAAGGTATTGGGAGTGCTTGATTTCTCAGATAAGCTGACACACCTTTTAGTGATTGCAAGGGTCGACAAAGCTGTCCATATGTGAGCTAGATACAAATGATAGCATGCAGCCCGAAGGTTTGTAATGTACACTCTACTTGAAATTACCAAATTAATTTATATTGCATTTATACGGAGTAATGAACTTTCTTAACATTTAGTTTACTTACACATGTTCGTGGAGTTGGTATTAGTGTATTACCTACTTTTCAGTTCATCACATTTATGTAGTAATATGTATGTCCCTGTTCTTGTCTAGATCATGAATAATTTCTATTAAATTGCTTTGTGGGAGACCGTACAATGTTGTTTAGTGTTGTGAGTTAGGCTGTTGGTGAAGGAAAGATGATCAAACCTCTCTAGAAAAGTGAGATTTGAGTTTCTAGATTGTTGATGTCGACATTTTTTTGGATTTCATGTCTTAGATTATATTTCACTATATCCATTCCTTTCTCTGGTTTGCAGGTTCCTTTCTCCTATTTGGATTTTTCTTATTTTTAAATTTAGTCCATGCTTTTGAATACAAGAAGCTTACCATTCAGTTCTTCTTCTCTTTTAGAAGATATGTTTTAGATATCATGGCAATTATGAAGACCTTTATCCATTTTCCTTAATTCCATGTTTTCTCAGTCTCCTCCTTCAATGTTCTTAGATGCTCATAAAAAGTAACTTGCAGTTGCTCAAAAATTAAGAGGAAATAAATACCACCTAAACTATCCCATTTCAAAATCAAAATCTACCTTACACATCTTTAATTTAATTTTTTAGAGCTCTGCAATTACTTTCGCATTATAGTTATGTATGATGTTCAACACAATGAACAGGAAAATTGATGGCAAAACACTAGGACATTACTTCTTGGTGGTTTTATTTGCCTCTCGGGTGACATTTGTAGTCTCTCTTATGCTCTGCATCTTCCTGAAGGATCAAGTTCAGATGCTGTGGTGAGGACTCCTCTTCACCTTCCTTCTTGCATCAGCATTATAATTGCCATGACAAATCAGGTAACTAAGTCAAAGCTTATATCACCTCTCTTCTTTCCCTTCTCATTACATGCTCATAATACTTTATTTGTGCCATTTCAAGAATTTAGTGCCTATAGGGTGGGTAAGATATAGAAGAGAGATTCTCCACTTTTTGTTAGTTATTGTTCTTATGCATTGAGTTTCATGTCTAATGGATTGAAAATTTGTTCCAATAGCTCTTTTGATTGCATGTTTTATTTTATCTTACTTATTTGCAGCAAAGATGTTAACACAAATGAAGGGTGTCACCATCTTCTGAGCATGCTACCCATCTCAAATTCTGTTTTCTAAATCTGATCGGTTTTCTTCTATGTTCTGGTCTTCCTAACATCACCTAAATAATCTGAGTTTTCGGGTAGTTAATATATTCATATCATTCATTTGAATCCTTAGAGCTAATAGTAGCGGGTGGAACCTTAATTACTGTAGAGCCCCGGACTTTTTCATGCTTAATACGTGGCACTTTCATAGCCATTTTATTTTTAATGTAGTACAATTAATAAATAAGAAAGAAATTGAAAATTCCGAACGTCAGAAATGTGCCTTTTCGAAGTACGAACCCAACGCAAGTTGAATCGTCAAAATCCGACGAGCGAGTCAAAAGATATGGCCAAAACAGTTTGGACCTGCAAGCAACCGATCACTCGGTCCATGGAGCGATCGATCGGTCCAAAACCGATCGATCGGAGGCTATCGACTGGTCGAAAATTTTGTATGGGGAAATTTTCCAGAGAGTTGATTTTAGAGAGGAGCTTGTCAGGTTGATGTCAGAAGAAGGGTGTCACCATCTTCTGAGCATTTTCTATGCATACATTTGCTTATTATGCTAAATTAGCTAACTGAGATCATTTAAGGGTAGTTTTGAGATAATCTCTAAATTGCAACAATTATATGGACAATGATATGTTTGTTTAGAAATCTTGCCGTTTAGAGAGGAGCTTGTCAGGTTGATGTTTGGAATCACTTTTTCTTATTTGTATTTCTCTTTTGATTTAAATTTTCCCTTTAATCTTGCTTTTATCTTTGGAAGAAAGCCTGCATTGTAATAAATAAATTAAATTATATCCTTAAGCTTGGTTTGCTTAATATGAAAATAAAAGTATCCTATTATTGTGTGCCCATATTACACTTAGCTCACCAATAAGTTGGCTCCATGTCATCACTAATTAAGCCAAGTATTGCATTAAACTATATTTATTTTGACTTGATCAAATCAAGAGTCTCATACACTCTCTCTTTACATTAATTTTCAGTTGAAAGCAATTCAAAACACTCTCACCGCCCTCTTTCCAATTAATTTCCTTAACTTCTTTTAATTTTGAGTTGTTCATTCACTCATCTTTACAATATATCATATTAATTTTTATATTAATCCATACTAATATTATCTTACTTTTAATATTAATTTATATTAATCTATACTCATATTCTTTGTAACATGTCTCATTTATTGTCTGTCTTAATTATTATTAAATATCCTTCACATAAGGTGTTGTGGTATTGTAGAGACATTAGGCTCCTTTGATATTCTCTTACTCTCCCACTTATTCTCTTTTCATTCATTATTAAAAGCAGTTATAGAAATGGTTCACCTCCTCCAACCTTTCTTATCTCCTCCTCTACACTCCTCTCTCCCTCTCCCTCTCCCGCCTATTCTCTTCCCCATCCAATTGTTATATCATTCATCTTCTCTATGCTTTCATGTCCCTTCGTTCGTACATATAAGGAGGTGTCTTTCCATCTCTCAATGCACTTCCACAGCATCACGAGAACGAGGAGAAGAACACTAGCAATGGGGCAAAACTTGGGTTTGATCATGATCGTGGTTGATTCAAGCCTTGAAGCTAAGGAGTGGGCCCTCCCTCTCTCACATTAAAATAGCCAATACAACATAATACTCATCTATGCAACTAAGCCTTCAAAACAAAGTAAGACTTGTCATTGCTTTATTGGATTTATAAGTGTATATCGTTGTGGGCAGTGAAATCTCACCGCCCGAAAGGTTGGGAAAGACAAAGTGTCTTCCCCAAGTCTAAGGCATCCTTATAAAGGTTGTCTTTTGGTTAATCCTGACCATCAATTTCGAAATGCATGGTACAGATGGCAGGGATATTCCCCATCGTCCTACCTTAATGGCAGAGGTGACCCCATCATGAGGGTACCTCGATCAGGGAAACCCATCATAGGTTTCCCACTAACAGCCTGAGTGGAGGACAGTTACGCCTCTCCATTGTCACTGCCAAGTGTTAGGATCCAGACGGATGGATCATTCCAACCATCCAGATCCTGAGGGGCATTTGTGGGTAGTGAAATCTCACCGTATATTGTCCAGGTACATGTGCAATGGCACACACCAAATCACCATCTCTCGAAGAGATGATTCAAATTTGCACGTGCCTATGGCACGTACAGTCCTTTTAGCTGTCAGCATTAAATGCTAATGGCTGGCCATCATGCCACCAAGCATGGTAGAAAAGATGACCCATGAGGATAAAACATCATGGATCAAACCCTAATTACCAGCCTTCGAGTGGCTGACATGTATCTAATCCATGAGGATTAAAATCTCACGGATGACCTTTCGGTGCCAGCCTCCGAGAAGCTGACACGTGTCCAATCTGTGAGGATTAAAACCTCATGGATGACCTTTGGGTGCCAGCCTCCGAGAGACTGATACGTGTCCAATCCGTGAGGATCAAAACCTCACGGATGACCTTTGGGTGTCAGCTTCTGAGAGGCTAACATGTGTCCAATCCGTGAAGATTAAAACCTCACAGATGACCTTTGGGTGCCAGCCTCCGAGAGGTTGTCACGTATTCAATTCATGAGGATTAAAACCTCACGGATGACCTTTAAGTGCCAGCAGTAGCATTGATAAATCTATCAATTCTTGGTATAGGGAAATTCTTTTGGGCATGCTTTATTTACACTGGTAAAATCAATACAAACTCTCACTTTCTCATTCTTCTTTGGCACAACTACTACATTCGCTGTCTAGTCCAGGTATTGAACTTCTCAAATAACCCTTGTTGGATGAGCTTGCCAATCTCTTCATTGACAACATCATGATAAGTAGGAGCAAGTCTTCGGGGCTTTTGCTTGACTGAAGGAATGACGCGATCAACGTTCAAGTGATGACAAATGACTTCCGAACTGATCCCCGTCATGTCTTTGTGTGACCAGGCAAAGACATCAAGATTCTTCTTCAAAAATCACAACAGCTCGACCTCTTCTTCCGTTGTCAAACTGGTCCCGATTTGTAGCATCAGTGACTCCTCGTCCATCCCCAAATTAACATTCTTCGTGGGCTCAACGGACGGTCTGCACAACAATTCACCTGAGCTCTCTTCCTCTATGGCCCCACAATGTAATTGCTATTTGGATACGTCGGGTGGGGTGTAGTTACACTTTTGAGACACCAACTGATCTCCCTTGGCCCATCCTGGGTGGGGTACTTTAGCACCTGGTAATAAGATGAGGGAACAACTCTCATCTCATGCGTCTACCACCGTCCTAGAATGTCGTTGTAAGGGGACGGTGCATTGAGAATGGAAAATCATGTTGGTAAGACGATTGGTTCGGTTTCGACAGACAGGAAGATCTCCCCAAGGGGCTGCATTGAACTTCCATCAAACCCAACTAATGGGATCTGAGCAGCAATGAGTGAAGCTGGATCTAACTTTGTCTGGGTGAAGGCTTGGACATAGAGAATGTCTGCTACACTCCCTAAATCAATAAGCACCCTCTTGATATCGAAGTTGTCAATCCTCATGGTGAGGACGAGGGCATCATAATGGGGTCTGATCATGGTTGACATGTTGTGATCATAGAAAGTAAGAGCTTGCTCAATGCCCCTCATCACTGGTTGCACCTGATAGACATCGGCCATGTGAAATAGCTTCCTTGTCTTCGCTCTGAAGTTCTGCTCCAAGTCCACCGTCGGCATTCGAGCACGGTGGATGAGATTGATTATACCCATGGGGCTCCTCCTCGTCCTCCTCCGCTGGTACCAGGATTTGAAGGCTCTTCAATACGGGGCAGTGGTGGTGGCTCCCTAGCATGCACTGCACCATTATTGGGAACCACGTACTCTCCCAAGTAGCCCTCCCTAACTAGCCTCTCCAGGTACTCCCTCAAGATCCGACAACGATTGGTTATGTAACCACGACACTAGTGATAATGGTAGTACTCCTATGCCCGTGATCCTGTTGTGACGTCGCGAACAACACATGCAGGCCATTCAAAATAAGACTCGTTCTCCACCGACTTCATTATTGTCGACGAATTGACCGTAAAATTAACTTAATTGGTCCGGCCCTAGAGAGGATGTCTCTCCGTTGTCTAATTGCCCCGCTCTTGATTGTACTTGGGCTGCTCTTGACTGGGCTGATAAGGACGTCTATCTTCTTGCCCCTGGTGCTGCACGAGATGCCTGTTCATCTTGCTCTGCTGTCGGTTCTGATTTTGATACACTTCATATAGGCGCCAATCCGACTGATCCCGTTGATCCACATACACAACCTTCTCTCTTGGTGCTCTCCATGGTGGCTCTTCATCATCAAAAGATTCATATCTCGACCACTTCCTCTTCTTTGATGGGGATGCTCCATCTGCTCTCTCCACAACTTCCACTCCTACTCCCTTCACCCTTGGTCATGCTACGACTAAGGTGTCATCTTCGAATCTCCCGAACTTGGCGGCATGGACTAGCATATCGTCCAGCTTGATGGGGTAGTCAAGAGCAAAAGATTCATATATTTTGGAGTTCTTTGGCACTGCATTCTTGAATGCAGCTATGCTGCTACTGTCCTCAACCTTGTCAATGTTAGAGACCTCATCACTGAACCGCTGAATGAAGTCCCTCAGAGACTTCGTTGGTTTCATCTTCAAAGCAAAGAGGGAATCCGCACCTGCTTTCTTATTCTTATTCACAATATATTGATCAATAAAAGTTGACCTGAGTTTTGCCATACTATTGATTGAGCCAAAGGGCAAGTTACGGAACCACCTTGCTGCTGTCTCTACCAAGCTATTTAGGAAGGCATTGTAGAGAAGATTATCATCAGAATTGCGAAGATTCATCGCATGCTTGAAGTTGAACAGGTGGTCAACGGGTTCCGTCCTTCCATCGAACATGATGAAGTTCGGTGTCATGAACTTTGAGGGAGTATATGACTGGTTGATCTCATTTGAGAAGGGAGAAGTTCTAACGTCCTCCTTTGCTTTTTGAGCAAACTGATCGGAAGAGCTCCCACCTATTGTGCCTTTGACATTGGCACTGATCATGACCTCCACATCTTTGGAAGTCATCCACGTCCTTTGATCCCCGTAATGTGTTTGGTCATTCAGCTCCTAAGCATCACGAACCTGTGGCTCTTCACGGGGGTACTAGGGATCTCTCGGGTCACTACAAACCCATTGTTCTCGCAACTCGGCGCGGGCATAGGAATCTGGTTTATCACCATGAACATACTCCAAGTCTCGTGGTTTAGCACAAGCTTGATCTCGTTGTCCAGCATGAGCTTGCTGGACAGGTGGGGCATGGGGACGAGTAGCTTCACTGGAAGGAGGAGGAATGAGCACAAATTTGTTATTAAGATTCTCTCGCAAAAATAGAGATGTTGGCCGTGTTGCTACTACTATTGGGGGAGAAGAAGGGAGGAAGAGTTGTCATCGAATAGGGCACCTTCAGAGTGATTCACCTTGACGAGTACTTTGGTGCAACTCAGTATCCGGCTTATACAAGTCACGTATGTAAACCGCTAGCCTCTCTTGGAATGATTGCTGCATTCTGGTTAGACGATTTAGAGTGGATTGCTGTTGCTGTAATAGTAGCAAGATCTGGTTTGTATGAGAGACAACTCCTTCGGGCTGCTCAGAAGGTTGCCCAGCTTCTGGTCTAGAAGTTTGCAGCATAGCAGGTGCAAAAAGAGTGGTTTGAGGGGTTTGATCCTTAACCAAAGACACAGGGGTTTGATTAGTCATGGTGAATAAAGAGAGCAAAGGAAGGTTCGTTTAAAGATTCCCACAGATGGCGCCAATTTTTGTGAGTGAATTTTCTTGAACGTCCATGCGTCAGCTGCTCCTAGATTCTAGTTTACTGATAGAAGGATGAAGGTGAAGGGTGTGCACCCTGTAATACACTTCGATGCCAAAGTTAGGATTGATAGAAGATGATGTACAGTAAAAAAGATTGAAACAGTAGTAATCTTAGTGAAATTCACCGATCCTTAAGCACTGAAACTCTTGAGGTATTTATAGGTTCAATTCTGGATGCCCATGCAAGCCCATAGATGGCCATGGATGACTATGCCACTTGCTTTATGATCATTACCAAATATGTCAGACAGATCTTGGGTCTTATGTGTCACACGTGTGAGCCTACTATTAGTAAGGTCAGTCTGGGGTCGAAAGTAAGCTAAGGTGACTAGCATTAAATGCTAAGTCAGTGTTTTTCACCTAACAACAGAGTAGAATGATTTCCTCCTAATTATTTCATCCTGCGGGTCGATCTCGTTGTTGACTTAAGCTCAAGTCCATTGTGTATGTGACTACGGATAGAATAACTGTGGTCTAAACAGATAACGGCTACATTTGTCTTCTGGACAACGAATCTGTTGTCCTGAAGAGAATGAGTTCGTTCTTCATTTGAATACGTGTCTCCCATTCGTTTTCATAGCTCGTCTTCTAACACTTAATCATTTTACAAATTTTATCAATTACACTAACCGGTGTTTCATGTGGAAACTCTCAGAGCAGCCACAGGACCCATAACCGATTTATGAAAGCATCAATGGGTCTGGGTCCAAGTGGACCAACCAATCATGGTTCAGACAGTCCCACGCACCAAACCACAACACATTGGAAAAGGGTTCTTCCTCCCCTATATGATATAATATTGATATGTAAGCAAATCTAAGACATGGAGCATCACCTCCAGCCAGTTTAAAATGATGTTGTATGCTAACAGTTACGCAAATGGTTACATGCAAATGATAAATTAACAACCCAAAAAATAAAAAACCTAACACAAGGATCAGATCTACTAATCCAATTATATAAAATCATAACTGTCTATGCAGGTTCATTGAATCCACAGGAAATAGAGAACTGGTTTGTAGGTTCATGATAACCCATTTCCTTCGGCAGCGTCTTCCCGGTATTCAACTTCTTCTTTGCATGCGCTCTCCCTACTATGGGCTTCTTCTTGGCCTTCATACTCATTGTAGTTGATCAAGAACATCAATCCATTTATAAAAGATGATGATAGGGAGGAGGAGAGGAAGATTCAGAAATATTACCGAGAGATGGACATTTATGGAGAGAGCTAGAAGGGTTGGAGAAAACAGCCAAGAAGATGAAGGGGGAAGAAATGAGAAGGAAATACATGGGTCCCACTCCCTAGACATTTGAAACGTGTGTGAATGGGCATGAACAATGAGGAAATGAAAAATAAAGGGTGTGGGTGGGTCCCACTATTTTGCTTAGGTGTCTGTAAGCACCCAATTTTTACACCTCTAACTAACCATGGTTAAGTCTCTTAACCATGGCATTTCCCCAGCCAAGACCCCTTTAAACCTAGGTCTTAACCTAGCAACCCCTAGGATTGAACCCTAGTTAAGCCCCAATCATAGTTAAACCTAGACCTAATCCTAGGTAAGCCCTAACCTAGCCCTAGCCGAGTCGAGCCTAGCCAAGCCCTAGTAAGCCCTAGGCCACTAGGGCTTAACCCCAAGCCCAAAAAAGACCTAAGATATCAAAGCCTTGGTTTGGGCCCAAGCAAGGGCCCAAAAATTCAAGAAAACACTCACCCGTACCGTGTGCACAGGACTGGGCTAGGTCCTTTGGTTAAAATCCAATAGTGTCGATAATAGGATTACCAACATCTCAAAAATGCACTATTTTGAGATTGTCGGTAATCACATTAGCTACACCCCTAGTTTCATCTTCCTACTACACACCCACCCCCTGTAGGTTCAGTGGACGCCTGCACCACCCCTCTCCGGCTTCAGTAGGCCTCTCCACCTCATGATAACTCTCATCCACCCTGGTACTAATACTAGGGGTATCCCTTTGGCTCTCCCTATAAATGGCAGTGCCTCCCTTAGCCAAAAACGATCTGAAAATCCCCCAGTTCCAACCTCTGGTGTTTTGTAAAGCCTTAGCCTTCTCCCCACACCACTAGGCAAGTCCATTAGCTCCCAGAAGCTTCCCCATCTCCTCCCTCATCGTCTGGGCTGTATTGCCAAGCTTCACCGCCACTGGCCACCATGATCCTCACCAGTACCTCCAGCGTATAGCAGCAAGGTAGGGCTTCCCCCTACCCCATTTATTTTAGTTTTGCAGCCTCATGTGAACCCCTGGTCCTTCCAGGGGACTTATTTCTTCCTGTTCTTGTAGAAAACCCATTAAAAGGGGCTCCCTCACCTTCATCATAGGTGTGGGGAACCCCCTAAGGGTATAACACATCTCCAGCTGGCGGCCTAGTACTCTCTTGGGGTCCCGCAATTCATGAGGAAACCCTAGGATCTACCCTAGCATAAGCCTGTAGGGCAGCTTCATTTTTCTGGAAAATCTGCAGGATGTCGATAATCATAGTGCCGTCACCTAGTGAGCTTGTTGTTTCAGGGCTTGTGGGCCCCACCTAGTGCCACCCTGGTCTAATCCAGGGCATGAATTTGATCCCTGAGACCTCATGGAGGTCAGCCTGAGCTTTACAGCCCTTGACCATTATCCTAACCATGATTAACTTACAAATCAAAAGAAAATGCCAGAGTGTCGGTGAACTGATTACCGATACTCTGTCATTTTATGTGCACAGACTTTGAGCCCACACCAGGTTCACACATGGTATCCCTTGGGCCCCACAGCAGGCTCATAGCTCTCCTCTCATCCTGGGCTTCAAATTCATAGGTCATAGACCCCCTAACTCCTCTCCTAACCCGAGTTATGAACCTTCAAACTTGTAAAAATGCACCAAAACTGTCGGCAATCCATCTGCCGACAGTATGGTTTTTTTTGTTTTGATGGGGTCAACAGTGAACCCACAGCCCATGAGGGGCCCACATTAGACCTAACTTGGCCCCTGGGCCCATCCTAAGCTTGCCTAGGCCATCCCTTGCCTTAACCATAGTTAACTCAACCGTGGTAAAAGAGTTAACCACGGTTAATTCATCAAACTTCTTGGAAATTTTTTTAAAAATCCATAAAGATCCAAAATATCCTAAAAAGTTTGAAAATTGACATTTTGGACTATGCATGCTTGTCTAACCATGGTTAGATGAGCTTAACCATGGTTAACACTTGGTTTAACCATGGTTAAACCCATTCAAACCTTGAAAAATCCCAAAAATCATGAAAAATTCAGAAAGGCAATAAATATTCAAATCATGCTCCATACCTTGCCCAACCATGATTATCCGGACTAACCATGGTTAAACTCTTGTCTTAACCATGGTTAGCCCCATTTGACTTGAAAAATTTAGGAAAAAATCTCTAAAAGTGTTCAAATCACTCTTAAGGCTCATAAACCATACCTTGGACCTTGCCCAACCCCAGTTAGCAATCATAATCACGGTTAAATCCCTCTTGGCCTACCGGGTCTAATCCTAGCCTACCGGGCCCAACTCAAAGCCTACCGGGCTCACCCTTGGTCTATCAGGCTCAATCCAAATCCTACCGGGCTTACCCTTGACCTCCGAGTCCATTTAAGGCCAACCGGACCTAATCTTGGCCTACCAAGCCTAACCCTAAGCCTACCGGGCTTACCCTTGGCCTACCGAGCCTAACCCTAAGCCTACCGGGCTTACCCTTGGCCTACCAAGCCCAACCCAAGGCCTACCAGGCCAAATCTTAGCCTACCGAGCTCAACCTTGGTCTATTGGGCCAAAATCCTAGTCTACCAGACTACTCTTTAGCCTACCAGGCCCAATCAATACAACCAAGCACTTGACCAACCCGGTCAACCACCCCTAGCCTCCCAGCTAGACCCTAAGCCACCCTAGGTACACATACAACACTCCCCCTAGCCTTGACACGGGCTAATGTACCAGAACTACGATCGGTCTGATCTCACCCTAATGTGAGTACGTAGGCAACCCAACTTGGGTTCAACTCTAGTTTGGTTTTTCCTTTCTTAGATTAGTATAAATTAAACCTAAGACATTTGACATTAATTTGACTTAAACTTAGTAAGTAGAGAACCGTTGTAAAACAGAAGTACCGGGGTGCCTAACACCTTCCCCGGGCTTAACCGAACCTCTTACTTAGAACTCTAAGCAGACTTAAGACTTTATCCATTACCCAGGACTTTTCCCTACTGAATTAACAAGTGATGACTCTGAACATAACAACAAATGTGGGTAACCGGAATCCATGCCCACAGTGTCCTCACAAATGAAGAGCAAGCCTATGTGGCTTAACAAATGAATAATATACTTAGGTGGCATAAGGAAGAGAATGTGAAACGGTTTTCACTCTAGCATATAGTAATAGTACTAGCAAAACCCCCGTGCAATGCACGGGCACAAGAGATAAACATGCATGTTCATATATTTTAAGATATGTGTGTTTGTATGCGTGTGCAAGATAATGAAGGAAAATCATCACAACTAATGAGATATGAAACGAAAAATACATTAACCGGAGAATCATGAACTCTATATGTATCCAATGTAATCTTCCAACCAATTACAAAAATGGGAAAAAATTTGAAAGAATTTGTAATTAAAATCTAAAATGTGAAACTTTAGTTGGTATATAAACCTTAAAACCAAAGCATCAAGCACCCCCAAAATCATTTGATTAAGAAGTAAATAAACTTTGTAAGAGAATAGTGAAAATTTAGGAAAGTAGTCTACAAGGAAAAAATGAATGAAAAATCTGATTTTTTTAAGAATCAAAATTGATAAAGTTTAATTCTAAAATTGTAAGGTTTCTCATCTTCTATGAAATTCAATTGATATAAACCATAAAACAAAAATATCAAGAGACCAAATCCTACATAGTGATAACCGGATTTGCCAAATCCGGTAATCACCCCTGAGGTCGCCATGTGTCCCTTTTGAAACCCCTTAACTATGGTTAAGATCCACTCACCCCTAGGGTTCATCCACCCATCCTTGGTTTTTAGAAAAAATATTAATTCTTTTTTAATATTAAAAAAAAAAAGGTATAAAGTGGCTAGTTAAGAGAGGGTATTTATGAGTCCCACTTAAGTGGAGTTGGGACTTGGGGAGAGAGAGGAGGTCTTTGTTGGGTAGAAAAATCTATTGGGGCATGGGAGAGAGTTAATAATGGGGAGAGAAAATGGGACGTTAAGAGAGGGTATTTATAGCTCCCACTATGTGATGATGTGGCATCACAAATCTTAAAATGGAGATCAAAGAGGATGCCACCTAGGCATCATATTTCTATATTATATAGTATAGACTAGTAAACACCCCGCGCGATGCTTGGGAAAGATAATCCAAATTGATGTGGTCTGTGAATGTAAATAAAAAATTTATAATAAGGCATACATGCCTAAACATTAATCCCGAATTTTCTAATCATTCATTAATTAAATAAAATAACTAAAAGGAATAAGAAACAATCAAATGGTAATATAATTGTTAAGCAACTAAATAGTATGGTTCCAAATAAAATTGTAATGCGCAAAACCAAGCTCAGATCACCTATCCTACCCAAAGCAAAATGGACCGAGCTTGGGCTCATATACATCAAGCCCATTTTAAACTGGGCATAACAAAGCATGGCCCCATTGATCATGACCAGCCCTAATTGATCATGAACCTGGCTCAACAATTCAACACCATAACCCGGATTGCCCTGTTGTTCCTCAAGTTACCATTTCTTCATCAAATTTTGGTAAAAAATTTCTGTTTTCCAATGTAGTTGATCAGTTTTTGTTATTAAATGTAAAAAGGTGAAACAATATTTTTAGGCGGAGTTGTGCAAAAAGTAAGGAAGCAAACAATTTTGTGATTGAGAATAGTCTCTTTGGCTCACACTAATAGGGAGGACAGTCACAAGTAAAAACTTTGTAAAGGAGGCTTAAAAAGGAGACTTGCGAATTGTGAGGAACTATGGAGATTAGGAAGACTTCCACAAAGTGTCTTATGTTGCAATGAGTTTGATAAACATGAATTGGAGCTTAATATGAGAAAAGGCTTCTATTTCCTTTATCCATATAAACATGGAGAGTAATGAGACAGAAATACAAATTATTAAATGAGAAGGTTTGGCTAAACAATAATTTTTAGCTTTTAATTCCTCTAGTTGGAATTCAAGTTAATAACAGTTGACGTGCAAATACCTATCCTACCCAAAGCAAAATGGATATTTTCGTGGATGACTTTTCAAGAATGACTTGGGTTTACTTTATGCGACAAAAGTTCGAAGCTTTCTCTATTTTGAAGAAATTTCAAAAACTTGTTGAGAAATAAAGTGGTAACTACCTCAAAGTTTTAAAAAGTGATAGAGGTGGTGAATACAATTCAAATGAATTTGAAAAATTTTGTGAAGATATTGACATGGAGAGGTAATTGACGGTTGGGCACACTTCACAACAAAATGGGGTGGCGGAGAGGAAGGATAGAACTATAGTTGAGATGACAAAATGGCGACGGTTTATTTGATGAATAGATGTCGAACAAAAGCCATGGAGAATCAAACTCCATTTGAAGCTTGAAGTGGAAGGAAGCTATCCGTGAATCATTTAAAGGTATTTGGTTGTATTTGCTTTTCTCATGTTCCTAAAGAAACAAGACTCAAGTTTGATGAGAATAATGAAAAATGCATCTTTGTGGGTTATAGCTCAAAATCAAAGGGCTATAGACTCTACAGCTTGAAGAAAAATAAAGTGATTATTTGTAGAGATTTTCTCTTTAATGAGAAGGCCTCTTAGAATTGGAAAGAAAAGAAGATTCAAAATTAAGTCATTGTCATTAGTGAAGAACAAGAATGTTTTGAAAATGAAGATGAATATGAAGCTCCACAACAAGCATCTCCAATTGCTAGTTCACCATCATCACCAACTTCTCCATCAAGCTTAAGTTCATCACCACCAAGATCAACTCCAAGAAGAATGAAAAGCCTTAGTGATGTTTATACAAGTTGTAATTTTTGTGTCATTGAACCAGAAAGCTTTGAAAAAGCTATTAAAGAAGAAGCTTGGAAGAAAACAATGGAAGATGAAATTTTTGTAAGAAAATCAATACTTGGGAATTGGTGGAGAGGCCAAAAGATAAAGAAGTTATTGGTGTGAAGTGGATTTTCAAAACAAAGCTCAACCCGGATGGTTCAATTCAAAAGAACAAACAAGACTTGTGGCTAAAGGGTATTCTCAACAGCCCGGAATTGATTTTCATGAGACCTTTGCACCAGTGGCTCGGCTTGATACTATTAGAACTCTTATTGCATTTGCGGCACAAAAAGGTTGGTTCTTGTACCAACTAGATGTAAAATCTGCCTTCTTGAATGGTGTTTTGAATGAAGAGGTTTATGTAGATCAACCTCAAGGCTTTGTCATAAAGAGTGTAGAAGAAAAAGTGTACAAGTTGAGAAAGGCTTTATATGGCCTAAAACAAGCACCACGGGCATGGTATAGTGAGATTGATGCTTACTTCCATGAAAGAGGTTTTCAAAGAAGCAAGAGCGAGCCAATCTTATACATCAAAACTCAAGGTAAAATTGATATTCTTATTGTTTCTCTTTATGTTAATGATTTGGTCTTTACCGATAGTGATGGGAAAATGATTGAAGAATTTAAAAAGGAGACGATGAAAAAATATGAAATGAGTGATTTGGGCCTCTTGCATTACTTCTTGGGCATTTAAGTTTATCAACAAGAAGATGGTGTTTTTATTTGTCAAAAAAAGTATGCAAAAACTCTCATTGAAAAATTTAGCTACGCTTTTAGTTGCAAATGAAAAACTATTAAAAGAAGATGGAAGTAAAGAAGTTGATGCATCTCTCTATAGAAGCTTGGTTGGAAGCTTGTTGTACTTAACAACTACTTAAGACCGGATACTATGTTTGCTACTTGTTTGTTATCTCGGTTCATGCATAAGCCAAGCCAAATACACTTTGGAGCAGTCAAGAGAGTGTTGAGATATATCCAAGGTACGCTTGAATATGGAATTATTTATAAAAAAAGTGTTGATGTAAAGTTACTTGGATTTTGTGATAGTGATTGGGCCGGATGTGTTGATGATATGAGAAGCATTTCCAGGTATGCCTTTTCCCTTGGTTCGGGCATATTTTCATGGGCATCCAAGAAGCAACAAACAGTGGCTCAATCATCCATTGAGGCTGAGTATGTTTCAGCATCATTGGCAACTTCTCAAGCAATATGGCTGTGAAGAGTTTTAGAAGATATTGGGTTGAAACAAGGAGAAGCAACTCCTCTTTTTTGTGACAACAAATCTGCCATTGCGATGTCAAAGAATCCTGTCTACCATAGCCGTACTAAGCACATTGCCATTAAGCATCATTTCATAAGAGAGGCAGTGGAAGATGATGAGATTCAACTCAAGTATTGCAAAACCGATGACCAAGTGGCAGACATCTTCACGAAGGCACTTCCGAAAGATAAGTTTCAATATTTTAGAAAATTGTTGGGTGTTCAACAACAAGGCATTAAAGGGGAGTGTTAAAACCTTAATCTCTTTTTGTTAATTAGGGTTTTATTAGTGTGTTTTTTAGTTTTTGTAGGATGTTGCCAAGTGTAGGGCCTAGATAAGCCTAGGGTTCTTTTTGTAATGTGCTGGAAAGTTCTAAACAAAAAGATGAAAACAGAATACAAAAGGGGGGGCTATGAACCACTGTTCCCCTATTTTTTGGATGGAAAAATCTGCTGCCCCCATCTTTAAAATTCCTCTTTCAACTCCAAAATCTGTCATCTTCTTCGTAGAAAAACCTAGTGGCTATTGTGTGCAGCCAACACAACTGTGGGATTGTTTGGTTGCTTATGAATAGGATGAACTAGTTGGGCATTAAAATGTTTCGAAAAAGAGAGATTATGTTGAACAAAACCTGCTAAAATAAATCATAAATCACTTAAATGAACTAAACAGATCCATCCTTTAGTTTGAAAAGATGAAGCAATGGATTCATTTATTCCATGAATGGGATCATAACACTCTACAGTGACCTATACTTATTGCTTATACGTGATAGAATAGAGCCTTCAGATTGTACGGCGTGACAACTTTAGGAGTTCCACCCCACATAAGCTCCGCAAATTGTTTGTTTGCCCTTTCAGAGGAATGAGCAGAATCGAAGTACACATATTCACTGGCATTATCACATAACTGATACTCTTTCACTGCTCTTTTCCCTCCACAGCTGGGGAGTCCCCTGAATTGTCCTGTGCCACAGCATGCAGCCTTTCCTTCCTTGAAACCTTCACAAACCACATATGCACCATGATTATTTAACTTATTTGCAGTTGGAATTAGATTAAGATGCACCTCTAGAGCCTCATTGATAAAATGATTTCATAAATGAAATTCTTTGTGAGTAATTGCTTGGCTGTAGTCACTAGCACATGTACTCATTAGTTTATTTAGCCATATATATCACGTACATGTATCATGTATGTTTATCTTAAGATCAAGGGTAGAGATGGAGCTATCGATTGGCATACCATATTTTGAAGGGTGATTCATCATTTGTGTAAGAGAGTAGAACAAATCGAAATTGGAGTAGTTGAACCCTTTCAGCTGGTCCTCTAGGGTCTTGAGGAGTTGAGATAGAGCTTTGTTGTGTAGTTTTGCAAGTGTTGTGATTTCTTCCATGCATTCACCCTTGTTTTCCGGTTTGAGTATTCTGGTCCTTGGTAGACATCCCAAAGGTGCCAAGTTCACAAAACCAAATTTTCTTCCTCCTTTCTTATATATTTCCTGTCAAAACAACACATGCAAAATCCAAATCACTAAGCTCATGATAACGTTTAATACACCTTAAAGACAGACTCTAAAAAGGGCCCCTAACCTTTTTTCCTTACAAATAAGAACCCATGTCCTTGAGCATAACATAGGATGCCCCTTCTTATAAAACTAGTCAGTAGTAGACATGAAATGAAATACTTACTTGGATCACAGATGTCAAGTTTCCAATGACCAAATCAACGTATTCTGTTGGAGAGTGGGACTGAAAGAGAGTGGAGTTGGTCAAGAAAGGGCTCACGTAATCGTTGCTTCCAATGCTAAACAAGTAAACAGCTTTTGACAACACTTTCTTGGCTTCAACATCACCTAGCTTATGCCTCAACCCTTTTTCTACCTTTCCAAAATAACTTAGCTGCGTTTTAAGGTCAATTACCTGAAAAAAAAAATGATATTGGTTTCATTTGGGAGCATCTCCTGAGTTAGTACGATGGTTGGACCCTTCGATGAATCATTCATGCTCTTGAAACTTATATTTTGTTCACTTATATTGAATAGTCTCTGTGAAAGATGGACTTACGAATCCTTGATGTGTTTCAAGTAGAGCACCTGCTCCTGCAGATGCGAAGTTTGCCCCATCTGTAAATTGATAAATACCACCAGGTTGTAGCAGATAGGGTGAAATCAACGGCAGTTCTGCATACTCCGCTGCAGCCACATAAATTCAATAGTTAGTTTAAGGGTAAAAAATGGTATTTGCGCACATTGACAATTGGTCAACCCTAATTACTCTCCTACTATATAAGAAACTTGTCCTACCATTAGGGTTGTCAATGGATCGGATCTCAATCCGGATCCGATCCGATTAGATGGGATCCTAATCTTATTATAGATCCGTTGGATTAGATAAGGATTCGAGATCTTGAATCTGATTATAATCGGATTGGGTTTGGATCTATAGTGATCCAATCCGATAATAATAATAATAATAATAATATTTATATAATTTTACAAAAATATTACAGTACAAATTGTAATTTTTATTTTTCAATTAAAAAAATATATTTTTAGATATATTAATATTAATCGGATCGGATTTGGATCTTGAATTAGTAATCGGATTCGAATTCGGATTGGAAAATTCATAATCCGAAAGATCTCGGATCGGATCCGGATCTGTTGGATTCTTAGTAATCAGATCGAATTTGGATCAAGGCAGATCTTATCCAAATCTGATCCATTGACAGCCCTACCAACAATCAAAAGAGAGCACAAATGTGTTATAGAAAGAGTATAATTCTGTCGATGAATTAAAATGACAATACAACTGGAATACCCTAATCAACTATCTATAAATAGAAGGGGTTGGAACAGAGTAGGGAATCGACCCAGAACTCAACTCTATTCTGAGCCCCTACTCCCCTCTAGCCAAATCACCCCCTTCTTCCTAACCCCCATTATCAACCCTTCACTTGATCGTCGGAGTGATTTTGCAGGTTAAACAATGACCCCATCCCGAAGAGCGAGAAGTGTTGCAGTCATTAAGGACCGGACCAACATTAGTGGAGGTATCAGATGAGGTCTTTTTTCCCGCACAAAATTGGCGTCGTCTGTGGGAAAGATATATCTCTGGAATTAATACCTATCCCTCTTGGGTATGTTGCACTTCCAAGGCATATCCATGGCAAATAAAGATCTAAGGCTTTGGGGGTTCAATCTGCCGGTAGCTATCTGCAGGGGTGTTCTCAGATAATGACGACTCTCATGGCTGCCGTCACCTAGACTTGTCGGAGCATTGCCACATGAAAACTGTGAGAGGGAGGAAAGGGGTTTTGCACGTGGTGGGGTGAGAGAGTTTTGATGAAATCCTTTTCTCCCCAAAATGGAGATTGGTAATCAGCTAAAAACCCCATCCATTATCCATATTTAGGCCCTAGGGCTATAGCTGGATTCAATTTCTTAGGCCCAGATGTATTTGTGGACTGAGTTTGGGCTTGGCTCATTAAAGACTGGCCCGACCCAGCCTGGTGTATTTAGTTATATTTGTTTTAATTATTTGCATACTATAAATCTTTACTAATATAATGAGGATTGGTGTATTCAAAATGTTGATTGAAGTTTTCTTAATTATAAAATTATCATTTCCTTTGTTCAAAGGTTGATTGAATATTAGTTATTTCCAAAATTTCCCTTACAGATATGGGTTAAATTTTAGTTAATTCCAAAACTACTCTTACACATATGGGATGTATTTTAGTTAATTCCAAAACTATCCTTACACATATGGGTTCAAAACATTGTCAAAAGGTTGATTGAAGTTTTATTAATTTCAAAACTACCCTTTCCTTGATTGAAATGTTGATTGAATTTTAATAATTCCAAAATTTCCCTTTACAAATAAGGGTTGAATTTTAATTAATTTCAAAACTACCCTTATACATGGGTTGAATTTTACTTAATTTCAAATTGCCCTTACATATGGGTTCATTACTTAATTCCAAAATGACCCTTTAATTTTAGCTTTATTAATGTATAGGACATTTTCACCATAAAATACAGAGGACTTAAAAAGTTGATTGAAATTTAATATATTCCTAAAACTGCACTTTATTAATATATAAAACAATATTTTCATAACCGGACCGACCGTTGAACTGGCTCGATGACCAATTTCCGGTTCGACTGGTCTGGTTGGATCATGTCTTTTAATTATTAAAAATATATTTTTTTTATTTTATTGGCCAAAATGTCCCAAAAGTTTTTTTTATTCTCAAAAGGACCTTAAGTCAGGTTTCTTAGTTAAAATGCCCTCAAATTTTTTTTCTATAGTTAGAATGTCCTGAATATTTTTTAATTCCAAAATCTTCTCGAGTCAAATTTCTATAACTAAAATGTCTCTCACAAATTTTTTAACTCAAAATGTTCATCAAATTTGCTCATATTTCATTTTCTTTATTTCTACAACGTCTCTCAATTTTCTATACCTAGAATACCCTCAATTTTTCTATATCCAAAATACCCCTAAAGCTTTTGGGTTCTCAAAATGTCCCTACATCATGTTTCTATACCCAATGTGTCTCACAATTTTTTTCAAGTGTGTCACACGTGTGGCCCATTAGTACTACATAATGTTAATAACAGTGTGTTAGTGAGCCAACAGTGTGTGTATATATACTATTATACTGGGGCAATAATGTTTATCTATTGTTAGTACCATTGTGTATAATGTGTTAATAAGCCAAGAGTGTATAAATGTAAATAGTGAGTGTTCATAAGAGACTATGTAGTGTGCTGACAGTGTTCATAAGTCATAATAGTGGGTATAACACGCTAACACTGTTAATCTGTTTAGGTCATTTCTCCATTTGGAGTTTGAGCTTCAAGGCTAATAAAATGCTCTTCTCTACACCTCGCTACAACAACAACTGTGATGAGCATGAATGGATGATATACACTGTCAAATTGATCAGACGTAGAAATGTCCAACTCGGTCAATTGTGTTTGATTGCAATTATTATAAGAGGAGTACTACCCCTACTCTCACCATCCATCAACTATCTATCCATTTTATTGAAATTAAAGCACTTCTTCACAAACAAACAAAAAAAAGACAAATGGTTGGTAGAGAGTAAGAGTAGAGGTTGACCGAGAGTAGGGTTAGCATTCCTCTTATTATAATGTAGAATTTGGCCAGAGTTCAGCTCGGCTAGTGTTATGGTAGGATTTGGGATTGAGTTGCCTAGGCTCAGGTGGGCTTGGGCCAGGCTTAGGATCAGTATTTCCTTGACCTGATTGGGCCTGAATAGCACATGGCTCATCCCAAGTCTGACCCATTACCTACCGACATACAACCCTCCTCATTCATGTAAGATGAGGATTGCTAGCCTCATCCACTTGAAAATGGTTGATTTCTCTAATGTCTTGATATTTCAAAATCCTAAGATTTTCAATGTCAAGGCTACTTATACTTATAGCATATATCCTGTTAGATTAAAAAAAGGTACAAGTTATAAGGAGATTTTGGAACGAGATTACACTTCTATTACACATACACATTTCTCTCTCTTACGACATACAAAAGTTATTTGATTATATATGTAATATGTTATATATAATATTTCATATGGTGTAGCATATAGAGTGAAGGTTCAAGTTAGGTTGCGTGCTTACCGAGTCCAACCCTTAAGTAAGAGGCCCTTTAAAAATTAGGCCGGGTAGGCTTAAGGAAAAAAATCTTCTATTTTGCATGCTTCGGGACGGGCTGAGCCTAGGGGTGGTTATTGAACAAAATGTTCATGAACTACTCGGACTCGACTCACTAAAAGCTCGAGTATTGTTCGCTTATTTAGTAAACGAGCCGAGCTTAAACATCATTTTCGAGCTCGTTTAATAAACGAGCCGAGCTTGAACACACCCCTGCTCGGCTCAATATAAGCTCGGTTCGATAATATCTACATATTAACCTACTAAATATTTAAAATATACTTATTTCATTAAAATATTAAAATTAAGTATTTGTATTATATACTAATAAAGGATAATAATATATAATGTATTTTATATGATAAGAAAACCTTTTATATAACTATAATTTTATACTAAAATTTTAGTTAACATCGTGATTTCTTTGCTTAGGATAATAAAGTGAATTTTTTACATAATATAAATAACTATATCCAATAAACCAAGTTGCTCGTGAACTACTCGTGCTCGACTAGTAAAGCTCGAACTCGATCATTTAATAAATGAGTCAAGCTTCAACATGATTTTCAAGCTCGTTTAATAAACGAACAAGCTTAAACACACCTCAACTCGGCTCGACTCGACTCGGCTCGATATCACCCCAGCTGAGCCCCTTCATCAAAGGGAAGGGTACTAAGAGCCCTACCCAAATCCCACCTCTTGCTCGTGGGTGTGACCTGTCTCAATAGAGAGCTCTCGGGATCCCGGGTAATAAGTAGCAAGAACTCCAATCCCCAACGCTAACCACTAACCAATCTTAATCGTAGTTAAATGAGATCCCACCAAAAAAATAGCTCTTCCTACCACTAATGGCTAATGACAAACAGTTGAGTGATACTGAGAGTAGGTTAGTATAGAGCCAGCAAAACAAGAGGGGGGCCGGGGCCGGGGGACCGACTTTAACTGGATCGGATTTTGTCTGGCCCTTGCCAGACCAAACCCATATGGCCCACTCCTGGTGCCCCTTTAACTGTCCTTCGAACCTTGGTTTCGAAATCTTAACTCTTGAGGTTAATATTTTTTTCAAAAAACTAAGGTTACATGATTGAAGACTAAGGGTTAGTGAATTCTAACTACAGTTAAGAGGTGATAAAATGGACAAGTGACGGGGGCATGTTTTTTGAAAATTCAATATTATTTATGCAGAAATTTAAAAAAAATATACATGATATCTAAATTTCGTATATAGTGACCCCAAATAATATTGTAATTTTTTTAATATCTATAATTTAAAGGAATTGATTTTTATTTGTCTCTTTTAACCCTAGTTAAGATTTATTATCTTAGGAGTTAATTTTTTTAAAATAAAAATAAGGGTAAATGTATAAACCCTAAAGGTGAGTGAATCTTAACAAAGTTAATGAGTGTTAAAAGAGACATGTGTCAAGCAAGGGAGGTGGGCGTTCCACTCTAGAGGTGAGTGAATCTTAATTACAATTAGTGAGTATTAAAAAGATAGGCAGGAACCAATAAAGACCAGCCATGTTTTTCACATTTTTCTTGTTTACTAGACCATTTTTTAGAATGCAAAATTGACGAATTTTATGACCTATTATTCAAAAAAAAAAATTCTCATGTGCGTATTAATTTTCTTTATATATATAAATATATATATATAGTTTGGCCCTAAACAAAAATTTCCGGCTTCGCTCCCAACAGCAACTTATGGAATGAGGGCCAAACGAATTTGGTCTGGCGTGTCACGGTCAAAAGTTGTCAAGTACTGCCATGACCGTGATACTAGACCGGGATGGCCTGAGCATGGGCAAAGGATGTCAATGCGGTGCCTAGGAGATAGGCAATGCACTATGCAAGCAATAGCGCAATGTGGTGCAAAGTTGGTACCTTAGTGTTGGGTACCAAAGTAAAGGGACATGGAGGTGTCTTGATATTGTGTACGAGATACTATAGTTTGGGTGAAGTGCACACAAAGAGTTATGGAGTGAAGCTTGAGTTTTGTGCTTGGTCGGACACATGTGGCCAAGTGTTATAGGGCCCACATGGTATGTTGGAAGTAGGGCCGATAGTACCTTCATTCGAAAAGAAAGTTAATACAAGTTCAATGGTACAGAAGGTTTGTGGATATTCAATGTACTATTCCGTAAAAGACCAGTATAACTCCACCAGTAATGGTGATGTTTCCTTCTGATGAAGGGTGAAAGGTTTATCATCCACCTTGAAGAGAAGGGCGTAGCTCTACCTTCCCTTTTGGCACATCTAGACCACCGAATGAGCAACCCCAAAGGAGTTGGGGGCGGGCTCTAGGATCCTAAAGGGGATCTTGGAGTCTCATTGGATGGTTGTTGGAGCATCCAAGGACAGTGCAAAGGAGACGAATATCCTAACACTGCGCTAAAGCCTTCGGGCAAGAGGTTTCACTCTAGTTCGGCCTTTAAGCTTGCGGTATGCATCATGGTCGTCTAGGAGGGATGCAAGGTATGGTTGGGATGCAGTGATGCTCCCAAGCTATCCACGATGTGTGGGGATGGCCGATAGTCGTGTTTGAAAGTATCGGGCAGTGTTGGATGTTCGGCTTAATCGGAGAACCTTAGCATCATGAGAGATGCGTGAGATGGAACCTTGATGACACGAGAACCTTATGTGTTGGACAAGTGCCGGATGTGACACAATGAAGTAATGTGTAAGCCAGCTGAGCGTAGCTTAGCGGATGAGACTCGGTAGTAGGCGTACCTTGTCGTAGTAGCACGAGACGTTGTGTCAGTTCAATGGACGGATAGTGTAATGGTGTAAAGCTGGTCGAGATCATGAGATGATCGAGGAGTCGCACGGTTGTTCCGCAAAATCAAAGAGTTGACCGTGACAGTTGGTATCAGAGCATGGTTGCTTGTGAGAGCCTGAAGCTACAGTTTGCAACAGGTGATCAGTTGGAATGCACAAGGTGCTTCTACTGTGGTTCCAAGTAGTGGGAGTACTAATGGCTACAGAGTTTGTTGGCTTCTAGAGAGTGGACTTGTTACGGGAGACTTATCCAGGATCGAGATGAAGTTCGACAACAATATAGGTGTTGGTCTCTAATGTAATAGTGTGTTGGAGCAAGACTACTAGTGGATAGTAGTCAATGAGAAATTCAGGATCAAATGTGTACTCAGGATGAAGACAGTGTTGGGACTTGAAGAGCACAATGTTAGTTCAAGATGAAGACCCCAGGAGTTGACGTATCAAGACTACACGTAGTGAAATAGCACAGTGGTGCAAAGATCATGTAAAGTGTTCTCTCAGTTGAAGACATAAGATGTTGAGGTACTATAGTAACACAACTATGTTGGCAAGGTGCCAAAGACTTGAGTAATCAAATTCTCTAGTCAAGGTTGGAAGCTCAATTGTAAGAGATGATGCAATAGAGTGGATGAGTGTTATCTCAAGGTACTCAAGGAGTTGAGGTACTAGAGAGGCACAACAAAAATACAAGATGTAATGCAAGCTTAAGTGGGGGAGCACTCGGGCAAATATCAGAAGTATGAAGGAATACCTCAAGAGTGAGGCAATGAGTTAAAGGTTGAAATGATGCAGTGGCTTCAGACAACTTCATAGGTTGTTGGCTACGAAGAGTTGAGCTCGACGGATTGAGTTCAACACAAGTGAAGGAGTTAAAGATCACATAAAGAAGAAGTGTGTTAATAGATTAGTACACAGCCAAGGCAGACGTGCAAAATGGTTTTGCACCAATGAATGGAAGAAACAAGATTAGTGCGCTAGGGGCTTGATGCACCAATGGGGAGTTTCGTAAAGATTTGGCGTAGTAGACGCTATTGTGGTTTCGAGTAACCTATAGGGTTGTTGGCCGTGTTGCATCAGGAGATGCTTGGTGTGTGTTTGTTACTTTGGGTAAAGGATGCGGATGTCAGTGCTATTGTGGGATGGCTTTAGTGTTGAAGTGGGATAGCACGCCGATGCTCGCATGCGTAAACTAAGGAAGCAGACCGTGGATGAAATACCATATGAGATGCGGTTGGCTTGCGAGTCTCGTCATGTGTAACGTACTTCATGTTCAAGATGAACGATGAATGTAGTTCGACGGAGTGAATTGCAATGGATGAAGCTTCAAGAGTGAAGTGGATGACAACTAAATGCCTAGTGAAGCTAAAGATCAGGGTTGTGAGACTGAAGATCGAAGTTCATGGTGACAATCAATGTAAGAGTAATGCTTGGGACAACCAATTGATAGTCTTGGGAGGACTAAAATGCGCATGGAGATGTGCACTTGAAGGAATTCGTTGAACATTATCCCTCTCAGAAGTTCGGGCAACGTGTTTAAGACAGAAGTGTTGAAGACAAATGCAATGTACAGAGTCTCTGAGGCCAAGTTCAGTGTGAAATTGGGCGAAGTGTGGTGAATGTTTCAGACCAAATTTGTGAGAATGTGAAGTTTGAGATAGTAATTGATATATTAGGCCATCAGAAGTGAGTTCTGATCTGAGGAAAGAACATGTGTGCAAGCTGTGTTGTAGAGCTAATGGATACTTGGTGAGAGTCAACGAGGACATCGACCTAATCAGGTGGAGAAAAGTGTCACAGTCAAAAGTTGTCAAGTACTTCCATGACGGTGATACTAGGTCAGGATGGCCTGAGCATGGGCAAAGGATGCCAATGCGGTGCCTAGGAGATAGGCAAGGCACTATGCAAGCGATAGCACAGCGTGGTGCAAGGTTGGTAGCTTAGTATTGGGTACCAAAGTGAAGGGACATGGAAGTGTTTTGATATTGTGTACGAGATACTATGGTTTGGGTGAAGTTCACACGAAGAGTTATGAAGTGAAGCTTGAGTTTGGTGCTTGGTCGGACACATGTGGGCGAGTGTTGTGGGGCCCATATGGTATGTTGGAAGTAGGTCAATAGTACCTTCATTCGAAGAGAAAGTTAATACGAGTTCAATGGTACAGAAGGTTTTTTAATATTCAATGTACTGTTTTGTAAAAGACCAGTATGACTCCACCAGCAATGGTGATGTTTCCTTCTGGTGAAGAGTGAAAGGTTTATCATCCACCTTGAGGAGAAGGGCATACCTCTACCTTCCCTAGTGACACATCTGGGCCACCGAATGAGCAATCCCCAAATGAGTTGGGGGCGGGCTCTAGGATCCTAAAGGGGATCTTGGAGTCTCCTTTGATGGTTGTTGGAGCATCCAAGGACGGTGCAAAGGAGACGAATATCCTAACATTGCGCTAGAGCCTTCGGGCAAGAGGTTTCACTCTAGTTCGGCCTTTAAGCTTGCGGTATGCCTCATGGTCATCTAGGAGGGATGCAAGGTATGGTTGGGATACTCGGTTAGAGGACCGAGGATCGCGTTGTAGGCGTTATGCCTTCAATACTCAGTAAAACGGGGCAGTGATGTTCCCAAGCTATCTGTGATGCGTGAGGATGATCGATAGTTGTGTTTGAGAGTATCGGGCCGTGTTGGATGTTCGGCTTGATCGGGGAACCTTAACATCATGAGAGATGCACGAGACGAAACCTCGGTGATGTGGGAACCTTATGTATTGGACGAGTGTCGGCTGTGACACGATGAAGTAATGCATAAACCAGTTGAGCGTAACTTAGCGGATGAGACTCGGTAGTGGGTCATATATTATCGTAGCATTGTAGCACGAGATGTTGGGTCGATTCAGTGGACGTATAGTGTAATAGTGTAAGGCTGGCCGAGATCATGGGATGATCGAGGCGCCGCACGGTTGTTCCGCAAAAACAAAAAGTTGACCGTGACAGAGGGCCCATCCTGATGTGAAGACTTCCTCTCCCGACGGCCGCTACCACATGTTGGTATAAATGAAGTGGGTCAAAATCATCACTGTTAGGACTTAGGAGGCATATAGGAGGTCTTCTTTTTAAACTTTTCCACTACAATAATCAAGACCTTTTCAAAATGAGATAAATTTTGAGCCAGAGCTCTGCTTCACGGCGTTGAAGTGGAGCTCCCCTCTTTAAACTATGTTAGTGGCACGTTTGTAACTAATGAAAGAAGGTAGGATAATTTTGTAAAACACTATAATTACAAGATTGCCACCTGATAGTGTTAAAAGGGGAGCTCTGGCTCCGCTCCTCTTTATATTGAAACTGTTTCTAAATAGGCTTAGGATGTGTCTTAGGAGGCTTCGGATTCTCTCTAGCCCATGCCGGAAAAGTGCTCTCGGCCCACCATACATTAAGCGTCATGTGGCACAAAAAAGGGGAGAAGTCATTTTATTTTCTCCCCACTTGATATCTCTCCCCCTTTATCTCACCATTTTATCACCATGTGTCAAATAATGGCTGGAGAAGTCAAAATCATGGGGCCCATGAAATGACTTCTCCAGCCACCTAGCGCTTAATGTGTGGTGGCCCGAGAGCACCATTCTGGCATGGGCCAGAGAGAATTCGAAGCCGTCTTAGGACAATAGCTGTCAAGAAGAGCAGTTGAGCGGTAGCTCTTTAGATAGGGGTGGAGTCAGGGGTGATAGATAGTGTGAACCTATCAAAATCGAACATCCTACCTCTTTTAAGCAGGAGCCCTACTACATTCACGCACTTTGATATGTAGTCCTAATACTATTAAACATAGGAGTGAGTGACTTAATGTTTTTTTAATCGCAGCTCTATAATTTCTTTTGTTCTAGTTCATAGTAAAAATCACGTAATTTCTTTTGTTCCTGTACATAGTGGGAATCTCTACGATTCCGTGAATGTCCCTCAACTTGAGAGGAACCACGCAAATTTGGTTTTCTTGTGTGTTCTTGTAATCTATTTCTATTTATTTTCGTATCTCACAAATCATGTTTAAAGTTTATTTCCTAACAAGGGTAAGGAAGGCTATTGCTCTCCAAATTTTTTGAAATTTTAATAAATTGTTTGTATAAATTTTTATAAAAAAACATATAATATATAAATTTTGTATAAAAATAGGTGTATTTCTTAGATTAACACATATCATCCCTGGAGGAAATAATTTTAAAAGAAAGTAGAGCTAGTATTATCCAAAGAAAAGCGGGTTCACGAGAGATAGATAGTATAGGGCTCCTGTGGAGAGCAAGTGAATATCTTTGTGCCTGTCATAGTCAATTAAGTGAACAGTGAGGATCTGTGCCTTTTGCATCGTTAAGGCAAGCATGCATGGGTAATAATATGTAGATACAGGCCAAAAAGAAGAACAAATAAATGAATTATCTTACCGATAAAATCAGGGATGAGACGGCCATCGGAAAATCGCCCGGTAGGGTACTTGAAGAAGGTCTCACCGTATGGCAAGAAATGGGACTGGGTAGCAGTAGTAGTGTTGATGTAATTGTTGTTTCCAGAATCAAAGACTGAATCACCGAAGATGAACAAGGCGCCAGGATGCTGGAAATTAGCATGGCAGCTAATAAAAAAATTAGAGCAGAGAAGCAAAATACCAAAGAGGGACCTTAAACTTGCCATGATCTTCTCTTGTGGCTACCTTTAATTTCTCTTTCTATTTATAGCGTAAGCCGAGGAATATGTTGAGTGTTTTTTTTTTTTTTGCTAACCAAGGAAGCTCATCCGTTATCACAAAAGAATTTTACCTAACTGACCAAAAAAAAAAAAAAAGAATTTTACCTAATTTGATTTTATTCTTTCTTTCTTGCTAACCAAGGAAGCTTATCACAAAGGATTTTACCTAATTTTGAATGCTTTCTTTCTTGCTGATCAATCAAGATTATCAGAAAAGAATTCTGCACGGAGCGCTATTGGTCTTCGCATTGCGGTGATTGGAAGAGGTTTGGGTTTTGAATTCCGTAAACAAATGACCTAAATTTTTAGGGAAATGCTTTTGAGACCGCATAAGGGCCGAGACCTCCGAGACCTCGCGCACATGCGCAGGATTTCAGGTAGGGCCCACCATGTGATGATGGCCCCACCTGAAATCTCGCCCACATGCCCGAGGTCATGGTGGGCCCCACCTGAAATCTCGTGCACATGCACGGTCTCGGAGGTCTCAGCCCTATGCGGTCTCAGTAGCAAAGCCCAAATTTTATTGACTTAGTAATTAAAATACTCGATTATAATAACCCGTTTATTGACTATAATCAAAAAAATATATACCTGAATTTTAAAAATACTTTTCTTATCACGTCTCAGTCAACTTCGTTTAACTTGACTTAGTAAGAGGTACGTAATTCATTTGATCGCCTACTACAACAAACAATCGACCAAATTATTCCTCTACCCTTTCAAGAGCTATAGCCTATAATTTGGTCTCTATAGAAAGAGAGAAGCAAGAGAGTCTTCCACGACTCTCCCTCTTCACTTTCCTATATATGCTATCCTCCAACTGGGTTATGTCGGTCAAGTCAATTGGTCTGGACCTGCAATGTTCACTCATGTTCCTTTCCTCCTAGCCTTACTACAGGTGAAGAGGCTACTTCGTATAACTTGTTATTGAATGGTACTCCATTCAGCGTGATGGGGATGATGTGGGAGAGGTACAGATGAGATTTTTGCAGGCTTTCCTTGCCCTCAATCGGGAGCCACACATTGTTTGCATTTTCTTTTTCTTAGTTTCTCTTTTGGGTTTACCTGCTTGTAATCCCCTTTTTGTAGTAATGCTATGCTATCTGCTTTAGCTTTAATATATCCTTTGATTACCAATAACAAAAAAAGGTTCAACTTTTATTTTTATTGTAATGTTTTCTTATGTTTTATTGTAGTTTATAGACTGTCGTAATGATTAGTCATTTTAGTAGTCATGTGACTAACATGTGACTTTATTTTAAAGGCTGAGATTAGAAGTTTAAATGGCTAGGATCTTAGGTGTAACGACCTCAAATCCTACCTTAACCAAATAAGACCTTGTGTTACCAAATTTCTTAAACCTGCTTAAATCCCATGACATGCAAGACATATTAACACGAGTCTCCAAAAATGAAAATAATAAAATTTCGATATAAACCAAGCCATCCTGCACAAGTCTGAGAACAACATATACATAACCCACCAATAAATCAAATAGAAACTAAATCAAACAATTCCTAATCTCAATCACAATCTCTTTCTAAATCCAAATCTTTCTAATAATCTCAATCTCATTCTAAATCCAATTCTTTCCAATTGTGATGATGGTAATGATATGGTGCATCTCATGTATATCATAACCATACATGTACTCTATTATAACCATAACAGTCTGATACCCAACTATAAAGTAATCTGATAAGCAACATCAACTAAAAGTCTATTACAAAAACTCTCAAAAGTGAAAGGCCTAGTGATAAGGCCACTTGTCTAAATCTCGCTCTCCCTCGGCAAAGGGATCAATCCCCTCCTCTACGCCGTAGGCCTCCTCCACCTACGGCTCACCTACAAACTCGGGCTTCACACCTGTCAAGACAACAGTCTGACTAAGTACAAAAGCACTCAGTGTATATAAAATTCAACTACCAACATAGTATTCTTATACTTAGTTAGTACCATAACCAATAGCATAATCAGAGTGCGGAAGAACATGTATACATATACATCATATCACCACTTTGACTCGTGTTCTTGTGAGAATCTTAGACTTAGGAAACAACATGCTTATGAGATACTTATGCTTATGAGACCACATGCTTATAAGATGTTTATGCTTATGCACGTAGTCAAATCTCTCATCGGGCTTATTCAGATCCCTCATCGGGCTTATTTAGATTTCTCATTTGACTTACGCAATGCTTGTGCTTATGAGTCTTAGAGCTACTTAATAATAATCATGCACTACCTTATTCAGACTTATCGTATCCCTCATTGGGCTTATTCAAATTTTTCTCATTCTTATGCAGTCCTACAAGGCATATGCAATGTTCATGCTTGTAGTCCACATGTGTGACTTGTGAGACTCTTAACATAACACGCATGTGGGTTTGTGCATAAGTGTCACAATTAACATTCAAATCGGTCATCCCTTAGATTTCAAACATCTGCCAAGAAACTCCACCAGGTTACATCTCCATGGTTAGAGAATTTCCAACATGAAAGTCTTTCCTCTAAGCTTTGACATTTCTGAATATCGATTACCATACAACATAATTAGGACATAATTTAACATAACAATCACATATATCGTTTTATCATAATCTATATCATTTTCCATAGTCATTCTACAACTACCAATCTCTACAATACTCCCCTTTCATCATATAAGCCCATCTTCCATTTGAACACTATCCACAACCCATATAAACCAACAAAATCCATCTACATCCATTCTCATTAGGGGTGTCAACGAGCCGAGCCAGCTCGGCTCAACTCGAAATAAACCGAGCTTGATCTTTTACTTTGGGCTCATTGAGCCGAGCTGAGCCTTACAAGTGAACTCGAAAAATAAACGAGCCAAGCCTGAACAATAGGTGGCTCAGCTCGGCTCGATTAATTTTATAATAATACCCTTTTAAAAGTTAAATTTATATTATATATTTAGTATACCTTTTTTTTGGTAAAATATATTTAGTATACATTAACATAATTATTTCCGTTTAAGTTTTAACCCAAGTTTTCTCGTGAGTCACATGACATCCCAAAACAAAATGTCCTTTTAACTTTTCTTTTTGAATTTAGTGCTTATCAATGTATTTTTTTAAAAAAAAATTATCGAGCCGAGCCGAGCTTGAGGTCAACGATTTGTGGACGAGCCGAGTCGAGCCTGAGCTTCTGTAAAATTCCAACGAGCCGAGCCGAGCCGAGCCGAGCTTAAGCATCTGTAAAATTCCAACAAGTCGAGCCCAAGCAGTGCCAGCTCAGCTCGACTCAGCTCGGCTCAGTTACACCCCTATTTCTCATCCTCCATTCATAATATTAACATTACATAATATATCATAGAAACCCCAATTCATATTCAGTGTATTATATTTTCAAGTGGGTGTGTTTATGAATTTAGTAGTAGGTGTGAGGATTTACAGGTTGCAAGAATGCATAAATTTCTGGATTTCAAAAAAATTAATATTCACGGTTAACAATAAGATCGTAAATATGTGGGATAAATGATCGAATTAGTCTAGGGATACTCGCAAATATACTCCCAATTCCTAACCGTTTATCTCAGTTATTAAACGGTTAGGGTTAGAGCTGATGTGACATTAGAAAAGACAAAATAAGACAACTCAAATCCTGGCCCTTAGTGGTTGGTTTTAAACAGTTAGGGTTAGGGAGTAGATTTGGAAGTATCCATAGACTGACTCTAAACGATTACGGTTACCTTTGTAACTTTGAGTTTGGAATCAAAACAATCACGCGCGCTTATGATCAATAATATGTGATCTAAAATAGTTGAAGAAGTCATTTTCAAATGGAATAATCTCAGTATTTATGATATTCAATCACGGATAAAATTGTGATCATTAATGTTCATAACAATCACAGTGAATGTGAAAATCATAATATTTAAATACATAGGATCACGGGTCGAAAGGTCAAGGTTCTGTCTGTGCGTGGTAACCATGATCAACTTCTTACGGTCACGGATAAAAAACCGTGAACAATGAGCCTTTTTCTTGTAGTGATGGATATTTTCAGGCGACTTATACAAAGGTGGTTCACTTACGAGGTGATAGCATGCATATCGCACGTTCCGTTGGGTGGTAGGAACACACCTCTCAGCTCCCCATGTGTACTCGTTAACTTTCATTAACCGTGGTTGTTTTTATTCAAGGGGGTGCCCAATCCCCATGTAGGCACCTAGACGATCTTCTAGAAATCTTCAATAGATTGGAAAAACACCAGTTTAAAATGAACGCGCTCAAATGTGCATATGGGTCGCATCAAGAAAATTCCTAGGCTTCGTGGTATGCCGCCGGAGAATCAAGATTGGCCCCACTAAACTTAGCGAGCCATTGGTCCTCTAATATTTCCTAAGTCTCCCTTTTGGGCTTAGTGAGTTTTGTTACGCTAATTTTTGCATAAGCCGCCCTTTCGGGTGTTCAACATAGTGGATATTTTGGTGCTCTAATTTTTTTTTCTAGGCCTCAATGAGGCATCCATAACGCCTACAGTGGTTAAAATTCACTCACCTGTTGGGTTAAATAATATAACTTCAGTTGTTAAAAAAAAATTTAAAAAATTAACCTTGGTTATGATTCACTCACTTATGTGGTTAAATTTTTTTAACTAAGGTTAAATTATTTAACATTGAAGGTAATTGAATCTTAACCACAGTTAATGAATGTCAAACATATAGCGATTTGGGAGGTGTGCGCACTATCCAATGAAACGTGCAAGATGCATGGTATCACCTCTGGGGGTGGAGCCAGGATTTTATTGTAGGGGGCATACAAATGATTGATGAAAAATGTTATTAATTGTTGATGAATTTTGTGTAGAATGATTAGGTAGGTATAAATATAGTACACCTAAGGGATATAACTCAAATGGCGAAGAGGGACTTTTTTTTAGCCGATTTACAAAACTGAACTAAGCGCATAAACATTGAATGTCTCAGTGGGTGCAGGGGCGGAGCCAGGAATCTCTTGCAGGGGGGGCTAACAATGGGGGTTCGGGGGCAGAGCCCCCGAAATTTTTTTTTGAGTGCCAAGTTCGTGGGTCAGCACATTTGTTTGTATCCGTTTAAAAGAATATATATATATTTTTGAAGTTTTAGGGGGGCTAGAGTCCCCGTCGCCCCGGCACCGCCCCTTTCCCGGCTGCACCCCTAGTTTTACAAAAGGGGGGTTTTGTTTTCCAAAATTTCAGGGGGGGCTAGAGTCCCCGTCGCCCCGGCACTGCCCCTTTTCCAAGGCTGCACCCCTAGTTTTACAAAAGGGGGGTTTTGTTTTCCAAAATTTCAGGGGGGGCTTCAGCCCCTCCTGGGCCCCATGTGGCTCCGCCCCTGAGTGGGTGGTTATGTTATGTAAATGGATGACAGTCTTCAACATCAAAGACAACAAAAAAGCTGATGGGCCAGGCAGATTGGAGGAGCAAGCGGTTGAGGAGAGTGAGCATGAGTGCAGGGAGGTGATAAAGGTTACGAGATCCAAAAGGAGGAAAACCCATAGCTAGCTATGGATGAATTTTAGCATCTTATCATGGAATGAGAAAGGTTTGGGAACAAGGGATAGGAGAATTGTCGTAAAGAGTTGTCAAGAAGTGGGAGGCTTCCATTGTTATCCTTCAAACCAAGTATATAATGTATTTTACATGATAAAAACACCTTTATACAAATTATAAACTATTATTAAATCTTAGGTAACACTATAATTTCTTTATTAAGTAGATTTTTCACCTAATATAAATAGCTATATCTAATAAACCAAGCTCTCGTGAACTACTCGAGCTCGTGTGTTAAAGTCCTAGCTTGTTTATTTAATAAACCAGTCAAGCTCAAGCTTGATTTTTGAGCTCGTTTAATTAATGAACAAGCTTGAGCATCCCTCGGCTCAGTTGAACATCTCTCGGCTCAGTTCAATATCACCTCTAGATAGGGGCGGAGCCAAGGGCGAGGAGGACCCATGCCCCTCCCCCCACCCTAGTTAAGATTTATTAATTGAAGATTTAACTTTTTTTTTTTTCTAAAAACCAAGAGTAAATGTATAAACCTTAGGGGTGAGTGAATCTTAACCACAATTAATGGGTGGTAAAAGAGACACGTGGCAAGTAGCGGAGGCTTGCACATTCCACCCTATAGAATGTTAGTGGGAAAAAAAATATATAATATAATTAATATTATTTGATAAAATAGATTTATCAAAAGGGGACCTTATTTTTCTTGTTATAGATCTTTGTTGGAATGCAGTATTAACGAATTTTATGACCATGATGGACCCAATACTAAAAAAAAATTTGTTGGGGCCTACACTTCCAAACCCCTAAGGCCCCATAGCACAATCCCATTAATTTTATTAATATATATAAAAAGAGAGTAGCGAGATCTCCATTTGCAAACCTAAAACTGATCCTCATTGGTCCATGCCCCCACTCTTAAATAGTCACTATCTGTGGTGAGAATTTCAAAGTATAACATAGATCAATGAGGATGAGCCTTATGTTTGTAAATGGAAATATCAAGTACATTAACTATTTTCCATATATATATATATATATATACATACTTTGCCTCCCCCAACCACACACACACACAAAAAAGGAAAAATTCCTGGCTCCAACCCTGCCACCTACGGTCCGACGCATGCCGGAACACGAAGTCTGAAAGATCACACCAATGTGATGAAAGAATCTCAATCCACGCGTCTCCTGCTAAGCCAGGTGAAGACAACGTATCATCGGAGCTAGCACAAGTAGTTATGCCATCAATAAACTGTAAGTTTTGCATTCCATGCAATGCACTTTCAAAACTGTGGGATTGTTTGGTTGTTTGTGAACAGGATGAGCCAGCTGGGCATTAAAATGTTGCCAAAAAGAGAGTGATTATGCTGAACAAAACCTGTTAAATAAATCATAAATAACTAAAATGAACTAAACAGATCATTACTATAGTTTGAAAAGATGAACCCAGGGATTCATTTATTCCATGAATGGATCATAACAATACTCTAGTGCATTCTGTCCATGGACCTATACGTTTTCGAATAGAACCTTCAGATTGTACGGCGCAACAACCTTAGGGGTTCCACTCCACATAAGCTCGGCAAATTGTTTGTTTGCCCTTTCAGTGGGATGAGCAGAATCAAAGTACATATATTCACTAGCATTATCACATAACTGATACTCTTTCACTGCTCCTTTCCCTCCACAGTTGGGGAATCTCCTGAATGGTCCTGTGCCACAGGAGGCAGCCTTTCCTTCCTTGAAACCTTCACAAGCCACATATATATAAATATGTACCATAAGTAGTTAACCCTTTTTTGTAGTTGGAAGAGGATTAATTTGCATCTCTAGGAGCCCCATTGATCAAATTGTCACCTTAATTTCATCAATGGAACTCCTTGTCAGTTATTGATTGGCTGTAGTCCCCAGCACATGTACCCATTGGTCTATAATCAATTGAAAACCTATTGGATGGCCATAGCAAATACATGTATGATGGGCCATATCACATACATGTATGTTTATCTTAAGATCAATTGGGTAGAGATGGGGCTATTGATTGACATACCATATTTTGAAGGGTGATTCATCCTTTGGATAAGAGAGTTGAAAAGATCAAAATTGGAGTATTTGAACCCATTCAGCTGGTCCTCTAACGTCTCGAGGAGTTGAGATAGAGCTTTGTTTGCTAGTGTTGTGAGTTCTTCCATGCATTCACCCTTGTTTTCCGGTTTGAGTATTCTGGTCCTTGGTAGACAACCCAAAGGTGCCAAGTTCACAAAACCAAATTTTCTTCCTCCTTTCTTATATATTTCCTGCCAAAGCAACAAGAACAACACCATGCAACATATCCAAAATCACTAACCTCATAACGTTTAATGAAGACTAAATCTAACCTACACATGAAATGTACACAACTTTTTTTTTTTTTTTAACAAATAAGAACCCATGTTGTTGAGCATTACATATGATGCCCTTTTTAATTAAAACTAAAGTAGTAGATATGAAATGAAATACTTATTTGGATCACAGATGTCAAGTTGCCAATGACCATATGAACGTATTCTGTTGGAGAGTGGGACTGAAAGAGAGTGGAGTTGGTCAAGAAAGGGCTCAAGTAATTGTTGCTTCCAATGCTAAACAAGTAAACAGCTCTTGACAACACTTTCTTGGCTTTGGCATCACCTAACTTGTGCCTCAACCCATTTTCTAGCTTTTCAAAATAGCTTAGCTGCGTTTTAAGGTGAATAACCTGAAGAAAAAAGAAAAGAAGAGGAATGAAATTGAATTCATTTGGGGCATCTCCCAAGTAAGTTCGAACAATCATTCATGCTGATGAAACTTTTTTTTTTGTTTGACTTATATATAAGTGCCTCATCACTCATGTGATGAAAGATGATCGAGTACTTACGGACCCTTGATGTGTTTCTAGTAGAGCACCTGCTCCTACAGATGCGAAGTTCGCTCCATCTGTAAATTGATGAAAACCACCTGGTTGTAGCAGATACGGTGAAATCAACTGCAGTTCTGCATACTCCGCTGCAACCACATACATTCATTAGTTAGAAATAAAAATGAATGTGGGTACCCATCCGATTTAAAGACTTTTTTTTCCGGCTGCGGCTACACGTGTTGCTATAATTGACGTCATGGAGTCTCTTTTTGACATTTTTGACTTCAACAAATAAGACCATTTGTAAGGATGTAGGTTTATTATGCCTCGGATTCTCTTTGCAGGTGCCAGAACAGTGGTCTCTAACTATACTATGTGTGTGACACTTGGCATAAAAAAAGGAAAGAAGTCATTTCATTTTCTCCCCCATGATTTTGACTTCTCCCCACTTGATATCTCTTTCTCTTTTTTTCACTACTTTATCATCACGTGTCGCATAATGTGTGAACAAGTCAAAATCATGGGACAATGAAATGATTTCTCCAACCAAGTGTCACACACATTGTGGTAGTGGACCACTTTTTTGGCATCTACCATAGAGATTCCGAGGCCGTTTATTATAGCAGGACTCAAGGCCTCAGATTCTTCCTATCTGGCGAAGCCAGAAAGGGTGGTATTGGACAACCACAATGTGTACAACACGTGGTCAGAGAAGTCATTTCATTGTCCCATGATTTTGACTTCTCCACACATTATGCGACATGTGGGGGGTAAAGTGGTGAGAAAAAGGGGAAGAGATATCAAGTTGGGAGAAGTCAAAATCTTGGGGAGAAATGAAATGAAATGAATTCTCCCCTTTTTCACGCCACATGTTGCACACATTGTGATAACCCGAGACCACCATTCTGGCTTACCAGAGAGAATCCGAGGCCGGACTCAAGGCAATAATTGTCAGGAATAGCATGTGAGCGGTAGGCCCATTTTCACATTGTGTGCCCACCTACAGCACGGTTTCGATGGTCTCAACCCTAAGAAGGTCTCAGAAGCATTTGCCTTTAAGAAAACAGATAATTAATTTTTGAATAGAAAAGCGGGCTCACGGGTAATTTAGGGCTAGTCCGGATCATGTTCCAATGCAATCCAACTTGGGAGAGTTCAGTGGCACTCACAAAAGCCTCTTTAATTGTCCAACTCTGATTAAGAAGGTTTTTTTTTTCTAAAAACTAGGCTAGATTGTTTAACCGATTACCAAAGAAAAAAAAAATGTATTCAACCCTAAGAATTAGTGAATCTTAACCACCGTTAATAATAGGTGTTAAATGAGATGCGTTTGTTGACATGTGGGTGCCGCCATTGAATATGATCCTAACTTTCTAGGGGCTCTTGTAGAGAGCAAAGTATCTTTGTTGCCCTTTAACTGCCCTTTTAACTGGTTAAGAAGGTTTAGCTATTAATAATATTTATTTTAAAAAATCAAGGTTAGATTGTTTAATCTTAAGGATTAGTGAATCTTAACCAAGGTTAATGGAGTTAAAACTAAAAGGGACATGTCTAGAGGCTCTTGTAGATAGCAGACTCTCTAAATTTGACATTGTGTTTCTATGTTCAATGTAATGGGCTGCATACTCAGCTCGACAGTGAGTATCTCTGTAATTGGGGATTGGGTTGATTTTAAGACAAGTACACATGAAGGGACTGAGACACAAGGGTAGTAATCAGGCCGAAAAGAAGAAAAAAATAAATGCATTTATCTTACCGATAAAATCAGGGATGAGAGGGCCATCAGAAAATCGGCCGGTGGGGGTGCTTGAAGAAGGTTTCACTATATGTGATCGGTGAGAGATCTTTTAGGAGTGGGAGACGTGTGGGTCCACCCACTAACCCTACAGCTCACACTTAAAGAGTTCTGAAATTTTTTAACCTCCTAATTTTGTGGGTTGATTATTTTTAAAACTCCTAATATTGTGGGTTGATTATTCTTTTGGGTTTTCTTTATTAAAAGAGGGGGAAAACCAAAAGGGATATGCTCTTGTTCTCTTTTTACTGGGAGAGAAAGAAGAGGAAAGATATAGAGAAGAAGAGATTTTAGGTATATTTGTGGAACTAGTACCAAGAGGTAAGTGGTCTTCAAAATATCTTTGTACTTCTTTCTAATTTCTTGATAATGGAAATTTTGCCATTTATTTGGCCGTGGAGGTTTTCTCTAAATTGACATTTTACCACGTTAAAAAAAAATCTTGTGTCCCTAATCTATCATTTTAATTATTTTTGTGGTTTATTTTTAATCTCTGCATAAACTGTTTATTTTTAAGGATTGGTTAGGTACCCGAAATAAATTTCAGAATTGATTTGTTGACAGTACGGATCAGAGCACGGTTTTTTTTAACAGTGCATGCAGGGCCGTCATTCATAGAACGTTGATTTGGTAGAATTGAATTTAGAAATCGGTAGTCATAGAGGAATACTTTTTCTCAACGGTATCAGATATGGAAAAAATGATGCAGACTATGATGATTATGATAAAAGAAGTGGTCTCGAACAAGAAGTTTGAAGAAACTAGTACCCCACCAGTAGTAGAAGAGTCTAATGCAAATCCGCATAAAGAACAAATGCCGATTGAACCATTTAGGATAGATGTTCGCATTGAGATTCCTCTGTATTGCGGTGAATTAGACCCGAAAAAATTGGATGGGTGGTTAAAACAATTAGAGGTTTATTTTAGTAACAAGCACTATATCGAAGTGCAGAAAATTACTTTTACAAGGCTGAGGCTTAGTGGACATGCACTTACATGATGGGAAGCTTACACTAAGGGTTGGAATCAGATCATTAACCTGTAATTCAGATTTGGGCACAACTTACTGCGGCAATACGAAATCAATTTTATCCGATTGGCTATCAGGATGAGTTGAAGGGGCGGTGGGAATTCTTGCGTCAGAAACAAGGACAAAATGTCCAGGATTATACCACTGAGTTCAAGAGGCATGCAGTTTTGGTTGGGGTCAATTTACGGGATATGTCTACTCTGGCCAAGTTCAAAGGCGGGTTACACTACCATTTGTGGAGTGAGTTGGTTCTCTTTGATGTTAAGAATATTGATGATGCTTATGTTAAAGCTATGCACTTAGAGAAGCGTGACAGAAAACCTATAAATCGTGATCAAAGCTCACGAAAAGAAAGTGGGAAATTCGAAGAAAAATGGAAGAAGTTTGATAAGAATGCAAATTTGATATTTCACAAAAATGAGAAAACTTGTGGACATTGTAAGAAAAGTGGACACACTCAAGAAAAATGTTGAATTTTGCATCCTGAAATGAAGCCGAAAAATTGGAAGGGAAAGAATGTGACAACCGTGTCTCATGATTTTCATGATGAGACAGTTAAATGTTTTAATGAACCGAATGAGAAGTTAGCATGCATGGTTCATAAGGGAGGCGATCAAGAAAATATTCTTTCAAATGAGGGTCCAAGCCAGAGGCAAATTGTTACAGTTAAGGATGTTCCTGAAAATATCAAAGAAGAATTATTTTGGGTTTACATTCAGATTCACATGTCCAAGGTAGTGGCCTTCTATGATTCCGGATCTCAGAGAAATCTTATTTCTAAGAAGCCAGTGAAGCAACTCGGGTTGAAGTCAAAGCCACATCCTCAGCCGTAACCTCTTAGGTGGTTGAACAAGAATGCTGAATTACAGGTGCATGCACAGTGTACTTTCAGGTTTGCCATTAATGAAAATTTTAAAGATGAGGTTACTTGTGATATTGTGTCATTGGATATTTGTCAGGTTGTCTTTGGAAGTCCTTATTTGTGGGACAAGGATGCTACTTTCCATAGGAGGGAAAATATTTGGAGACTAGTTAAAGATGATGTAGGTAATCGTATTTGTCCGGCTAAGGATCGAAAAAAGCTCTCATTGGTGACTGCACAGCAAGCCAAGCATATGGTGAATGCAAGCAAGCGTTTTATTCTTCTCATTGTTAGGGAAGTTTGTATGGGATCATAAGTGATTGAAGATGAAGTCAATTTCAGTGTTTGTACGTCTAGTCAGAAACAAAAGTTGAAGCAACTGCTATCAAATTTCTCAGATGTGGTAGAAGAACCTAAGGGATTACCTCCAAAGAGAGAGGTACAACATGAGATAGCTTTATTATCTGATGTCGCGTACAATTCCAAATATTGGCTTGTATCGTTAGTCAGTGTTTGAATCTGATGAGGTGAAGAAGCAGGTTGAAGGTTTGTTAGATCAAGGACTGATACACCCGAATACCTCGCCAGCCGGTTCTCCTATTGTGTTAGTACCAAAGAAAGATGACACTTGGCGGATGTGTATCGACTATTGTACATTAAACAAAATCACGATAAAGAATAGGTACCCACTTCCACGTATTGATGATTAGCTTGATCAATTGAAACATGCTACTTATTTTAGTAAGTTAGATTTAAAATCTGGTTATCATCATGTCTGGATAAGAGATGAAGATGTCTGGAAAACTGCTTTCAAGACAAAACATGGGTTATATGAGTGGTTGGTGATGCCTTTTGGCCTTACTAACACACCTGCTACTTTCATTAGCTGATGTTTTGCAACCTATTTTGGATAAATTTGTATTAGTTTTCTTTGATGATATTCTAGTTTACAGTAAAACATAGGAGGAGCATATTGGACACTTGAAGACTATGTTTGAAATTTTGCAAGATGCTCAGTTGAAGTTAAATAAGAAGAAATGTGAGTTTGAGAAAGTATCTCTTATTTATTTGGGGCATGTCATCGGCGGTGGAACTATTCAGATTGATTCGGCTAAGGTAAAGGCAATAACAGATTGGCAGAAACCTCACACAGTGACTGAATTTTGCAATTTTATTGGAGCGACATAGTATCTCAGAAAATTCATCAAAGGCTACTCTTATATAGCTGCACCCATGGTTTAAAATATCGATACGTATCGACCGATACAGGCCGATACGTATCTTATTTGGAGCTACCCGATACACTGGTACGCTGGAAAAAAAAAATTTCACTGTATCGGGCCGATACAGACCCGATACACTCGATACGAGGATTTTTCAGTTAGTTTTTTTCTCCTTCCATTTACACTAAGATCTACAATACAAACCCGATACACATAACTTATTTACATAATAAATTATTTAAGTAAATGATTTTAACTTGATTTTACTTTTATTTACTTTAGATATTAATATATAAATAAGGTTATCCCCCTGGTTATGATGCCCTAGCCCAATCCAACCCTACTTATCAGGAACCACTAGTTATGATGCCCTAGCCTAATCCTACTTATCAGGAGTCATTGGTTATGATGCTTAGTCCCAATCTTCGATTGGCAGTTGTGGACAGATCACGACTCAGCAGGCATATGTACAAATGTACCTGGGCATGTACCGTACGATGATGACTTGGACACAGTGGTGTCATCATGTCTAGGCCACTTATAATATATCACTCTACTCAATTCCTGATCCCACAATCATAGAGTATGAGCCAGCACGAAGCTCAATGTGGTATTGAGTTTCTATCATGTATGTAACTTGATTTGTGAATACAAAGGTTTATGTATTTTCATATTTTTGATTTATGAATGCAAGTGAGATTCTATCACTTGGTTAAGTAACTATGGTTTGTATTTCCATACATATTTATCAGTGTGCACGCTTTTTTTAACTTATAAATTTGTTAACTCTTATATGTATGATTATAAATGTAGTTGGAGACCTTCATTTAGTTTGTTTTTAGCTTCTATTTGCATTAAAAGATGTTTTATGCAAAGTATCCAAGTTTTTCCTTGCCTATCCAAGATTTTTTTAGCGTATCCTGAATTTTTCCGCATATCCAACCGATACGTATCCTATTTTGGACTTACCGATACGGCGACCGATACCGATATTTTGAACCATGGCTGCACTATTGTTGAAACAGTTACAAAATGATAAGGGTATCACATGGGGCGTATTAGAGGATGAGACATTCCGGCTGTTGAAAGAGAAGATCAGTAGTGCACCCGTTCTTGCAATGCTTGACATGAGAATGTCATTTAAGATAGAGACCAATACATCTGGCCATGCAATGGGAGCAATATGACTGTAGGGAGGTAAGCCTTTTTGTTATCATTCAGAACTATTTTCTGGTCCAGTTTTGAACTATCCCACCTATGATAGAGAATTATATGCTTTAGTACTTGCTGTTAAGAAATTGAAGCATTATCTTTTGGGCAAAGAAACAGTTGTGCATACAGATCATGAGTCATTAAAATACTTCCAAACTCAATCCAAGTTACAACAGATTCGTCATTTCAAGTGGATGAGTTTTCTACAACAATACAATCTTCTAATTAAATACAACAAAAGGAAGGCCAACCAACTAGTTGAAATGTTATCTAGACCTCCTTTGAAAGTAGGTGCAGTGGTTATGAGTTTAGAGCCATTTGTACCTGAGGTTTACAGTAGCAGATATGTTGAAGATAATTGTCGCGACCCAAAACCCACCCTAGGAGTTAGAGTGAACTTTGGATGACTAAACATGACTTGCTTGACAACCCAACCTGCAAAACCCACAGAGCATATACAATAGAGGACAAAACAGTGGAAACATACTCTAACATGGTATAGCGGAAGTCTACCAAACCTCTATGTATATACATAAGCAATCCAAGTTTATACAAAAAAGAATCCAAAAGAAAGTGTGGACATGCCCGCCAAAATACATAAATCTGACTCTCATCTCACCCACAGCTAATCCACTCAGAATCTAATCACCACCTACTGATAACCCTCTACGGGAGGTTCCTCCAAAGGCTCCTCGACGTACTCCTCTTCCACCCATGGACCAGGAGCACAAACATCAAATAGAGCAGTAGCTCCCTCAGAACCTGCCGACATAAGAAGTACGGCTGAGCATGGAATACTCAGCGGGTACTAAATACTAACCAACAATTATAGTATAAAAATGGCAATACATGATCAGGAGCAATTCATATATGTCAAACGGAAACAATTCATATCATACAAGGAAGTAAAACAGTTTATAATCATGCTTGTAATTCGTAGAAAGCCGATAAATCCTCTTGAAAACATCGTGCACTTGACTTGACTTGAAATATCTTTTCGTACTTGAAAGCTTGTCTTGCCTATCTTGCTTGATTCTTGTATGTCGTGTCATGTCATGCATGCTTGCTTGTGATCATGTAACTTGTGAGATGCATTTGTGAGATGCACTTGTGAGATGCCTTGAGAGATGCCTTGAGAGGGAAGGGAGACCCTTCTTTATGCAATGCACTTGCGAGGGAAGGGAGACCCTTCTTCATGATATGTATGTACTTGCGAGGGAAGGGAGACCCTTCTTCATGATATGCACTTGTGAGTGAGGGGAGACCCCTCGTGGAATGTTGGTTCTTGACTACTTGTGAAAAGCGAGGTAAAACGTATCGTAGGATATGTCCCACCTCTAACCATGTTCTTGAAAACCTTGATAAATCATGCCATGCATGCCGTGCTCGTGGGAACCGTGTACATACTTGCATTCCAATTGAAAGATGACATTTGGGTAATTTCACAACACATATAGCATCAAACATTGAGCAATTCAATATTCATAGCATTTAGGGAAAGCAGGAAACACACTATCATAGGCCCTAGCAATATTCAGAATTTCTTAGGTATACATTTCCTAATTCACAGCTCACTTTATTCACCTTGGCATTTCATCAAACATGGTGTGTTCATTATGGATTTACCCTACAACATGCTTTTCTAGATGGGTTTTACTCAAATCATACATGTATGTTCATTATTGGAACAATGCCCTTCCCCATTTGTTCATCACACACAACCATTGGCATCCAATCGCTCATTCCATCTCCATTCACCATTCACCATTCACCATTCACCATTCACCATTCACCATTCATCCATCTTATAGCACATGTGTAAATGAAAGAAAATGAAGAGAAAAGAAGGGGAAAGAAGAACTATAACTAAGAGGGTAGTAAGAAGTACCGACCTGAAGAAATGAGGAAGAAACCCTCTTTCCAAATGACTGTGAGTTGCTGTCCTAGCTTGGAACACGAGCTTCGCACGAGCTTGGGCCGAGATCTTGAAGAAAACCGGACTGGGAGTGATCTAGGGTCTTAAAACCCTTTGATTTCTCTCCAAACTGGAAACCCTAGGTTTGGAATCGCCTTCTCCCCTTTTTTCCTATTCTCTCAAACTTTCTAAGTGTCGAATGATGCCCTAAAGGCTCGGGTTAAACTCTTAAGGTAAGAGTGAACTGACCAAAAGACCGTAATACCCTTACTGGGATTTCTGCAATGACGCGAGTGCCGAACTCATTGTGCTGTGAATAGTGCCCATTCGTTGTACGGTGAACAGTGCCTACTCGTTGTGCTGTGAATAGTGCCCACTCGTTGTGCGGTGAATAGTGCCCACTCGTTGTGCTGTGAACAGTGCCTACTCGTTGTGCTGTGAATAGTGCCCACTCGTTGTGCTGTGAATAGTGCCCACTCGTTGTGCGGTGAATAGTGCCCACTCGTTGTGCTGTGAACAGTGCTGAACACGTTGTGCTGTGAACAGTGCTGAACACGTTCTCCGTTGTGAACAGTGCCGAACACGTTGTGCTGTGAATAGTGTCCACTCGTTGTGCGGTGAACAGTACCAACTCGTTGTGCTGTGAAAGGTGCCGAACCCGTTGTCCGTTGTGTTGTGCCTAGAGCTGAACACATTGTCCGTTGTGAACAGTGCCGAGCCCGTTGTCACTTCGTGTCGTGCATAGTGCTGAGCCCGTAGTCCGTTGTCTTATGTACAACGTGCCCGCTGTGCTGCACAACGTACCCGTTGTGAGCTGTACAACGTACCCGTTGTGAGCTGTACAACGGATGCACACAGTATACGTTATCAGAGTACGTTGTCTGTGCTACGTTATCAGAGTACGACGTCAGAGCACGTCCTTAGTGCCTTCCGAGCTACGTCCTCAGTGCATAACCGAGCTACGTCCTTAGTGCATAACCGAGCTACGATTTCCTACAGGTTCAGACTGTTTTGGCCATATCTTTTGACTCGTTCATCCGATTTTGACGATTCAACTTGCGTTGTGTTCATACTTCGAAAAGGAACATTTCTGTCATTTCGAAATTTCCAATTTCTTCCTTATTTATTAATTATACCTCTTAAAAGGCAAAATGACAACGAAAGTGTCATGTATTAAGCATGAAAAGGTCTGGGGCTCTACAATAATGATTTCAAGTATACATACCAGAGGTTAAAAGAAGTATGTGATATTGTTGATGGGTACCACTTGGAAGATGATTTGCTTTACAAAGATGGGAAGTTGTGTGTTCCCAAGGATAGCTGTTTAAAGCTTATTCGCGTACATCTCTACTTGCGGGACATTTGGTGTGCTTAAGACGGTGGCAAATTTGCAAAGGTATGTTCATTGGCCAAATATGCAGACTGATGTGAATCATTTTATACGAGGGTGTGTTGTGTGCAGCATTAGTAAGCCGAACAATCGAAAACTTGGGTTATATACTCCACTTCCTGTTCCTAATCGTCCATGGGAGAGCATCTCTATGGATTTTCTTGGGGGTATACCACCTACTAGAAAGGGTAACGATTTTGTTTTTGTTGTGGTTGATAGATTTAGCAAGATGTCAATTATGATTCCTTGCAAGAAAAGTATAGATGCTATTGGAGCAGCGCACTTGTTCTTTTTGCATGTCTTTGTGCACTTTGGGTTGCCTAAAAGTATCATTAGTGATCGTGATACAAGATTCTTGAATAGATTTTGGAAGATATTATGGGGTATGTTAGACACAAAGTTAAAGAGATCTACAACATTTCATCCACAAACAGACAGGCAAACAGAAGTTCTTAACCGGACTATTGTTCATATGTTGAGAGGATTTACTCATCAAATGCCAAAGAGTTGGGATGAAAATTTGGCATATGTGCAGTATTGCCACAATCGAGCTATACATTCATCTACTCAATTATCACCTTTTGAGGTGTGTTATGGTTTTCTTCCGCAATCACCATTTGACAGTTTCTTTATGGGAAAAGAGGTAGAGATGGGGGTAAGCAATGAAGCTGATAATGCTTTGAAATTTGTACAAAGAATCCAGCTCATTCATCAAAGAGTTGAAGACTAGTTGAAACAAGCACAGAAGCGCTATAAGGAGCGTCATGATAAGCATCGTGTTTAGCACCAATTTCAGGTTGGAGATATGGTATGATTATACTCGTGAAAGGACAGATTGAAAGGGGCATACAAGAAATTGAAACATATTCGGTATGGTCCGTTTAAAATTATTGAACAATATAACGAGAATGCTTTCAAGCTTGATTTACCAGGGTATATGCAGATGTATTCTGTGGTGAATGTTGAAAATTTAAGGCAATTTGAGTCATTTCTCTTAGATGAAAGAGAGGATACCACTATCTTACTGACGGTGCATGATTTGGTGCCTAGCGAGCAAGCTACTATCGACCTTGTACTTGATAGGAAGACAAGGATGACTAGAAATGGGGAGCAACAATTTTTATAGATTTCTCCTAAGGGTCAATTTCTAAATCAAGCAAAGTGGTTCTCCATGGAGCAAGTCAAAGAGAAGTTTCCTCACTTGATTGATGCAGCTTTTGAGGGACCAAAAGCCTCCTTGACGGGGAGGCCTGATCCGTGAGAGATCTTTTAGGAGAGGGAGACGTGTGGGGTCCACCCACTAACCCCACGTCTCACACTTAAAGAGTTTGAAATTTTTTAATCTCCTAATTTTGTGGGTTGATTATTTTTAAAACTCCTAATATTGTGGGTTGATTATTCTGTTGGGTTTTCTTTTATTAAAAGAGGGGAAAAACCAAAAGGGTACGCTCTTGTTCTCTTTTTATTGGGAGAGAAAGAAGAGGAGGAAAGATATAGAGAAGAAGAGATTTTAGGTATATTGTGGGACTAGTACTAAGAGGTAAGTGGTCTTCAAAATATCCTTGTACTTCTTTCTAATTTCTTGATAGTGGAAATTTTGTCATTTATTTGGCCACGGAGGTTTTCTCTAAATTAGGGTTTTACCACGTTAAAAAAATCCTGTGTCCTTGATCTATCATTTTAATTATTTATGTGGTTTATTTTTAATCTTTGCATAAACTGTTTATTTTTTGGGATTGGTTCGGTACCCGAAATAAATTCTTGAATTGATTTGTTGATGGTACGAATCAATATGGCAAGAAATTGAACTGCGCAACATAGTAGTGTTGATGTAGTTGTATCCGGAATCAAAGAGTGAATCACCGAAGATGAACAAGGAGACGGGGTACTGCTGGAAATGAGCATGGCAGCTAATCGGGTTGGGAAGAATTGAGCAGAAAAACAAAATTACCAAAGAGGGAGCTTAAACTTACCATGATCTTCTCAGCTTGTTGCTACCTTTCTCTTGTTATTACATTTTATTTTCCCTAATAAGTGATAATGCTTTGTCTTGTTCAAATAAGTTGGCCTTTTATTCTTAAATTCTTAAATCTTTTTTAAGAATGAAATGTAAAGTCTGGGTTCTAATTTTGATTTATTCTTTGTATCTTGCTGACCAAGCAAGATTATCACCAAATTAAGAATTCTACACGGTATTGGTGATTCTTCTCATTAATTTCCGCCATTGGAAGAGGTCCTGGATTTGAATTTTCGTAAACAAGATTCACATGACTTCTAATCTAACACATGCTTGAAGACCAATTATTTTGTTTGTATGAATGTCCAATCTGTAGTTTGACAACTTTGTTCCCTTCAAACATTTGTCCAACGCACTTCTATCATTCTGACCCATCGCTCTAACTAGTCTAATCAAATGACAATTACTTTGATGGTGTATAATAACATTTACTTACTAATTTAAATAATGGATTATACATAATCGATAGATGAGTTAACCAAAACCTTAGGATGTTTTGTTTAGTCTCATATGGGCTGTGTAAGCCGAGCTTGCCTCCCTCATAAGTGTCCTCAAGCCTCAACCAGTTGGTACCCCTTTTGAGGAGTGCTTGGGTGATGATTATGTTGGGTTGTAAGTGTTTGGGGGGTGTGAGTTTCCTTTGTCTTGCCTTCGGTTATCGCCTTGGTGTAGTTGAGTTAACCAAAACAAAAACCAGTTTTATTGTCTATAATCCAAGAAAATATAACTAAAATAAATTCAATTACTTTTTAATCACGCATGAGTCAACTTTATTTAACTCATCTTTCTATGCACCAATGCCCCCTCTCATTCTTCTCATTTTCTCTTCTTTTTTTACTCTTAATTTTTTAATACAAAAAATTTCTTAGCTTCTTCTTTTCATTTGTTGAATGTCTACATACATAATTAATATTACCAGCAAATTTACTAAACATGTATATTTTACGTTATTTTTTAGTGATTATAATCTCAGTGATTATGACACAAATAATCTTTATCCAAACACACCCTAAGAGTGACATGAAAACTGAGGGGTGTTAACAAGCCAAGCTGAACTATTAGAAAATTTCCTTTTTAGTGTAGTCATGCACTATGATCAATCCCTTTAACCGGTTATGACAGGTTCTAATTGTCATACTAATATCTTTTGCTAGGTGATGTAATTAGCAAGAAGATAATACACTTCTCTAATTAAGGCATGATTATATTTTTTGTAGAGCTCTAATATTAAAGAATCTTTAATGGAAATGATTCATTCAATGTCTATAAATAAAGGGAGCAATGTCTCAACTTTTTCTCTGATTTTTCCATACAGAATACATAAATTCATTGTGTGGTGAGGAAACAAAAAAAGGAGAGGGTTGAAAACCTTGTGCATCAGCTGTATTCAAACTACTTCACTCAGCGCATTCAGATTGACATTATGACTTTTAACCAAGGTAAGATGGTTAAACACATGTTCTTCGTTAGAATGAAAACTTTCATGTATATGTGATGATAGATCTCTACTCTCTATTATGTTTAAGAAATTAATAAATCTAATATTTAGATTTATAGTGAACAAATTTTCTTAGCACGTCGAGCTAATGCAAGGAACTCGTTTATTAATCAAGTCGAACACGTGTAATAGGTAGTTTGGCTCGGTTACTACAACAAACAATTTTCAAATTCTTTCCCCGCCTCAGAAGTCAGAATCCTCCAATGGTCAGCTTAGAAAGATGGCATTTTCTAACATTCCTCTTCTCTATCGGTATTTTAAGCCTAGTTCAATTAATTTTATATGAAAATTAGTTGGCATTGTTAAGAATAGGGATCGAAAAAATATTTATGGATCGATCACAATGTCTATTACATAATTCTAATAGAAATGAAAGCGAACAAAAATAGAAGATTCATGTGGACATTAATACCCTTAACAGTACAGTTTTTCACTTTATTAGTCGAGCCAAACACACTAGCTGAGCTTGAGCTAGTCTTCCAAAGCTCGAATCAAGTTTGAGCAAGCCTAAACATGTAACAAGCTGAGCTCGAAAACTCCCCAGCTTGGCTCGTTGACACCCCCTAGAAACCCCACACGCAAAAATGTATAATGATTTTATGAGAAGGACTAACCAAATGATGGGTGACCCACTAATGCACATCTAGGACAGGTATGTGATATTCATAGGGTCCACTAAAATATACCTGAAACTCATTATCATGTGATCGGTCATCTCAGAGAGAGGAATTAGAATTATTGTAGCCACAACGATGAAGTGTGGCTACAAATTTGAGAAATTTGAAAGCCAAAACTTTGGGGAGCAAATAATGAAAGCAAAACTCACAGTATTCTATTTCCTATCCCTACTCATCAATTTTCCTTGGGTGGATTGGATAAATCTCAACATGGAGTTTAATCTTCTCCTTTTGACATTTTGGTTTACGACTCTCTCTGCAAACACTGGTGGCAATATGCCGAACAATTGGCTTATCCTGAACAGTACCTCCAGCAAAACTTGCAACCTTACGATGTGCAGGGAGGTATAGATGGATGTACCACAGGACCCACGCTTCAGGTGTTAAGCGGGATGACCAGAGGCTTCAACAATGAAAGCAAAAAGGATCCAAAATTCATATTCTAAGAGTTACTCTGAATGTGATCCTGGGTATCAAATTCAAGAGTATGATCGTGAGGTTGTGGAGGTGGAAACTGTTGGTGTCTACACTAGAATGAATGGGCAACAAGCATTGAGCACAAGGAAGCAATGCCCAAAGCTGCATTCCAATTTGGTGTGAAGATGCAAGAGCAAAAACCAGATACTCACCAGTGAGAGAAGATCAACAAGGAAGAAGACAGAAGGGCAAGATACATGATGACAAAGAGCAGCCTGGTAAGGGATAAGAAGCTTCGAATTTGAGGTCTGCTGGTCATGGAGTTTGCATTATTCTTTTCCTTTCTTCCAAAGGGTTGATTTAAGTTCATAACCTCGTAGATCAAAAGCACCATCTCTTTCGAGTTCCCTTGGAAAAGAGTATAGTTCTATCATTGTTACCCACAATATACACGTTACCTGCTCGCTTAGAAGCAAGCATCTTGCCATAGCAAAATGCCTAGAATGTTGAATCAAACGAACCCATGTTTTTTAAATGGAGCTTTTAAGTTTCCAACCTTGTGCAAACATTCCTTTACCCTATGTCTGTATGCTGAAAAACTAAGGAGAAAAAAAGACAACTAAGAATTGTATTAGAAATCCAAAATTTTCTCTTCTTTTAGGTTTTCACTTATTTTCTCGTTTCTCGACAACCAAGCAAATCCGGGGGGGGGGGGAGGAATTCAACAGAGCAAGGAATTCACTCTAACAATAAATGGCCACAAGAATTACAAATGCTACATAGCACATTCCACAAGAGGCTTTAGGTTCGCACAATCTGATGGGCTAAAAGTCTATAAGCAAATCAATGTACTGAGTTTTCCCCAATAATCAGTCCATACACACTGATTTAAAGATACCACAACTTGAGTTATATATACAAATACAAGTACTGTACAGAAGTTATTTACAACAAATATACGAGCCCAAGAACTTGTATTGTACAGTTATGTATTGAAGGCGAAAGAATTTTAAGTTATTTCAGGACCCAGAGCATCATGGTTCAATGAGCATCTAAACCACCAAGAAGTAGAAAATATTCAGTTAAGTCATTGTTAGTGACCAGAGGTAGCTTTAATGCTTTATGAGCAGAGAGAGATACTATGTACATTCATATCATCTCCAAGAGAGCTGCTGACATCGTAGCTTGGAGTAGAGGTCTTCAAGAGCTGTGTACAAGGGTTCAGCAGCCATCGGTCTCTCGACTGTTCCAAGGAGAATGTCAACCGTGGTGAGATAGGGATCGCCATAGAAATGCAGATTGGTATCCATCCGTGTAGCAACAATATTCCCTTCCAGTGACACTCCCACAAAAGCACCTGTTCCATTTTCACCATCATAGATTATTAGCTATTCAACAAGATAATTTGAATATGCAAAAGGATACAACACTATTTCATAGGAAATAGCTCTAGTCTGTTCTTCTCATCTTTCCTATATTTTGAGTTAGCATCTATTTTTCTTCCACCATAAAATCTCAGTACGCCATAACTTAAAATTCCTATCAACCAACAAAGTGACCCAAAATACAGACAGCACAAATTCTGAAGGGATGCCTTTTTTCTTTATCAATGATCCCCCGCCCCCAAAAGGAAAAAAAAAAAAAGACTATTTATGAAGCTGAGCCTAGTGCCTGGACAGACATGCTGTGATTTTTGAAGCAGCGAGGTGATTAATGCAGAATAACACGGTTAATATTTAGAATAACAAGATTCTTTAGAGCGTTCAAAATTATGGGGTGTGTGGAATATTATAACACTATATGTTATGTACCGTACAAAGTGTGACCATACTAATTAATCCAGATTGTCCAATTGATTGGCCCCATCAAAAGGGATCTCTTAATTACAAAATCCAAACGGATGATCCTAAAAAATTCAAAATTTGAAACTTTTGGAATGGCAGTAAAAATAGTCCAGAACATGACACCTTTGCTGCAACTATAAGTATAGCACATGCCAGATCCTTTATCTCCAGCTCGAAGATCGGCTTCCACCACTCTCCCTATAGGTCCTGCTGCAGCGCTGCAACCAGCCCCAAGAGAAAAATGCATACGGCTACAAAAAGTCTTTACAGCTTTAGAATCATGGAGGACAATTATAAAGTCCATGAGCTCACCCCCAATCTGTGCAATTTACAGGAAAATCAAACATTAGAGTTTTGATTGTGACAGAAAAAATGAACTCAGAACCATAGTTCGAAAACTTAGCAAGTCAATCGAGTAACTTGGCTGAGTTACTCGGCTCGACTGAATTTCGAGTCAAGTAGCCTCAAAAATCGAAGGAAATACTATTTGCCGAGTTACTCGTGCGACTCGGTCAAGCAAGCCAAATTTTTTGACTCGCCATACTAGGTCGAGTCATTCAAGGGTAATTTTATTATTTTTTTAAAACCTAAACTCGAACGTCACACTGTTTTTGCATCATGTTTTTTGGGCCTACAAAGACAACATATTATGGGATATGTTAATCCTAGTTTTTAGGTTTGAGGCTGTAAAACCAACATACTTTTGAGTTCTTTTAACTCACGTTTTCAAGTTATTACATATATATTCTGAGTTGTACCAAGTCGAGTTTTTTTTGAGTTTTTCGAGTTACTCGACACAGCTATCTTTCAAGTTGAGTCGAATTTTCGGGTTTTTAAACTATACTCAGATACTAGTTTCTTTAAAAGGAGGTCGAATCAATAAACTTTAATGAGCCTACTTGGAAGTGGATTCTGAATCTCTCTTTCAGTTAGCATATTCTATTTCTGAGGAAATCAATTATAATGATCTTATTGTAGGTTGATGAACCTATGCATGAGATCTGCATTGTGCAGATAATCATCTCTTGGATAGGGATACTTAGCATCACAACTGCAATGGATCTGAAGTGTTCAATGTGATAGCTGGGATAGCGAAAGAAATAATAAAAATCAGTAAAAATTCTTAAATCAGGTTGTTAAAACCACTGGTCAGAATTATGGACTATGGCACAGTAACTAGGTGGAAAATTAAATGAAGGTTCACAATTAATGAATAAATGGGCAGCATGTAGTGTATAAAGGTGAGGGCACCATGAACCTTAGAGGACATTTTGCACACCATTGCATGTGTGAGGGTGTTTGAGTATCATTAACATTAAATGCATATTAAGAATGAAGACAACAATTTAATAATATTAGCACTGAACGTTATGTAGCTGCCATAAGGTTCTTAACGGCCGTTATGTAAGTTATTTCCAATACGTAACACTGTAACGGACTTTAAATAAACAAAACCCCAAAAAATCCGGAATATGACTCACATTAGTTTGGGTATTATCAAAACCGTTAGTGATTTCAGCAAGAGTTATTATCATGTTTTCGACCACTGCCTTCAAACTAACACCACCTTGATAAATGGAAAAATAAAAAAAAATCCTAAAAATACAGAAGTAAACAAAGTGCACTACCAATCAGTTTTCCCTAAAATGTCTCCCAAAATGATTATTTTCTTTCTATTTTCTCACTGTTTTTAAGCAATGTTATTGGGTCACCTGAGTCGAATTCGGATGGTAAATGGAAAGATTAGCAAATTGATCTTGGTTTGCCACATAAAGGATATGCATGTGCTAGAATGCTAGTATTAACTGAAAATGTAAAATAAAAATGAATTGAGCCGATCGTATATTCACCTGAGCACCCCATCCTATACCAATGGAAAATATGGCAGATGGTGCAGACCATGATCCATCCGACCTTCGAGCAACTACCAAACCTGTGCCCAGCTTATAAGTAAGAAGCATGCCAGCTTTGGCAACAGTTAAAATTGCTAGGCCTTTAGCTCCTTTCAGAACTGCTAAGGGTATGGACCTCTCAGGGTTTAATCTAGCAACCTGTATTTCAAGAATCATTGTTCAATAATAAATAGAATGAAGGAAAAATTGCTTATACAAATAAGATAATCCAAAAAACTGCCTTAAATGTGGGCTTATCATATATTTGCTCAAAAATATTAGATTTTAAAATAATTTGATATAGGTTTAAAGTGAAACGGTTTGCTCAGAGTTTCGTCTTCAAAATTTTAAAAGGCCAAATCTACCATTATCTCTTTTAAAAATATTTGGGAGTTTGGCCTTGAAAACACTCTCGACAAAATTCCCCTCTCAAGTAAAACTCCCTTGATATATCTAAAAATGATCACTTCCATGTTTGTTTTTTTTTATAAAAAATCATCATATTTAAAAAAAATATATGGCAAATTCATTCTCTAACAAATTCAGAGTATCTATCAAGCACTACTCATTAAAATATTCATCGTCATCAATGCCTTATCCTTGGATCATCAACATGAATCCTGTTCGCCATCTATTAAGAGTCATAACTCATTACATTCTAATATATATTCTTTAGGATCATTTATCTGACTGCATGCTCGCCACGTAATTAGGGAAGTCTGAGTATTGACAAAAGAAGCTATTGGCAGAAGCTCTAGGAGAGTTTAACGGGTGCATTCTACCCGCCATAATTTACAAAGCAGGGGGTGCTTTGTGTGGTGAAGAACCTACTTTTGTTGCCAATGAATCCTTAATCAGTGTTCAATTCCAGCACTCAGATATTGAGAGACAAGCTGGATAGTGGCATGGAAGTGGAGAAGATGGTGTTTGGTAAAGTGGGTCTTTGCCAGAATCTAACACGGGAGGTGTTAGTTCTATGGGATCTTGTTTGGGATGGCATGTATCAATTTGACTTGGCTGGCAAGTGTCAATTTCGACAATCTTTGTGCTCTCATGAAGGTGTAAATGGTAGTCTCAAGGGATGTCAATGGCATCCTAAGGTGATTGATGCTATGTGCTCAATTCTTGTGTCATCAAACCTTTCGATGGATTTGGGAACTCGGACTTCTGTTTGAAACTTGTGATCCTTGTTGAAGAGACAATGAGATTTCTACAATGGTGGCCTAAGCTCTTATAAGATGTTGCAAAGTGTGAATAGTGGCAGTAGCATACACAAGACAACCTATAATGAGTGCTTGCAACTTTACCCTGTCCTAGAGCTCTAAGGGATTTTTTGGCCAAAACATTCTAGTGAAAAATCTTCACTGCACAATATAGCTCCACCTCTCCTGCCCTCCACCAAATATCATCCCCTGTCATAACCCACAACGGTCGCATCAGCTGCTGCTTCCGTCGCTGCAACCAAAGCAATAAAAGATGCCCAACCCTGAAAAGCAGAGCATCAAATCTACCAATATAATCTGACTCCCGGAAAGTTTGTTCTGGAGATTTATCTTCCTTAAAAACAGTGACTTGATCTTTGTTAGATCTTTCACCTGAGAGGGAGTTTTTTGCTTAAGAGAAAGTCTTAGCTGACAGTATTATCACACCCCCAAGCTCTAAAATATTGCTAAAAAAGAAGGAAATATTAGATTTGGTATTTTAAAATTTTAAAGGCACGACTGTGAAACCGTTTCAATATGCACCTATCAAGCAAATTCTTTTAAAATTTTAACATATGATAAGCCTATATTTTATGGCAATATTTTCAATTTTATATATATATATATATATAAAGCAATATGCCCTAGAATGGTGACCTCACACACATACACACACAAACCAAGAAACAGAGACCCCGGCATGGACCAAAGTACATTGCTGGAGTCTTATCCTATTTTTAATACAAAAAAAAAAGTCAGTTGGAAAGAGAGATCTTTGTGGGGGATAAGAAATGCACCTGGCAGTAGCTCCTCAATGTATTAGACGCCTTATATATCTCATGTTCCATTGACATTCCCACTGGCAAGTTTAGCCACCCTCTTGTACAAGTCCAATCCATCACATCATGCTTCGCAACCTGCACAGCGTTGCTGATGGAGTTGATCAATATGCCTTGTAAAGGATCGAGCCTATCATAGCAGGTGTCACATACCCTCTGTGGATTCCTCTCCCTGAACTTAACTGGTAACAAACATCTCCCCTTTGTGCATGCTCTGCAGAAAATCCCTCCACAGAACCGACAATGATGTCTGCCACGAGTAAGGGCTGTAAAGGGAGCAGTGCACTGCATGCAAACCATAGTAGAACTGTCTGGAAGCCACTCTGGAGGATCAGCTTCCAACAACTCTCTGTGAGCACTGTAGTTGATCCCATTAGGCTCGAGAAGTGGTGGGGCACTTGGTATGTAAACTGAGGAGTGCAAGCAACTATCTCCATTCTTCCCAGAACCCAGAAATGAGACATTTGAACTGGAGACCTGCTGAGCTCCATAACCACTTGAACTTTTATTCCGGCCTGTCAGAATTGCAACTATCCCACTCAATACGTTTTTCAAGTTTACCTCTGGAGGCATGATAGGCTGCAGAGAGTTACAAGAATCCTCGTTTGAATCATATCCTCCATCGAGAAAATCATCGGACTCCAGGGAAAATTGATGTGGGTAAGCTTGTTTAAAGGGGCTGGAGCCTGATGGACAAATATTCTTGCCTTCTGACACAGCCCAGACATCATCACAGCAATCTTCATCATAGTGAAACTTATTCTCTTTTTCAAGCTTAGAAAGTGAAGAATATGAAACTCTTCCCTCAGATATTTCCATGTGATGTACAAATTGCTATTAGGGATTAAACCCTACAATAGCTTCTACTGCAGTTTACAACAGATGTCCGTCAGAAGCCCAAAAGATTAAAAAAAATCAGAGTATATTTTTCCATAGTTTTAAAAAGGGACCGGACCGGACCGGACAGTTGGACTATCTGGATTCTGGACTGTGAACCAGTCAACAAAACAGGCATTAGCCTCCCCCATAATCAGATTACCTAAAAGATAAGTTTAAACCCCGGTCAAACCATAGAACTGAGTGGTCGGACTGCAGAACAATGCACACCGTTGCGTAATTAAAAGAACCACCCAGTCCAAAATCCAAATAGGATATTCATCGTTAGTTGTTGTTATTCATGTTGTTAAAACTTAAAAGGTAATCCAATCCTCAGGTGTATACAGAGATCTGTGAATGGGGAATGTCTATACAAGTATACCTGTACAGAGGTCTGTAAAACATTCATAGATATTATAGAACATCTCATTAAAACTATTAGGGTCCGTTCTTTTGCAAAGACTTATAAAATCTGGCACTTTGCAATTTTTGTCAATGGATAATATGCATTTTCTTTTGAGAACTAGATGTGTGGATGCTTTTCATCAATTGAGTTGCAATTCTATTAAGACTTTACATGCAGCAAAATGAAGGATTTCAAATCTCATAAAAAAAATGGTAAGACTTGAAATCTCATGATGATAAGAATTAATCTTGTTAAAAATCTTGACAAGGTGACTCAAATTTCCTACCAGCTACTATGACAAAGTGTAAAGTGCCAAGCTTTATACGTCCCAACAAAATAACGGATCCTTAAAGGACATATGTTTTACGCACTTCTCCTTAACCTTTGTGAGTCCATTAAGTGAAATTCGTATCTTGGAAAGATGTGAATAACCAACACCCTCTTGGAAGGGTGAGTAAGGGTTTCCCCCACTACAGAACAGTCTTGGATTCAAAACTATGCCATTATACTAACGTCGCAGTTGGACCGTCTGAACCATCCAGTTGAACCTCTGGACCAAGAACCGGTTCCTTCTATGGTTTAGTTTTAAAAAAATTAAAATTTTTTTTTTTTGGTGTGTGTATGTTTAAGTTCAATCATCAAGGAACAAATGTAATACCATTCCCCATGCATCATCCTACTACAGGGATTGGGCTATGTCAATTTCAACTAGAGGGATAAACATGGCGAAGAACAATTAGTGTCAACAAAGCCAAAATCCACCCCATAAAAATGAGCAAGGGAAAGCCCCTTACATAGAATACTTTTTCTTTCTTAAAAGTTTGTAATAGATTAGTGAAATCAAACTGAGGAATGTGCAGATGCGTATATAATAATTAGATATTTCACCATCTAACACAAAACTATGAGAAGATCTCGTCCTCCTTATTGAATGATGATATTCTTTAATTTTACCAATTAACGATGAAAAGAAAATTTATTACTTCAGTTTTTCTACATATAAACAACTCCCAAATCGAATTTTCTTATACATAAAAATTTCATAAAATCAAAACAAAGAAAAATTAGGGTATGTCGGGGAGTACTACCGTCCATTCACCAACCATAAACGAAACCACAGTTACTGTTACTATAGAGTATAAACCGACCAACCAATGAAAGAAAATCCCAAAGAAAGAGGAAAAATGTCAGGTTTGCAAATTCAATCGCCAATTTAATTTCTGAAACATAAGGTTTATAGAGAAAGAAGATCAACTAGCCTACTTAGGGTTATAAAGTTCTGATTTCTCCAGCAATTCCATGTTTCTTCAAACATTAATTTATGAAAAAAGAGATGAAAAAACAATTTTAAAAATTTTTAAAAAAAAGTTGAAGCATATAAACCCTAGAAAGTTGAATAGAGAGATAATTCAGAAGAACAACCATCGATTATGATCAAATTAATTCGAAATTCAAAGAGAAGGAATTCTCGGAAATATGAAATTAATGACTGACCTGAAGCCTAAATTTTTCTTGTGATCGCTATTGCAGGAAATCCAAAGGAATCGATTTACCCAGGGCTCGAAGAAAGTATATCACCTTATTGCTTGCGGAAAACGAAAGAAACCTATAAGCAACAAATGAATTCAAATACGGAAATACCTCTTATCCATTTACTAAATAACAAAAATACCAGTGACCAAAAAAAAACAAAAATACCAATAATTTTGTATTGGACGTAATTAGCCTCCATTTAGCCAAGGACATGTAGGTCGTATAGTCCTTAACGACTAACGAGAGGCGACCCATTACCCAATGAAGAGTTGGGATTAGTGGTCAATGTTTGGTCATATTCCAATGGCCTTGGATTGTCTCTGGCGAAGCCAGAAAGGGCTCTCGGGTTCCATACATTATGCGACAGTTGGCGTAAAAAATGGGGGGGAGAAGTCATTTCTTTTTCTCCCCATAATTTTGACTTCTCCCCATTTGATATCTCTAACCCTTAGTCTCACATACTTATCGCCACATGTCTTATTATGAGTGGAGAAGTCAAAATCATGGCCCCATGATTTTGACTTCTCCACCACTAGTCACCTATTCTATGGAACCCCAAGACAAGCCTTTCTGGCTTCGCCAGATACAATCCAAGGCCTATTCTAATGCAGAAGCCCATCCAAATGATGCAAGAGGTGGAACCCAAGGAATCGTGAATTCAGTCACTGCCAGCTGAGTCGAAATATATATGTTTGTAAGGTAGAGAAACTCTTCTAAGTCTTTAACAGTGAAACTCAAATTCTAAGGCTCATTTTGGAGTTCTTGTAAAAAGATATTCAGATGGACATTGATAAAAGAGAAAAAGAGGGATGAACATATATGGATGGCCCAACCTGGTCAGATGGGCAACTGAGCCCAGTTTTGCTCATTCTCGCATTCAACTATGCTGAGGCCTGGTTCAAGATTTAATTCTGGGATGTTTGGCTCAACCTAACAAACTATGCTACGGCTGTTATTGCTAAGTTTCATTCCAAGGTCATTGAATAAGGATCAACAACAGCCTCCTGTCTTTGCCATGTTTCTCAAATGCGGAGCAATACATGGTGCAATAGAGTTGGCTCATGGGAAAGCTGCTGATCCTTATTTCCAAATTTATTAAGCTGTATTCCGAAGAATGCATTTTTGTTTGAGCAGCCCATTGGGCTACAACAAAACAAGCTATTGGTCTACCCAGATTGAAAAAAAAAATCTGGCATCAAATCATCTTTTTGCACTTTGGTTAAAAAAAATTAATGGAGTGGACCAATAAGAATAGGGGATGCTACCAAGGTTTTTAATTTCGAAATTTGCAACGATTTCGGCTAAATTTCGAAATCCAAAATATTAATATTTTATTAATTATATATATATATATATATATATTATTAATATATATGTTAAAAAATAATATTTTATTAAAATTTTATATATTTATATAAATATTATTATTTTATTTTTAAAATTAATATATAAATTTTTGAAATTTCAATAAATATTTCGAAATATTTCGGAATTTTAATTTTAAAAATAAAAAATCAAATTTCGACCGAAATTCCGAAATCTTCTAAATCCAAAATTTGACTCGAAATTTCCGAAATTTCAGCCGAAATCAGATTTTCGAAATAAATTCAGTTTCGATGTCGTTGGAATTGGCCGAAACTGAAATTTCGCAAAATTTTAAACCTTGGATGCTACTTATCATTACCCCGCAACATAGGAAATGTGGTCAAGATCATTTTTTGAGTTTGGATCTTTTGCAAAGACCTCTACAAGGATTCTTTGTTGAATTCTGTTATTTTTATTCACATATAATTAAAACAATGGGTAAATTACACTGACACCCTCCCCCCCCCCGAGGTTTGGTGAAATTTTAGAAACCTCTTCTCTAGTTTCTGAAATCACACTATCCTCTTCTCAACTTCAATTATTTCTAACACATACCCCTTCTGTTAGTTTCCGTTACTTACATACTTACATAAATAGACTTTGTCATCATTTAAACATTTTAAATGTCTAATTACCTTTCTTAAATACAAAGTCAGTTAATATCTACTACTTTTGGGTTTGGTAACGTAAATGAATTTTTCTAAAAAACCAAGGTTAGATAGATGAACTCTGGGGACACGTGGGTATGAAAAGGGACACATGGCAGCTTATAGAGAGACCCTTTAATGTGGTTAAGCATAATTAACCTAAGGTTAATACTTTTTTTTCCTAAAACCAAGGTTAGATGGATGAATCCTAGGGGTTAGTGAATCTTAACCACAGTTAGTAGGTGTTAAAAGGGACATGTGGTGGCTTTGTAGAGCCCCCTTTAATTGTGGTTAAGCATAATCAACCTAAGATTCTTTTTTTAAAAAAAACAAAGGTTAGATGGAGTGATAGCATGCATTGCACATTATGTTGGGTGGTACACGCACACCTCCCAAAAGCTCGCCACATGTCCTCTTTGACATCTATTAACCGTGGTTAAGATTCACTCATCCATAAGGTTAAATAATCTAACCTTAGCTTTTACGAAAAAAATATTTTTTAAATATTAATCTTACTTATGATTCACTTGTGGTTAAATTTTTATAAATATTTTTTTCTAAAAACTAAGGTTAGATTATTTAACTTTAGGGATGAGTGAATCTTGACCACGGTTAATGAATGTCAAAGAGGACATGTGTCGAGCTTGGGAGCCGAACTGAGCCAAGCCATTGAGTGGTAACCACGTGTTTCCTTAAGTAATGAGGGTAAAATTGTAAAAGAATAATGGTGTTAACTTGACAAACCTGATAAGGGAGAGCAATGTTATTTCAGAAACTAGAGGTGTCACGTCCCAAAATCCAGAGTCTATGATCTAAATCCTATTCCATGATTCATGCCCGTCTTGAACTCCAAGATTTTGGAACCTGAGAGAAAAGAAAAGACAAGAAAGAAAATAATGAATAGTAAAACCAATAAAGCACATCAAATTGTCTTTATTTATCGATAGAATTTTAAGTTTTAATTTTCACACAATACTACTTGGTATTCAAAAATTCATTTCTAACGGGGTACAATTCCAATTATGACAATTTTATATTCCTAGAAAGCTATCTTAATAATAATTTAATTAAAATAAATTATGATTAAGAATCAATGATATCACTCATAAAATATTAACCTTAACTCAACTTTCTTGCAACTGAAAAATTTTGGCGAACTCAACACCTTTAACCAAATAATTCACCATAAATAAAATACAAATTAAAACATCCCGAAACTAATTGTTCTTGAAATATAACTGATCATACTTGTTTAAAAGAAAAATAAATTATTAAAATCATCTACTAATTAAGGTGAATAATAATTTTTAATTCAACTCATCTCCCAAACTAAATCTGCCTACTGAAATATCACGTTCAGAAATATATTTATTAAAAATAGTAAATTATATTATTTTTATCTCAAATATACAGGATGATTCCTCCATCTGTCTAGTATTTACACACAAAATTTCATAAACGTTCAGAAATATATTTATTAAAAATAGTAAATTATATTAGTTTTATCTCAGATATACAGGATGATTCCTCCATCTGTTTAGTATTTACACACAAAATTTCATAATTTTCCGAGCATGGATGAATATTTGATAAATATTCTCCTATCACTGACCCAAAAAGTTTAGGATACTACTACGATAAGAAAATCCGAATTAGAATATTTTTACATTAAATTTGATTCTAATATGTCTCATACTTCAACTAATCTTTTCAGAAAATCAAGCTACAATATCTATAAATGAAATTTACATAATATTATAAGCATCAATGTTAAACAAAAATAATTATTCAAATTCTTCTCATAAATCCAAATGAGTAAAAGAAAATTAAACTTAATGTTTAAATATCAAGTCTTCATCTTCATCCTGACCTTTAGTCATTCAATTCTTTAGACCTACAACATTTGATATAAAAAGAGGGGTGAGCTCAACACTCAGTAAAATTTCACTTCTATGTTATCCTATCAAGTTCATTTATAATGAATGTGTTATAATAGTTTACAACAGTTTATTTAATGAGTAAATTTTCATTTCTTGATTCCAACTTGAAAGTAATACATAATTTCAATAAATAATAAAACAAAAAAACTTTAATGATTTAATGTATAACCTCAATCACACATAGATGTGATGCCATGAGAATGAAATGATATGCACATAAAATAATGTAAGCAAATGATGCCTAATTTTTGCACCAGCCTGATTAACTATAATCACCGATTTTATCCCTAGTTCGGTCCAACTGCAAATCCAAAGCAATAGATCTTCTCTGGAGGCTTTAGGGTCTTTCACCCAGAGATCCATGATCCTAGTTTGCTCGTCATTATAATGGCCCTCACTCACGACATCATATAACCTTCATTAATGCATGATGTCACAATTTATATCATGCCTCATATTTTCAATAGTATTATGCTATCAACATATCTCAATTACAAGTTATCTCAAGACAGAATTGTCATGATTACAATACTAACCTGTCTCAAATAACATTTTAGAGAATTAAATATAAATTTATAAGAGATTGTTTAATATCACCAATTTTCAAATTCCAACCCAATGTCCTAAATAATTTTCAATTAAATAAGAACATTAAATTTTATAGATAGTATACCGAATTAGTAATTAAAACAATTTCATAATTTCTTATTTAATCTAAACTCATACGAAACATGTTAATTTATCAATACTCCAAAATTAGATTTTATTGCAGTTTCTACCATTCATGATAATTTTACTGAGATTTATTTAACTGTATAATTTTAGGAATCATTAGTTAAAATAATTTATTCAAGTTTTGTACAATTAATTCATTACAAAGAAAACTTAATAAAGATAAAATAAAAGGAAAACTTACCCAACTATTTTGTTAATTTTCTCAATTAATGTTTTTCTTTTGGAGACTTTCAACCCGATCTCTTCACTCATTTTCTAGGGCTTGATTTATGCAAAGAGTAATAATATTCAAAATCTAGTATATAAAAAGAGAATAAATTAATTAATTAATTAAATAAGTGAAAGAAATGAAAAATCAAAATGTGAAGCAAACCTAGAAAAATAAAGAAAACCCTAAAAATTTTACATCTTCCTTCACGATTCTTGTCTCTTTATCTCTCTCTTTTATGTTTAGTGTTTTGAATTTTTTAAAATAGATTTAAAACTTTAAAAAGAATCTAATCTAAATAAACCTTATCTAAATAAATTTATCTTAAATGAAACTGGTTAAATAATAAGTTTGGGCTTTTGGACCATAGCTTACTTAGGCTCATATAGTTTACAAGAGGGGAGGTTTGTGAAATTTCACCAAACCTCATGAGAGGTCAATTACCTTAAGTAATGAGGGTAAAATTATAGAAGAGTAACGGCGTTAACTTTACAAACAAACCTGACGGGGAGACAAGCCTGAAAGGGAGAGCAATGTTATTTTAGAAACTTGAGGGGGAGGTTTATTAAAATTTCACCAAACCACAGGGGAGGTCTGTGTAACTTACCCTTACAAAATATAACAGCATTATTTTGGCCCAAATCTCAAAATTTCGTCCAATATCTTCTAAACTATATATATAAACTAAGACATGAATTTTTGCCCAATATCTTCTAAACCGAAATACGAGTGATACCAATTCGGAGGTCTTAATGGAAACCCCAAATTAAAATGGAATTTCAAAACTTGGTCTCTACAAAAGAACCGAACCAGCAATTTGTTTCCTATCGTCGCATTATGTCATTGTCTTGAGCTGTTATTATTTTTTTGATTTTTGGGGGATCGGTAGGTAATGTCGTTGTCTTAAGCTGTTGTTACCATACAAGCGCATTCCGTTGTTTTATGATTACATCCACCAACACTATAATCACAAAAACGCATCCGCATACACCTATGTTAATCCAAAAAGAAAAGAAATCCTTGGACATTTCTACAAACATTCTCCACCTTCATAAGATCTTCTCTTGCTGTACCCCGTGCAAACCTTTTCCAAATTTCCACCATCACCGGCTTTCTGAAATAGAAAACTCCCTCACACTCTTAAAATATATATTAAGATAATTAAGGCAAGGAAAAAAAAAAAAAAAAAGGAAAAAAAAACCCCAGAAAGATCACAGAGGCTGCTGCAGTGTCACCACTATGGGACTGGTAACAACATGCTTCCCATCTGTCCATATCATTGAGCCACTATTCATACTAGAGCTTCCAGGAGAGAGCTTAACTGCTATGGCCTCCACCCTCACTACGAAACTCAGCTTCTGGCCTATCCTCCTAAACACGAGCTTCTCCGGTTCCACAGTCACCATAGTCCCACTTGGAGGTTTCACCTTAACTTGGTATTCCGATTTCGAATCCCCCACATTGGTCACCGTTCTTATAAAATGTGTAGACATCTTATGCCTTCCGTACTGTTGGAATACTGCTGACAAAGATGGGTAATTCAAATTCCCAACGTGTCCCGCCCTTTGGGCTCCCCTGCAATCCGCATTCTTCCTCGCGATGGCTTGGATGCTCTTTACTGTATAATTCGAGTTGCAGAGGAAGTCCACGTAGTCGTATGTGGTGAGGTCGTAGACCAGTCCGGGCTGCATGGCCTTCTGTGGGTGAACATGGCCAGCCCCAAAATCCATCACAGTCGATGAATTGCCAGTCGATTCGTCCAGCATTGTTTCGCCCCGGTTATCCACCGTATATGCGGTTGTCATCAAGGCTGATCGAATCGCGGCTGGGCTCCACTCCGGATGGGCAGCCTTTAACAATGCGGCTAGGCCAGATACATGAGGGCAAGCCATAGATGTGCCAGAGAGTATATTGAATTCCGTTCGCCGTTTATCCGACGGGATACCGGAGGGCCCAACACCGTCAGGCCAAGCGGCGAGTATGTTTAATCCAGGAGCAATCACATCAGGCTTCAATATTTCCGGAGACTCGGGGTTAGGACCCCGGGCAGAGAAGGATGCCACAACAGGGGCAGGACGGACCCCAAGCCTGGTTCCCCGGAAAACAATCGAGGACGTCGGTGGGGACCGAGTCTTTGACGCTGCAGTAATGTATTTCCGTATCTCGTCGCCACCCGAAGCACCGACGGCAGTCGCGGGCAATACGTGGCAGTCAGCCACCAAGCCCTCTCCATCAAACACCCCATTTGCCAAAATCATTCCTATGCCCCCTGCTTTTCTCACGACTTCCCCTTTTGCAGCTCTGGAATTAATTCCCCTGTCGCACAAAACGATCTTTCCTCCAACGAATTTCGGATCCAACGAGCCTTCTAAACAGAGTGAGGAGGAGTATCCGTCACCCCCTTCACTCCCAGCGTAGATTAGCGGGTAGAGCCGGCCCGAGGTTAAGCCCGGTCCGCCGTAAATGCTGACCCCGGGAATAATTTTCCCGCTTCCGAGCTTCACATTGGCTGGGAAATCCCTGTCGATAGTCCCGGCGCCGACAGTTGTCACCCACGGTGCAACATTCGTGACAGAGAGTCCACCAGGCCCACCGTTTCCGGATGAGGCTGAGACGAAGACGCCGTGATCCGCAGCGCTGAACGCGCCAATCGCAATAGCGTCGAGGTAGTACGGCACCACAACACCGCCGACGCTGAGCGATATGACGTCAACTCCGTCGGAGACGGCGAGGTCGAACGCCGCCAGAATGTCGGAGTCGTAGCATCCGGCATTCCAACACACCTTGTAAGCGGCGAGCCTAGCCTTGGGCGCCATTCCCGCCGCGACGCCGCGCGCGTAGCCAAGAGTCGACGCTGGGAACACGTACCTCCCTGCGGCAATCGACGCGGTGTGGGTGCCGTGACCATCGGAGTCTCTGGGAGATCGAGACTCTGATGTCTCGTTCATCTTACCGTTGGTCGCCTCGTATCCGTTACAGAAGAACCTAGCCCCGATTAACTTCCGGTTACATAAACTGGACGGAAAACCTTTTCCGCTAACGCACTGTCCCTTCCATTTGTCCGGCACCGGACCAAGGTCCCGATCTCTGAAACTGTCCCTCTCCGGCCAGATCCCTGTATCAATCACTCCAATCACCAGATCTGACCCGAAATCCGACTCTTTTAGCAATCCAGAGCTGTCTCTGGTCTTTAAACCTAAAAACTGAGGCGATCGGGTGGTGTGAACATGCCGGACCTGTTCAGGAATAACGGCGAGAACACCCGCAAGTGTTTCGAGCTTCTCAGCCTCTAGAGGTGAGAGCTTTGCAGAGAAACCATGGAAGACTGTCTCATATGTGTGAATGATGCGGTTTTCGCTGGAATCTGGCGTTTTCTCAGCAGAAACTTTGATTTTGGGAGAAAGAGATGAGATAGATTGAAGGGAGGACTCGTACCAGCGCTTGTGAGTTGGGAAAACCGAGGGTTTGGCATCGTGTTGGACTCGAACGATGAAGGTCTTTGGCTTCTGTGAAGCTGAAACTGTGACGACGAAGAAGAGGAGGAAAGTGGAGAGAATGAGAAAGAAACGTCTGATGGGAGAGATCGCCATTAGACAGCTAAGTAAGCTCTGCTCTTCAAACTTCAAAGCTGTGCCCTTTAAAGAGAGTTGAGTTTGTGTGGCTGGGTGCTAGTGTTATCATCTAATCCAGTTCCAGTATGTAGGAATTAGGATACACACAAACAGTATTTGGAGTGTTGTGAGTGGGGATTGATTAGCTTTCCATAACTGCTACTTTAAATATAATATAATCGTCTCCTACTCCAAGAAAACAAAAAAAAGATAGAATATTTTCCCATTCAAAACTATTTCTGATATTTGTATCTAAAGTATCGAATGTGTGATACTACCACGCAGAATCATACTTAGTTATACTTGCTGTTGAGGAGAGTGCTATGCTAACCTTTTTTTTTTTTTTTTTGGGATAAAGTGCTATGCTAAGTCAGATAGCAGATTCCAAATTAGACCTGCCCTTGCTATCCCCAAAAACATTTTATTTACTTTGTAAAGTAATTTAAGATCTAATTATTAGGTTAATATGTAACACGTTGCCGCTGCATGTGCAGGAGCGGATCTGCGTGTCGCATCCAAGGCCACAATCCATGTTTGAAGGGTTTTCGGCCCCGATACGTTATTCGGCGTGTCGGTGACTTGTCACTGTCTCAAAAAAAGCTATTCTGGCGTTTCCACACACGTGTCTGTCCTTTTACAAGTTCGTTTTTTTACCTCTTATACCTCGATTGCCGTGCCACTTGACACGTGTGAGCATTATAAAGAAACAGCATAGCCGAATTTTTTATTAGAAGAAAAACGCGTTTTTTTTCTCTATCCATGAAACCTTGAAACATTCTCCTCTGCGTCATTTGGAGGAACAGAACAGTGTTTAAGTGGTAATAGTAGAGAAATTATCTTGTGTGGCGACTTCATTATGAAAAAATGATAGACGCCCTAATCTGGACGGACTCTGTGGATGTTCGACCTTACATTTATCATCGAACGTGTGGACCCAACCCTACGCAGAGAGAAATGTACGGTATGTGTGTAATGGCATTTGTATCGATAGCTCAGAAGTCATAACTATTGAATTGCGTCATTCATTCACAGTATCAAAGACGTCTCTGCAACTTTCGTCGGGTCCCCTTTGTTAGGAGGCCTAGTAAAGGAGAACCAAAGGTCCCATGCTTAATAGATCAAAAATACAAGATGAAGCAGCATTAGCCACACATTTCGGATAAATGCAGGGGAATGGGTCCACTAGTCAATGGTTAGTAGTTAGTACCTAGGGATTTCCCCTTCTCATTCAATGTTTTAAAGACTGGAGATTTATCCAGACTGGTCAGTTTTAAATTGGTCTAATCCGCGACTCAATCAGAATTGACCTATTTATAAAAGGATAGTCATTAGCCCACGCACGTTCCCTTTTAACACTCTTTTAACTATGATTAAACTTAAAAAGAATTAAAGTTAATATTTTTATCATTTTTCCTTTTTAAAAATAAGGGTTTGATTACTTAACTTTAGGAGTGAATAAATCTCAACTATGGCTAATATGTGGTAAAAGGAGGGCATGACCAAAGAGGACTGCACATTAGATTACATAGTCTAATGCGGTTGTAAGTTAAGCATTTTCCTTCATCAAAATACTTAAATCAATATAATGTTAAAATATTTTTTAAGTTTCTAGAAAAGTATATTGAAAAAATAAATAACTATGAAACAGTGTTTCAGGGTAAACAAAAAAAAAACTTTGAGTTTGGTCATTATAATTATAAAGAATGGACATTTCTCTTTATAAACATTTTTCTGTAATTCTCAAAATACCTCTGTCAAAGGCTTATTTTGGGGTGCTTTGATTGTCTGTTCAACCGGAGCTCTTGTACATAATTGATCTCTTAAATAAAATGTCAAGATTTGTTAGCAATCGAAAAATACTACATCTCACCATGGGCTTGTCTCATCAACTGTCTCCCCTCTTTGGGTGGGTTTTGGGATCGACACCCAGGGGTACGATGGTTAGGGGTGGAGTTAGAATTTTCTTGCAAGGGACATTCAATGATTGATTGAAAATTGTTGATTATTGTTTATGGATTGTGAAGCACGACTAGATTGTACAAAATATTCTTGATATAGGAATGGTGGTTCAAGGACATAGCCTTTTTATAGTTAACTTTATCGGTCATCTTGTCCGGATGTTTCATACGTATCTTATGAGTATTGTTTCTCCTTATTTATGGGTCAACTGTTCTTTTGTCACATGCCTATAACCTATTAAATAATTAAATAACAAATTTAAAAGATATTTATTTAAAGTATAGGGATGAGTTACTCCCCTTGCCCCATAGTTATGTTCTATTAAATAATTAATAATATAATATAATTTTTCCCGAAGTTTTAGGAGACAACTGTTTTCTTCCTCTGCTCCGCCCATACACATGGCTATGCCTATAAACATTTTTTTTGAGGTTTCTCAGAAGCTGAGGAGGGCATGTGCCCCCTATCGATGGTTGTAATATGCACCCTTGTCAGGCAAGGCATTAACCTACTAACCAAGAACAAATACTAGCACTAGTACCCGAGGTTGCGGCCTAATAGTATGACTTGTACAAAAAAAAAATAATGAAATAAAATAAAATAATATTACATTCAGACATTTTAGAAACACTTGGTATACAAAACATAATACATATAAGTGTATTTGAGCCGAGCTTGGCTTGAGCTAGATTCGAGCTTGAATGTTTAGGCTTACGCTTAGCTTGAACAAGCTTGATGGAGCTTGAGCTCCATTCGATCTCAAACTTTATTCAAGCCTAGCTGAGCTCAAGTTGGCTTAAGTTTAATTCATATAATTATTTTATTTAATTTTACATGATTTTAATAAAAGTGTTTATTAATAAATTATAATACAAGGAATTATAGAAAATTAATACATTCATATATGCGAATACGATTTAGGGGTAATCCTTCGGTCTAAGGAGTAGAAAATTACATCAAAGTTTCTAATTTTAACTTTTTAACTTTTATTGTTATTATTATCTTTTAAACTTATTTATTATAAATTAATAATTATTATAATAGATGATAAAGAAAGTTAAAATAATATTTTAACTATTAATATAAATAACATTATCAAAAGATATATATATATATATATACATACTATTTTGAGTCAAGCCGTTCTCAAACTGAACTGATAAACGAGTCGAGCCAAATCTAGCTATCTCACGATAATAAATATAGATAAAATAATTATTTTTTTTTAAAAATGGTTGAGTGTTGAAAATGAAAATTACTATTAGATCAACGTAAAAAAATACATATAGATAATTGAAATCAATATAAAATAATTAATACTTTATGATTATTCTATACTTGCTTGAGTCCTACATTCTGCTTCTTCTCGGACTAGGCATTTGATCCATAAAGAGTTTGAATCAGACCATTGAAAGTCCCGGGTCAACTGCTTTGACAGGCCGGGTCAGACCCGTTTTAAAACACTGTTCTCTTAGCAATTGAAAACAAATAACGATTGCCAGTGACTCGGCCAACTTACTGCGGATGGGTTTGAATCTCGATGAAGGACTGACCTGAAAAGGCGGAAAAAAAGGTCTATCGATTGGTTGGATGGATCGTTTCCACTGTTAGGTTGATTTTTTGGTGTAGGAATTCTGCTCCAAGTGCATGGCAGCTAGATCATCTAAGATCAGCATTGATTAGGGTGAAGACGATATGGGACCTGATTCGATATCTCATCATGACATTTTGAAAAGAAGGTGGTGGACCATGGTCCATGAATATGATCTATCCCTTTGTAGTTTTCTTCTTCAAAATTTGAATTAATCCCTTTACCACAGTACTAGTGAAAAAGGATTTCATTAAAGGAGGGCTACATCTCTCTTTTGGAGTAAAACAAGAAAGAGGCCAAAGATACTAACAGAAGGGAAACCAGAGAGGGTTTGAAAGAGAGAGATAAAACAAAGGAGACTTAAAATAAAGTAAAGGGATGGGCCATTGAAGAAGGAAAATGGGATGGGCTTCCAGGGGGGTAGATCATAGATGTAGGTCACATGCAATTATTGGGAGTCTCACAATTAAGAGAAGGCAGGTGGGGTCCGTTTTAAAGTCTAAAGTCTAAACCTTTCATATTAAGAAAACCTTCTGTTATTTTCGGCTATATATGCCTAGCTAGGCATTTGATTGCAATGCTGTTTAAACTTTGAAGAAAAAAAAAAACTTTTTAAAGTAGGGTTTATGAAAAAAAAGTGGGGTTTATGAAGAAGGTTCTTGCATCTATATTTTCATGGTCGACGTCTTTTGAAGATCAATATAATATTACACTTGCTTAAATCGCTTGGTCGTGATTTGTGACGTGTTTCAATTATTTTCAGTTTGATCGTGAGTAGTCAAAATTCAAAAGTGATGGGAAAGAAAGTAGAGAAAGAAAATTTTCACTTTAAAGGTGTGCTTGGGTGCAGGAATTGTTCTGTCCAGGTTTCGAATAACACTTATCCGGCCAATTGGTTCATATAGGAAACAGGCCGAGGAATAACTACAAAATGCAAACTAGAAGCTTACATGTTCTAATTTGTAGAACTTTGATATTGGTCCCCGTGGTTGTAGATCATTTAAACCAGGGTTACCTGATTCACTACCTACAAAACTGTTTGTGAAAATTAGCGAACCCAATAATCATACACAATAGCTTTAGTTCGGTGAATTTTCTCTTTAGGATGGACACATTTTTTTTTTTTGGATTTGCAACTGCTAGTAAAAAATAATTTTTAAAAATAAATATTTATAATATATTTAATTCCATGTTTAATACATATATGTTATAATAAAATATAATATAAGGAAAAGTTTAACTTACCGTCGCATTCTACTATGTAGTTGAATGTGTGGTCTTTATTAGTCAATGCCCCCTTTTTAACACCCATCAAGTGTTGTTAAGATTCACTCATTCCTAGGTTAAGCAATCTAACCTTGGTTTTTAGAAAGAAAAATATTAACTTTAATTTTCTTAAGTTTAACAATAGTTAAAGGGGTGTTAAAAAGGGACACGTGGATACGACATTTGACTACATAGTCAAATGCGCAGTGAGCTTATCGCGCCCCAAAATCACATCTTGGTCAAATGAGACTTTGGACCCATGACACTCATGTCAGTCTTATCTTAACAACATATGAGACATACTAAAATATGAACCTAAAATTTCTCCATATCATAAACCTCAATAATGAAATAACATAAATAAATCCAAAACTGTATAACCAATCTTAAATATAATTTATCCAGATCATCTATGATGATCTCAAATACTTGAATTCAAACTTAAGCAACATCATTAAAATCTCTTATTACAATCATTTGAACTGAAATAAATAACACCTAATAATAAGGGTAGCGATCCAGATTGATCTCTTCTTCCCGGTAATCACCTTCGGGCTCTTTCGAGTATTCTTCCTCGACCTAAGGTTCGGTTGCACAAATATCGAATTCTGAACATTCTGAAAATAACAATTCGACTGAGCAACGAAAAATCTCAATGTATATAAAGTTAAACTAACAGTATAATATCATGTACTCATGATTATGCTTTATCATAAATAAGATATCTGATAATTCATTGTGCAGAAAACATGTAAGCATAACATATCATCATTCATGACATATTCAGACTTGTGACTTGTGTAGACTTATGCATACTTATGTAAATTCATGTAAAATGGGTATCAATGCATGTATGATTTTCGGCAACGCTTGTTACATAATATTCAATAATGCTTGTAACATGCTTGCTTGTAAGATGTATGTTCTTGTTCTTGTGAGACACGTGTACTTGTGAAACTTACCATGCGGTGAATTTGTGTTTGAGTGTCATGATTAACCTTCATCTAGGTTATCCCTTAAATTCCGATATCTCATCATCGAAACTCCACCATAATGTCTCATACCACGATATTAAAGAAATTAAGTTATTGATATCATCTTCTAAGTATTTGTCTATCCGAAATTCAACCACTAATACATACATAATTACTTATAATTTATCATGTGAGATCATAACATAATATTTTATCATTCATGTAGGGTATTACAATCAATACTTAACAAAGTTATTTATATCACGACATAACAAAATCATCAATTTTATTATAATCCCACATATATCCCTTCCTCCATATTCAATCACAGATATAATAGACCCTAAATCGGTACCCATCATCATATCACAATTCCTATAATCATCATCAATTTAAAATCATGACACCGTCAATCATATCATAATACATATCCATTCATTCATTCCCATCTTGATATAAAACCCTCTTGAATTTATGCGATACCTTGTCATTAAACACATGCTCATCAAACATAAAATTAATCAAATATATCTAGATCTTGACAATTCATATCTTATAACAATCATTAGTTTAGACAGTATGTCGACCTTTTTTGATCACTTTCATATGATCTCACACTTTAGAATACACTTGGATCTTGATCTCTAAGCTTTTCTTTCTTTTCCAGTCAAAACTCTTTGCAAAATCTTATGTTAAACTCTCTGAGATTTCTAGAAACCTTGGAATGTTAAAAACCATAATACTCAGAGTTATTAGTCTATTTATAGACCTTAGAGTCCTAATTACATTCTAATTCTTATATTTTCTCAAAATAGAAGGTTTTTGGGCAAATTCCCAGTTGGCCGATCGACCGGTCTTGGTCGACAGTCAACCGCTAGTCTTCGTACTCTCTGCCCAAACACCCCATATTTTGTGAAACTTTTTGCACTAAGGGTCTACCCGTGGTCATAGTGGTTGATCGGTCTCTCTTGTTTTAGTTTGTTTTGGTCGTTTTCTTCTTTCTAACACTTAATCAATTAGTCACATAGCATATATAATCATAATAAACACTATATGCAATATTTTGACACCATTGCTAACATGATCATTCAATTTGCACAATTATCAAGGCAAAAGTTTTGGGTCTCTACAGAGCTAATATATATATATATATATATATATATATGTTTGTGTGTGCGCGCGGGCATGTATGTGTTGTGAAATAATATTTTCCACATGCCTATGGAAGTAAGCAAATCACAATAAATGGTAAATAGTTATATATTAAGCGAATTAAGTTAGCTAACCAAACTAAAAAACCTTAGTGCAAGGTGGAGCCAAGATTTTTTCCTTGGGGGTCGAAGAACATGTATTAAGAAGATTAATGGGTCTTTGGGATTTCGGGGGCGTAGGCTCTGAATTTTTTTGGGGGAGTAATGGGTCCATTGTGGTCATAACATTCGTTAGTGTTGCATTCCGGTAAAAGTTCACTTAATAGAAAAAACAAGGGTCCTCTTTTTAGGGAGAGCTGTTATTTAAATAAAATTAATTATAATATATATATATATAAAGGAAAATAATTCTTTCTGGCATAATGCACGGGCCTCTAAAACCGCTGTGTCCCTTTTTAACACCCACTAACTGTGGTTAAGATTCAAACACCCCTAAGGTCATCCATCTAACCTTGATGTTTAGAAGAAGAAAAAAAATATAATTCTTAATTTGTTAGCTTAGCCACAGTTAAATCTTTTTGACATAATGCGTGGGCCTCTAAAACCGCTGTGTCCCTTTTTAACGCCCACTAACTGTGGTTAAGATTCAAACACACCTAAGGTCATCCATCTAACCTTGATGTTTAGAAGAAGAAAAAAAATATAATTCTTAATTTGTTAGCTTAGCCACAGTTAAAGGGAGACGCGCGAACAGAACGTCTGCAGAAAGAATCCGGACCCATAAATAAATTACAAAATTTTGAGTGGCAATCGCCAATCCGAATATTAGAACCGAGCAATCTGACGAACCAAGCAACAATGATCTGAACCGCATGGAATTAGAAGGCTTTTTATCTCCTTAGAGCCCTGTGGGTCTTAGTAGTCATTCCATCACTAATCCAATTTTAATCAATTAAGTGTCAGAAGGGAATGTCGGGATGTAAGGCCTATTGCATGCTTGCATAATGAACTTGCTTTCACTATAAAAAGTTGTCTGCCATGAATTTTCCGATAGCCATTAGTTGATATAAGCATTTGACAATGTACCGACCGACCTCCTACAACTTTTGTTTTCATGTTTTTTTACAACTTTTCTCTTCATCAGTTGATATAAGCATTTGATAATGTACTGACCGACCTCCTACAACTTTTCTTTTCATTTTTTTTGTACAACTTTTCTTTCCATTTTTTTATTTTTTTGGGGAAATTAATCTATTAATCTAAAGATTGTAGATGAAACATCACACTGACTAGGCATTGACTGACAAGGATTCAACATGGCCCCCATTGCCAGAGCTATAGTTGTTAAAAGAGAGAGAAACCCAGAATCAGAACCATTGCGGTCAAAGGTCAATTGGATAGATAGAGAGTTGGGAGGTTAATGAGCAGAGAAGGACCAACGATGACCCATGTGTGTTCCTTTAAGGAGTGGAGTCACTCTCAGTTTTAAAAATAATGGATAAGAGAACCCCACTTGCTCTCAACACCATGCACCCCCCATCTCTCCAGGCTCCAGCAAAGTTAAATACCTACCATGACACTGGACTCACGTGGAAATAAATCCCAGCCCCTCTTTAAGAAACAAACTCCCACCTATAAATTTTTTTTTTTCGGTGAATATAATAATAATTGAAATCGCCCATATGTTTGTTAGTGTTCTTTTTTTATATCTACATGTTGCGACATGAAAGTAAATAATATATAAAAGTATAAGGAGTATGCAAAACTTTACTTGGACGTAAATACCCTTTAACTTAATTTATTTAATACATAACATATAATATAACCAAACTTTAATTAAGTCATTATTTAATATTATGTGGGACCCATTCATATTAGGGAAGAATCTTAAAGGAGAGTTGGTTTAGAAGTACTCTATCATTCTACTTCTATAAAAGAGTCTCTCGAAAAGGAGAGTTGGTTTAGGACTCTACCATATTTAAGGGAAGACAACCATGAATAGTATTTTCCTATAATCTCTGTGAACACCCCATTTTTACACCCCTAAAACCCTTTTATTAATTTAATTTAATTTTGTTTTGTGAGCCTGAGTGTTGAGAGAGAATCCAGTACCTAGACCCTTTTTCAAAACCCCAAAAGCCTGAGTCCTCATTCAAAATCCAAAATTCCATACACCTAACCCAAGCCTTAGCCTTCAAGTCATGGCCCATTCTTTAGTGTTCAAAACTCTAAATCTAAGTCCATTACCCTCACAGCCCATTTATTAAAGCCCACAATCTTTAAGCCAAGCCAGCCCATCACTGTTGTCTATAAGATCAAGAGATAGGGTTTAAAAATCCCAAACCTCATTCGAGAACAGCAGCCCCCACTCTCTCTTTCTCTTCTCTCTCCCGATCTCAGTCCAACGGCGAGGACAGCGCCCCCACCGTCTCAGCAGCAACCTTCTCTCCCTCTGCTTCTCTTCTTCGCCGGCGGCAGCACCTGGCATCTCCTCCGGCGAGAACATCAGATCGGCAGGCTTCACCATGAGCACCGGCCAGTAGCTCGAACACCAATTCAGCCGTCCCTATCCCTTCTTCTCTCTGGATCTCTCTTCTTTCCCTCTGCTCGATCTTCTCCGACGAGATCGCATAGCACAGCAGCAGCTCCATCACCATCTCGATCTTTGGCCTGCGCTTGAGTGAATCCGCGGAGATTTCAGCCTTTCATCTTCAATCACCAACTCCGGCGAGGTTCCATCTCTTCACGGATCCCCATTTCCGGGGTCGATTCTTATTCTCTTCAGGCGAGTCGTAGACTGACATCTCTCGGTGATTCGTCTGCTCCGATCATCACCGATTTCCCGCTGGCGAGCCTCTTTTTTGCTCAGGTAAACACCTCAGATCTCTCTCTCTTTCTCGTATCAATTTGTTTTTGCCTTAGATCTGGAAGTTCCAGATCTCAATCTTTAACTTCATCAGTTCAACCCAACGATTTCAGGTTCGCCGGTCATCTTCTCCGGCAAATCCAGCTACTGTCTCCACTGTTGCTCAGTTCACCTCCGATCTCTCGCCATCCGCCCTTCACTTCAGATAAGCTTCAGCGATGCCGACGTCGTCATCAGCTCCGATCATCACCGATTTCCCATCCCTTCTCAAAATAGCCATTTGATTTTCCTTTTTTCTTTGTATTTTTTTATTTTATTATTTTATTATCTTAATTTGTAAAATCCTTTGTTGGGTTTCCTCTTCTATATTCTGATCCACGGAGCAGCTACCACTATCGCCAGTCCCTCATCAACCCTCGCAGGTATATCTCTCCCCTTTTATTTTATTTTATTTATTTATTTACCACCCTCTATTTATTACAGTAATTTTGTTAGATAGGCTCCAATTCATTTTCTACGCCCTGATTTTTGTTCAAAACGAAGTTTTAGACTTCCAATTTTGCTCAAAACCAAGACGTAGCAAATGCATACCTCCCCCTGTGCTGTGTTTTTATTGTTTTTCAAATGTGAGGAGGGAGTATTGGAGATTTGAATATTTTTGGGCCCTTGGATCGGGCCATATGTTAGTGAGTTGAGGCCCATTTATTTTGTCAGGTACATATGTATTATCCATGTATGTGTAATAAGTTTAGGCCGACATTTTGCCTACCTTGGGTACTTAGGATAGCCTTGACTAGTTAAAACTTGCCAAAATTAAAAATACAAAAAAATCAAAAAATACAAAATAACAAAAACATTCAAAAAACCCACAAAATTCAAAAATGACCTACCCTAATAAATGAACGCCCCCTAGAGCTCCCCCACGAGCACCTAGTTACACAACTACCTCTCGGAATGAGATTCATAAATCTCAATTCCACATCCCCCCAACTCAAACACGAGTTGGAAGTGACCACACTCCGAAACGAGTATAAAAACAGTCACGGACCCCGAACTACTATGAGGGTCTGATTCCGACTAACCGGATAAGTAGGCAGCCCAATCAGGGTTCGACCCCAACCAAAAATAAACTTTTTACACCCCATATTGATTTGTATTCGATTAGCAAAATTAATAATTGTGTTAGGAAATGTTAAGTGATTTTTAAATGTTTGACTTGGACCTAATGAGTAGGTTACCATCATTGGATGGAGGTCCTGGGGTGCCTAACCCCTTCCCCAGGACCTAAAGGGATCTCTTACCTAGACTACTCTGGACCGTAGACCCCCTTATTTGGATTATCTCGGGATCCTACTTCCCCTAAGTAGGTGGCGACTCTTAAAATAAATTTAGCGTTATTCCTCCACTCTCGGACCTTTATCTCGACACTTAGAGTTGAGAGGGGAGGAAAGGCGGTAAATTTTGGTGTTTACAATCTCCATACCCCAATTGATCGACCCTTATGAGGATGACCATAGAAATTTTGGATTGGCACTCGGGGAGCAACCAAAGAAAAGATAAATAATTTTTCTAATATTAAATTTAAATTAATATAAAAAATATAAAATTTAATTACTCCATTATATTTATATAAATTATAATATTATATTAAAAATTATTTAATATAAAGAGATTAACGTGACGTCTAATGAAAATATATTAAAAATTATACATTTTTTTCTAAGTTATATTTTAATAATGAAAAAATTATACGTGCAAGGCACCTACACAATTTTACTAGTATATATGTATGAGCCAATCTAGGAATACTCCCTATTCTTACTCTCTACTTTTACATCCCATCTAAGTCACTTAAAAAAAAAAATCAGTACTCTTAAAAATGCATAGATGGCACCCTGTATAGATATAGTTAATTCTCAAATTAACCTTCTATTAAAAGTAGGAAACACACTAGGTTCTCATTTCTTTCCCTATTTATTCTCTCTCTTAAAAAATATACATATATGTCCGCATCTCTTCCCAATTCTCTGTCTATCTCTCTTAAAAAACACCAACCCTTCTTATGGTAAGAACCTCACAATCACGAAAGATTAAGGTGAAGAAAGATCAGTTGAAATTATTTAGGTCTCAATTGTTGTGTTTTTTGGTGTGATTCAAAACTAAAGGAAAAACATTGTTTTTAAGTTTGGGTGTTTCTTTTAATCCCACATGAAAAAACTATGAATAGTTTTACCTCTTTATAAGAAAGAGTGTTGGAAGAAGGCTTGGGCATTCAAGGGCCTTTGAATTTGTTGTCTACCCACCCATTGCACATTGTGACTATACTATGCTACAACTCACACGCGCGCGCTGAGCCGAGTCGAGTCGAGTCGGTCGGGTTGGGTTGGGTCATTGATAAAATATTATTTTTTATACAATGTTTATTATTAATTTTTTAATTAATCATGGTTACCGTTTTATTACCGTTTGGCATACCTCTAATTACTAGTGATTATTTTATCGTTTTATTACCGTTGTGGTAAATAATTAGATTAATTTCGGGTATTAAAAATTCAGTTTTGGAAATCAACAGACTTCTTACTATTTCCTAATCTATATAAAGAGGGTTTCTATACAGGTTTATACACAGAATTTTTCTTGGGTTCTTCTAATAAGCAAGCTAGTATAAACGAGTTCATCTCTTTTCTTCCTCTGGTTTTGGGGTATTTTTTTTTCATCAATATTTTTGAGTTTGCTGGGCTAAGAATACAGAGTGGTGTACGATAGTAGAAGGTGCATTTTCTACTGTCAGGAATAGATCTGTGAAGCTGTTGTATCCTGGGAGACATCGTGACCAACAACCCATTGCATCTGTGGGGGCGCGAATTGTCTTAAAGAGAGCGACGTGATCCGCGTCTCACTTCACAAGAGCTATCAAGTTGCTAATCAATTTTCAAGTGTAGGATTATTTCTGAGTTCGTGGTAGCAGTATTGTTCGTGATTTTCCGGGTCTGCTTTTCTAGATTTAGCATTTACAGGTATTTTGGAACAACATCAATCTCTCATCCGGATATTTTTGTGCAAGGTCCCTACTCTTTTCACGGAGTTGTTGGATCTTTCTCTTCTTTAGATCTTGGTAATTTCTATCCGCTAAGGGATTTTATTCATGCACCCATATGTGATTCCCGGTTCTTGATGGGATTCTTTAACGTAACACATATTTGAGTTCTATGATGATCTCGTGTGTTGAACCCCACCAATTTACGCCCATGAAAAGCAAAGCTCCATCTCTACTTCTGAGAAGACTAATGTTTGCCAGAATAGAAGGCAGAAAGAAAAGATGAAGAGAGGCTTGAAAACCCATCTCAAATTCTGCATTTCTGACGCGGGTTATCAAAGATGAAGAAATGCTTGAAAACCCATCTCAGATTCTGTATTTTTGACGTGGGTTATGAGCCTGTTTGAGAAGATTTGTGGCTAAACATTTGACATTTGGCATTTGTTAGCTAGAGTTGGGTCTGGTTACATACCAGACATAGTAACAAATTTTAAAAGGAATGAAATCTATCTTTACCATTGATGAGAACGAATATTTTTAGTTAAGAGAGAGAGAATAAATAGGAAAGAGATGAGAATCTGTTTCCTAATTTTAAAAGAAGGTTAATTTGAGAATTAATTATTTCTACACAGGGTGCCATCCTTGTATTTTTAAGACCATTGATTTTCTTAAAAGAGTGGCTTAGATGGGGTGTAAAAGCAAGGAGTAAGAATAGGGAGTATCCCTAGACCGACTCTATATATATATACTGAATGATGCACGTAAACTAAGAAGTGCTTGATAGAGTTTTTTTTTTTTTTTTTTTTTTTTAAGATAGTTGAAGCCTCTTACATGCAAAGAAAAAGTAGCACTATCTCCTAGATTTAACTTAGCTCTCGGATTCAACCGATCAATCCCTACGAGCTTGCACTATTTGGCGGATGATTGATAACCAAATCTGAAGTTTAGAAGTGTCCACATAATTAATTAAATTAATATTGTCTACAAAATAAATTAATTAAGTGCCTGAAAATTAATTTTGTTTAATTAATTTATTCAATTAAATACAAAATCAATTTAATTCTGATTTAGATCCAAGCTTAATTTAAGGTTCAATCCAAATAAATTTAAACTCTATTTGGTTTAAATTTAACCAAATATATGATTATCTAATTTAATCATATGTTAAATCCTTTTGATTTAATTATAAATTTAGTTTGAATCTTAATATATCACTAAATCTAGAGATTAAATCAACCACAGGATCTGCCGCAATTTCAACAACTTAACAGTATATGGGTCCATATGGAGTAGTCCAAATATAATAAGTTTAGTTAGATTATCTTAGGTTGATTGTGTAGTGGCCCTAATTTTTAATTAAATACACTCAAGGGTAAATTAGTAAATTATACCATGAGGGTAATTTAGTAATTGGTGTTTTGGTGTTTGGTCTTTTCGCTAACCTTGGTGAGGTAGGGCTAAACCAATGGTTTAATTTAATGGATTAAATTGGTTAAATCTAGGTTATAAGCAAACAAACCTTAGTGAGGATATATTAGTAATTCTCTAAATAGAATTTTGTATAAATAGAATTGTTTAATCTAGTAGTCGTCTTTTTGCTAAACCTGAATTAGGAGAAGTGAGATGCGATCGTCTTGAGAGAAGAGGAGGAAAGCGGTTGTAGAGTTTGGAATTCTGTCGGATCTAGTGGAGAACTCGGTGATTGGAATTGGATCATCCAAGTTAGCATCCAATCTCTCCTAAGCAATCAACCTATTGTCTTCTTCTCAAAATTGGATCTAGAGGCAAGTTGATACTTCTATAGTTTAGATGTAGGGTGTGTTGTGATCACACAATAGTTTTAATGTGTTTTTTCTTCTTATGTTAATGATTGTGTGTATGAAAATATGATAGATTTGATAAATCTTTTATACAGGTATTATTCTGATTTATTAAATATGTTATAAGTGATTTTTATAAATGATTGAATAGCATATTAGATTTTAGGGAAGAGAATATTAGAGATCTAGGAGATTATAATTGGTGAATTTTTGGAATTGAGTTAATTTACATAATTTCGGTATACGGGTCATAAATTTATGACCTTAAGTCTGATTTTGGTCCGATAGTACATTGTTTTGAAGAGCTCGAAAAGATCTACAACTTTCGTGAATAAAATATTTCCAAAATCAATAGTTTTGTGGGTCAAAACCTTAGTCGAAAATAAAAAAAATGAGAAAATAGATATTTTTCACATTAATTTTTCTAAAATACCTTAATTGAATGTATATATGATTTGAGTGTGAGAACATTGTTTTGTTGGGATTCATTTATAACTAATTAGTTAATTTGTTAGATGGTTGAAAGATACATTTAACAAACTTAAGTAATTAGTTACTAAACAATATGTTAGTAACTTGACTTATATCTTATTAGTTAATTTGTTGGGTGGTTGAGAGATATCCCTAACAAACTTAGCTACTTAGTTACTAATCAATTAGTTAGTAACTGAGCTCATTTATGCTAGTATAAGGGTTTTACAAAACTCACTAGCATAAAAATGATTTTTCAAGTTCTTAGGGGTTTGTGAAACCCTGAACCCCATTATCATGAGAGATTGAGAATTTGTAGGGTATTGAAAAAATCTGGTGAACCTCAAAAATAATATTTGAGTTGAGAACTCATAAATTCAAGGAGGTGGCTAGGTCTCCCTACAAAGTCTATCTACCATTTTTAAGATTTAACAATTAAAATATTAATTAAGGGAGGATGAACAATAAAGTGCAGATTAAGGAAAGATAAGCAAACCACAACATAAAGATTTTTACATGGAAACCCTTCTGGGAAAAATCACAGGACCTAGTCCAGCAAAAAGATCACTAAGATAAAGTAAAGATACTTACAGACTCGAACCTCACCCAAACGAGACTCGAACTCATCGATCCACGGCTAGTCCTACACCCCTCAATAAGTAATCATGTTCTCGCAAGACCCGTGAACAACCTCAGTAATCTCTACTTCTCTTGAGTCTCAACAACCACGATCTCCACGATCGATCTCCGTCCACAACGGCTTCGGATTACACGACCAAATATCCACGATCCTTCTCGGATTGATTTCCTTCACAAAGGCTTCGGAACACACCGGCCAAAGTGTTCTTCACAGAACGAGTTGATGGTTTTAATTAATCACACAATCCCTAAATGTATCCCAATCAAAGAAATAATAAAGCAAGCAAAGATGGAAGAATAACTTTTAATCTCTAGGGTGGAAGAGGAGAGGAGAATGAGTTTGAGCTACCCCAATAATCCTTTAGAAACACTCTAAACTCTCACAAACTTCTTTGTTTCGAATGAGGATTCAAACCTAACATATATAGAAGCAAAAACACAAGTTTAGAAACAAAAATATGTTGAATTTGTGCTTCCCGGTCGATCGGCCTTCATGGGCAGTTGACCGCCTGTCAAGTTTTTGGAAAAAATCACTTAACAGTAGCTTATTTTCGACAGCCGGTCGACCGGGATTTAAAACCCAATTGTTTGCTCTTGCTTTCTTCATGAAAGTTATAGATCTTTTCGATACAGTTGATTTGATATATTATGGAGCAAAATCGGAGCTACAGTCAATGAGATATGCCTCTTACAAGGAACCTTGATTTTTAAGATCCTCTAAAGGTTCATATGATTATTCTAAGTCAATTTCCACTTAAGGTAACATGGTATGTAGGTCACTTATCATCCTATGAGTGAAATGAAGGCTACGATCGGAATGCTTTCAACTTATCTTCTTCCGTCTTCATCTTCATTTGTCTTGGACACTTGTAGGCAATTACACAAGATACACTAGATTCATTGTTTTGACAACAGAATAAGCCAATACTAAAACATGGACTTTACAGTTATAAATATGTGATATTTATAACTAAAGTTTCAGTTGTAGGAACACAAATGAAACTCTTTTTGTAATAAAGTATGTTATGTCTGCCTAGATATTAATTGTGAATTATAGCATAGGAGATTTTAATTATCAATTATGATCTTCATTATTATAACTATGTCTTGAATGTTTCGCTATATTTTCATGATGATAGAAATTCATCTTCTAAAATAATGGTGATTCAATAAACATTGTGCTAACCTTGATTAAGGGTTATTCAAGGAGTAAATTGTGTAAGATCTCCTTAAATGGATCCTAGGGTGATGTTGTGTACCACCCAATGATGGTTTCAGGGTGGTGTAGAGTACCTACCCAGAAACAGAAGATTGAGCTGAGTTGTGTAAGGCACTCAATTCTCAGATAGGTGAACTGTGTGAGACCCAAGGGATAGGGTAAGCTGTGTAAGACCCCAAGGATTTCCTTGGTCAATAGGGTAAGTTGTGTAAGACCACTATTGACCAGACTGAACCATAATTAAAGACTTAATTAAATAATATGCATAATTTGTTAGCCATCTTATCATATGAATTGTTAATGCATCTAAATTATAGTTGTGTTCTCTTGCTGAGCTATAGGCTCACCTTGTTGATTCTTCTTTTCAGGTGGTGATTAAGAAGAATAAGAATCACTCTTGTTTGAGCAAGTGTGACTAGCCTTAAAGTTTTCTTTTCCGCTAGAGTGTGAGAGAACTGTAGTGAGGTAAACTATATGGAAACTTTAGATGATTTAGTTTTTGGAAGAACTCATGTTGTTGAGTCTTTTAATTATGCTGAATATTTTGTTTAATGGAGTATTAAATGATTTTAATTTCCATTAATATTAGAGTTTTGTTTCTAGTCATGCCTTGATATTTATACAAATATTAATATTATTGTGTATAGGTTTCAGGGCATGACAGATTGGTATTAGAGCACTAGGTTTGGAAACCATAGTGTAACAAGAGTGGCACCTAGGATTGGGTCTTTGTGGAGTTTAGGAAAACATTAGAGTAGTATGTTGTGATTAGGATCATGATAGAACTCTAGTGTTTGTTGTTTAATGAGATTAACTATTTGTCAGGTTAGAGCTAAGCCAAAAGTATCTAGTTAGGCATTATAATTTAACCGAATGACTGGGCTAATTAAGGAGTTTTAAAGGTGGAATTCATTGGCCTTGGGTGAGACTGTAGGTCCTATGGGGGTAAACGAGTAGATTCTCACATTCAAGAAGATCTTGAAGTTTTAAATTGTGATGATCTGGGAAGGTGAGGCACACCATTTGTGAGATTTAACAATTAGGATTGAGGATGTGAGCAAGATGATCTGGGAAGAATTTAAATTGAAATTTTATGCTAAGTATTTTTTTAAATGACCAAAGGGTAGAATGTCTTGGGTTTAGTGCATGAAACCTTAGAAATAGCTTTGCCGGTTGTAACACCGTTGGGAAAGTCAGCCATTCTTGACCAAATCTGTAGAGAGCATCCAGTTAAGTTTGAGGGAGAGAGTTCTTCTAGCTGATTTGGTGGTACTCGAGATATGAGAATTCGATGTACTTTTAGGCATGAATTGGTTAACAACTTTTCATGCTAAGTTGTCATGTTTTCAGAAGACAGTAACTTTCTCAATTCCTGGTGAGACACCATTTCATTTTAGGAGTAGTTGCTCAGAGGGAGTGTTGACTTCAGGGTTCCTCTCTCACATTGAGAGTGTGGATTAGGGTATTGAGTTGGAGCAGATACTTGTTGCCTCCAAGTTTGCCGAGCCAAGAGATATCGGGGTTGCCTCCTACGAGGGTAGTGGATTTTAGTATTGATTTGGTACCGGGTACTACACCAATATCGAAGGCACCTTATAGAATGACGTCAATGGAATTGAAGGAGCTGAAAGAGCATATTCAAGGGTTGTTAAATCAGGGCTTTTTTCGGCCTAGTATTTTGCCATGGGGTATGCCAATACTATTTGTCAAGAAGGATGGATTAATCCAATTGTGTATTGATTTTCGACAATTGAACAAGGTGAAAATTAAGAACAAGTACCCTTTGCCTAGGATTAGGAATTTATTTGATCAACTTAAGGGAACACAGTTATTTACCAAGATCAACTTGAGGTCGGGTTATGAACAGTTGAGGGTGAAGGAGGAGGACATCTCTAAGACTGCTTTTCAAACTCGGTATGGGCATTACGAGTTCTTAGTCATGCCATTTGGGCTGACTAATGCACCAGCGGCTTTCATGGAGTTGATAAACCGGGTGTTTAAGCCTTTCTTAGATCAATTTGTTGTCGTCTTTGTGGATGACATTTTGATTTATTTGAAGTCTAGTGAAGAGCATGCACAACATCTTCATATCGCACTTCAGACTTTACGAAAACATCAGTTGTATGCTGATCATTACTCAATCTTAAATTATTCATTCTTAGTAATAATTCCGTAGAATAGTACTAGTAAGGGTATCGAACCTTTGAGGACTATACTGGTTTCGTTGCCTTTTGTCAAGATTAATTATAAATTAATGAGATGGATAATTGATTTTTGCTTGATTAAACTAAAACAATGAATTAAACTAATTAAAATTTCTAATTTAATTATCAACTACTGGGTTTTTAAATCATTTGGAGGGAAGATCTAGGGTTTTCAAATCCACGACTAACCTAATAACCAATCCCTATTCTAAATATATTCTAACCTCTTAATTTGCAAACATTCCAGTTTGAGTGACAACACGTCCCCTCTCAACTGATCAAGAAAAGTTCAAGAGATTATATCCTAAACATATCATATCTTCGGTTAGCACGAATGATACACACTAATTTATGGTTGTGTAATCACTCATCTTTCATTAGCATAAAATATCTTCGGATCTAATTTCTCGATATGTTAAAACCATTGCATAAAACCTATGTTTAAATTCTAACGAAAATTAACACAAGTGGGTTCAATTTCAATTTTATAATACCTAAGACAAGGATGAGAATTCCATTGAAATCAAATATAATTTAATTAAATCCGGTTGTTAAAACAACCCTCTCATTATGCAATCAATGTTTCACAAATAAGAATCAAAACCAAAACAAAATAAAACGAAACAATTACTTGGCTAAGGTTTCATTGAATCCCTAGAATATAAAATTAGTTCATCGCGAGGGAGGAACACATCATTTTCATAAACAAAATTGATGAATTCTTCTTTATGGCTTCCTTGATCTCCAGAGCTTCTCTTATTTTTTATTCAAAATCTCTGATAATGATTATGGCTAAGGATTCTCCTTTTTTATAGAGAAAGATAGAGCCCTTATAAAATAAGGAGTTCTAATTGGGGTACAACTCTTATTTTCTCTTTTCCCTACGAAATTTGGGCCTTTAAGAATAGTCAAACTGGGCCCAAAAAGGATTTTTCATGCTTTTCAAAATATCCAAACGCAGGGAGGGCGATCGATCGCCCCCCTCTGGGCGATCGATCGTCCAGAGAAATTTTTGATTTTCGTTTATATTTTTGTTCCGTTCTTCTACCCTTTTATTCCTGAGATCTTTTAATGCTTTTAATCCTTCCATTTTAAACTCTTTTTCTCGCATGAACCTGAAACAAAAATAAACAACCAAGTAGCATAAAAATATTCAAAAGATTACTCTAAAAGGTTAATAAGTTAAGTTTGAGGTTCATATATGTGTAATATATATCACCGATCACAACCCCAAACTTAGACATTGCTAGTCCTTGAGCAATGAAGAATAAAATAAAACTAAACTAAACTATATTTACATCCCTTTTCGTGGGATCCCCAGTTGTGTTTTGCATATACAACAAGCCTTTTAAACCCCTAGGTGACCCTAGAGGATGAGTGAAGTCTCATGAAGGTTTACAGTGATGACACCCACAAACATCTGTACTACCCTGTAATTATACAATATACTCCAGTAAAACATTCAAATCTCAAAACAGTGATTGAATCATATTCCAAATTTTCCAAAATTACAATACATACAAGATAATCTACAAATTATTAACAAGGTTGAATTTTCAACTCTCCCCATTCTCAATTTCACACCTATTTTTAACCAGTTCTGAAAAATTTAGCTTATAAAAGATTTGTCAGAATTTTCTTTAATGTGTAATGTGACTAACAATCAAATGTGTGATCTCAACCTTACTTTTCAACAGTTTTTCTGTCTTCTCACTTGTCATTGAATTTTCTTTCAATTTAAACTCCTAACCCCAATGCTTTCATTCAATATAATTTTTTTTTATAAGTGTGACTGTGCAGAATCTAAGTCCATTAAGCACTCTAGACAACCCAGGTAGCGAGTGTTAGGCCGGTGACTCCCAAACTAGATGACTTTAGGGCACCAAGTGTAAGAACACCTCTAAGGGCTAATTAACTCGAGTTAAATAGGCTACGGACTTAAACTAGTCAAACTAGGTTATTTTATCAATTCCAAACACCACACGGTTTGATGCGAACTCTCTATGCTTAGTGAGGCAAGAGGCTTGGTTACTAAGTGTAAAACCTAGTTAGGTAACCCATTCTTTTATCAATTTTTCTTTTTAGCCAAGGTTGGTGTTCAATTTCTAGGTTATCTAACTTCCTATGAGTTAACAAAAACACTAATTACTTAATTTGGTTTCAAACCCCACTAGACAATATATCAAAGTGCTCGTGCAAATTTCAAAGTGTATCTATGACTTTTTAAAAATATTTCAACTTTTGTAGTTCAGTCAAGGGTTAAAAACAGTGTATATTTGAGATTATGTGTTCTCAAATTTAACCCTATCAATAAGATTTGGATTACCCTATATGCATCACAATATTTCAAATTTAGAATAGAACAATCTAAAAAAATTCAATGTTTGCATGTCCTACCCTATTTCATAGTTGCACAATCATTCAAAAATAGTACATAAAATAATAGCCTGAGCTATTATTTCATAGCCCCAAACTTACAGTTTACATTGTCCTCAATGTAAAAATAGAAATGAAACACAAGTAGGATGAGAACAATAATACTTGACTTGGTGACAGGCAAATCATGATGATAAAGGCGAAGGGGGTGTTACCATGAATCACCCCAAACTTCGTCCAAACAACACCTAGCAGGGTTAGTACAATACAAGAAATATCCACACAAAAATTGATGCTAAATCAATCAATATATCTTAATTAAGTATAGAAAGCATCAAGCAAGAATAAAATTGAGATTTTTTCTTTTACGAGTTCAGGCGATCGATCTCCCCTAGGGGCAATCGATCGCCAAAACGCCGATTTTTTTTTGAAGAATAGGGTGGTGAATTACCACCCCAAACTTGAATTAACAAAACGAAATAAATAAAGAAAGACCCTAAACTATATCTAAGAGCTTGGGTTGCCTCCCAACAAGAGCTAAATTTATTGTCTTCAGCCAAACGACCTTAAATACGTTCAACTATCTAGGTAGACGGGATCACGTAAGGCTGGAGGTATTGGGCCTTGGCCTTGAGCACACGACCATCCGGGTTAGAAAAGAGGGATTTCCTATGCCTTTGCAAGGTCGTAATTTTATGCTTGCCCCTCACTTTATGTTTTTCCAATGGAAAACCTTTAAGATGAGTGAGATTAAGCAAAGAAGGTTCATTCGCTATGAATTTTTCTATGATGGGGTTTGGGGGTTTAAAATGAGCGAGAGATGCCTCCAAAGAATTATCAGTTAAAACATAAAGATGGACATCCTCAACTATCTTATCAACCATAAAGCAATCTTCCCCCATTCGATTATTGTTCGGGGGTAGTGAAGACGTTCAACTGAACTTTCATGTTACCAAATGACACCTTCATCACCCCAGTCCTACAGTTTATGCAAGCATTAGTAGTAGCTAGGAAGGGACGACCGAGGATGACTGAAATTTGGCTTTTTAAATTGTGCACGGGTTCCATGTCAAGGATAAGAAAGTTGACAAGAAAGAAAAATTTATCGACTTTAATCAGAACATTTTCAACTACCCCACGAGGCTTTTTCGTGGATCTATCTGCTAATTGTAATACAACAGATGTGGGGTGAAACTCTCCTAAGCCAAGTTTCTCATACACTGAGAAAGGTAATATATTAACACTAGCTCCTAAATCAAGGAGTGCCCAGTCAATGGAGTGATCTCCAATGATACACTAAATAGTAGGAGCACTGGGGTCCTTAAATTTTGGAGGAGTCTTGTGTTGAATAATGGAGCTCACTTGCTCAGTGAGAAGGACTTTCTTGGACACATGAGTCTTTGATTTTCGCTTTTGAGTGCACATGTCCTTGAGAAATTTGGCATACGCCGGAATTTACTTGATGACATCTATGAGCGGAAAGTTGATTTTAACTTGTTTAAAGACCTCGATCATCTCATCAATTTTAGTTTCCTTTTTCCCAAAAGGGAAATAATCTTTTAAGCACTAAGGGTAAGGAGCTTTGGGCATATAAGATTCCTGGGGAATGAGATTAGATAAAGATGAAGAAGGACTTTGGTCCTTCTTAGAGACATTCACCCTTTCTCCTTTGGAATTTGTTGAGCCCACGTTGGGTCCTTTTTTCGCACTCTTCTTCTCTTTAATCTTGTTTTCAACTACCTTCTCACTCCTTAGGGTGGTAATGGCAAGAACATGCTCACGATGAATTTCATTGTTTTGAACATCGTCAACCATATTTGCACCCTTAGGGTTGCTCACCGGTTGGCTTGGGAGCTTCCTTTCTTCTCTCTTGTATACTACACTAGCTAGTTGTCCCAATTGAAACTCAATCCTTTGGATAGATTAAGAATGAGAGTGTAGAAGTTGGGTATTGGCCTCTAAGCCTTTGAGAGCTTACAACACTTTCTTCTCGAAAGATGGGTTCCTTTGAGGAGGAGGAGAGTGTTGGAATTCCTGTTGTTGGGGAGGTTGGTAGTTGGGTTGATTTTGAAAAGGTTGGACATTCGGCCCATGAGGTTGGGGGAAGGAATTTCCTTGTGCTTGGAGCTGCCATGAAAAATTAGGATTTTTCCTCCATCTCGGGTTATAAGTATTTGAATATGGATCATTACTCGGGCGGATAGAGGCCGTATTGGCATGCTCTTGGACCAGGTCTGGGAATTGGGCAGTAGACGGACACTCATACACAAATGTGCAGGGCTAGAACAGATAGGACACACCTCCCTCTGAGTACGAGTTGGTTGAGGGGGGCTGTAAGAAGATGACCCTGTAGCCATGAGTTGGTCTAATTTTCGAGACAACTCATCTACTTTAGATGAGACATCTATAGAAGTGCCTACTTCATAGATGTCTCTCTTGGGATTCGAGGTAGATGGTTGTCTCTCAGAATACCTATTCGAGGTATGATGTAGAGAGTTTTCAATAAGATTTTCAAATAGCTCCCATGCCTGAGCCTCATTTTTCATCATAAATGTCCCATCACAAGAGACATCAATCAGTTGACGGTTGTAATGAGGCATTCCATCATAGAAAGATTGGACTAATTGCCACTTTAAAATTTGGTGGTGGGAGCATTTACAGAGAAGATTCTTGAATCATTCCTAAGTCTCATGAAATAGCTCCCCATCAATTAGAGCAAAGCTCGTGATGGTTCGCCTAAGCAAGTTATTTTTTCCTATGGGAAAGAATTTCTTTAGAAATTCTTGCTAGAGTTGAGCCCATGTCTCAATAGAATTGACCTCTAAAGAATTAAGCCAATACTTGGCTTTATCTTTTAGAGAGAAGGGGAAGAGGCGCAACCATCCGAAAATTCTTGCAACTTGAATGTGGTACAGATCTCATGAAATTTTTCAAGATGCTTATAAGGATCTTCATTGTTAAGTCCATGGTAGGAAGGTATCATCTGAATGATACTGCACTTAATCTCATAGTGAGCTGCCGATGTTTCTGGCAACCGTATGCAGGAGGGGGATTGATATGTAGAAGGATTAAAATATTCCTTCAAAGATTTAATCGAGTCATGTTCTTCCGCCATGTTCGGGAAAGGAATAGCTTCTAGGTTCGCTCTAAGAATGATAGAAGCTTTCGCTTTAGAATTAGACTCGATAAGGCAGAAGCCTTGAGGAACCTAGCAGTACGCTCTAACTCAGAATCAAAGGAGAATAGTTCAGGATTATAGGACCTCCTACCGTGCATACACCTTATGGAAATACTCTATGTTTAACAGACACCAAATTGAAATAAATATGTACTTAAAGAAGTAAATACTTACAAAGCTCTCCTGCTTTCCAGATCTTGAACAAGCTTTTGTAATTTTGCAATTTGAGCGATTTGGTACCTGAAGACACAAATATTTCAAATTAAATAAAATGAAAGATAAAAAATATTTTTGGATTTTTTTTATACAATTAATTTAAAGTTAATCTATCAAATTAACAACTAGACCGTTCCAGCAATCCCCGACAACGACACCAAAAATTGATCATTACTCAATCTTAAATTATTCATTCTTAGTAATAATTCCGTAGAATAGTACTAGTAAGGGTATCGAACCTTTGAGGACTATGCTGGTTTCATTGCTTTTTGTCAAGATTAATTATAAATTAATGAGATGGATAATTGATTTTTGCTTGATTAAACTAAAACAATGAATTAAACTAATTAAAATTTCTAATTTAATTATCAACTATTGAGTTTTTAAATCCTTTGAAGAGAAGATCTAGGGTTTTCAAATCCACCACTAACCTGATAACCAATCCCTATTCTGAATTTATTCTAACCTCTTAATTTGTAAATATTCCAGTTAGAGTGACAGCACGTCCCCTCTCAACTGATCAAGAAAAGTTTAAGGGATTATATCCTAAGCATATCGTATCTTCGATTAGCACGAATGATACATACTAATCTACGGTTGTGTAATCACTCGTCTTTCCTAAGCATAAAATATCTTCGGATCTAATCTTTCGATATGTTAAAACCATTGCATAAAACCTATGTTTAAATTCTAACGAAAATTAACACAAGTGGGTTCAATTTCAATTTCATAATACCTAAGACAAGGATGAGAATTTCATTGAAATCAAATATAATTCAATTAAATCCAGTTGTTTGAAATAGCACTCTCATTATGCAATTAATGTTTTACGAATAAGGAATCAAAAATAAAACGACACAGTTACTTGGCCAGGGTTTCATCGAAACCCTAGAATGAAAAATTAGTTCATCGCGAGGGAAGAACACATCATCTTTATAGACAAAGTTGATGAATTCTTCTTCATAGCTTCCTTGATCTCCAAAGTTTCTCTTCTTTTTGATTCAAAATCTCTGATAATGATTATGGCTAAGGATTCTCCTTTTTATAGAGAAAGAGAGAAAGATAAAGTCCTTGAAAAATAAAGACTTCTAATTGGGGTACAACTCTTCTTTTCTCTTTTCCCTACGAAATTTGGGCCTTTAAGAATAGTCAAATTGGGCCCAAAAAGGATTTTTCACGCTTTTCAAAATATCCAAACGCAAGAAGGGCGATCGGTCGCCCCCCTCTGGGCGATCGATCGCCTAGAGCAATTTTTAATTTTCTTTTATATTTTTGCTCCGTTCTTCTACCCTTTTGTTCCTGAGATCCTTGCTTTTAATCCTTCCATTTTAAACTCTTTTTCTCACATGAACTTAAAACAAAAATAAACAACCAAGTATCATAAAAATATAAAAGATTACTCTAAAGGGTTAACAAGTTAAGTTTGAGGTGCATATATGTGTAATATATAACACCGATCATATGTCAAACTTTCAAAGTGTGAATACTAGCAGAAGCAAGTCAAGTTTTTGGGACATGTCGTCTCGAGAGAATGAGTGTCAGTGGATCCTGAAAGTTCAGTGGAACAATCATGATGAAGATGAAGCTTCATGGGAGCTGGAGTCAGAAATGAGGGAGAAGTATCCTCATCTTCTCTTGACTGAGGTATGTTAATTTCAAGGACGAAATTTCCTTTAAGGAAATTTCCTTTATGTAGGATAGAATGTAGTGACCCTAATTTTAAATTAAATATACTCAGTGATAAATTGGTAAATTATACCCTGAGAGTAATTGGTATTTTGGTGTTTGGTCTTATGGCTATCCTTAGTGGGGTAGGGCTAAACTAATGATTTAATTTAATGGGTTAAATTAGTTAAATCTAAGTTACAAGCAAACAGACCTTAGTGGGTATATATTAGTAATTCTCTAAATGGATTTTAGTATAAATAGGATTGTTTAACCTAGTAGCTGTCTTTTTGTTAAACCTGAATTAGGAGAAGTGAGAGACGATCGTTTTGGGAAGAGAGGAGGAAAGCGGTTGTAGAGTTTGGAATTCTGTCGGATCTAGTGGAAAACCCAGTGATTGGAATTGGATCATCCAAGTTAGCATTCAATCTCTCCTAAGCAATCAACCTCTTGCCTTTTCTCGAAATAGGATTTAGAGGCAAGTGGATACTTCTATAGTTTAGATGTAGGGTGTGTTATGACCACATAATAGTTTTAATGTGTTTTTTCTTATTATGTTAACGATTGTGTGTATGAAAATAAGATAGATCAGATAAATATTTTTACAGGTATTACTCTGATTTATTAAATATGTTATGTGTGATTTTAATAAATGATAGAATATCGTTTCGAAGAGCTCGAAAAGATCTACAACTTTCGTGAAGAAAGTTTTCTCAAAATCAATAGTTTTGTGGGTCAAAACCTTAGTCGAAAAAAAAATATATATATTTTTCACATTAATTTTTCTAAGATACCTTAATTGAATGTATATATGATTTGAGTGTGAGAACATTGTTTTGTTGGGATTTATTTATAACTAATTAATTAAATTGTTAGATGGTTGAAAGATACCTCTAACAAACTTAAGTAATTAGTCACTAAATCTATTAGTAACTTGGCTTATATTTTATTAGTTAATTTGTTGGGTGGTTGAGAGATACCCCTAACAAACTTAACTAATTAGTTACTAAGCAATTGGTTAGTAACTGGGTTCATTTATGCTAGTATAAGGGTTTTAGAAACTTACTAGCATAAAAAGAGTTTTCTAAGCCCTTAGGCGTTTGTGAAATCTTGAACCCTATTATCATGAGAGACTGAGAATTTGTAGGGTTATAAATATGTGTTATTTATAATTAAAGTTTTAGTTGTAGGAAAACAACTGAAACCTCTTTTGTAATAAAGTATGTTATGTCTGTCTAGATATTAATTGTGAATTATAGCATAATAGATTTTAATTATCAATTAAGATCTTGACTGTTATAACTATGTCATTTAATATTTTGCTATATTTTCATGGTGATAGGAATTCATCTTCTAAAATAATTGTGATTCAATAAACATTGTACTAACTTTGGTTAAGGGTCATTCAAGGAGTAAGTTGTGTAAGATCTCCTTAAAGGGATCCTAGGGTGATGTTGTGTAACACCCAATGATTGTTTTAGAGTGATATAGAATACCTACCTAGAAATAGAAGATTGAGCTGAGTTGTGTAAGAAACTCAATTCTCCGATGGGTGAACTGTGTGAGACCCAAGGGATAGGGTAAGCTGTGTGAGACCCCAAGGATTTCCTTGGTCAATAAGGTAAGTTGTATATGACTCCTATTGACTGGACTGAACCATATGTAAAGACTTAATTGAATGATATGCATAATTTGTTAGTCATCTTATCATATGAATTGTTAATGAATCTAAATTATAGTTGTATTCTCTTGCTGAGCTGTGACCCTTGTTGATTCTTCTTTTCATGCGGTGATTAAGAAGAATATGAATGACTCTCGTTTGAGCAAGTGAGACTAGCCTTGAAATTTTCTTTCCCGTTAGAGTGTGAGAGAACTGTAGTGAGGTAAACCATATAGAAACTTTAGATGGTTTAGTTTTTGCAAGAACTCGTGTTGTTTTGTCTTTTAGTTATGCTGGATATTTTAATTTAATGGAGTATTAAATGATTTTAATTTCCATTAATATTGGAATTTTGTTTCCGGTTCACGCCTTGATATCTATACAAATATTAGTATTATTGTGTATATGTTTCGGGGCATGACAGATTGGTCCACTTAGTTTAGTTCGAGGACCTAACCAATTAGACTAGCCTGTTAGAGACGTCCTGTTGGATTTGTTTCGGGTGATCAAATTTGACCATCTCATGTTGACTAGTCAGGCTAGTTCAGTTCGAGGACTAACCGGTTAGAATAGTTTGTTAGAGATTGACCCAACCATGTTGGATTTTACCTAACCGGGCTAGCCCTTTTGGGCTTATCACAATGACTAGTCTGCAAGCAGCTTGGTCTGAGCAACCAACAAAATTCTAATAATTGAAATCTGATATGAGTAACTGGATTTGGTTCAATTGCTGCTATGAATCGATGAATTAGACTGGGCCTATGGTTTGAACTAATTCTCTCCAGTTAGACTAAAGTCTGGAGTGCTTTTAACTCCTTATGACGGTCTGGTCTGTCTTCTTCCTTAGGATGGACTACACCCTATTCTCTTCCTTCTTTGGTTCCAATCCGACAAAGGTTCTGTGCTTTGTCTTCGGTGGGTTGAACCATTTCAACCTCCTCTTATATAGAGGAGCAAAGAACAAGAGGTCTGCCTCCCATTTAATGGGCTCACCGATCCACACTCCATGTTCACTGAACCAGGTGTCTTCAATTCACCCATCTCAACCCTTGGGACTCTGGTTCACCTATATAAGCCAAATGACCCACCCACAAGTAACAGGTCGCACCACACCATCTGCGGAGACACGCGGCTCCCTTTGAGCACACAATCAAGGTCCATCTAATGAATGGTCCAAATATAATTGACTAAAATAAGAAGTGACTCAATGCACGTGCAAAATGTGCCTCATAATGCCGAAAACTCATTTTCCTTTGCACTCGTGCACTTAAGACATGGTGTAAAGGAGAAGGAAGGAAGAGACTATACACTATAGAGGCTACTTGATTACAATCTATAAGGCATCCAAGTCTTTATAAATCCATGTAAAGTTTCATAAATAACCAATGTGGGACTAAACTTGTAAAGAGTCAATGAGCTTGTCTCACTAGAGACCAAGCATTAAGTCACCCAACTAAAAAAAAATGTGTTCTATTTGATTAGGGACCATTTTTAAAAATAAAACTAAACTATTTTGAGGACTAATCACAATTTAAGAACACACAATGACTAAAATTTAAAAACCATTTTAAATTATTTCAACATTATATTATTGTCTCTACAATGTGAAAAAAAAAGAGATACAGAAATAATAAATAAAATACGAGATTATTCTAGATACAATCAAGTGTCTGTCTATCCCGAAGATCAAGAGAAAACTACCTTTACATGCCCTTTTGACATTTTTGCCTATAGGCGCATGACATTCGGTCTATGCAATGCACCTGTGACTTTTCAAAGGTGTATGATGTCTATTTTCTCTTATATAGTAGAAAAATTTCTCGAGATCTTTATGGATGATTTTTCCATATTTGGAACCTCCTTTGAAGATTTTATCCAATATTTAACCTTAGTCTTGCAAAGATGCGAAAGGGGAACTTATTCTGAGCTGGGACAAAGTCAATTAATGGCTCAAGGGGGTATTGTATTGAAACACACTGTGTCCAAAAGAGGTATAGAAGTAGATAAGACCAAGATAGACCTTATTGTGAGTCACCCTCCACCATCCACGGTGCGACAGATTCGGTCTTTTTTTGGTCATGTGGGATTTTACCGTCGCTTTATCAAAGACTTTAGCAAAATTTTTGGACCTTTGAGCAATTTACTTTGCAAGGATGTCCCTTTTTCATTTGATGAGCCTTGTTTAGAAGCTTTTGAGAAGCTCCGCCATCTATTTTCTACCGCCCCTATTATGCAGCCCCAAGATTGGTCTCTCCAATTCGAGCTCATGTGTGATGCCTCAAACTCTACAGTCAGGGCACTTTTAGGGCAAAGGGTGAATAGAACCTCGCATGCTATCTACTATGTTAGTAAGACTCTCTCGGATGCCCAATTTAATTATACAACTACCGAGAAAGAATTACTAGCTGTGGTCTATGCCCTAGACAAATTTCGATCCTATCTCCTAGGGTCTAAAATCTTAGTGTACACTGATCATGCCATTTTGCGGTATATCCTTTCTAAGAAGGACACTTAGCCTAGATTGATTAGATGGATCCTCTTACTTCATGAGTTCAATCTAGAGATCCGAGACAAGAAAGGTTCTGACAATGTGGTCGCCAACCATTTATCTAGAATCCTAGTCGACTGCTCTCAAAAACCTTGTCCCGTCCATAACTCCTTTCCGGATGAGCAACTGTTTGATGTAAATAAGGTTCAGCCACCATGGTTTTCTGATATTTTTAATTAACTCGCAGTTGGGAAGATCCCATATCAATGGTCTAAGCAAAACAAATCACGGTTCTTTGCCCAAATAAAATACTATTTTTGGGAGGATCCGGAATTGTTTAAATATTGCCCAGACCAAGTGATCCAGAGTTGTGTGCCCGATAGTAAATTCCAAAGAATTCTTATCTTTGGTCACTCTTTCGCATACGGAGGTTAATTTGGAGGGAAAAAGATCGCAACTAAGGTCTTACAAAGTGGTTTTTATTGGCCCTCAATCTTTAAAGAATGCCCATGACTTTTGTTGGGCTTGTTTAAGGTGCCAACAATCAGGTGCAATGTCCCAGAGAGAGATGATACTTCTTACCCCAATTGTAGTTGTAGAATTATTCGATGTATGGGGTATTCCAGCCATCTTTTGGATTTGAATACATTTTAGTGGCAGTGGACTATATCTCCAAGTGGGTGGAAGCAGTTGTCGCAAAGACTAATGACCACAAAGTGGTGGTCAAATTCCTTCAAGAAAATATCTTTTGTCTGTTTAGCACCCCGAGAGCAATTATAAGTGATGGAGAAAACACTTCCTTAATCATTATTTTAAGGTATTAACCCTCAAATACTCTATCACTCATAAGGTAGCTACACCTTATCTACCACAAACGAGTGGCCAAGTCGAGGTATCAAATAGAGAGATCAAGATTATCCTCATGAAAATAGTGAGGACAGATAGAAAAGATTGGTCTGTGAGGCTCAATGATGCCCTATGGGCTTATCGTACAGCTTATAAGACCATCATTGGAATGTCTCCCTATTGCCTCATCTTTGGCAAGGCATGCCACCTTCCGGTGGAGTTATAACCAAAAGCCCTATGGGCCATTACAATGTTTAACTTCGATATGGCCCTAGCGGGATCAAATTGGAAACTCTAACTCTCCGAATTAGAATAGATGCGTAATGATGCATATGAAAGTGTAAAAATCTATGAAATGAAAACCCCTAGTAAGCTTCACTTTAGATGGGACGATCCTTATATTGTTACCACTGTGTTCCCTCATGGAGTAGTTGAGCTTCAAGACCCCAAAGACGGACATTTATTTAAGGTAAACGGTCAAAGTTTGAAGCCCTATATTGAGGGCATTATGATCGGAGAACTGATAGAAACCATAGAATTATATGATCCCATCTACCCAGACAGTTGATTACTTTGAGGTCGTCTGGCTGAAGAAGAAAAACATAGCGCTTGTTGGGAGGCAAACCAATCTCTTGGGTGTAGAATAGGATCTTTCTTTCATTTCCTTAATTGAAGTTTGGGATGGTATGTCTCCACCCTATCCTTTGGAAAAAAAAAACAATTCATGGGCGATCGATCAGCCATGGAATGGGCCAATTGATCAGCCATGAAATGGGTTGATTGATCAACCATTTTTCAGAAAAATATCATCGTTACCCGATCGATCGACCATGTTACACCGATCGACCGTCCCTTATTTTAGTAAAAAAAAAATTAGTGTTGGCCGATCGATCGGCCCATGGGCGTTGATCGATCGACGTCCGACCTGGGACGTTTTAAAAGCCTCCGAGTTTTTTTTTCACACAACTCTCTTTCTAAAACCACCCCTCTCCACCTTTCCTTCTCCAAAATCAATTCCTCTTCTACTTTCCTAGTTTGCTTCCATTCTCTCTCCCTTTTCCTCATCATTCCATTGTGATCGGACGATTTATCATTGAAGTTTGGGTAACTGAAGATTGGAAGGTAAAAATTTTATGATTTGAGTTTTGTGAGATGGTTGTGAAGGTGTGAGGTAGGATTATCCTTGCATACTCTATTCTAGTAGAGATTGTGGTGGAAGGGATCTACTCTTGAGGTGTGGTGTGATTGATTGGTATTTTTGAAAGTGAGATTTGAAGCAAAATTTGAGGTTGTGAAGGTTCTTAAGGTCGCCCACCAAGTGTTCGATATATTGTCCAAGTGCAGTTTTTTTTCAAAATGAGTCATTCAAGGGCCAACAAGAACAAGCGAGCACGTTCGGCAAGAGAGGAACCTAATGAGTTTTGGGGAGCTCGCGAGTTAGGCTATCAAACCTCGTTCAAGGTGGACTCTCATTTTCGAACACTTGAGGAAACCTCATGGGCAATTGAAGAGTTAGAAGGGCAGAAATTAGGTGGTCTTTCCGAGCGTACCTCGATTATATTTCCATGATTGGTGCACTTATTTTTCAAGAATTCGCACGCGGATGAAGAATATCCTGATATGCTCTTTACCTCCATAGATGGCCAACCTATTAGCTTCGTCGGTCATGAGATATCAGTCGTTTTGGGATACCGTATGCCGTGTGACCCGATATTCAGTATGTCGATGATGCTCCGACAATTACTGTTCAGGACATCGTTGATACGATGTGTGAGGGGGGCAGTACCGTGATCAGACCCGTACCTATATGACAAGAGCTTCTCTACCAGCTATACTTTGGCTCATAAATTCTATATTCAAGAGAAATCTTTGTCCACTTGGGCACAAGGTGGAGCGACGGGATCAGATTCTCAAGGCCCTCTTTTCCATTGATCAGGGTCACTACCTTGATTATTATGGAGGTCTTTCAGAAGATCTTACATGAGTTAGTTACTGGAAGAAGCAGTGCGAGCATGACTTGGCACCTTCACTTCCCTAACCTCATCTGCTTTATGATCACAAATGCCAGATTTGGAATTGATAGTTGCAAAGAAAAGGGCACGAAAGTGCCACAATTTGGGAGAATTCAATGGTTGAAGAGTCTCGGAGCAATGCAGTTACCCCAGCGACCTCCTCAGATCCCTCCTCCTAGAGTGCAGAACTATGCTCCCCCTCCTCCTCCTGCGCATGATCACATCTCACAAGAGCAATATGAGGATTTGTGCCATCGGCACGATCAGTTACAGGAGTATGTAGGAGCGTTAGAGAGCATATTTATGTGTCTCAAGAGAGTAATGAGCACTTTCAGGAAGGGGTATACCAGCAGCAAGGTATGATGACAAATTCCCTCTTTGAAACTCAAGCTATGATGCGAGATCTTCACATTGACCGATTCAGTGAGGCTGAATACTCTACCCATGTACCACCTCATTACGGTTCCCAGTTTCCTCACGGGCAATTTCCTCCCCCTCCTCATCGGTAGGCTATGTTTCCCGTGTCTCTCATCTTAGGATTTTCTTTTTAGAGTCTGATGTACGAAGTTCTACTCCTCTGACTTTAGTAGTCTATTTGCTTTTGTCGAGTCAGTCTGTAGGTTGTAGCTCAGAGCTACTATGCTTTATGATATCCACTATTGTTCCTACTTGATTCTTACTGTACTTCATTTATATATTAACTGATTTAGCATCAATCTTTTATGTGGGTATTATTTTTTTTTTGTACTAACCCTGTTAGGTTTAGTGAGGATGAAGCTTGGGATGATTTTTATACCTTGTATTTTTTTCACCCCCTTCAGCTTTCATACTTGTGGATTGCCTATCACTAGTTTGGTATTATTATTCTAATCCCTATTTGTGCTTGGCTTCTATTTTTACATTGCGGATAATGTAATCTTTAAGTTTGGGGTTGAGAAATAATAGCCATTATTTTAAATATTTTTGGGTGACTGTGCAATCATGCAATAAGGTAGGACATACAAAACAATAAATATTTTTAAGACTGAACTGTTTCGAATTTGGAAAATTGTGATATATATAAGGTAATCCAATTCTTATTGTTAGGTTTAAATTTGAGAACACATGATCCCAAATATACACAATTTTTAACCTTTTACTGAACTACTCATGCTGAAGAAAAAAATTGTGAAAGTCATAAATACACTTTGATAATTTGCACGACCACTCTAACATATTGCCTAGTGGGGTTTGAAACAAAACTGATTAATTAGTGTTTTTGTTACCTCTTAAGAAGTTGAATGACCTAGAAATTAAACACCACCTTGGTTTAAATTGAAAAAAAAATAATAACAAAAATGGGTTACCTAACCGGGTTTTGCACTTAGTAACCGGGCCTCTTGCCTCACTAAGCAAAGAGTGTTCGCATCAAATCATGTAAGCTTTGGAATAAATAAATAACTAAGAAAAAGAGTCTTTACTATTCGATTAATTGTTCACCAAACCAACTTTCCTACCTAGTAACCCGGTCTCTTGCCTCGCTAAGCAGAGAGTGTTCGCGTCAAACAGTGGGAGTGTTGGAATGAAAATCTATCCCAGTGTGACTAGTTTAAGTTCGAAGCCTATTTAACTAGAGTTAATAAGCCCTTAGAGGTGTCTTTTCACCTGGTGCCCTAAAACCTTTTGGTTTGGGAGTCACCGGCCTAACACTCGCTTCATGGGTTTTCTAGATTGCTTCATGGACTTAGACTCTACACAGTCTACAAATATATATAAAAAAAATGAGAAAAAGATGAAAATTGTCAAGTTTAACCCTTGGGTTGTTTGTTTAAATTGATAGAAAGTTCAATGACAAGTGGGTCAATAGAATAACAGTTGAAAAGTTAGGTTGAAATCACATATTCAATTGTTAGCTCATATTACACATCAAAGATAAATTATGACTAATCTTTTATGAGTTGAATTATTTAGAATTAGGTGAGATTGTGTGAAATTGAGAATGTGGAGAGTTGAGAATTTAAACTTGTTAATAATTTATGGATTATCTTCTATGTATTGTGATTTTGAAAAGTTTAGAATATGTATTAGTCACTATTTTTAAAATTGTATGTTTTACTTGAGTATATTTACAAAATTACAGGGCAATACAGATGTTTGTGGGTATCATCATTGTAACAATTCACGAGACTTCACTCATCCACTAAGGTCACCTAAGGGTTTAAAAGGCTTGTTATATATGCAAAATGCAATTGGAGATCCCACGAAAGGGGATGTAGATATAGTTCAGTTTAGTTTTATTTTATTTTGTATTGCTTCAGGACTAGCAATATGTAACTTTTGGGGTTGTGATCGGTGTTAATTGTTACACATTTAAGCACCTTAAACTACATTTCTTGATACTGATAAGTCCTTATTTCTATTATGTTGCTTCACTTAACGTTTTTATTGATTGCAGGTTCATGCGAGGAAAAGAAGATTAATTTGAAGATTTACTAACTTCAAAGGTCTATATGAACTTAAACAAAGCAAAGGAGAACCAAAGAGGAAGAATAAAGAAGAAACAAGATCAAAAGGGCGAAAGATCGCCTCTAAGGATCTGTGGGCAGCGAAATTGTGACACCAGATTGGATTGAGCCGCACTGGATGACTCATTGAATGGGCGGTTAAGCTTCACGCATGCCAAAGGCACACGCACCAGCTGGCCAAGGGCTGGCTCACCGCCAGCCTACCTAGTATTTAATGCTAGCAGTAGGGCAATAATGCCCCGTGGATAGCCCTTTGTGTCAGTCCTTAAGGGATTGACACGTAGCTAGGGTTTGCCCTCACGGATAGACCCTCATTCAAGCTTGCAGATAGACCCTATAAGTCCATCTACGGGCCAGTCAATGGCTAGCCCATTCCATGACCATAAAAGGCCATGGACCTAACCCAGACCAAGGGTTGGATCCATGGTCCCACCCTGTATTGATCCGCGGACTGACTAAGGTCAAACCCTAGTGTGCAACCCAAATAAGCTTTGGACATGACTTAGACTGCGGGTGAGACCCATGGTCTCACCTCTTTAATTTGTGGACTGACCAAGGCCAGTCCTTTTCCAGATGACAGCCAGTATTTGACCCCCATGTGGCAAGGAATCCTTAATAAAAAGGACTCTCTACTAGCTTTGGGGGAGCCCAAGATAGAGATCCCTTCTCTTTCTCCTATAAGAGTGTCATTTGACACCCTATCCGAAAGGGAAAGTAATCTCTTCCCTTTTCTAGGAAGATAAGACTCTTTCCCCTTTTGGGGGAGAAAGTATGATCCTCTTAGGTTTCCCAGAAAAGAAAACCAATTTGGAGTCCTTCAAAGAGGACTCTCATCCGTATAATTTCTCTAAGATAAGAAAAATCAGTTGTCTTGGACAGATGATCATCTTTAAGGAGAGTTGGCCTCTTTTGATTTTCTAAAAAAGAGGAAGTCAAAGGGGAGTCCAAAGAGGACTCTCCAAGAGATATAAAAGAGGGAGTTTGTAACGACCTAGAATTTTAATAAAAATAAAAGTATGGGATTATAGATCTTTATCGAAGATTAATTAGTTAAGTGTTTGTTAAATTGGTGAAAAGTGGGTTTTACTCGGGATTAGATTGTACCCATAAAACTTTAATTTTTTTTCTCAAAAATCCTACACAATGTATGGATCGACTATCTAGACGATCACCCGTCGTTCCAGTTCCGTCGCTTATTGATTCGCGAGACTGCGGTGATCTTAAATGTAAGAAAATCGAGAAAACCAGGAAATTCCAGATTTTCTGGAATTCAGTTGGGACTTCATAATTGTTGGAGATTCTAATAGAAATCAGTGTGCTGGTCGATCGTGAGGACAACCGTCTGTCGTTTCGGCAATTAATCATCTCAAACGAAGAAATGACAACATATTTTGTGTCAGAAAGCAGGAAATTAGTGGGTTTTACAGTTTTCTTCCAGACTTACTTTTTACTATCAAAACTCAGAATTTTTCTTTGAAATTTTTACAGTAGGTGTCGGACTATCCCAGGTTCGGTCACGTAAAGTTTCATCAAAATCGGATTTCGTATGATGAGGTTTCGAAGGCCGTAAGTGCGGTAAAATCGGAAACTTGACCAAAAGTCAAATGTTGACTTGGTCAACATTCCACTTTCCACAACAAGTTGGTCATGTGCTTTTGCACATGATCTAAACCCTTGGGCTATATATAAGGGGACAACCCCATCATTTGACACGGTCAGAATTTGGGAAAGAGAGAGAGAGAGCTCTCCAGATTTTTCTAGAGGGAGAAAATTCTAGAGAGAGAAAAAAGAGAGAAAGAAAGGGGGAATCCATCTTGGGGAATTTCGACGTCCTCGATGCGTTGGCGACGTCTATTTTCTTCTTTGGCATCTCGATCGACGTGTAGAGAGAGAAATAAAGAAATCTAAAGAGATAAAGTGAAGGTTTGAAGGCGAAGAGCTTCACCTTGGGGTTGATCGTCCTCTCGAGCGCATTGGCGGTGTCCATTTTGGCCCTGGATGCCTCGAAGTTTATGAAAAAGGTAAAACCCTCTTCCCTCTTCTCTATTCTATATACTTTTAAGCTATTATTTTATGTGAAATGTAGGATTTTGTTTGGCGTGGAAGAAAAAGGGTTGGAGACCCCGTGGATGAAGTATGAAAGGATGTATGTGCGTGGAAAATGAGTAGAGGGGTGTAGCCCTCAGTCTAGGGTGTAAAAATCCTAGATTTAGGTTCATTGTGTAGTGGACATTTGATCACCCCGTATGGGCGATCAATCGTCGACATGCAAATGCCAGGGCAACCGATCGCCTAGCACTGGTGATCAATCGCCAATGCCCAGAATGGGGTTTTTGGGCTGTGGTGATGTAGGGACTTCGAGTGGACCCTCGGGGAGTCCGGATTGGGTCCTGGGTATGATGGATCGTCACTCTAGGGTGTCGAAAAGTTGATTTAAGTGTCGTGCAGGGCGATGGATGGACCCATCGGCCTGGATACGTTCCTTATTAGAACATCATTTTATGATATGATGGTGTTTGAGTGTTTGTAACGTGGGTAAGGCGATGAACAGTATACCTTGGACATAGTCCTCAGGCGTGAGGTCCAAATGGTTCAATTATTCAAGCAGAGCTTGAATAATTGGGGATTTTCTATGGTTAGAAAACCTAAACTGTGTGAAATGTTATCTGTGGTCCCTCCTTGACTAGGTCCAGAGAGGCGGTATCTCTTATGTGTCGGAGTTTCTCCATGACTGATAGTCGGGAGAGTTAGGATGACATTGGGCTTATGGGCCCAGGTTTGATTGGGGTCTACGGACCCAGTGATGTATTGAGTTTATGAACTCAATAATGTTACTTTAGGAAAGCATTGTCCTGTGTCGGTAGGTATGCACCCAAGAGAGACTGTGATGTACATGATAGTTGCCTTGAGGGATGAGGTTCTGCAGCGGTAGGTACATCCCAACAGAGGTTAGATTAAGTGATGTGATGTTAGTGTCTGATAGAATTTGATGTCAGAGGTGTCGTTCCTGACAAAGTGTGATATGTCAGAGGTGTTATTTATGGTAGTCATCAGGTGAAGGCCCGGGTTATGTGTGGATTGACATCCCTGGATCCTCTTTGGTGAGGTGCGCGACTGATCATCAGGAGTGGGTGGACTGATAACCTTGGATCCTCTTTGGTGAGGTGCGTGACTGATCGTCGGGAGTGGTGGATTAATATTCATGGATCCTCTTTGGCGAGGTCATGACTGATTGTCGGGAGTGGTGGATTGATATCCATGGTTCCTCCTTGGCGAGGTGTGTGACTAATCATTGGGAGTGGGTGAAGTGTTATCCAATGATTCTATCTGATGAGGTCAGGAGAAAAGAATGTTGGCTTGAGGGGTGGGGACCTTTGTACTTTGGTATGTTCCAACAGTACCTTGCAGTGAAAGGCCTTGTGAATTTAGCAAATGATGACCCAATATAGGGTGAGTCTGAGGGTAACAAGATACCTGGAGGTGAACGGCCTTGTGGATTCAAGGATGACCCAAAAGGTTGAGTTTCAATAGACAAGATAAATTGTGGTGAAAGGCCTCGTGGATTCAAAGGATGACCCAATAAAGGTTGAGGAATGAGGATCGTTGTACTTAGGTATATTCTGGGACAACTAAATGAATAAGGATCACTGTACTTAAGTATGCCTTGAGATGGTACAAGATGTGGATTGTGTGATGAGTCTAGGGACTCAAGATTGTACGAAGTCTAAGGACTTAAGGTTCGATTTCATTGGATGTAAGCTGATGATCTCAATAGTTATCATGGTAGTATGGGATGCCATGGTAATGGAATTGTATGATGATAATGGATTCTGGAATGGATAATGAGTCTGCGGACTCAAGAATATAATAGTACTTTTGTTATCATGGATGGTGATTGAGTGATCTTGGAAATTGGAGGTTGGGAACCTCGGGATAGGGTGAAATAACCTTGAGTGACCTCGGGTCACGAATCACGATATTATATATTATTATAATATGAGAATTGTGTTGTAATATTATATCGTTATTAATGCTTGTTACTAGGTGGAAAATAGCCTAGATGGATTGTGGATTTTCCTTGGGATGTTAGAGGTGTTGTTATTGATGCTTCTCATTTCATGTCTTCAGATTCTGAAGTGGTTATTGGTGGGCAAAGAGCTACGCTTGATAGAGTCTGAAAAGTGTACCGGCACAGTTGTGGCACCAAAAGTAAGGGCTACTGTAGCCAGTAAGGTAACACATTTTCTTATGATGGATTATTGTGATGACCAATTGTTATTGCTTATGTAAGCTCATAAGAAAAGTTTAAAATTTTTACATTTTCACGGGTAAAGTCTTCCGCATGTGTGGTTATGATGAACGGGCACGCGTCTCAAAACTTGATTCCTTAGGCGTGGATTCGAGGTGTCACAGTTGGTATTAAAGCTAAAAAGCAATAACCATCATAACAAATCGTATCGGATACACTATTGGTATTGAATCAAATGACGATATGAAACCTTGTGTATACATTAGGAGGGAACGTTGGAGATATAGCTCATCTCCAGGGGAGTGTAAGAGGTGGTCTTATTATGCCTAAAAGAGATTAAGCATGATTAGACTAAGTAGAATAGATGAGTGAAATATTTTGGATGATTTTTCTTGATGAATTAGATTTTTGATGTCCCTATTGCGAGATAATAAAGCGTTAATATTTTTGTAATAGGAATACGATGGCGTCCAAGCAAACCCAAATGTTTGAGGATGCTCCATCCGGAATATTTAAGGCAATTATCACTCTAGCTAAGTTGATGCAGCTATGGCAATCTCAGAACCGCACTCCTAATAACGTGGTACTAGAACAAGGAAGTGAGGAAGAGATAGAGAAAGCTTATGATAGGACAAATGAATCTTGGGTGAATAAAGGAACTGAAAATGATGGCAAAAAGAGGAAGTTTGAAAACTTTGACCAAGGTAGTACAGTGGAAAACCTAAAGTGTGGAGGATACGAACATGAAAGGTGACATCAGCGAGCAAAGAATTACAGGGTACGAAGTTGTTTTAAATGTCGTCAACCGGGGCATAGGAAGAAGCATTGCCCAACTAGGAAGTGTGTAGAACCCTGGACCTTTTCGTACATGTCTTGGTATGTGTGCCAAGGCATGTAGCCTATGTAATCTCAAATTCATGAAATGGAAATTTGGAACTTTGAGAAAATTGTGTCAAGAATGCTATAATTAATTTAATAAATTATTTAAGCACGTATACAAGCTTTAAAGAGACCCTAGTCATGTTTAGGAAAGGTCAAAAGAGAACTAGGATCGGTTTAAGTAATGAAATGGGTGAGAAAAATGGGCTTAGGATCATTTGCAGAGCAACCGATCGCTCGGTCCATTCAGCGATCGATCGGTCCAAAACCGATCGATCGGTAGCTATCGACTGGTGTAAAAATTTGTATGGGGAGTTGATTTTTGATCAAGAGCTCGGTCAACACACCGATCACTCGGTAGGCAACCGATCGCTCGGTATCGACCACCGATCAATCAGTGTATCGTGTTTTGCAGAAATTTTAGTAAGGGTATTTTCGTCTTTTGAGCGTTTCACTCTTTCCTCTTAAGGTTTGCCCGAGCCTTTAAGGCTCATTTACAACACTTAGAGACATTTGAGAGTTAGAGAAAGAGGAGAGGGCGATTTCTAACCTAGGGTTTCCATTTGGGGAAGAAATCAAAAGGGGTGAAGACTTAGATCAACCTCAAGCCCATTTTCTTCAAGATTCAGGCTCAAGAACTCCTGGAGCTCGCGTTCCAAGCTAGGGCAGCGCCTCACGAACGTTTTTGGAGGAGTTTTCTTCTTCATTGATCAAGGTTGGTACTTCTTGCTACCCTCCTAGTTATAGTTCCTCTTTCCCTCCATGTTTCTTCGTTTTCCTTCATCTATACTTGTGCCATGAGTTGGGATGTGTGGATGTTGTGAATGGAGATGAAATGGGCGATTGGATGCCAATGGTTATGTTGTGATAATTGAAATAGGGAGGGCATTGTATCCATAATGAACAAACATGTATGATGGAATTATAACCCACCTAGAAAAGCATGTTGTAGGGTTAACAAATAATGAACATACCATGTTTGATGGAATGCCAAGGTGAATAAAATGAATAATAAATTAAGAAAAGGCATGCTTAAAGTTTATGGAAATTGTTTGGGTTATGATAGTGTGTTTTCGCGTTTTCCCTAAATTGTTTAATTTGTTACTTGTTTAAATGGTGATGTGAAATGTATTGTGAAATCCCCAAACATGTCATATTTAAATTCAATCGCAAGCATGCACACGACTTCCATGAGCACGGCATGCATGACATGATTTATCGTATTTTTAAGAATGAAGTTTAGAGATGGGACATATCCTACGATATGTTTTACCTCGCTTTTCACAAGAAAACAAAAACAAACATTCCACGAGGGGTCTCCCCTCACTCACAAGTGCATAGCATAAAGAAGGGCCTCCCTTCCCTCTCAAGTACATACATATCATGAAGAAGGGTCTCCCTTCCCTCTCAAGTGCATTGCATAAAGAAGGGTCTCCCTTCCCTCTCAAGGCATCTCAGAAGCGTATCTCACAAGTACATCTTACAAGTGTATCTCACAAGTTACATGATCACAAGCAAGCACGTATGACATGCATGACATGACACGATATACAAAAAAATCAAGTAAGATAGACAAGACGAGTTTTCTTGCACGAAAATGGTACCTTAAGTCAAGTCAAGTGCACGGTATTTTCAAGGGTTTTATCGGCTTTTATGAATGCAAGCATGATTATATACTGCTTTACTTTATTGTTATGATATGAATTATTCCTGTTTTATATGTGTGAATTGTTTCATGTTCTATGTATCGCTAATCTGTATGCTATGACTATTGGTTAGTATTTGGTACCCGCTGAGTATTCTATGCTCAGCCGTACTTCTTATGTTGGTAGGTGATAGCGGAGCGGCTGCTCCTTTTGATGTCTGTGCTCCTGGCCCATGGGTGGAGGAGGAGTACGTTGAGGAACCTTTAGAGGAACCTCCGGTAGAGGGCTACTATTAGGTAGTGGTTGTAGATTCTGAGTGATAGAGCTGTGGGTGAGTTGAGAGATGTACATCCATGCATTTTGGCGGGCCTGTCCGCACTTTCTTTTGGACTCCTTTTGTGTAACTTGGATCACTTATGTAGATACATAGAGGTTTGGTTAAGTCTTCCGCTATGCTATGTTTGAGTATGTTTCCACTGTTTATATCCTCTTTGTAGATGCTCTACGGGTTTTTGCAGGATGGTTTGTTTAACAAGTCATGTAAGTCATGATTAGTCGTCCAAAGTTCACTCTAACTCCTAGGGTGGGTTTTGGGTCGCGACAAGAAGTGGTATCAAAGCTTAGGCTTTAGGTCTCTAGGGTCACTTAGAATCTAATACCACGGCTTGACAAGAGCATATGTTAGGAAACAAGTTGGGAAGGAAGTAAGTCGGAACCGAGTCATGATCCAAGTGTAAGACTAAACTTTAGTCTTAGTCTATAAATCCCTAAATAGGTGTTGGCAAATTCCGTGATCATTAGTTAGGTCATGTAAGTCGAGCCGTCGAGTCATGTTCAACTTGTCAGAAGAGAAGAGCTAAAGCTTAAAGAAGATTGAAGAAAGAGAAGAAAAAGCTCCTACTCTGGATCTAGACAGGTAATGGACTTAGAGACCCCTACCTAGGTTGGATTTGGCTTAGATAACTCTAAACATACATAGGAGGACAGTTTTAAACCTAACAAAGTTGTTTGATCTCATTTGAATCAAATAAAAATGAAATGAATCATGGTTTGAAAACAATTCTGTCTCAACCGATCGCTTGGTATTGGGACCGATCGATCGGTGGCCTACCGAGCGATCGGTGGCTATCGACTGGACAAAAAGTTTGTATGGGGTATTTTTCCAGAGAGATGATTTATAACCGAGCGATTGGTCATTTGGACCGAGCGATCCGTTTTGGACCGAGCGATCGGTAGTGAGCACCGATCGATCGGTCCCCGTAAAAAGAATTTTTCTTTTTCTGGATTCTTTTTTTAAACCCTATATAAACAACTTTTTGGAGACCTAATTCGTGTCTTTGATATTTTTGAAAGAGTAGAGGTTTGAGAAACTCTTCTAGGGTTTTTCTTATTGCTTTTATTAGATCTTTGTTGATCCCTCCTCTTTCTTTGATCCTAGAGAATGCAAGTATAGATCTAAACCTTTGATCTTGCATTGTGTGATCTCAGATCTGTATGAGATCCCTCTAGGGTTTGAAATTTCCTAAATTGATTCACAACCTTACACCTTTTGTGTGTGTCCGGTGTTTGATCTGGAGCCTTCGTGGAAGGAGATCGATTGTGTGTGATCGTGGTTTTGAAGTAGCTTGAAAAGATTTGGTCGGTGTGGAGCCGAAGCTGCTACGGCGGAGATCGAACCTGCTGGTTCGTGGAAATCAAGAGTAAGAGTCTATACCTAGAAACGTCGTTTCTGTTTTGGTAAGGTCTTGTCTTGTACTTGATATCTTTTCATAGTGAAGTTTATTGCTGGACAAGGTCCCGTGGTTTTTTTCCCGTTAGGGTTTTCCACGTAAAAATCTTCTATGTTTGATTTGTGTGGATTGTCTGATTGAATTGTTCATTGATTTCTAAACATATTAATTGAAAAATTAAAATTGGTTAGAAATTATTAGATAGACCTATTCACCCCCCCTCTAGGTCTTAGAGATCATTGATCTGGATAAATTTCATAGTCGAAATGGTTGTTTCAACCAAGTACGAGTCTTAGGAACGTTAGAACACCAAAGTATAATATTATAAATACACAGATGGTTGTGATGCGATGTATATTAGTATTATACAGTTGATACAATTGAATTATTATGAACTGGAACTGTGTAAATTGTGGTTTTAAGCGAGACTCATGTGGTGCTATTGTTCTCAGGGCTTTAGTCATGAGGCGGGGCACACAGGGTCGTGGACCATACACCAGAGCTTCATCTTCTTCTAGAGATGAGGATGAGCAGTCGGACCTCTCACAGGTCTTAGGCTCTATTGCTGAGACTCTCGCCATCCTGGCGGCTCGGCAAACTATACCATCATCAGCGGCACCTACTCCACCGCCTACGGCTCCAGTACATCGTACAGCTGGGGTTGAGGCATTCAGGAGATTGAGGCCTCCATCATTCTATGAGAGTGTGGACCCTCTTTCTGCGGAGGCGTGGATCCTCCAGATGGAGAAGATCTTTGCGCTCCTCTCGCCTATAGAGGAGGATAGAGTAGCATGAGAAGTTTTCATGCTAGAGGGGGAGGCACATCACTGGTGGTTGTCCGCCTTGAGGACACGAGATTTGACCATACAGGGTCAACCTTGGACTTGGGAGGAGTTCAAGGATACTTTTTATAAGAAGTACTTCCCTGTTGGAGCGCGGGAAAAGAAATAAAGAGAGTTCATTAACCTAGAGCAAGGTTCGATGACTGTGGCCGCTTATGAGGCTAAGTTCTCGGAGCTATCACGCTTCGCTACTCACATAGCTGCCACCGAGGCAATGAAGGTGAGAAGGTTTGAGCAAGGGCTCAAAGATGTTATCATGGAGAAGGTTTCGGTTTTCAGACATGCTACCTACCCTGAGGTAGTAGACAAAGCCTTATTGGTCGAGACGAATTCTGAGGCCGTGTCCAAGAAGAGGGAGTTGGCGAGAGGCCAAGCCAGTAGTTCGGCACCTCCAGAGAGGCGGGCTCGTACCGGCCCTTATCAGTACACGTGGCCAGCACCACCGATGAGGCCATCTTATGCGCCTCCAGTTCCACGGCCGTATATGCCTCAGGCACCGCGACCTCAGGCTCTTCCAGCTCCACGGCCAGTTACACCTCAGACAATGAGGTATGCTCCACCTCCAGCCCCTCCGACCTATACACACGAGGTCTGCACTTCCTGCGGCCGAAGGCACTCGACAGGAGATTGTCGAAGGGCATCGGGTGGATGTTTTCATTGTGGTCGCCAGGGCTATGTGATCAGGGATTGCCCCAGTTGGCATTTACCAGGCCAGTCTCAGGGGATTAGGCCCCCAGCACGCCCAGCAGGATCATACCAGGCATCATCCCAGACTACCGGGTCTACACCTCCGCCTCGCTAGGCGATCCAGGGGCGAGTTTTTACCTTGACAGAGGGTGATGCACTTGCATCTGATGATGTGGTGCAAGGTACGCGTTTAGAGTTATTCTTTTATCCGCGATTGTCATGTTATGCTTTACTCCTTGTGTACGTATGTGGCGTGCTATATATCTATCTACCTATATACATATGATGTGATGCATGGATTGACATAGCTAGTTGAAATTTCAGGAACCCTACTAGTCAACGAATGTTTGGCTAGAGTGTTGATTGATACCGGGTCTACTCATTCGTTTGTCTCGTCGAGCTTTTCAGAAGGCTTTTCTGTGGAGCCTAGTCAGCTAGAATAGGAGTTAGCCATTTCGACTCCTCTCGGCAAAACAGTATTGACAGATAAAGTGTGTTAAAATAGTGTGGTTCAAGTGGGAAGCCACGAGTTGGCGGTTGATCTAATAGTTCTTGGATTCCAAGACTTTGACGTTATATTGGGAATGGATTAGTTAGCAGCACATCACGGGCATGTAGCTTGCTTTGAGAAAATGGTACTCTTCAAGCTGGCAGAAGGAAAACCATTCCACTTTTGAGGGTTGAAAGGTAGAGGTATTGCTCACTTTGCGGCGTTGAGCTTAGCTAAACCCGAGGCAAAGGACTCTTCGACTATTCCGGTCATGAGTGAATTCCTGGATGTATTTCCAGAGGAGTTGTCAGGGTTGCCTACAGATAGGGAGAATAAGTTTGTGATCGAGCTTGCACCAGGCACAGCTCCCATTTTCTGGGCTCCGTATAGAAGGGCCTCGATTGAACTCAAGGAGTTGAAGACTCAGTTGGAGGAATTGCAAGGCCTTGGTTTCATTCGACCAAGTGTCTCACCGTGGGGTACCCTGGTGTTATTTGTTAAGAAGAAGGATGGCTTGATGCAGATGTGCATCGATTACCGACAGTTGAACAAGGTCACTATAAAGAATAGGTATCCATTGCCTAGGATTGATGACTTGTTCGATCAGTTGAAGGGAGCAAAATTTTTCTCTAAGATCGATCTTTGGTCCGGTTACCACCAGTTGAAGATCAAGGCCGAGGATGTGCCCAAAACTGTTTTTTAGACTCGATACGAACACTACGAGTTCTTGGTGATTCCTTTTGGTCTCACAAATGCGCCGGCAGCCTTTATGGATTTAATGAACTGGGTGTTCCGGCCATACCTGGATCAATGTGTGATCGTGTTTGTCGACGATATCTTGTTGTATTCCCAGACACGGGAAGATCACATGCGAGACCTTCGCCTTGCTTTGGAAATGCTGAGAGAGCACAAGCTGTACGCCAAACTTAGCAAGTGTGAGTTTTGGTTGGAAGAGGTGGCATTCCTAGGCCACGTTGTATCCGCGGAAGGCATTTCGGTGGATCCGAAGAAGATAGAGGCAGTTATGAGTTGGGCGAGGCCCAAGAGTGTCACGGAGATACGCAGTTTCCTTGGGTTGGCAGGCTACTACAGGAGATTCGTAGAGGGTTTCTCCAACCTTACGGCACCGCTCACTTACCTGACAAGGAAGAATGCGAAGTTTGTATGGAGCGACAAGTGCGAGATCAGTTTCATGGAACTGAAGAAAAGGCTTACTACAGCCCCTGTCCTTATTGTGCCATCCGGACTTTATGGGTATGAGATGTATAGTGATGCCTCGCACGTTGGACTTGGGTGTGTACTCATGCAGCACAAGAAAGTCATTGCCTATGCATCAAGGCAATTAAAGGAGCCTGAAAAGAATTACCCCACGCACGACTTGGAACTTACCGCAGTCATGTTTGCACTCAAGATTTGGCGACACTACCTTTACGAGGTAGAATTCTATGTATATACAGATCACAAGAGCCTCAAGTATCTCTTTTCCCAAAAGGAGCTGAATCTAAGGCAACGGCGTTGGATGGAATTTTTTGAAAGGCTATGATTGTACCATCCAATACCACCCGGGTAAAGCAAATGTAGTGGCTGATGCTTTGAGTAGAAGACCTCCGGGGTTATTAGCACACATGTTGGTGCAGGAATGGAAGCTACTTGAAGATTTGGCAAATTTGGACATCAGTGTGAATGACTCTGTCCGTAGTCCTATCTTGGCAAATGTCACGGTTCGGCCATACATTATAGATTTGATCCAAGAATACCAAGCCACGGATGCTGAATTGTTGGCTTATCGGGACAAGGAAGTTGCCAAGGGTAACTAGTCGAGGTGCTATTACGTTCAAGGGAAGGCTGTGTGTCCCAGCCAATGCAGATCTTCGGAGGGAGATTATGGATGAGGCCCACCGGGCAAAGTACACTGTGCATCCAGGGGGTACGAAGATGTACCGAAATCTCAAGAATCACTATTGGTGGCAGAATATGAAGAGGGAAGTTGCGGAGTATGTAGCATGGTGCTTGGTGTGCCAATAGGTAAAAGCAGAACACATGCGACCCGCCAGTCTATTGCAGTCTCTTCCCATTCCCGAGTGAAAATGGGAGAACATATCCTTGGACTTCACAGTTGGCTTGCCAAAGACGGCAAGGAACTCAGATGCGATATGGGTTGTGGTGGACTGTTTGACAAAGTCCGCGCACTTCTTGCCCTACTGGACCACATTCAATTCTAGCCAGTTGGCTGCTCTGTACATCAAGGAAGTGGTTAGGCTACACGGGGTACCAGTCAGTATTGTCTCAGATCGGGATCCAAGATTCACATCAAGATTCTGGAAGAATTTTCAGGAAGCCATGGGTTCCCGACTTGATTTCAGCACTGCATTTCATCCACAAACGGATGAACAAACCGAGAGGGTGAACCAAGTCATCGAAGACATGCTTCGAGCTTGTATGCTGGATTTCAAAGGCAGTTGGGAAGAGCACTTGCCTTTGGTTGAATTCGCCTACAACAATAACTATCAGGCGAGCATCCAAATGGCACCATTTGAGGCCTTATATGGGTGAAGCTACAGGTCTCCTCTCTACTGGGATGAGGTAGGAGAAAGAAAAGTACTTGGTCTGGAGTTGATCGAGCAAATTGCTAGTATAGTCAAGATCATCCGGGATCGGTTGAAAGCCGCTCAAGATCGTCAAAAGAGCTATGCGGACACATGCCGCATGGACTTGGAATTCTAGGTTGGGGATCAAGTCTTTGTGAAGGTATCTCCTAGCAAGGGGATTATGAGATTTGGCAGGCGAGGCAAGCTTAGTCCTCGATATGTTGGCCTGTTTAAGATCATCACGCGAGTGGGTGAGGTTGCTTACAGGGTTGCTCTTCCACCTCACATGGCCGCGGTTCACAACGTTTTCCATGTGTCTATGCTTCGGAAGTACATTACGGATCCTTCGCATGTCATAGACTTGGAACCGTTGGAAATTCGAGAGGATCTCACGTTAGTTGAAAGGCCGGTTCATATATTGGATCGGAGAGATCAAGTCCTTCGCAACAAAATGATTCAATTGGTTCTCGTGCAGTGGCAACATCATGCTTGAGAAGAGTTTACGTGGGAGCGAGAGGCCGAAGTCAAAGCAAAGTATCCCGAGTTGTTAGAATAAGTTTGTGTATGTACCTTGTAAATTGTTTGGGTTTTCTAATGCATGTAATCGTCCAAATTTCGAGGACGAAATTTTTGTAAGGGGGGAGGATGTAGAACCCCGGACCTTTTCGTACATGTCTTGGTATGTGTGCCAAGGCATGTAGCCTATGTAATCATAAATTCATGAAATGGAAATTTGGAACTTAGGGAAAATTGTGTCAAGAATGCTATAATTAATTTAATAAATTATTTAAGCACGTATACAAGCTTTAAAGAGACCCTAGTCATGTTTAGGAAAGGTCAAAAGAGAACTAGGATCGGTTTAAGTAGTGAAATGGGTAAGAAAAATTGGCTCAGGATCAAGTTTGCAGAGCAACCGATCGCTCGGTCCATTCAACGATCGATCGGTCCAAAACCGATCGATCGGTAGCTATCGACTGGTGTAAAAATTTGTATGGGGAGTTGATTTTTGATCGAGAGCTCGGTCAACACACCGATCGCTCGGTAGGCAACTGATCGCTCGGTATCGACCACCGATCGATCGGTGTATCGTGTTTTGCAGAAATTTTAGTAAGGGTGTTTTCGTCTTTTGGGTGTTTCACTCTTTCCTCTTAAGGTTTGCCCGAGCCTTTAGGGCTCATTTACAATACTTAGAGACATTTGAGAGTTAGAGAAAGAGGAGAGGGCGATTTCTAACCTAGGGTTTCCATTTGGGCAAGAAATCAAAAGGGGTGAAGACTTAGATCAACCTCAAGCCCATTTTCTTCAAGATTCAGGCTCAAGAACTCGTGGAGCTCGCGTTCCAAGCTAGGGCAACGCCTCACGAACGTTTTTGGAGGAGTTTTCTTCCTCATTGATCAAGGTCGGTAATTCTTGCTACCCTCCTAGCTATAGTTCCTCTTTTCCTCCATGTTTCTTCGTTTTCCTTCATCTATACTTGTGCCATGAGTTGGGATGTGTGGATGTTGTGAATGGAGATGGAATGGGCGATTGGATGCCAATGGTTGTGTTGTGATAATTGAAATAGGGAGGGCATTGTATCCATAATGAACAAACATGTATGATGGAATTATAACCCACCTAGAAAAGCATGTTGTAGGGTTAACAAATAATGAACATACCATGTTTGATGGAATGCCAAGGTGAATAAAATGAATAATAAATTAAGAAAAGGCATGCTTAAAGTTTATGGAAATTGTTTAGGTTATGATAGTGTGTTTTCGCGCTTTCCCTAAATTGTTTAATTTGTTACTTGTTTAAATGGTGATGTGAAATGTATTGTGAAATCCCCAAACATGTCATATTTAAATTCAATCGCAAGCATGCACACGACTTCCATGAGCACGGCATGCATGACATGATTTATCGTATTTTTAAGAACGAAGTTTAGAGGTGGGACATATCCTACGATATGTTTTACCTCGCTTTTCACAAGAAAACAAGAACACACATTCCACGAGGGGTCTCCCCTCACTCGCAAGTGCATAGCATAAAGAAGGGTCTCCCTTCCCTCTCAAGTACATACATATCATGAAGAAGGGTCTCCCTTCCCTCTCAAGGCATCTCACAAGCGCATCTCACAAGTACATCTTACAAGTGTATCTTACAAGTTACATGATCACAAGCAAGCACGCATGACATGCATGACATGACACGATATACAAAAAAATCAAGCAAGATAGACAAGACGAGTTTTCAAGCACGAAAATAGTACCTTAAGTCAAGTCAAGTGCACGGTGTTTTCAAGGGTTTTATCGGCTTTTATGAATGCAAGCATGATTATATACTGCTTTACTTTATTGTTATGATATGAATTATTCCTGCTTTATATGTGTGAATTGTTTCCTGCTCTATGTATCGCTAATCTGTATGCTATGACTATTGGTTCGTATTTGGTACCCGCTGAGTATTCTATACTCAGCCGTACTTCTTATGTCGGCAGGTGATAGCAGAGCAGCTACTCCTTTTGATGTCTGTGCTCCTGGCTCATGGGTGGAGGAGGAGTACGTTGAGGAACCTTTGGAGGAACCTCCGGTAGAGGGCTACTATTAGGTAGTGGTTGTAGATTCTGAGTGATCGAGCTGTGAGTGAGTTGACAGATGTATATCCATGCATTTTGGCGGGCCTGTCCGCACTTTCTTTTGGACTCCTTTTGTGTAACTTGGATCACTTATGTAGATACATAGAGGTTTGGTTAAGTCTTCCGCTATGTTATGTTTGAGTATGTTTCCGCTGTTTATATCCTCTTTGTATATGCTCTGTGGGTTTTTGTAGGATGGTTTGTCTAGCAAGTCATGTAAGTCATGATTAGTCGTCCAAAGTTTTAACTCTAACTCCTAGGGTGGGTTTTGGGTCGCGACAAAGTGATTGTCAGGATAGGACAATGCGAAGACCAAGAAAATGTTTGATAATATTTTGGAATGTTGTAACTGGTCTTGTTAAGTATTTTGTTCATAGGTTATAACAGAGGATGAACAAACTTTTAATGGAATATATAAAAGCCATGTACATTTTATTAACATGCGAAATGAAATGAATCTTTTGGAAATTTTGGTTTTGATATTTGTTATCTCCTAGATTGTAAGATGTTGTTGTTTTTTTAACTAGATATACGATGCGGCAGAGACGAGCACTTGGAAATACTCTGGCCGACGCATTCGAGGCCATCACTACTCTCATAGAGTTGATCTAACGACAATAGAGTGATAACCATGTCTCTAAATCAAAGGTAGGTAGCCTGCCCACATCAAGCTGTCCGCCAACAGCAGGTCACTAACCCGCCGGGTATCTCAGAGAATGCTAGCCAACTCGTGGGCACCTCAGAAAAGAAATTCTCATTCGCAAACATCTCTGTCCACGAAGACTAAGGAGGGTGCACCCAACCGGGTGCACACAAAGCAAAGTGGCTCAACCACTTCACGAGTGGTCGGTCCAAAAGGCAGACCTATGTCACCGGAAACCGCGAAAGGAGATTCCAAATCTGTTAATCCTTCAGGGTCAACTAATGGAGCAAGCTCGTTTTGAGTCCAAACCATGATCCAGTCAACGTCTACACAGGAAAAGTCCTATGGTTCGATCCTAATACAGACTGTTGAGATCCTCCAACCCAAGTTGGTTGTTGGGACTCAACACTCAAAAGTTTATTAATAAAGGGGAGATGTTGCCCAAATCCAGGGCGAAAAAACAAAGCTACTGGCCTAAAGGACTTTACATAATCTTTACCAGCAAAATTGATTGAAAATAACCAAGAGCAGGGAACCAATCTGCGGACCAGAGTCCCGGATCAGAAGACTAGTCCGCAAGTTAATCTTGCGGGCAGGAGAAGTGGCCAAGGCCACTGCTCGGGCAAGGGGCAATGCCCACCTGCAAACATTAATCAAGCTCCACGGACCCAAAGCCCAGCCAGACCCAGGGGTCTAGCCCAAGCTTATCTTGTGGGCAGAGTTGCATGCAACTCTGCGGATAGGTCTAGAAAAAGACCTGAGTCCGCTGACAGAAGAGTCCACGGACAAGCCCCTCTTAAGAGAGGGAGGGACCTGTGGATATAGTTATAATCATCCACAAACATTTTCTCTTCCAAGAAAGAGAAAAGTTGGCAGTTGAATTCCAACAAGAACAGGGTCTCCCTGGGATAACACTCAATACCTGATGATATTATCAATGATGTTATCAGATCAAGAAGTAAAAGTGCGAATTTGTAAGTTTCTTCGAACTACGCAAGGGGCATTAACAGCCGTTATCAAAGTTACCCAACTGTTAATACAAATACTAACCTGAACTCAGCCCAAGTAGACGGAACTTGTTGTTCAGGCTAGGTTCAAATGCATTCAAAGGCATTAATCAGACGACCTTCATAGCAATGACGATAACTATTCGTCATCAACATCAATGGCCTTCGTCCAGAGATTTCAGTCCATTCTGGGGCTGAACAAATATGGAACGAGAAAGAAGAACCAGAGCACCGTATGACCCTCGGGTTAAAGTGCTGAACATAAGTTGTTCTCGCTTTGAAATGCCAAGGAAGAAAACTCCTGAGGAGATCCTCCAGCTCAGAAACCGGAAATACCCCTCGGCTCCGCCAAAGAGAGTACACAATTATTGGTCAAAGCTAAGAATGTCTAGAAAGCAAAGGCCAGCTCCTTATCCGTTAATGTGGTGGGTACAAGGAGCAACCCTGATCCAAAGCAGTTTACAACTCCGTTGTTCCAAGGAATCGATACACCGCTCGAGCAAAATCTTTCAAAAAGGCAACGCTCTCAGAACTTGGCCGCTGCCATTTTAGCCGCTCTGAACGAAGTAAAATCTGCTAGAGCTATTAAAACAATAGTTCCTGGTCAAATAATTCCAAGAAGGAGGAGAAGCCGTAAAAATAGGCCCAAAGGCAAAAAAATAGCCCAAGTCTCAGCTCAGTCAGTTCCAGAACCTGACATCAGTGAATCCCAAGACGGATCAGAGCGAGAGCAACCCCAATAACCTCTCCAAGAGAATTGAGAATAATCCCTCCAATCGAGGATTATGACTTTGACGAACCAATTATTTAGTCAGCAATGCCAGAAGTAGTGTTAAAAATACCTTAAATGGTTTTCAACGTACCTAACCCTCTATATGGGATGCCTAGCACTTACTTTACCGAAGAAGAATTTCCCAGTTTTTTCTAACTATGGGGACCAACATCCGAATGACCAGTATCGGTTATGATGACAAACTTGGATGGGAACGCAAGCCAAGGGAATAACCCTTCAACTTCGGCACCTCCACCATCAAGCGATCAAACAGCAGCTTTATAGGCTCAACTCCGGTAAAAAGATGATGAAATCACGGCTATGATGTCTCAAATGCATGAGTTAGCTGCTCAATTTTCAGCTCTTAAATCTGCATCGGCACCAGGACCTCGTTTTCCGTACCAAGGAGATAGCAATAATCAAGGTACAGCCCTTGCATCTCCAAATCATCCAATGGTACCTAGAACAGATCTCATTCCAAATCAGCCCACCCTCATAGGAGGGATTTCGTCATCTCTTCTCGTTGTAATCGAAAAGACTGTTCACAATCAAATGTGGCAGGCCAAAGAAAAAGAAGAGGATGTTCGCATGATCGTGAAGCCCTATCCAGCTATCATGGATGTGGTTCCATTCTCGCCAAACTTCATTTAACCAACATTCAAAATGTTTGATGGTACCGGAGACCCGGGGCAACATTTGTCTCATTTCCTCTCAAGATGCAGATTGTCGTCCAAGACCGGAGCTCTTTGCCTCCAACTCTTCGTGCAATCCCTAGAAGGCACTGCTTCACATGGTATGCTAACCTCCCCGAGGTGTCAATACCGGATTGGGGTACAATAGTGAATGAATTCAACAAGTAATTCTACAACACTCAAAGAAGAGTGGGTGTTCTAAAATTACTTGAAACTAGATAGAGAGACAATGAGTCTGTAAAAGCGTTCATTGCCCGATGGAGAGCTTTGACCTTCTCCTATCCGTAAAAGTTCACTCAACTGAAACTCATCCGGATGTACCTCAACAACTTCAGACATGATCTGTCGACTGCCTTAATAGCCCAAACCTTTGTTGGTTTCGAAGATCTATGCATAAAAGCACACAACATGAAAAACCACAAAGAAAAAATAAGGCGAGGTAGAGGCACTGATCTCCTTGAGTCCTCTACACACGCATTAGTTGAAACGAAAAAGACTGCACAACCAGCACCAAGTGCTGGTAGACCAATCAGTCGATCAAACAATGGTAAAGACTCAGTCAAGATTGGTATGAAACCAACTCAAGGTGAAGCCAGAAGGCCACAATGGCAAGATAAGTGCGACCCATCAAGGAAAATCACCATTGAAGAAAGAATGAATAAAATATATTCATTCTCTGAAGGCATTGTCGATGATTTGTTTGAAGACCTCCTCACCAATGAACTCATCATTCTCTTAGAAAGCAGGAGATCTCAAGAGATTGAGATGAAAGGTGATTCTAAATATGTCCCTATCATCGTATAATCAGTCACAAAATAGGTGACTGCTTTGTACTGAACGACATCATTCAACGACTTTTGGATAATAAAGAGATTGTCATTGGTCAAAATCTCCAACAGGCACATCCAATACGGTGATGGCTTCAGAACCATTTGAAAAAAATGAAGCATCTTCAAGTGGTAACCTTTCCAACGATAAACCGTCAGATGAAGAAGATTGGACCCTTTTTGAAAAAAAAAGAGTTAAGAAGAAAAAGCAATTGACCTAAAATACCGATGCTAAAAAGCAAGTTCAGGCTAGAAGGCAGGCCCAAGCCCAAAGAAAAGAAAGGAAGCGCATAGCCAAGGCTAAAAAGAAGAAGAAGAGAAAGAGTAAGGAAAGCTATGAAAAATGGTCCTACCCAAGACACTTTTTTGGAACAAAAGTCATTATTGGCAATCACCTTCATGGATTTTATCCCGCCAGGCTTCTGCTCCGACTGCGACTATGATAGCCTCCAGTCAATAGACTCGGGATATGAATCCAATATCTTCTCTTGCTGTCATCAATGTGGTCTCAAATGAAGACCCTTCATGGCTGAATGTACCAAGACAAGTGGTAGCCTGCAGTCCAGAAAGACATCGGGCATTTCAAGATTGACTAGATCAATTTGAAGATATTGAATTCCTAGAAAGGAGACCATCCACAGTAGGACGAACACCTACAGGACTTTCAGATCTTTCTGAAGGACTTTCAGATCTTTCTAAAGGACTTTCAGATCTTTCTGAAGGATTTTCATCTGGAGGAGAACGAGAAGCAGATGATGAACAAGTATAATCTGATTCCCATCAAGAGAGACCAGATACACTTGAGGCCCTAAATTAAAACCATTGTCAAATACAATGATCGGTGCAAATCTTAACTCAGCCCGAGAATCAATATTCACCTGCTGTATTCGGTTTGAATAAGGACCCGTCAATAAAAGAAGCAGTCCTAAACTCAGGGCCAGCTGATAGTTCACTAGCGTTTGAACAAATTTCAGCCCAGCCTGAAAGTCCAACAGGACAATATAAAAGAAGAAGTCGGTTGCCCTTTCAAAGCAAGAAAAGGAAGCTGGACTTCAGTTCTGTGAACATGGTCCAACTCCTGTAAGGAGAGTCATCTGAAACAATAGATCAGACGATTGCCAAAGTCTATCAACTCAACCTCCGGTCAGGTAGAAAGCTACAACCGAGGTTTGTGTCAGTCCAACATGACAATCGGACTAGAGCTCAACCGACCCAAACCAAATAGCTCTGGGTAATGAGATGGTCAAGTACGATATTCTGGCCCATCTGAAGAAATTTTCCTCCTTGTCAAGCGTCTATGATGCTCTCAAGATGTTCCATGAATTAAGAAGGTCCCTCATATATGCCCTTTCTAATCCGGAAGACTTTTCTGAAGAAGTTACAAGTCAGCCGCCGCAGCCTCCTGAAACAGGAACTTCCTGTCTCTTCACAATCACTTTTGATGATGAAGACAAGTGAGCTAAGACTCTCACACACAATCGGCCATTGTCCATCACGGGTCTAGTTAATGAAACTAGCATTTTCTGAGTAATGATTGATGGAGGTTCGGTCGTCAACATCCTCCCAACAAGGATGTTGTCGCTTGGTGTACAAATAGGCCGGCTACATGAGAGTAACCTGATCATCCAATGTTTCAACCAAAATGAGGAAAAGGCCATGGGCATGATTAACCTCAAAACAAGGTTTGGGGATATTGCTGAAATTACAACATTTCTGGTGATCGATGTTGATACATTGTACAACGCCTTGTTGGGGCATCAATGGATGCATAATCATCTAGTTGTGTCATCTACCTATCACCAATGCCTCAAATACCCACAGGAAAATAGGCAAGCAAGAATCGATGCTGATGATGATCCGTTGAATGATGCAGAGGCATATTACGCAGATGCACGTTTCTATGTCAAAAGTGTCGAAAGAAGCATTCAACAAAAGCCCAAGGGGCGAAAGGTTGAGATGGCCCGAAAAGTAATCATGGACCTACCCAAACTGCAGTTTCAGAAAGGGTGTTCAAATATACCCCAAAGTCTCAAAGGACAACCAACCCTGGCTTTGGTCGAATCTCCCCAGAAGCTTGAGAAGGACAAATCAGCCGACCCCTTCCACATTTGTGAGGTTAAACAAGTTGACCATCTTCAAGCTCTAAAAGGTGATCATCTAATTCCTTTGAAGAATATGGACTGTATAATGGTAGAAACTACCTCCAGTCTTACTGTCCCGGTCAAGAAAAAAGGACAGAAGCCGATGCTCTTCAATTCCCTAGGTGCATACGACAGGATAAACTCCTCATGGACTTATGAAAAAATCAGGATCACCAATCCTTACAAAAAGAAAATAAGCTTTGGTAAAACGAATACCAAGCTCCTTAAAGGCCAAGGGTTTAATCTCGAAGAAGGAGAGCAAGTCAAAGGAACTCTCCTACCGGCTTACGGAGCCTTACTGAAAATGAAGCAACATAAGGCCCTGGATATTGGTAACTATGTTGATACAAATATGTCAAGAATTGGGTATAATTCCCCAGTCTTTGTATTTAGGAGCAATCACAACCAGACCATAAATATGGTCATGGTCAAGGAGGAGCCCATGTCAGAAGAAGTTTCTATGGAATGGCTTCTCGGAGAAACAGAGTCCCGACAAGCATCCCCATGGGTTGAAGCGGCACCTCAAGATATGATTGATAGCCTGGCTAAGGTCAGTCTCAGTTCATTAAAAAAATGGCCAACTACGGAAGTCATTCTCAGTGTCATTATCTCATCCAGAGGAACATGGGAAAAGCCCATTATTTTTCATTCCGCAGGGCAAGCAGGCAAAGCCACTCCCTGGAACAACAGAAAGGACAGAAGAATGAACCATTACCAAAGGAAGCCTGTGTTTAATCCAATAATTAAGAAAATACTTGAGAAACATAGATTTAATACTGAAGAAAAAGAGCAGACTGAGCATGAAATTATGCCAGCCCTCAAGATTTGGGTACCGATAGAAAGGTTGGCTCTAACTTGAGAAAATATAAGTTAGAAAATCTTGATCCTTCACCAAATGATGATCTATTTTGGATTGTAAATACTATTACGGTAGATGAAGACTCCTCTTCAGGAGAAGAATTGATCATGGAAGAACCACTGGAAGAAACGGAAGTCCGTCCGGCTCCTCCAAAATTTGAAGCAGGAGGTCAAGCAACAGTTGATGATCTTCTCGAAGTGAACCTCAGCTTAGAACAAAACCCAAGGCCAACTTTCGTCAGTGCTTCCCTCTCTCAAATAGAAAAAGAAGAATATCTTTGTCTCCTGAAAGAGTACAATGATGTCTTTATCAGGAATTACATAGAAATGTCTGGCTTAGATCCAAAAATTGTAGTCTATCATCTCACAACTCAAGAAGATGTCAGGCCAATCAAGCAGGCACAAAGAAAAGCCCGCCCAGAACTGGTCGCTCAAATTGAAGCCAAGGTAGATAAACTCCTCAAAGCTGGATTCATAAGAGAGGTTCAATACCCTACTTGGCTTGCCAACGTTGTTCCCCTAAAGAGGAAGAACGGACAGATCCGAGTTTGCATAGATATCTGGGATTTTAATGAAGTTTGTCCCAAGGACGACTTTCCTTTGCCCATCACAGAAATGATGGTCGATGCCACAACCGGCTTTGAAGCCCTATCCTTTACGGATAGATATTCCGATTACAACCAAATTAAGATGGCTCCGGAAGATGAAGAGTTTACAGCTTTCCACACCCCTAAGGGAGTATTCTGCTACAAAGTCATGTCATTCGGTCTCAAAAATACTGGAACAACCTATCAAAGGGCCATGATATTTATATTCAGAAATATTCTCCATGACAAAGTTGAGTGCTATGTTGATGAATTGGTTGTCAAAACGAGGCAACGAAGCAATCATCTGGAAGACCTTCGAGAGATCTTCGATAGATTACGGCAGCATCAGCTCAAAATGAACCCGTTCAAATGCGCGTTTGGAGTTGCATCTGGAAAATTCCAAGGTTTTGTGGTACGCCACAGAGGAATCAAGATTGATCCTACTAAAATAAAGATCAGTCGTGAAATGCCTCCTCCAAGAAATTTGCGCGAGTTGAAAGGACTTCAAGGTCGACTCACTTATATCTAGAGATTCATCTCCAATTTGGCTAGAAGGTGCGAACCGTTTTCTCGACTGATGAAGAAGGGAATACCATTCTAGTGGAATCAGACTGTCAAGATGCCCTCGATAGCATCAAAACTTATCTTACCAACCCACCAGTCCTCATGGGTCCTATTAGAGGAAAGTCACTTATCCTCTATATAGCAGTGCTCAAAGGATCTATTAGAGCTCTCCTTGCTCAGCATAACAACCAAGGAAAGGAAAACGCACTGTACTATCTAAGTAGGACTCTAGTTGGAGTAGAATGCAGGTATACACAGATAGAGAAAGTCTGTTTGGCCCTCATCTTTGCCTTAAAGAAATTGAGGCACTATATGCTTGAGCATTTGATGAAAGTGATATCCAGAGTTGATCCTCTTAAATACATAATGTCCCACCCCACTCTCTCGGGCAGAATAACAAAATGGGCAGTTATCCTGTCTAAATTCGAAATTGAATTTGTGCCCCAAAAGGCAATGAAAGGGCAAGCCCTTGCTGACTTCCTTGTAGCACATCCGGTTCCTATAGACTCGCCTTTAGTCACCGACCTCCCTGACGAAGAATTTATGTAGGTACAGGTCAAACCAGGCTAAAAGATGTACTTTGATGGAGCTTCAAGAAGCCCTGATGGAATCAAGCACATCAACCCGAAGGAGAATAAATCAGGTGTTGGTATTATTTTTATCACAACAGATAATGCAATACTACCTTATTCCTTTGCACTAACAGAAGAATTTTTTAAAAATGAAACTGAATATGAAGCCCTGATAGCAGGTCTTGAATTAGCTCTCAAGATCCCGGTAGATGAATGAACCATCTATGGGGATTCAGAACTCGTCATCAAACAAGTCTGAGGTGAATACGCCATACGAAGAGTCGGCTTCCTTCCTTATCAGAAGAGAGTGTACCAGCTACTTGCTTAAATTCCAAGAAGCAGTCTCTTCCATGTCCGTATATGACTTAACATTCAAGCTGATGCTTTGGCCGGGCTTGCAACATCTTTAACTCTATCAATAGACAGGGTGTTGACTATCATAGTGTGGGACAGAAGAGCTCTCAAACCCCTTCCAGAAATGGATCTCCTGGAAATAGTTTATTCTGTGACAATAAAAGAAAAAGATAAAGACTGGCAACAGCCCTTCATCGATTATCTCCAATATGGTCGATTGCCCGGATACCGTGCCAAACGCGCTGAAGTCCGTCGACTGGTCACAAAATTTGTGATGCTGGAAGATACACTATACAAATGGTCCCTGGATGGTATCATAATGAGGTGCCTCTCAGGAAATGAAATAGATCAGGTCATGGAAGAAACTCATGCTGGGATCTGCGATGCTCACTAAGCTGGGTCCAAGCTTCAAATGCAGCTGAAAAGACTAGGCTATTACTGGCCTACGATGATCACTGATTATCTCAACTATACAAGAAAATACAAAGTTTGTCTTCTCCATGCTGATTTCATACATCGGGCTCCTCTTCACATGACAACATGTTCATGACCCTTCACAACTTGGGGATGGATGACATAGGGCCATTCACCCCACCATCATCTACTGGGCATCAATACATCCTAGCTGCGACGAACTACTTCTCAAAATGGGCCGAAGCCGTCTCTCTCAAAGAAGTCAAACACCACTCAGTGGCAGACTTCATCCAGACCAACATCATATATCAGTTCGGGATTCCAGAAAGCATTATCACGGATAATGGGCAATCTTTTCGAAGCGCCCTTATATATAAGTTGTATGCCAAATTTGGTATCCGAGAGAACCATTTCACCCGGTATACAGTAGAGACTGGTCTTGCTGAACCCTTCAACAAGACTTTGTGCAAAATCCTCTAGAAAATTGTGGACAAAAGCAAACGAGACTGGCACAAACATCTTCCCGAAGCCCTCTGGGTATACAGAACTACTTACCGGACTCCGACACAGGCCACGTCGTATTCCCTGGTCTTGGTGGTGAAGCAATTCTCCCCGTAGAAATTCAAATTCCCTCATTCTGAGTGACAATTCAGCAGTTCATCACAAAAGAAGACTCAGCTAAGGTTCATCTTGCAGAGCTCGAAACTCTTGATGAATGTCTTCTCCAAGCCTAACAAATTTTAGAGATGTATAGACAAAGGCTAACTAATGCCTTCAGTAAGAGAATAAGACTATGGTCTTTCAAAACTGGAGATTTGGTCTTGATGGTCAGGACTCCAATCATCGTCACTCGTCATACCAAGGGAAAGCTTGAGCCAAAGTGGGAAGGGTCCTACGTCATTGAGAAGGTATATTCTAACGGAGCATACCTATTGACGTCAATGGATGGAGAGCGAATTATCTCTCCAACTAATGCAAGATTCCTAAAGCGATATTATTCGTAGGAATCGAAATGCTTGCTAGACCAAAACTTTAAAAGACGGTCTAGGTAAAATTTAGAGCACAAAATGACTCGCTAAGTTGAAAACCCTAAGGGGCAGCTTAGGTAAAAATTAGAGTCAAAATCATGCTCGCTAAGTCGAAAAACTCTAAGGGGCAGCTTAGGCAAAAATTAGAGCGACAATGACTCACTAAGTTGAAAACCCTAAGGGACGGCTTAGGAAAAAAATTAGAGTCAAAATAAAACGCCCGCTAGACCAAAACTTCAGAAGAAGGTCTAGGCAAAAATTAGGGCAACAAATAGCTTGCTAGATTAATAGTCCAAGAGTCAGTCTAGGTACAAATTAGAGCAATTTGACAGGCTCTAGAATACGAGCTAAAACTGTTCATGGCGGTTCAAAAGTCTCCAAAATACAAGGCCAAAGTTCAAAACATTCCTAGGTATGAACGAAAACTGTCTATTCGTATTCAAAATGAGAATCAAAGCTTCAAAAGCCCCTAAATACAAGGCCGAAGTCAAACCCTCCTAGGTATGAACGGAAACTACTTATTTGCTCTCAAAATGCGAATCAAAGCTTCAAAAGTCTTCAAGATACAAGACCGAAGTCAAAACCTTCATAGGGATGAACGGAAACTACCTATTTGCTCTCAAAATACGAATTTAAATACCCCTTCTAAACTACGTTTGACTTGATCCTATCATAGGTACGTAGGCAGCCTGAGAAAATTAACTTGGGTTCAGGTAGTTCTTCTAAAAGAACATCATCCCCCTGGGATACAAAATTATTGTTATTGCCCCTCAATATGGGTGAAACGAAGAAAACTGCTATCTGATGCACCAAGAAGAAACCATAACTCTAAGGAATGACTTCTCACCATTAGAAGCATATCTACTGATTATAATGGACGGATAACGAAGTATCTCTCCAGACCAATGTAAGATTCTCAAAGCCCGCTACACCAAAATCTCAAAAGATGGTCTAGGCAAAAAAGGGCACCAAAATACCCTCTAAGTTGAAAATCCGAAAGGACAGCTTAGGCAAAAGTTAGGGTAATATGGCTCACTAAGTTGAAAATCCGAAAGGATGGCTTAGGCAATAAAAATTGAGTCAAAACAAAATATCCGCTAGACTAACACTCTAAGAATCAGTCTAGGCAAAAATTAGGGCAACAAAAAGCTTGCTAAACTAACACTCCAAGAGTCAATTTAGGCAAAAATTAGAGCAATTTGACATGCTCCTGAATACGAGCTAAAAAGATTCGTCATTTCTCAAAGATTTGCCCCTAAAATACAAGTCTAAACCTTCCTAGGTATGAATAGAATCTACCTACTTTTTCTCAAAGTACAAGTCTAAATCTTCTTCGATATGAACGGAAACCACCTACTTGTTCTCAAATGATAAGTCTAAACCTTCCTAGGTATGAATGGAAACTACTTACTTGTTCTCAAAATACAAGTTTAAACTTTCGTAGGTATGAACGGAAACTACTTACTTGTTCTCAAATTACAAGTCTAAACCTTCCTAGATATGAATGGAAACTATCTACTCGTAAACTACGAGTCTAAAATCGCCTCTATTTGGAACTACGTAGGTAGCCTAAGAAAATCAACTTGGGCTGAGCTAGTTCTTCTAAAAGAACACCATCCCCCTGGGATATGAAAAAACCATTGTCACCTTCCAATATTGGGTGACTTGAATAAAAAAAAAAGATGTTCGCTAGATCAAGGTCCAGGAAAAAGTTAGAGCAAAATTGACAGGCTCCTAAACAAGAGCTAAAAATGTTTAGCATGCCCCACAGGGGTCCTTGACATAGGTCAAAGTCGTTCACCAAAATGAACCTTCCTAGATATGAATAGACACTATCCACACCCTCCTTCACTGCAGTTGACAAAGAGGGAAAATGAGAAAAATGTTTGATGGATCAAAAACCCAAGGAAAGATCAAACCGGAAGCTAAAGCAACATGTGCTTTAACGCTGCCAAGATCGATTTTCATGCGACTCAACTAAATTTCGTTACACGAATCTTGAATGGGCATTTTTGGGCCGCGAAATTACAACACCAAATTGGATTGAGCCGCACTAGATCACCACCCATTAAATGGGTTGTTAAGTTTCGCGCATGCCAAAGGCCCACGCACCAGCTAGCCAAGAGCTGGCTCACCACTAGCCCGCCTAGCATTTAATGCTGACAGTAAGATAATAATGCCCCACGGATAGCCCTTTGTGTCAATCCTTAGGGGATTGACACATGGTTAGGATTTTCCCTCGCGGACAAACCCTCATTCAAGCTTATGGATAGACTGTATAAGTCCATCCGCGCGCCAGTCAATGACTAGCCCAGTCCGTGGCCATAAAAGGTCATGAACCTAACCTAGACCAAGGGTTGAACCCAGGGTCCCACCCTGTATTGATCCACAAACTGACTAAGGTAAGATCCTAGTCCGCAGCCCAAATAGGCTTTGGACATGACTCAGACCGCAGGTGAGACCCATGATCGCACCTCTTTAATTTGCGGACTGACCAAGGCCAGTCATTTCCCAGATGGCAACCAGTATCTGGCCGCCATGTGATAGGGAATCCTTAACAAAAGGGACTCTTTGCCAGTTTTGGGGGATCCTAAGATAGAGATCCCCTCTCTTTCTCCTATAAGAGAGTGCCATATGGCACCCTATCCGAAAGGGGAAGTAATCAATTTTCTTTTCTGGGAAGATAAGCTATTTTTCCTTTTTGGGGGAAAAGTCTGATCCTCCCAGGTTTCCTAGAAAAGGAAACCAATTTTGAGTCCTTCAAAGAGGACTCTCATCTGTATGGTTTCTCTAAGATAAGAGAAACCAGCTTGGACAGATGACACTCTCTAAGGAGAGTTGACCTCTTTTGATTTTCTAAGAAAGAGGAAGTTAAAGGGGAGTCCATAGAGGACTCTCTAAAAGATATAAAAAGGGGGTTTCTCACAAGAAACTCCCAATGCAAAAATATACTAAGATACGTACAAGAAGAAAAGGCAGAAAAGAAAATAGCAACTAAGAAGGAAGAAGAAAGATCTCCAACAAATGGAGATATCAGGCCACTTCTCTTCTTTTTTTTTTGATGCTAAGACCTTTATGAGGTATCCTGTAATGCCTATATGGGATCTGGGCAACCCCATTGAATAAATACAAATACTTTATTCAAATATTATGTTTTTCTTTTATTCTTCGTCTTAATAAGAGGTTCTTCCCCAAATCGGGAAGGTAATTAACATTCTAGGTTTACTCAGATTAGAAGGATAGTCCCCTACACAAAATAATAAAATCCATACAACAATGGAGATAATCTGACAACAAGATTCAAGAGGTCAACCATAAAAAGACCGCTTGAAATTCGCGCATACAGGATCGATTGGCCAAGTCTGGCCAATCGATTGGCCCATGGGCAATCGATCAACCATCCTTGGTCGATCGATCGGTAGCACTATTTTTTGAATATTTTAAAGGCACGTATTTTCTTATCTTGGGCCCGTTTGGATGTTTTTAAAGCCCGATTTTGTAGAGAGAAAATAAGAATATAGTTTAAACTCAATTAGAATTCCTAAATTCTTTACTAGCGAGGATTCTTTCTTTCTCTCTATAAATAGGAGAGCCATTGGGCATAAGAAGGGTTGAGAATTTTGTGATTTTGAAAAGAGAAGAAGCTCTAGAGATCTGTGAAGCCTTGACGATGAGTTCTTCGTGTTTGTCGATGAAGATGATGTTCTCCTCCCTCGCCATCAATCAGATTTATTGATTATATTCGATTTCAATGAAGTTTTATCCTTGTCTTAGTTGTTATGAAATTGAGATTGAAATCACTCGTATTAATTTTCTGTGATTGTTAATGTGAGTTTTATGCAATGGTTTTAATTATTCAAAATATTAAATACAAAGATATTTTATGCTTAGGGAAGACGAGTGATTTCACTACCTTAGTTTAATGTGGATCACTCGTGCTAACCGAAGATAAGATATGTCTTGGATTTGATTCTTTGTATCTTTCTCGATCTGATGAGAGGGAACGTGTCGTCACTCTCACTGTAAATGTTTACACTTCGAGAGATCTGAATGGGTTCAATTCGAGATCAAGTACGAGGATAGTGGTGGATTCAAACACCCTAGATCTTCTCCCCAAAAGATCTTTAAAACCCATTAATTGATAATTTAATTAGAAGCTAATGAGTGTGCAAAAGTACACTCAAAACCAGTTATTTTATAACCCTTTAAGGCCCCTTTTAGTCTGAATCCTTGATTTAAAGCCTACATTCTAAACTTATTTCCCTAATTATTGATTGCAAATTCTAATAATTTTCTATGACATTTTATGTAGAGAATTCTAGTAAAGAAGTCTCATGGAAATCAATAAAAAGAAAAGACAAAAAAAATAGGCAAAATGGCGAAATGACGATCGATCGGCGATCTCAGGTGATCGATCGGATTGCCGATCGATCAGAAGGCAGTGATTTTTTCTGGATTTTTGCGATTAAAGGCCCGATCGATCTGTGGTTGCGGGACTAGCGTTTTTGGCCGCGAATTGATTATTTTGAGCGAAATTTTGTATTGGGAACTTTCCCTTTTTGCTTAATTTCATTCTTCTTCTTCCCTTTTAGTTATTTAAACTCATAGAGAAGTATTGTAAAAGAGCTCTGAACCTCTGACCCTTGAATCTCTCTCTTCTTTTATTGTTTTAGTTTTTCTCTCTGTATGGATTTCTAAAACCCTAGCCTTGGCTAGGATGGAATTCTCTTGATGAGGTAATGTTAGTTTGAGTTAATCCAATTAGTGTTTTTAACGTCTATGATTTCTATGTTAGTTTCTCTTCTTGTTTGATCTCTTTCAATTGAATTTCTGGAATTTAAACCTTTTCACGAGTTCAGTCAGGCTTTTTCGTAGTTGAGTAATAATTCTTGATTGAAGGCCCGATCGATCGGTGGTTGTGGGACTAGCGTTTTTGGCTGCGAATTGACTATTTTGAGCGAGATTTTGTATTGGAAACTTTCCCTTTTTGCTTAATTTCATTTTTCTTCTTCTCTTTTAGTTATTTAAACTCATAGAGAAGTATTGTAAAAGAGCTCCGAACCTTTGACCCTTGAATCTCTCTCTTCTCTTATTGTTTTAGTTTTTCTCTCTGTATGGATTGCTAAAACCCTAGCCTTGGCTAGGGTGGAATTTTCTTGATGAGGTAATGTTAGTTTGAGTTAATCCAATTAGTGTTTTTAACGTCTATGATTTCTATGTTAGTTGCTCTTCTTGTTTGATCTCTTTTAATTGAATTTCTGGGATTGAAACCTTTTCACGAGTTCAATCAGGCTTTTCTCGTAGTTGAGTAATAATTCTTGATTTCTCAAACGAAGAACCTTCATCTTAGCGGACATTAGTCTTTGCTGCGGTATTGCCTCCGGGTATATCGTCGTCCTCGAGTTTTTCTGATAAAGTGCGGGCTTGGGTTAAAATTCGTTTTGAATAATTTACTAGAAATCTATTTTAACATTTTATTATAATCTGAATTTCTAAAATCTTCCGATTGAGGGTTTGGGATTTGAAACCCTCAATTGAGTTATACTTTAGACAATCAAATTGACATTACACCATTAAGGGGAGGAAACCTGATGCCTTGACGCTTTTTCTCACTGATATCTTCCTTAAATTAGTTAAACATTTTCTACCAAAGATCCTACAAACTCTTCTTCATTATTGTTCCTTATCTTCACTGCTCTCTGTGGTTCGACAACCCCCTTTACTGTACTGCAAAGTACCGCGTATCTTTGAGCGACATCAAATTTTGGCGCCGATGCCGGGGAGCAAGTCAAAAGCTAAGGAGCATATATTCTTTTTTTTATTTTTCTGGATGAGGTTTGCTCAATTGACTCGTTGAAACGGTAATCTCATTCCTTTTTCCTTTTTGATTTAGTAGTTTAATTGATTCTCTTATTTTTGCTTTGTGCATGCATCGATACCGGAACAAATTAGGTAGATTTGCGAAGAGACTGGAAGAATCTGAAACTCTCTTTACAAATTTATTTGATACACCCCCGGAATCTGATTCTGTTTCACTTGACTCTACACATAGTACAATGAGTGAACACGGGGATCATCAAGTTAAAACTCTTCATGAGCATTTACACCCTACACGGGCTGCCACACCTTATTGCATTATATTTCCCCCTAATGTGCAAAATTTTGATTTTAAATCAGGGATGATTCAACTTCTCCCCACTTTTCATGGTTTAGATAACGAAAACCCATATGTGCACATTAGAGAATTTGAATAGGTGGTAGCCACATTTCACAATCAACTAGGCACCATAGATGCTGCCAGGTTCAAATTTTTTACATTCTCTCTGAAGGATAGAGCAAAGAGTTGGCTGTATTCTTTGAGGCCTAGGTCAATTGGGTCATGGGCGAAGATGACTCAAGCATTCTTCCATAAATATTTCCCTAATCATAAAATGAATGCTTTGAAGAGGCAAATTTCTACATTCACTCAAAAAGAGAGTGAAACCTTGTATCAGGCCTGGGTAAGATATAAGGATCTTCTGAGTTTGTGCCCACATCATGGGTATGAAAGTTGGCGCCTAGTGAGTTACTTATATAAAGGACTTACTCCTAGGGAACGTCAATTTATTGAGATGATGTGCAATGGGGAATTTTTTCAAAAAGACCCCGATGAGGCCATGGATTACCTAAGTGAGTTGGCTGAAAAAGCCCATACTTGGATAGGACCTAGTGCTATTGAAAGCACTAATAGGTCGAGAACCACTTCCACTCCTTCTAGTGGAGGGATGTTTCACTTGAGAGAAGACGATAATCTAAAGGCCAGATTGGAGAGCTTAACGAAGGAAGTTGAGGCTCTACGTGTGAAAGAAAAAATGGCAACTACTACTGTTTATCAGGGAGAGACCAGATGGAATTGTGAGATTTGCCATGAGACTGAGCATCCTACCAAAGAGTGTCCAACACTCCAGGAGATGAGGGGGGTGTATGAGGAGCATTGTAATGCTATGGGCAATTACAGGAAGCCCTTTTCACCTTACTCTGAGACTTATAACCCAGCTTGGAAAAATCATCCTAACTTTAGCTGGAGTAATAATTTTCAAACCCCTCAACAACAGATGCCCCTTAGAAATTTCACTACACCTCAATTTTCTGTACCTAATACATTATTACCATCTAGGAGTTCTCTTGAGGAGACATTGAATGCTTTCATAAATGTTCAAGGTAAAACTAATCAAAAATTTAAAGCATTGTTCACTCAAATGGCTGAGGAATTTAAGGAAGTTAAAAGTCATGTATCGAAATTGACAAATTCTTTGAGTTTTAATGAGAAAGGGAGATTTCCTTCCCAAACTCAACAAAACTCTCAAGGTCAACACATGGTACAAGACTCTACCCTCGAAAAGAAAGAATTTGAGCAAATTAATGTCATTACTACTCGTAGTAGGAAAGCTAAAGACATCCCTAACTCTACCCAAGAATTAGAGGACGAAACCGAGGACACGAGTAATGATGATGTTAATGTGCCCAAAATTAGTGAGGTAGTTCGAAGTCCTATCTCCGTGTCATTTCCTCAAGCCTTAAAATCATCAAGAAAGTCAGATTGTCATACTGAAATTTTAGAAAATCTTAGGCAAGTGAAAATAAATCTCCCACTTTCGCATGTTATCAAACAAGTGCCCACTTATGCCAAGGTTTTAAAAGATTTGTGTATCATCAAAAGGAAGCATCATGTGAAGAAAACTGCTTTTCTCACAGAACAGGTAAGTGCTCTAATTTAACACATGATTCCTCTCAATTATAAAGACCCTGGGTGCCCTACAATTTCTTGTATTATTGGGGACCATGATTTTGAACAAGCTTTGCTTGATCTTGGGGCAAGTGTTAACTTAATGCCCTACTCAATTTATTTACAGCTTGGCCTAGGAGAAATACAACCCACTACTATGGTGTTACAATTGGCTGACCGATCTGTAAGGAAACCGAGGGGGGTAGTGGAGGATGTTTTAGTCCAGATAGATAAATTTTATTGTCCTGTTGATTTTCTTATCTTGGACACACAATCCGTGGTGAATGCTAACTCTAAAATCCCAATTATTCTTGGTAGACCTTTCCTTGCTACATCTAATGCTTTAATTAATTACAGGAATGAGCTAATGAAATTATCTTTTGGAAATATGACCCTAGAGCTTACTATTTTCAATATTGGTAAATAATTGTCGGGACATGATGAGTACGAAACTACAAATTGGATCGAAGAAGTTATGCAAGAAGAATTCGAATCACCAAATTCTTCTAACTCTCTTGAAACTCTTCTTGCTAATTCTCAAATTGATATTAATTCTTTCGATAAAAATGAGCTTGTAGAAATTTGTGCTTTATTTGATGCACAGGTTCCAGGAATAAAAGGTTGGCAACCGCGATTTGAGGAGCTACCTAAGGAAAAGCCAAAGTCTCTACCCTCCAGTGTTGAAGTGCCAAGTCTAGAGCTTAAGAAACTGCCAAATGGTTTGAAACATGCCTTTTTGGGCCCAGGTGATACCTTCCTTGTTGTAATTTCTTCTATATTATCTCAACTTCAAGAAGGTAAATTGTTGAAAATTTTAAATGACCATAAATCTGCTATTGGGTGGACTATAGCAGATATTAAGGGAATAAGCCCTTTAGTATGCACCCACAAGATAAATCTTGAAGAAGAGGCTAAGGCTTCTAGCGTAGACTAAACCCAACCATGAAAGAAGTTGTAAAATCTAAAACTATTGGATGTGGGTATTATTTACCCAATGGCCGATAGTAAATGGGTTAGTCCTACGAAGGTGGTACCTAAAAAGTCAAGAGTCACTGTTGTGCAGAATGAGCTTGCAGAGCTAGTCCCCACTAAATTAGTGACCGGGTGGCGAATGTGCATTGACTATAGAAAATTAAATGCTGCATCCCGAAAGATCACTTTCCTTTACCCTTCATTGACCAAATATTGGAGAGGGTGGCTGGACATTCTTTCTATTGCTTTTTAGATGGCTATTCTGGTTTTTATCAAATTGAAATTGCCTTAGAGGACCAGGATAAGACCACTTTTACTTGTCCTTTTGGCACTTATGCATTTCGAAGGATGCCATTTAGACTATGCAATGCCCCAGCCACTTTTCAAAGATGCATGATGAGCATGTTTAGTGATATGGTAGAAGATTATATGGAAGTCTTCATGGATGACCTTACAGTCTTTAGAGATTCTTTTGATGCTTGTCTGCTTAATTTAAAAAGGGTATTGATTAGGTGTGAAGAAAAGAACCTTGTGCTTAATTAGGAGAAGTGCCATTTTATGGTATCTTCTGAAATTGTTTTAGGTCACATTGTCTCTTCTAAAGGGATAGAAGTAGACAAATCAAAAATTGAATTAATACAAAATTTACCCACCCCCAAGACTGTGAAAGATGTGAGATCTTTTCTTGGTCATGCTGGTTTCTACAGGAGATTTATACAACAATTCAGTCTTATTTCTAGACCTTTATGTAGTCTCCTTCTCAAGGATGCTCCCTTTGACTGGACTAAAGCGTGCCAAGAAGCCTTTACAAAGCTAATTGGTAAACTTACGTCCGCTCCCATCATACAACCACCAGATTGAAATCTTCCCTTTGAAATTATGTGTGATGCTAGTGATTATGCTGTGGGAGCAGTTTTAGGACAGTAGAGAGATAAGAAACCATGTGTGGTTTACTATGCTAGTAGAACCCTTAACAGTGCTCAAATGAATTATGCAACAACTGAAAAGGAGTTGCTAGCTGTAGTATTTGCTTTAGATAAATTTCGTGCCTATTTGATTGGTTTGCCTATTTGTATCTTCACGGACCATGCGGTGCTTAAGTACCTTCTTACAAAGAAGGATGCTAAAACACGACTCATTAGGTGGATTTTATTATTGCAGGAGTTTGATATCACAATTAAGGATAAAAAGGGAGTGGAGAATGTAGTGACTGATCACTTATCAAGACTTGTTTGTGAAAATAATCAGGAAACAATGCCTATTGATGATGATTTTCTTATGAACATTTATTTTCTATCTCTGAACTGCCATGGTACGCTAATGTTGTTAATTATCTTGCTGCAGGAGAGATCCCATTGAACTGGAACACCCAGGATAAACGTAAATTTTTTGTGGAGGTACACAATTTTTATTGGGATGATCCCTATTTGTTCAAATATTGCCCTGACCAAATTATGAGGAGGTGTGTTCCTAATGACGAATTTATGAGTGTCTTAAACTTTTGTCATTCCGAGGCATGTGGTGGGTATTTTTCTATGAAAAAGACTGTTGCAAAAATTCTGCAGTGTGGATTTTATTGGCCCACCCTCTTTAAAGACACTGATAAATTCTGTCATTCTTGTGATAGATGCCAAAAGTTGGGAGCAATTTCTCGCCGAAATATGATGCCCCTAAACCCCATTCTAGTAATTGAAATTTTTGATTGTTGGGGTATTGACTTTATGGGCCATTTCCCCCCATCTTTTGGTTACCTATATATTTTGGTTGGTGTGGATTATGTGTCCAAGTGGGTTGAGGCCGTGGCTTACAAATCCAATGATAATAGGACTGTTATTAAATTCTTAAAAGAACATATTTTGTCCAGATTCGGGATGCCTCGTGCCATCATTAGTAATCAAGGCACCCACTTTTGTAATAGACCTTTTGAGACCTTAATGAAAAAGTATGGAATTGTTCATAAAGTTTCCACCTCTTACCACCCCCAGACAAGTGGCCAAGTGGAACTAGCCAATAGGGAGATAAAACAAATTCTTGAAAAGACGGTTAATCCCAATCGTAAGGATCAGTCTTTACGACTAACCGACGCGCTTTGGGCATACCGCACTGCTTATAAATCTCCCCTTGGTATGTCCCTTTATAGGCTTGTTTTTGGGAAGCCTTGCCACTTGCCTGTGAAGCTTGAACATAAAGCTTTTTGGGCTATTAAAGCCTTCAATTTTGAATTGGGTGAGGCCGGAAAGTTATGAAAATTCCAATTAACTGAATTGGAGGAGCTTAGAAATGACTCTTATGAGAGCTCTAGAATCTACAAACACAAGATGAAGGTTTTTCATGATAAAAGAATTTTGAGAAAATATTTTGAACCGAATCAAAAAGTATACTTGTATGATTCTAGACTCCATAAGCATCCGGGAAAGCTAAGGTCTAGATGGTATGGCCCCGTCGTGGTTAAAAAGGTATTTGATCACGGGGCTGTTGAGGTAGAAGACCCTCGAGACGGCAGAATTTTAAAAGTGCCACAGACTCAAGCCCGCTCTCGAGAGGCTTCTACCCGACGAAGTAATTACCCTCCTATGGATCTCGTTTACCGGGATTGACTTACCTATGTGAGTCTTCGCATCTTTGTATATTAGTTTTTTTTGTTTGTTTGAGCTCACCTTGCAGGTTCCCACTATTGAAAGTTCACTCATATTCTCAGGTGCTATCTACCCTTCCATGTGTTCCGTTTCCTTATCTTTTATTTCATTTATGGAACATTGAGGACAATGTCTGATTTAGGTTGGGGGGGATGACAGTCAAATCTTAATCAAATATCTTTGTCATATCTTTTTGCATGAATTGTGGCTTTGCTGTTGAGCATGAAAATAGGGTGTTTTAATTGAGTCATCTAGACTATTCTTGTCATCTGTTATGAGCAAACTCAAATTTTTCTTGTGCACGTAAGCCATAGTGGATGTTGGTTGTTAAACTCATACTTTAAGAAGACATCTCAGATTTCAGCTAAGACCTATAACACCTGTGAGTTTTTGAGCCATTCTCGTCTTTGGGAGCGATTATTATTATTATTCGGTGTTTTTATTCATGCGGCATTATTCCCTTATTGGATCTCATTATTTTCTTCACTTGGTTGTCCATTGGAAATGTCATTACATGAGTTGTGGTTAGTTTGGTTAAATTACCTAAGAAATGATAAAGGTCAGTGTAGAAAGTTTGAGCCTTTCAAGCCAACCCTTATCATTAACAATCAGAGCCACTTTGAGCCTAAAAGAAGCCTTTCTTGAGAAAACCACATGATACTACCCACTCCACATTGGAGTTGAGCCTATTTTATACATTCCATTACCCTTTAAACCAGAGTGTATGCTAGGGATGATAGTTTTGTGGTATTGGAAATTCAAGTGGTATATTGGAAATTCAAAAAAAACAAAAAAGGACTGCAAATTCAGGTCATGGAAAATTCAGTTGGGATAATGCTATTCAAAAAAAATTCAGCTGGGATAATGTTGTTCAAAAAAAAAAAGTGTGTTGACAAAGTAGGAGTACAAGTTTTGTTCTACAATGGGAAAAATCAGAAAAAAAAAAAAAAAGAATAAAGGAGGAAATTTTGAATTGGAAAAGAAGAAGGAACTTATGGATGTTTGGAATAGTTGTTTCACAATGAAGACGTATCAATATTCCTAGCATATACCTGGTTTTGTTGATTATCGTTATTCCTTCTTTCTTACAAACCCTACCATTTAGCCCCATTACAACCCCTGTTGCTGACCTTTTGATCTTAGGTGGGTTTGTGGTGTGAATGGAGGAATTCCCAATGGATGACATTCCTTCCTTGAGATCTTCTAATTATTTGTTTTGGCTCTTGCATTCTATTTTTCATATGATTTGAGAGAAGACCCATAAATCTCTGAGTGTATTATTCTAAGTGATTTAAAATCTTTGTGAGATTTATTGTCAAAGCTTTTATCTAGATGTCTATCTTATTCGTATGTGTTTTGGGTTTGTTGGCAAGAATGGTTGTGAGCTTAGCACACACACACAAATTCTAAGTTTGCTTATTGATGGAGTAACTTCGATGTTGTGGGGAATTTCTTGCAAAACTCTTGTTTGAATGATTTGAATGTTGTAGCCTCTATTCATTAAGATCGATTGGTTAAGTGGTTTACTTGAGAGTTGATTTATTTTCAGGGACTAGCAATATTCAGGTTGGGGGGTGTGATGAGTGTGCAAAAGTACAATCAAAACCAGTTATTTTATAATAAAGCCCCTTTTAGTCTGAATCCTTGATTTAAAACCTACATTCTAAACTTGTTTCCCCAATTATTGATTGCAAATTCTAATCATTTTCTATGAAATTTTATGTAGGGAATTCGAGTAAAGAAGTCTTGTGGAAATCAACAAAAAGAAAAGACGAAAACAGACGAAAAAAATAGGCAAAATGGCGAAATGGCGATCTGGGCGATCGATCGGCGATCCCCGACGATCGATCAGATCGCCGATCGATCGGCCAAAATCGCCGATCGATCAGCTAGAATCGCCGATTGATCAGAAGGCGGTGATTTTTTCTGGATTTTTACGATTAAAGGCCCGATCGATCGGCACCCTTGCCCGATCGATCGGTGGTTGCGGGACTAGCATTTTTGGTCGCGAATTGACTATTTTGAGCGAAATTTTGTATTGGGAACTTTCCCTTTTTGCTTAATTTCATTCTTCTTCTTCCCTTTTAGTTATTTAAACTCATAGAGAAATATTGTAAAAGAGCTCTGAACCTCTGACCCTTGAATCTCTCTCTTCTCTTATTGTTTTAGTTTTTCTCTCTGTATGGATTGCTAAAACCCTAGCCTTGGCTAGGGTGGAATTCTCTTGATGAGGTAATATTAGTTTGAGTTAATCCAATTAGTGTTTTTAACGTCTATGATTGTTATGTTAGTTTCTCTTCTTGTTTGATCTCTTTCAATTGAATTTCTGGGATTTAAACCTTTTCACGAGTTCAGTCAGGCTTTTCTCGTAGTTGAGTAATAATTCTTGATTTCTCAAACGAAGAACCTTCATCTTAGTGGACATTAGTCTTTGCTGCGGTATTGCCTCCGGGTATATCGTCATCCTCGAGTTTTTCCGATAAAGTGCGGGCTTGGGTTAAAATTCTTTTTGAATAATTGACTAGAAATCTATTTTAACTTTTTATTATAATCTGAATTTCTAAAATCTTTCGATTGAGGGTTTGGGATGTGAAACCCTCAATTGAGTTATACTTTGGATAATAAAATTGACATTACACCATTAAGGGGAGGAAACCTGATGCCTTGGCTCTTTTTCTCACTGATATCTTCCTCAAATTAGTTAAAATTTTCTACCAAAGATCCTACAAACTCTTCTCCATTATTGTTCCTTATCTTCACTGCTCTCTGTGGTTCGACAACCCCCTTTACTGTACTACAAAGTACCGCGTATCTTTGAGCGACATCAGAAGCCATTAGTATAATTTTTGTTTCAGTTTAGTTCAATTTAAAATCAACTTTTGCCCTTATTAATTTAGAATTAATCTCAAGAAAAAGGCAACAAAACTAGCGCAGTCCTTTGTGGTTCGACACCCTTACTAGTAATTATTCTACGGAATTAGTACTACGAGGTATATTAAATTGCGTAACGACCAATCACCATACCTTAACCTCCCTAAACCCTATAAATATTCTCCCCTTGGAGAGATTTTCTTCAATTCAAAATTCTCAGTCTTAAAACTCTGTGGAATTACAATACCCCAACCCAAATCCCCTGACAGTCCGAAGTCCTTGGCCCAAGAGTAGAAATCAGACCTTGAGGGACAACCTTGGTTGCCCTCACTCGTATGGCCGTGCTCTCCTAGACACTACCTATAGCCATCTTGGAAGCTTTGATAGAGGGTAGGTCCCCATCTCCCTCCCTTGTTTTCTCTTACTTGCACTGCCCTGTCCACTTCTAGGGACTCTAGTTCCAACCTTCACCAAGTGATTGTTGCCCAAGGATCAGACCCTAGTAGGGGGTGAATAGGGTCTAAGGCAATTTAAATTTTCTTCCTAATTCCCTTAAGCATAATTTCAGTTATAACAATTAAAAGGGAAATGAATTATGCAATTTTACACAAGCATTCAAAATAGTAAATAAAGAGTAGAGTTAGAGAGAATGCAAACACAAGGAGTTTGTTCTCGAACTTCGGCAACCCGCCTTAAGCTTCCCTGCTCAAGGATTCACCACGTTTTACTCGAATGCACGATCTTCTTCTGGGTGAAGATTAAATATTTACAATCTCTCTTATGGGTCGATATCAAACATTGCAAGGGAACAATCCTCCCTAGACTTAGTCCACTTTCCGGGTAGTGACCAAACCTTGCAAAGCTTCTGGCTTCATGGACAAGAGTCCCATGGAACACTTGATTTTAAAATCTCTTTTACAAGAGAAGTTTTTGCACTTAGATAATGCTCCTTACATGAGCTGATAAATGTCTTGAATACTCACTAAAAATCTCTCAAAGATTAGAGTTGAAAAGCTCAAGAACTTGGATTTGGAGATTCTTGGTTAAACTTTATAGATTTGAAAATCAAAGCTTAGAGTGAAAGATTTTAACGATTGGAAGTATTGGGGTTCATTTTTTTCATTTATAAATCAATCTTATTTATAACCCAAGAGGTTTTATGGCCGTTGGGGAAACATCCAAAATGAAACTAGCCGTTACAAAGAATTCTGGCTCCCATAAGATTTCATCGACGAGATTGGGTGAGCAACCTGATTTCGTCGATGAGATTTGGCCAGAATAGAAAATAGTAGTACTACAGCTAATTTCATCGACGAGATTTTTGTTTTCTTCTTAAATCTCATCTTGGCTTGACTTAAATGATGAAAATGAATTCCTTGGTCTATTCCTTTATCTCTTTCATGATTTTGGTCATTCTAAATTATGTCTAAGGTCCTTACAATGATATGCAATATTATCTAGGGATCATAAGGTCAATCTATGGCTTTGAACAATTCAACCAATCAACCTTTCGGGACTTTTACAAATGTCCTAAACACTCTCTAAGACTTAGAATAAACTATTAAACCTTCTTGGAGAGTCTTCAACTTGATCTTGGATCTTCCTTTTGACGTTGTCTTCATGATCCTTCAATCTTGATGATAATCTGACTTGGACTTTGGCTTTGGCTTTTGATATGATCTTAATTTTCTTCAATGTGATCCAATTTGATCCAAATGCTTTGCTTGACTCGGTAAAAATCTTTCTTCATGGATGAAGTCATTTTCATGCTTTTTCATCTTGAATGACTTGCTAATGCTCTTCATAAACAGTTTATCATATAAACTCAATAGAGGCATTAGTAACACAAATCTCATTGTATTATTGTGTTATCATCAAAATCACTATGGAGACCTAAGGTGAAAACCTATAGGCTAACAGTAGTAAGGGTCCCCTTGCCTTCACCATAGGCAAAGAGGGCCCTTCATGAAGAAGAAAAACTTTTCTTGCATTTGCTTGAGTCCATGGTAGAAAGGAACACTCTCTTGAACTCACTCAATCTTCAAGGGTACCCCAAGTTCATGAGGAAGTCCCTAGAAGCATAACAGCTCTCGTCCATAGGGAAGAAATTCTAATTCTGGAACAACTCTAGAATGGTGGTACTTTGTTTTCCACCATTCTGGACCTTGTCCAGAACAGTGCCTCTACCCTCCTTTTGTTAGCTTATGCTCCACTCTAAAGCCCAGGATTTGACCTTAGGGTGTCCTCTATTGCCCCTAGCCATCCCGGGACCATCAGGTTCCCTGAACATGGCTACTTTCTCAAAAATCTGGAAAACCCCCAGAATGTCGATATTGAGTTTACTGACATTCTGGGGTTTTCTTTTATTTTGGTAAAAACATTCATGGTAGGTTGCTCCCAAACCTGACCCAAGGTCCGTGTTAGACCCCTAAGCTATCGTAAGGGTCCAAGGACCCTCTGGGATCCCCACACCTCCTCCCCCATGGCTACAAAGCCTCTATTTTGAAAGGCACTGGAATTGTAGGCAATTCCAGTACCACCAATTCCATTTTGTGAAGAAATAAAACTGACTGAACCCAAGTTAATTTTCTCAGGCTGCCTACATACCTAATAATGGATCAAGTCAAACGTAGTTCAAACTAGGGGTGATTTTAAACTCGTAATTTACGAGTAGATAGTTTCCATTCGTATTTAGGAAGATTTGGACTTGTAATTTGAGAACAAGTCTTCGAAAATGATGAATCTTTTTAGCTTGTACTCAGGAGCCTGTCAAATTGCTCTAATTTTTGCTTAAACCAACTCTTGGAGCGTTAGTTTAGCAAGCTTTTTGTTGCCCTAATTCTTGCCTAGATTAACTCTTGGAGTGTCAGTCTAGCGTGCATTTTGTTTTGACTCAATTTTTGCCAAAGCCGTCCTTTTGGATTTTCAACTTAGCAAGCCATGTTACCCTAACTTTTGCCTAGGCCGTCCTTTTGGATTTTCGACTTAGCCCATATTTTGGTGCCCTAATTTTGCCTAGACCACCTTTTGAGATTATGGTCTAGCAGGCCTTTGTTTGATCCTCATAGATAATACCACCTTGAAAATCTTACATTGGTCGGGGAAGATGCTTTGTTGTGCATCCATTGTAATCAGCAGATCTGCTTCTGATGGTGAGAAGTCCTTACTTAGAATTGTGGTTTCTTCTTTGTGCATCAGACAACAGTTTTCTTTGTTTCACCCATATTGAGGGGCGACAACGATGATTTTGTATCCCAGGGGGATAGTGTTCTTTTAAAAGAACTAACTGAACCCAAATTAATTTTCTCAGGATGCCTACGTACCCATGATAGGATCAAGTTAAACGTAGTTCAGAAGGGGCATTCGCATTTTGAGAGCGAATGGATAGTTTCTGTTCGTACCCAGGAAGGTTTTGACTTCGGCCTTGTATATGAGGACTTTTGAAGCTTTAATTTGCAATTTGATGGCAAATAGGCAGTTTCTGTTCATGCTTAGGAGGGTTTGGACTTCGATCTTGTATTCTAGAGACTTTTGAAGCGCCGTGAACCTTTTTAGCTCGTATTCAAGTGCCTGTCAAATTGTTCTAATTTTTGCCTAAACTGACTCTTGGAGTGTTAGTCTAGCGAGCTATTTGTTGCCCTAATTTTTGCCTAGACCTTCTTCTTGAACTTTTAGTCTAGTGGGCATTTTATTTTGACTAAATTTTTTAGTCTAAGCCACCCCTTAGGGTTTTCAACTTAGTGAGTCATTATCGCTCTAATTTTTGCCTAAGCCACCCCTTAGGGTTTTCGACTTTGCGAGCATGACTCTAATTTTTGCCTAAGCCGCCCCTTAGGATTTTCAACTTAGCGAGTCATTTTGTGCTCTAAATTTTGCATCTTTTAAAGTTTTGGTCTAGCGAGCGTTTCGATTCCTAGGAGTAGTATCTCTTGAGGAATCTTGCATTAGTTGGAGGGAAAATTCGCTTTCCATCCATTGAAGTCAGTAGATATGCTCCATTAGCATATACCTTCTCGATGATGTAAGGTCCTTCCCAATTTGGTTCGAGCTTTTCCTTGGTTCGTTGAGTGACGATGATTGGAGTCCTGACCATTAAGACCAAGTCCCTTATTTTGAAAGACCTTAGTCTTACTCTTTTGTTGAAGGCACTAGTTAGCCTCTGTCTATACATCTCTAAACTCTGTTGGGCTTGGAGACGACATTCATCAAGAGTTTTAAGCTCTGCAAGATGAACTTTAATTGAGTCCTCTTTTGTGATAGACTGCTGAATTGCCACCCGTAGGGAGGGAATTTGAATTTCAAGGGGGAGAACTGCTTCACCGTCGAAGATGAGGGAATACGGCGTGGCCTGTGTCGGAGTCCGATGAGTAGTTGTACATGCCAAGAGGGCTTTAGGTAGGCGTTCATGCCAGTCCCGTTTGCTTTTATCCACAAATTTCTTGAGGATTTTGCACAAAGTCTTATTGAAGGCTTCGGCGAGACCAATCGCAGCTGGGTAGTACCGGGTAGAGTGGTCCTCTCGGATAGCAAATTTGGCATACAACCTATGTATAGGGGCGCTTCGAAAAGGTTGCCCATTATCCGTGATGATGCTTTTTGGAATCCCGAACCGATATATGATGTTAGTCCGGATGAAGTCTACCACTGAGTAGTGTTTGACCTCTTTCAGAGCGACAGCTTCGGCTCATTTTGAGTAGTAATCTGTTGCAACTAGGATGTATTGATGTTCCATAGATAATGGTGGGGTGAATGGTCCTATAACGTCCATTTCTCATGCCGCGAATGGCCATGAACATGTTGTCATGTGAAGAGGCTCGGGAGCCCGATGTATGAAATCAACGTGAAGCTAACAGACTTTGCATTGCCTTGCATAGTTGAGAGAATCAGTAATCATCGTAGGCTACTAGTAGCCCAATCTTTTTAGCTGCATTTGTAGCTTGGACCCAGCTTAGTAGGTACCACAAATCCCAGCATGAGTTTCTTCCATGGCCTGCTCGATTTTATTTCCTGAGATGCACCTCATTAAGATACCATCCAGGGATCATTTGTACAGTGTATCTTTCAACATCACGAACTTTGTGACACGTCGGCGGACTTCAGCACGTTTGGCACGATATTTGGGCAATCGACTGTGTTGGAGATAATCGATGAAGGATTGTCGCCAATCTTCATCTTTTTCTTTAATTGTCACAGAACAAATTGTTTCCCAGAAATTTATCCCTAGGAGGGGTCTGAGAGTTCTTCTTTCTCCCACTGTGATAGTCAACATCCTGTCTGTTGGTAGAGTTAGGGATGCTGCAAGACCGGTGAAAGCATCAGCTTGATTGTTGAGTCCTCTATGACCATGGAAGAGGCTGCTTCTTGGAATTTGAGCAAGTAGCTGATCTACTCTCTTCTGATAAGGAAGAAGGCTGACTCTTCCTACAGTATATTCACCTCGGACTTGTTTGATAACAAGTTCCGAATCTCCGTAGATTGTTAGTTCATCCACCGAGGATCTCGAGAGCCAATTCAAGACCTGTTATCTGGGCTTCATATTCGGCTTCATTATTCGAGCATCCTTCTATTAATGCGAAGGAATAAGGTAGTCTTGCGTTGTCTGGTGTGAAAAAAATAATACCCACTCCTGACTTGTTTTCCTTCTGGTCGATGCGTTTAATTTCATCAGGGCTTCTTGAAACTCCATCAAAATACATCTTCCAACTTGGTTTGACATGAACTTGCATAACTTCTTCGTCAGGGAGGTCGGTGACCAAAGGCGAGTCCGTGGGAATTGGATGTGCTACAAGGAAGTCAGCAAGGGCTTGCCCTTTCACTACCTTTTGGGGCACGAATTCGATTTCAAATTCAGACAGGAGAACCGCCTATTTTGTCATTCTGTCTGAGTGAGTGGGGCGGGACATTATGTATTTGAGAGGATAGGCTCTGGATATCAATTTCATCGAATGCTCGAGCATATAATGCCTCAATTTCTTCAGGGCGAAGATGAGGATCAAACAGACTTTCTTTATCGGGCTGTATCTACATTCTGCTCCAACCAGAGTCCTGCTTAGATAGTACAGGGCATTTTCCTTTCTTTGGTCATTATGCTGAGCAAGAAGAGCCCCAAGAGATTCTTCGAGCGTTGTGATATAGAGGATAAGTGGCTTTCCTTTAATGGGACCCATGAGGACTGGAGGATTTGTGAGATAAGTCTTGATGCTGTCCAGAGCATTTTGGCAAGCTTTATCCCATTGAAACGGTATTCCCTTCTTAATCAGCCAGGAAAACGATTGACATCTTCCAGCCAAGTTGAAGATGAATCTTCAGATATAAGCGAGTCGACCCTGAAGTTCTTTCAACTCGCACAGATTTCTTGGAGGAGGCATTTCACGAATGACCTTTATTTTAGTAGGGTCAATCTCGATTCCTCTATGGCGTACCACAAAGCCTAGGAATTTCTCTGATGCAACTCCAAATACGCATTTGAGTGGTTTCATCTTGAACTGGTTTTGTCGCAGTTTATCGAAGATTTCCCGAAGATCATCCAGATGATTGCTTCATTGTCTTGTTTTGACAACTAAGTCGTTGACATAGCATTCGACTTTGTCATGGAGAATATATTTGAATATAATGGTCATGACCCTTCGATAGGTTGCCCCAGCATTTTTGAAACCGAATGACATGACTTTGTAGCAAAACACTTCCTTAGGGGTGCGGAAGGCTGTAGGCCCTTCATCTTCCAGGGCCATCTTGATTTGGTTGTAGCGGGAATATCCATCCATGAAGGACAAGGTTTCGAAGCCGGTTGTGGCATCGACCATCATTTCTGTGATGGGTAAAAGGAATTCATCTTTAGGACAGGCTTCATTCAAATCCCGAAAGTCTATGAAAACCCGGATTTGTCTGATCTTCTTCTTTACGGGAACAACATTAGCATGTCAAGTAGGTTATTGAACTTCTCTTATAAACTCGGCTTTGAGGAGTTTATCTACCTCAGCTTCAATTTGAGCAACCAGTTCTGGGTGAGCTCGTCTTTACGCCTGCTTGATTGGTCTAACATCTTCTCGAGTTATGAGATGAAGAATTGTAATTTTTGGATCTAAGCCAGGCATTTCTATGTAGTTCCATGCAAAGATATCCTTGTACTCTTTTAGGAGACAAAGATATTCCTCTTTTTTTGGTTAAGAAAGAGAGAAACTGATCAAGGTTGGCATTGGGTCTTGTTCTGAACCGAGTTAAACTTCAAGAAGGTCGTCAACTATTGTTTGACCTCCTATTTCAAATTCTGGAGGAGTCAGACAGACTTCTGTTTCTTCCGGTGGTTCTTCCATGATCATTTCTTCTCCTGAAGAGGAGTCTTCATCGACCGTAATAGTATTTGCAGTCCAGATCAGATCATCATTTGGTGAAGGATCAGAATTTCCTAACTTAGAATTTCCCAAGTTGGAGCCAACCTGCTTATAGGTAACCAAAGTACTGAATGCTGGCATAATTTTGTGTTTAACCTTTTCTTCTTCTTCTGTATTAAATCCATGCTTCTCAAGCATTTTCTTGATCGCCGGATTAAACACAGGCTTCCTTTGATAAGGATTCATTCTTCTATCTCTTCTGTAGCTCCGAGGAGTGGCTTTGCCTGCTTATCCTGCGGAATGAAAAACAATGGGCTTTTCTCCTGTTTTTCTAGATGGGATAATGACACTGGGAATGAATTCCGCTGTTAGCCATTTTTGCCATGTACTGAGACTGACCTTAGCCAGACCATCAATCATATCTTGATGCGCTGCTTCAACCCATAGGATGCTCGTAGGGATTCTGTTTCTTCTGGGAGCCACTCCATGGAAACTTCTTCGGACACTTGGTCTTCTTTACTTGTGATCATATGAACAGTGCATACCTTATTTTCATCTGTCAAGTCATTAGGATCGAATGAGGAATCAGAATCAAGGAACCCTAGTCCATGATTGTTATGACGGATTTGTTTACCAGTTGCCAAAGCTTTCCTCTGTTTGGGAGTGAATGCTAACTCATAAGCGGGCATTGGTTCACCTTCGACCTGCTCCTCTTCTTTGGGATTGAACCCCTGACTTTTAAGCAGTCTTTTGATTGTTGATTTATACACAATCTTTTTTCGATATCGGTTCCTTTCCCTGTTTTGATCGGAAGCATAAGAAGTAGTGACCTCGCTTGATTGCTTTGCAGGACCAAAGATAATGGAATTTCCCCCTTTTTCTCTCAGAAGAAGTATAAAGGTAGGGCTATCTCCCACTACTGACCATCATTGCCACATATTGGGACTGATTCTTGTCAAGTCGTTAGTCATTTCTCGACGAACCGCTTCTTCCTATAAAGGCTCTTGTTGTAGAGACCTGAATCTTTTTCATGCTTTTTATGCAAGTATTAGGGGTATAATAGTCTTTGTGATTTTTTAATGCTTATTTAATTATATTTAACTAGTGTGATGTGATAAAAGTTTAATCAAGTTGTAAAGAAGAGGGATGTCATAACATACCTTCAACTTTAGGAAGCTCTAGTTTTGTCACTGTTTATCGGAATTGAGTGATTTTTGAACCATTAAAAAGGTATTGGAACCCTCTTCGAGATTGATTTTAATGTCTTTCTAGATTTTGAGCCTAAGCTAAGTCAAAAGTGTGTTTTTCGATGTTTTGTCTGATGAAATTACAGATCATTCAGCTTTAGAGCTCATTTAGACCTTTAAAAACTCAAAATTAGGATTTTGTAAAACATCAAAGTTGTTCCCCTTTGAAAGACGAGTCCAACACAAGTTGAATCGTCAAAATCAAATGAGCGGGTCAAACGTTATGGTCACAATACCAAAATGGGATAAAATCAGTCCGAATCCGGGGGGAGCTACAATCAATTGCATATCAAGTGCAAAAAAAATGCGATCAATCGCATAAAGGCGAGTTTTTTTGAGTCCTTTCGGGGTCTAAGTGCGATCAATCGCACTCGCGCCCAGTTTTTCTCTTAAAACAACGTTTTTGGGGGGTTTTTTAATCTATTGGGGCTATAAATAGGGACCCTATTTCGAGGTTTTAGGGTATTCTACCCATTTCTAACCTAATTTAGCAAAGGAGACCTAGGGTTTTTGAGGGAGAAATTACTTGGAGAATAAGGAGATTGTAAGGAGAGCTTGGAGATCTTCCTCAAAGCTTTCTCTAAGTTTCTTGGGAGCGATTTGGATCCAAGGGAATGATCCCTAAGGTCGATATACTATCCAAATCAACTCTATTATAATGTTTTGTGAATGTTAATATGAGAGAAATGATAGGAATAGAGATTAGATATATTTTTCCCCAATTTTGTATGAAGTAAGCTATTATGGACGGAAATATGGTTTAATAATGTGGATGGAATGTATGGATGGGAAATACTATGGAGGATGGGATGAAAGTGTGGATGTGGATTGTATCTGGGTTGTGTGGATGGATTATGGTATGATGAAATGTTGGATATGTGAAAGGGTAAAGTATTCATAAAGTACGTACCCAAGGTGTTTGTGAAAATGCTTGAGAGGATAAATATTCATTTAACACTATGGAATTGTTGGAAATTGGTTATAAATTATGCTAAGAATCATGATAATATATATATATATATGTGATTGTTTATTAAGTTATGCTTAATTACTTGCATGGTAATTGATATTTCGGAAAGCAAGAATTTAGAGGAAAATCTTTCAAACCGGGAATTCTCTAACTATATGGTATAGGACATCATAGTGGAATTTCCATGGTGGGAGATCGGAATCTAAACGATTACCAACTCGAATGTTAATTGCGACACTTATGCACAAACGCACGTGTATGTTAAGATAAGAGTCTCACAAATCATACATGTGGACCACAAGCATAAGTATTGCATACGCCTGTCATTCTGAATAAGCCCAATAAGGGATCTGAATAAGTGCATGTTCTGAATAAACTGCTCAAGACTCGTAAGCATAAGCATGACATACGTATGACATTTGGAATAAGCTCATTGAGGGATCTGAATAAGTGTATGATCTAAATAAGTGCATAAGCATAAGCATCTCACAAGCACGTGATCTCATAAGCATAAACATCTCATATGTTGTCTTCTAAGTCTAAGGTTCTCACAAGTACACGAGTCAAAGTGATGATATGATGTATAAGAGCATTTGTTCTTTGCACTCTAATTATGTTATTATGCAATTGGATATGGTTCTAATTAAGTGCAGGTATATTATGTTTTTGGTTGGATTTTATATACACCGAGTACTTTTGTACTCAGCCAGACTTTTGTCTTGGCAGGTTTAGAGCAGGAGCACACGGCAGGGCCGTGGATTGAGGAGACATACGTCGAGGAAGGAGGAGAAGGTGAACCTTCAGAGGAGGGAGCCAAGGGTTTTGATGGTTACCCCTATTAGTTTATGTTTTATTTTATTTAAGAGGATTGTAATGCACTCTTAGAAGATGTTGCTTATTAGACTTCTTTATAGTTGTGTATCAGACTATTTTGTTAATAGTGGGTTGTATATGTTGACCATAGACTTAAGCAGGATGGTTTGAGTTTATATATCAAAATTTTATTACTCTTATTTTTGGAGACTCGTGTAGTATGTCTTGTATGCATGGATTTTAAGCAGGTTAAGGAAATATGGCAATCCCAAAGTCCTATTTTGGTCAAGGTAGGATTTGGGGTCGTTACACTTGTGGAGGTTCTGCCTCTTCTTCTAAGGACCATCCTATAGCGTCTTCTTTGTCTCTAGTCGTGATTGTATTTGCAGACTGATGGTAATTTTCTCCAAACACGAAGATCGGGGGCTCGTATCCTAGCCCTAGCGTATCTTTATCAACGTACTCGTCGGTGTCTAAGGCTTTATGTTACTCCATCTTGAGCAAAGCTTCATAAGCCGGTAGGAGAGTTCCCTTGACCTGCTCTCCTTCAGGATTGAACCCTTGACCTTTGAGGAACTGGGCAGTTGACTTGCCAAAGCTTATTTTATTCCTGTAAGGATTGGCGATCCTGATCTTTTCATTGGTGCATGAGGAGTTTATCTTGTCATATGTACCCAGGGAGTTGAAGAGCATCGACTTCTTTCCTCTTTTCTTGACTGGGATAATAAGACTGGAGGTAGTTTTTACCATTGTACAATCCATCTTCCTCAAAGGGACTAGATAATCACCTTTAAGAACTTGAAGGGGATCAACTTCTTTAATCTCACAAGTCTGAGAGAGATCGACTGACTTGCCTTTGTTCAGATTCTGGGAAGATCCAACCAAAGACAGGTTGGTTCTCCTTCTCTTCTCTGAGACTTTGGGGTGTATTTGAACACCCTTTTTAGAACTACTGTTTGAGCAGGTCCATGATTGCTTTTTGGACCACTCTCAACTTTTTTCCCTTTGGGCTTCTGTTGAAGGTTTCGCTAGGCACTTTTGACATAAAAACGCACATCTGCATAATATGTCTCTGCATTAATGAATGGATCATCATCAGCATCGATCCTTGCTTGCCTATTCTCCTGAGGGTATTTGAGGCATTGATGATAGGTGAATGACACAACTAGATGGTTGTGCATCCATTGATGCCCCAATAAGGCGTTGTACGATGTATCAATATCGATTACCAGAAACGTCGTAGTTTTAGCAATATCCCCAAATCTGGTTTGAGGTTGACCAAGCCCATAGACTTTTGCTTATTTTGATTAAAACCCTAGATGATCAGGTTGCTTTCATGTAGCCGGCCTATTTGTACGCCAAGCTTGGACATCATTCTTCTTAGGAGAATATTAACAGCTGAACCTCCATCTATCATCACTCTAGAGATTCTAGTTTCATTAACCAGACCTGAGATGAAAAGTAGCCGGTTATGCTAGAGAGTCTCAGCTCGCATGTCTTCATCATCAAAGGTGATTGTGAAGAGGCATGAAGACCCTATTTGAGAAGGATGCAGCTGCTGACTTGTAACTTCTTTAGAGAAGTCTTCCGGATTTGAGAGGGTATGTATAAGGGACCTTCTTAGTTCTGGGGACATCTTGAGAGCATTATATACACTTAGCAAGGAAGGAATTTTCTTCAGATGGGCCAGGATATCGTACTTGACCCTCTCATTACCGGAAGCTGTTTGGGCTTGGGCCGGTTAGGTTCTGGTCTGATTTTCATGTTAGACTGACACAAACCTTGGTTGTAGCTTTCTTCCCGACTGGATGTTGAGTTGATAGACTTTGGCAATTGTCTGATTTATTGGTCCAGACGACTCTCCTTCCAAAAGTTAGACCATGTTCACAGAACTGAAGTCCAACTTTCTTTTCTTGCTTTGGAAAGATGACTGAGTTCTTCTTTCAGATTGCCCTATTAGACTTCCAGACTGAGCTGAGATCTGTTCAGATGCCTGTGAGTTGTTAGTTGACCCTGAATTTAGTACTTCTCCTCCTGTTGAAGGGTCCTCGTTCAAACTGATTACAGTAAATAAATCTTGGTTCTCAGGAAGGCTTGAGATTTGCATTTCGGTCGTCGTATCTGACGATGGTTTAGATTTGGAACTTCAGGCGTACTTAGCCTTTCTTGAGGGGGATCAGATTATACCTGTTCATCTTCTACCTCTCTTTCTCCTCTAGATGAGAATCCTTCAGAGAGATCTAACAGCCCTATAGGGGCTCGTCCTGGTGTAAATGATCTCCTTTCTGGGAGTTCAATATCTTCAGACTGGTCTAGCTAATCTTAAAATGCCCGGTGTCTTTCCAAACTGCAGGCTACTACTGGTCTTAGCACATCCAACCATGAAGGATCTTCATTCGGGACTGCATTAATGACATAGCAAGAAAAGATGTTGGATTCGTCTCCTAAATCTGTTGACTAAAATCTATCATACTCATAGTCAGAGCAGAAGTCTGACGGGATAAAATCCATCAAGGTGATTGCCATCAATGGCTTTTGTTCCACAGGAGTATTTTGGGTAGGGCCATTTTTCTTGTCTTTCCTTGCTCTTTCATTTTTCTTCTTCTTTTCAGTCTTGGCTATGCGCTTCCCTTCTTTTCTTTAGGCTTGAGCTTGTCTTGTAGCCTGAGCTTACCTTTTAGCATCGGCATTTTGAGCCAACTGTTTTTTCTTTTTGGACCCTTTCTTTCAAAGAGGGTCCAATCTTCTTCCTCTGACGGTTTTTCATCAGGAATTTTGCCACTTGAAGATGCTTTATTTTTATTAACTGGCTCTGAAGCCATCATCGTATTGGATGTAGCTACTTGTGGGAGATCTTGACTAATGACAATTTTCTTATTGTCTAAAAGTCGTTGAATGATGTCCTTCAGTACAAAGCAATCCCCTATCTTGTGACTAATCATTCAATGATAAGGATAGTATTTGGGATCATTCTTCAACCCAATCTCTTGAGGTCTCTGACTTTCTGGGAGAGTGATGAGTTCATTGTCTAGGAGATCTTCAAATAGATCTTCAACAATGTCTTCTCAGAATGAATATGTTTTATTCATCCTTTCTTCCATTTTGATCTTCTTTGGCGGCTCCCTTTTATCTTGCCATTGTGGCATTCTAGCTCCACCCTCAGCTGGTTTAGTACCAACCTTAATTGGTCATTTGCCATTACTTGTTCGGCCAGTTGATTTACCGGCACTTGGTGCTGGTTGCACAGTCTTTTTGGCTTCAACTACTACGACTATTGAGGATTCAAGGTGATCAGTGCCTCTGCCTCGCCTTCTCTTTCTTATGTGGCTCTCCATATCATGTGCTTTTGTGCACAAGTCTTCAAAACCAATGAAGGTTTGAGCCATAAGGGCAGTTGAAAGATCATACCTGAAGTTGTTGAGGCGCATCCGGATGAGTACTAGTTGAGTGAACTTTTGAGGACATGAGAAGGTCAAAGCTCTCCATCGGGCAATAAACTCTGTTACGGTCTCATTATCCCTCTGCCTGGTGTCGATCAATTCCGTAACACCTACTCTTCTTTGGGTGTTGTAGAATTTTTTGCTGAACTCATTTACCATCGTGCTCCAATCAGGGATCGAAGCCTTAGGGAGGTTGGCATACCATATGAAAGCAGTGCCCTCTAAAGATTGTACAAAGAGTTAGAGGCAAAGAGCTCCAATCCTGGATGTCAATCCGCATCTTGAGAGGAAATGAGACAAATGTTGTCTCAAATCTCCAATTCCATCAAACATCTTGAATGTTGATTGAACGAATCCTAGCGGGAACAGAACCACATCCATAATAGCTGGATAGGGCTTCACGATCATCCGAACATCCTCTTCTTTTTCTTTAGCCTGTCGTATTTGATTGCAGACAATCTCTTCAATTGATGCCAGAAGAGACAGTGACACCCCTCCTATGAGGGCGGCCTGATTTGGAATGGGACTTATTTCGAGCATCCTTGGGTGATTTGGAGGTGTAAGGGTTGTGCCTTAATTACTGCTATCTCCTTGGTATGGGAAATGGGGTCCAAGTGCCGATACAGATTTGAGGGTTGACAATTGGGTAGCCAACTCTTACATTTTAGACATCATGACTGTGATCTGATCATCCTTGTACCGGAGTTGAGCCTGTAAGGCTGCTGTTTGATCATTTGATGGCAGAGGTACCGAAGTTGAAAGGTTATTCCCCTGACCTACATTTCTGTCAAAATTTGTCATCATGACTGCTACCGGTCGTTTTGATGTTGGTCCCTGTAGCCAGAACAGATTTCAAAATTATTCTTCTGCAAAATAGGCATTGGGCATTCTGTATAAAGGGTTTGGTGTACTAAAAACCTATTGAGGTAATTCTTGCACAACTTCTGGCCTAATTGATTGAAGAACTGGTTCGTCGAAACCATAATCTTCGGTTGGCAGTGTTTCTCCCAATTCTCTTGGAAAGGTTACCGGGGTCGTTTCTTGCTCTGACTCCTCTTGGTTTCCACCGACATTAGGCTCTTGAGCCGATTGAACTAGGTCTTGGGTTTTTTCTTTGCCTCTGACCTGATTTTTGCGGCTCCTTTTTCTTCTTGGAATTACTGGATCAAGAGCGACTATTCCAACAGCTCTCGAGGATTCTGTCTCGTCCAAAGCGGCTAAAATAGCGACGGTTGAACTTTGAGAATCCTGCCTTACTGATATGTTCTGCTCAGGCATTGCCCCAGTTCCTTGAAACACTAGGGTTGTAAACTCTTCCAGAGCTGGGTTGAGTCTAGTGCCGATCACATTTACGGACACTTTTTCATAACTAGCATATGACGATCCGGTGTTTGGTATCTCCCGAATAGAACGAATAGAAGCAGAAGGATCAGTCTTCTGTCTCTGGTGAACAAAGAGGATTTCGTCTGAGGCACCAGTCAACCTTCTTGACCTCTGATCCCTAAATCTTCTTGGCCTCGACTGATAATTTTTCACCTTCTTTGTCGGAGCTAAAGGATACTTTTGGTTTCTGAGTTAAAGGATTTCTCAAGGAGTCTTCTTCCTGGGCATCTCGAAAGCAGAAGTGCTTTTGTTTAGCACCTTAACCCTGGGTCATATGGTGTTGCTATTCTTTTTTCTGGTACAGTACTTGCTTTGCCCTAGAATGGGCTTACATCTCTGGATGGAGGCCGTTGATGTTGATGACCAACAGATGTCATCATTGACGTGAAAGTTGCAAGGTTAGTGTCTTGGAAGGCATTCAGACCCAGTCTGTGCAACAAGTTTCTGTCTGCCTATCCTGAATTTAAAGTGTATCTTGCATTAACAGTCGGATGATCTTGTTCATGGCTGTTAATGCTCCTTGCGTTGTTTACGGAAACTTGTAAGCCTGTTACTTCCTGCTGTGACTTGATAACATCACCAAGCGATGAAATTTCTTCCAAGAGAACTCTTCTCTTGTTGGCTGTATACTACCAACTCCTCTCCTTTTAGAGAGGGAATTGTCCTCGGATGGCTAAGTACTTGTCCATGGATATCCTCCTCTTTTGAGAGACTTTTATCCTTAGATCATGTCCACGGATTGGCTTGAACCTGTATCTGTGAAGGAGCCATGCATCCAACCCTCGGACTGGCTTGAGCCTCTGTTCCAAGTGGTTGGGCCTTCGGTCTGTGGACCAAGCTTGGGCCTGTCCACAGATGGTCTTGATCTTTCGTCCGTGGACAATCTTGGTATTTTGTCTATGGACAGTGTTGGTATTCTATCCGTGGACAGAGTTGTTATTTTTTCCGTGGACAAAGCTGATCTTCTGTCCATGGATAATGCTGATCTTCTGTTCGTGGACAATGCTAATCTTCTGTCTGTGGACGGTCTTGATTTTCCATCCGTGGACGGTCTTGAACTTCTGTCTGTGGATAGTGCTGCATTTCTGTCCGTGGACAATCTTGCATTTTTGTTCGTGGATAGTCTTCTGTTCCCCTCCGTGGGATATCTTGGACCTTGGTCCATAGACTCTATCCGTGAACTTTTTTGTTCACGGAGGAATTCCTTGAGGCATCTTCCTCAATTCCTTTATATTTTTTAAGGTTATTTGAGGGATTGTTCATTAAGTCCTAGAGGCCCTTGGCCTTGTTCATTTGCCTTGGTGAAAATTGGGCAGCATCTCCCCCTCCTGGAAATTTTTTCAAAGGCGGAGCTCCAATAGTCAACTTAGACTGAGGGGGTTCATATCCAACAAATCCTATGGTCGGCCCCAACAATTGCGGCGTTTCCATTACGAATTGTTGGGATTTGGGATGGCTTGTTAGGCTTGGCTCAAGGTTTGACATAGGTCTGTCTTTTGGGCTGACTTATCACAGAGTGGTTGAACCACCCTACAATGTGTGCACCCAGTTAGGTATACTCTCTGTGGTGCACTCTGATTAGGGTGCACTTTGTCCGTGCTGCATCCAATTGGATATACCCAATCCGTGGCACATCTTGGGTATGTGTCTGCTCCGTGACGCATCTTCTTGGGTGCAGCCTTTCCGTGGGACATCCTGGGGGATGCCCCTTGTCCATGGTGCATCCTTGGGGATGCAACTACTCCGTGGGGCATCCTTGGGATGCACCTGCTCCGTGGTGCACCGTTTGAGATGCACCCTGCCCGTGGACCTATTAGGGGTGACCCCTTCGTAGAGGGGTAGAGAGACCCTCATTGAGGGTTCGGCCAACAGACCAAGGCCTCATGGTTGGGGCCGCTACCACCTCAGCCCAAGGGAGAGGGTGAGTTGCTAGGATTGGCATCGGAGGGACATAGACTCTCCTCTTGATGGTGAGCACGTAGGCCAGACGGATGTAGACGGTCTCGATTACCCTGCACCAACACCGAAGAGAAAATAGGGAAAGGATTACTCACTTTCCTTTTTTGTTCTTTTTTTATTTTTTAATTCTTCATCAAAGATGAGAGGAGAAGAAAGTCCTATCGGGTGTGCTATTAATTTGTAAGCACAAAATTGTTTCTTTACTTTCAAATTTTCTCTATTGTTGTATAGAGTTTACTGTTTGTTGTGGGAGACTATCCTTCCAATCTGAATAAACTTAGACTGTTAAATTACCTTTCCTATTTAGGGGAAGTACCTCCGATTAAAATGAAGAATTAAAAAAGAACAAGATTTGAATAAATATATATTTATTTATTCAATGGAGTTGCCTAGTTCCCATGTAGGCATTACAAGTGCCTCATAGAAGTCTTCATATTTGCAGAAAATAAAAGAACATGGTGGTTGCCATTTTTATGAGGCTCACCTGATGTTCTCCATAGCAGGGGTCCGTGAGGGTTTGTCCTCACAGAATAGACATGTGAGGGTTTATCCTCACGTGTCCGTGAGGGTTTATCCTCATAAAATAGACACATGTCAACCTCTCGGGGTTGGCACTCAAATTTGGTCTGTGAAGTTTGAATCCTCATGGATGGGGGACGTGTCAACTTCTCGGAGGCTAGCACTTGGGTTGGATCCATGAGGTTTTGATCCTCACGGATTGAACAGGTGTCAGCCTCTTGGAGACTGATCGTCAGTCAATCTTAAATTATTCCTTCTTAGTAATAATTCCGTAGAATAGTACTAGTAAGGGTATCGTTCCTCTGAGGACTGCACTGGTTTCGTTGCCTTTTATTTAGATTAATTTTAAACTAATAAAATAAGTAATTTGAATTTTGCTTAATTAAATTAAAACAATGAATTAAACTAAGGAAGATTTCTAAATTAATTATCAACTAATGGTTTTAAATCTTTCGGAAGAGAAAATCTAGGGTTTTCAAATCCACCACTAACCTAATAACTAATCCCTATTTTAAATTTATTATAACCTCTTAAATTGCAAACATTTCAGTTAGAGTGACAGCACGTCCCCTCTCAACTGCTCAAGAAAGGTTCAAGGGATTATATCCTTAGCATATTGTATCTTCGGTTAGCACGAATGATACACACTAATCTACGGTTGTATAATCACTCGTCTTCCCTTAGCATAAAATATCTTCGGATTTAATCTCTCGATATTTTAAAACCATTGCATAAAACCTATGTTTAAATTCTAACGAAAATTAACACAAGTGATTTTAATTCCAATTTCATAATACCTAAGACAAGGTTGAGAATTCCATTGAAATCAAATATAAATAAAATAAATCCGGTTGTTTGAAAACAACCCTCTCATTATGCAATCAATGTCTTACAATGCAGAGAATCAAAATAAAAACAAAATAAATGACACAGTTACTTGGCTAGGGTTTCATCGAAACCCTAGAGTGAAAATTAGTTCATCGCTAGGGAGGAATGCAACATCTTCATGGACAAAGCTGCAGCACTTCTCTTCATGGACAAAGCTGCAGCACTTCTCTTCATGGCTTCCTTGATCTCCAGAGCTTCTCTTCTTCATATCCAAAATCTCTACAAAATTCTCTAATAATAATAATGATAATGGCTAGGAATTCTCTTTTTATAGAGAAAGACAGAGTTCTTGTAAAATAAGGAGTTCTAATTGAGGTCTAACTCTTCTTTTTCTCTCTCTATACTCCTTTTTGGATTGAATGAGGATTAAACCTTCTTTTAGGAAGACAATAATAGAGTTGGAAAGTGTTTAGAAATACTAAAACACTATTCACGAAACACTATTCACGAAACACTATTCACGGAATACTATTTCACCCTATTTACAGTTTTGCCACTGAACTTCAAATAATTCTAAAGAGCTCAATTCTAATCGGATTGACCCAAAATTTTAAACATAGCTCCTTTGGGTCATCTAGAATCTACCCAAAAAGTTTCATAAATTTTAAATGAAGAAATTACCAAACTACCCCTCTATTGATAGAAGTGCGATTTTTGGCCAATCGATCTATCAGGATAGATTTCTGCGATTTCGCTCTCTTTTCTTCTTCTTTCTTTTACTCTTCTCTTTTCTGAAATTTTGGAGTCTTTGAAGTTTGTAAATCTTCCATTTTATCTTCTTTTCCTCGCATGAACCTGAAACAAGAATAAACAACCAAGTAACATAAAATAATATAAATAATTACTCTAAATGATTAGCAAGTTAAGTTTGAGGTGCTTTTATGTATAACATTTAGCACCGATCAGAGACTGTCACCTAGGGTTAGATCCGTGAGGTTTATCCTCACGGATCAAACCCCACCTTGCTTTGTTGGGTGGCATGATGCCAGCCACCAGCATTTAATGCTAATAGAAAAAAGGACTGCGTGTGCCACAGGCACGCGTGAATCAAACCGTCTCTCCGAGAGACAGTGATCAGGTATGTGCCATTGCACATACACCTGGGCAATGGACGGTGAGATTTCACTGTCCACAACAAGTGCCTCCAAGGGAGGTCTTTTAAAGTAAAAGAGGAAGAGGGGAAGTTAGAAGGAGGGTAGGCATTTGGCTTACCTTGCTACTTCTATGGCTGAGGTTCTTCCTTGGCTTCTTTCTGAATTCTCCTTGAGGGATTCTTTTCTCTTTGATTTTCGGATGCTGGATTCGGGGCCCCTCTACTGAAAAATAACTCCCCCTTTTATATCGTGGGAGTTAGTGGGGGGAGTGGTTTCACTCCCCACTCCTCTAATTGTCTTCTTCTTAGTGAAGAGGACATTTGTCCTCTTCGTGGGAGAGTAGGGACTATCCCTCACCCTTCTCCCTGGATCGTGGGTGGGTATTGGATATTATACCCACTACTAGATTGCCAGATAGCAGTGCAAGATGACCTTTGACCATTTTACTTAAGGCAGTAAGGGAGCTCCTTGCTGTCAAGGTGGGGTCTATTAATGACCCATTTTAATTTGGGGCAACAAGGGGACACCTTGCTGCCAAGGTGGAGTCTATTAAAGACCCCTTTTAATTTGGGACAGTAAGGGGACACCTTGCTGCGAATGTGGGGTCTATTAAAGACTCCTTTTAATTTGGGGCAGTAAAGAGACACCTTGCTGCCATGTTGGGGTCTGTTAAAGACCCCTTTTAATTTAGGGCAGCAAGGGGAAACCTTGTTGCCATGGTGGGGTCTATTTAGGACCCTTCTTTAATCTCAATTTGGGGTAGCAATGGTGCTCCTTGCTCCCATGGTGGGGTCGACTAATGACCCATTTACTTTGATTTCAATTTAGGGCAGCAAGGGTGCTCCTTGCTGCCATGGTGGGGTCAATTAAAGACCCTTTTACTTTGTTTTGAATTTGGGGCAGCAATGGTGTTCCTTGCTGTCATGGTGGGGTCTATTAAAGACCTCACTTGATTTGATTTCAATTTGAGACAGCAAGGGGACACCTTGCTGTCAAGGTGGGGTCTATTAAAGACCCTTTTTGATTTGGGGCAGCAAGGGAACACCTTGCTGCTAAAGTGGGGTCTATTAAAGACCCCCTTCAATTCAATTTTGATTTGGGGCAACAAGGGGACACCTTGCTACCCATTTGTTTTGTTTTACTTTCGGGCAGTAAGGGGACACCTCGCTGCCAAGGTGGGATCTATAAAAGACCCCTTTCAATTTAATTTTGATTTGGAGCATCAAGGGAGCTCCTTGCTGCCCATTTATTTTGTTTTAATTTGGGACAGCAAGGGGACACCTTGCTACCAAGGTGGGGTCTATTAAAGACCCCTTTTAATTTGGGGCAACAAGGGGACACCTTGCTACCATGGTGGGGTCTATTATAGACCCCTTTTGATTTAGTTACAATTTTGGACAGCAAGGGGACTCCTTGCTGCCAGAGTAAGGTCTATTAAAGACCCCTTTTAATTTGGGGCAGCAAGGGGATACCTTGCTGCCAGGGTGGGGTCTATTAAAGACCCCCTTCAATTCAATTTTGATTTGGGGCAACAAGGGGGCTCCTTGCTGCCAATTTGTTTTGTTTTACTTTAAGGCAGCAAGGGGACACCTTGCTACCAAGGTGGGGTCTATAAAAGACCCTTTTCAATTCAATTTCGATTTGGGGCAGCAAGGGAGCTCGTTGTTGCCCATTTTTTTGTTTTAATTTGGGGTAGCAAGGGGACACCTTACTGCCAAGGTGGGGTCTATTTAAGACCCCTTTTAATTTGGGGCAGCAAGGGGACACCTTGTTGCTATAGTGGGGTCTGTTACAGACCCCCTTTTAATTTAGTTATAATTTTGGACAGTAAGGGGACTCCTTGCTGCCAGAGTGGAGTCTATTAAAGACCCCTTTTAATTTGGGATAGCAAAGGGACCTTGCTGGCCTTAGATTGATTTCAATCCAAGGCGGTAAGGATGCACACGTGCGTTTGCACGTGTGAAGTGATCATAACCCTTCTCAAGGTTGTGATCTGATGCATACAGTGCACACCACCCTTTGTGTGGGATGTTAAATAAGTGGTGAGATTTCACCACTTACACTTCTTATCCAAACGAATGACCTTGAATTGAAAATTATTGCGCATTGCGTACTTATGAATAAAAGGTTTCAACCGCTTCTTGTCTTTAAAGCTTTGACCAAGTTCGGCTACCGTATCATCATTCAACCCAAATTCAACATTACAAGCTTCATCGTGCACCGGTATATCCTCGAACTGTGCACTCTCACAAGGGTTGTGAGTCATCTCCTTACCACCTCTAATTGGGGTCTGAGGAGGACTTTTAGTCCTACAAAACAACACCCATTATATTTCTATTTAGGCTAACAATGCATCCTAATTTTAAAAAAGAATTTGCTCATAAGATCATATCTGTACATGAAGAATGGCAAGTTGTTGAGGTTCACTTGCTCATAAACAACACTTGTAGGGATAACATAATTCATAACGCTATCTAACAAATGACTGTCATCTCTAAAAGGGGTGACGAGAAGTTGTGAATCAATATCACTTGTAGAGACTGCAGTATTCAGTGTCATCTATCAATTTGATGGTCTCTATTGATGCAACATCTTCTACACTATCAGTAATGTCCTCGAAAGCAAAATTCATGATGGAATCATGTTTGAAATGAAGATTGTCTTCTTCTATATTGGTCAACTTTTCTGAAATGCTCTCACTCACTAGTAAAATCTAGCACTCCAACTGTAACGTCCTCAAAACCCCACCTTGGTCATAATGAAACTTTGGGTCCGCTACATTACTTATCTCTGTTTGAATTCAAAGCAATAAGACAAAACAAGGTAACATTTTTCCCAAAATAGCAACTATAAAATTTCTCTCCCAATTATAAGCAAATCATCCTATATATTATAAAACAATCTAAATCCAACTCCATAAACATGAACCAAAGCAACATCCACTAAAGTGTAGCAAGTATATTACAATATTCCCAAAATGTAAAACTGAAATAAAACTAATGATAGGGATAGGGATAGCAATCTATGTCCCTTGCTTCCTCCTCAAAATGATCCACTTTCTCCTGATACTCTTCCTCAATCCAAGGAGCGGTTGTAGGCTTCTGCGCTAAACCTGACGACAATAACAGGTCGACTGAGTATTGAAAACATTTGGTGGATATCCAGTCTAACTAACAATAGCAATAACACATATACATGTTCAATATTCAGTTCATGCGATAGTTATATAATCAATAACAGTTTCATATAACATGTACATAATCAGAGTACGGAAACATGTGAACATATCATTATATCATCTTGACTCATGTACTTGTGTGACTCTTGGACTTGTGGTATGAGTTTCATGCATGCTTGTTCTCTCATAAAAATAGTCCTCTAGGCCTTTGTATTGAATCCATGGAGGTGCATTGACAGAAGGATAAGTCCCTAGAGATCTTGGATATCAAATGTCCATAATAATTATCCAGGACTTGAAATCTTATCCATAGAGAGCATCAATGATTTTCCGGAGCTACATGTAATTCAAGGTTTTTGTAAAATCATGCAGTGTTCTTGTTCTTGTACGTGTACTTATACTTGTTCTTGTTTCTTATTCTTGTACTTGTACTTGTACTTGTTCATATTTCTTATACTTGTTCTCGTTATTCTGTGTCCATGTAGGGTCCATGTCATGCTTGTGTACTTGTGAGACTTGTAAACTACCACACATGTGAACTTGTGCTTGAGTATTGTGATTAATATTTGAGCTCGATCATTACTTAGGTTTCAGTCTTCCGTCAAGAAACTCTGTTAGGTTACATCTCCCTAGTTAGAGAATTCCTTACATAGAGGACTTTCGTTAAGCTTTGACCTATCTGAATGTCAATCACCATGCAGTATAAATATGATATAATTTATCATGACAAACCACTATATCTCATTAAGCTAATTTAACGATTTCAATAACATCATTCCAACATTTATCATTTCCAAGCATTTAAATTAACACATTCACTAATTTATTCATATACAATACCCTCCCTCCATTTTCAACATTCCATCATCCATTCCAATCCATCCATACACCATAATTAAGCCATCAAACTCATCCACCACCATTTCCATTCATCCACAATCCATAACCATGCCATTAAACTCATATTTCATCATTTTCATACATCCACATTCAATCTAACAAGGTCAATTAACTATTTATAATATCTATTCTCTTTATCATGTTTAACAAAACCCCTAAACAATTACAATACTCCATTTTTAGTTTTATATATAATAATCTTTCCAAAATCATGTTAGAAATTCTAAAATCTTGCCTTAATCATGTTGAACTTCAATAATTTCATCTTAATCATGCTCAATCATACAATAAACATAATAAAGTTGGATTAGAGAGGATATCGACCTTTGAGATCATTCCCTTTGATCCAAATTGCTTGCAAGAGGCTTTGAGATTGATTTCCAAGCCAATCTCCTTCTTTTCCAAGCAAAGCTCTCTTTCCCTAGGCAAATCTCTCTTAGAACCCTAGGTTTTCTCTAATCCTTTGCTAAATTAGGTTTAGAATAGTTAGAACCCTAAAACTCTTGAAACTGAACCTCTATTTATAATCCTAGGGATTTTAAACCCTAATTTCCGAAAGTCTGTAAAAAAACCTGAGCGCGATTTGCAATCAATCGTCATTAAACTGCGATCGATCGTCGCATTGCCTGGTAATCGATGGTCGCACTGGTGTAATCGATCGTAGGTAAAACTGAAGCTACCCCACTTTTCAGGTTGAGAACAATCGATCGCCAAATAAGTGTGATCGATCATACCCAAAATAGTGGCTTACCCAAATTTCAGATTCAGGACGATTGATCGTAGGTTTCCCTGTGATCGATCTCAAGCTCTATTTTCCACTCTTTAATCGCTTACGCAAATTTAAACACTCCACCTAGCTTAAATATAATTAAACATGCACAAAAACATAACCAAAGACCATTCTACCTCCATTAAACATGATAGAACGGGAAAATCAGATTCGGGTCTCTACATCCTTCCCCCCTTATAAGAATTTCGTCCTCGAAATTATGCACCTTAGTTCAAAAAGTGAGTAATTTGCTCGAACTTCATCATCACGCTCCCACGTGGCTTCTTCTACGGCGTGGTGTTGTCAATGCAAGAGAACTAGGGGAATGGTCTTCGTGCGTAAGATTTGCTATTTTCGATCCAAAATTTGAGCTGGTTGTTCAACAAGAGACCAGTCTTCCCGAACTTCCAACGGTTCGAGGTTGATGACATAAGATGGGTCTGAGATATATTTCCTCAACACAGAAATGTGGAAGACGCTATGAACACTTGCCATGTGAGGCGGCAATGTAACCTGATAAACAACTTCTTCGACCCGGGTGATGATCTCAAAAGGCCCCACATATCTTTGATTGAGCTTGCCCCGCTTGCCAAACCTTATCAAACCCTTTGTAGATAAAATCTTGAAAAATACAAAGTCTCCAACTTGGAACTCAAGATCTCTTCTACGAGTATCAGCATAGCTCTTTGCCTACTTTGAGTTATTTTTAACCTCTCTCTGATCAACTGAACCCTGTTTGCAATCTAACCAACGAGCTCAAGACCCAAAAGTTTTCTCTCACCAACTTCGTCCCAACACAGCGATGAATGATAGCTTCTCCTACAGAATGCCTCAAATGGTGTCATCTAAATGTTGGCTTGATAGTTATTATTGTAGGAAAATTCAACCAAAGGAAAGTGGTCATCTCAACTGCCTTGGAAGTCTAACATGCAAGCTCGTAGTATGTCCTCTATGAACTGGTTCACCTTTTTAGTTTGCCCATCTATCTGTGGATAGAATGCCGTACTAAAATCTAAATGGGATCCCCATAGCCTGCTGAAAACTCTTCCAGAACCTTGAAGTAAAGCTCGGGTCTCGATCAGATACAATACTAATTGACACTTCATGCAACCGGACTATCTCCTTGATGTATAGATTTGCAAGACAGTTGCGATTTTATATGGTATAATATGGAAGGAAATTAGCTGACTTGGTCAACCTGTCAACTATGACGCAGATAGCATCAAAGTTCTTCGTTGTCCTTGGCAGACCAACAATGAAGTCCATGGAGATATTTTCTCACTTCCACTAAGGAATAGGAAATGACTGAAGGAGTCCTGCCGGTCTCCGGTGCTCGGCTTTGATCTGCTGGAAAACCAAACACTTGGCCACATAGGTAGCCACATCCTTTTTCATGCTTTTTCACCAGAAATACTTCTTGAGGTTCTGGTACATCTTGGTACCTCCCAGATGGACAGTGTACTTAGACTTGTGTGCTTCGTCTAGAATCTGCCTTTTCAATTCTTCATTAGCCGGAACACAAAGTCTATCCTTGAAGGAGACCCCACCATTTCTCCAGAAGAAGTCCTCAAACCAGTTGCTAATCTACTTGTTCATACCAGCATGTAATTCTTCATCGTCCCACTATTGGTCTTTAATCCTGTCCAAGATGATTAGTCTGACCACAATATTGGTCATCAGGGCTCCAGATGTTCCACCACTGAAACCCGCATCAAAGCTAGCATATCAAAAACTAGGAAAAGCAACACATATTTGAAGCAACTCCTTATTGGACCGAGGGGTTCAAACATTGTATCGCCAAAAAAAAAAAAAAAAAAACAAAGGCAATTTCATGGGGCCTTACTTAATTCCATGTTAGTTACACATTACTTCATTAGATACTGATCTACAATTCGTCATTATATAAGACTAGCGGGTGACACATGCGATGCACGTGAGAGCGAGGACGAGTTAACCACAATTAATAAGAGTTAAAAGTGACATGTGTTAACCCGTGGGTGCAATTGAACTTGCTAGTGGCAAGTGTGATGCACGTGAGAGTGAGGAGAAGGAGTTAACCATAATTAATAGGAGTTAAAACGGACACGTGTTAACCCGTGGGTGCGATTGAACTCTCCCCAAGTTCAATCGCCATTGGCTGTGATTCTAAATAGATAGATGAGCAAGGGTTAGTTTTGGAATTAAAATAAAACATTAAATCAAAGGTAAGGGGTAGTTTGAGAATTAAAGTAAAACATTAAATCAACATTTTGTTTTTATACGAGGGTAGTTAATAGTAAAGATATGTGTGTGTGAGTTTGCATGTGGTGTGTGTGTGTTTTTGCTTGGGTGGTGTGAGTATTCCCTCTTTGCCTTCGGTCATTGCCTTGTGATATGATTGAGTTTACCAAAAAAAAAAATATATATATAGTAAAGATAAAGATAAAGATAAAGAAAAGAATAGTAAAGATAAAGATAAGAAGATAAATACCACTAAATTCAAAGAACTGAAACCTCTCCGGGTCATCCGGATAGGATATAACCTCCCAACGGAACTGACCATAATGCCACGTTTCAGCCTCATTTGGCCAATCACAAAGGTCAATTTCAGAGCTATTTTCGGGATAATGAGCTCCGTTTTACGCTAATAAACCGAGCAGGTAATTTAAAAAGCGGGATCGAATTAAAGAATCTTTTCCAGAAACAGTTTCATCAAACGGAAGAACAGAATCCCGGAGATCATAGTCAATCAAATATTGCCACGTATCCAGAACTTCCCCTAGAATAAGAGCACAAATTCAATCAAATAAATCGACATCAGCTTTGAATTAGCGGTTTCTCAATCTCGTCAAAAGACGGAATTTCTTCTTCTTCTGCTCCTCCTTTTCGGATGCTCAGACGAAGCTTACTCTCTTGGCTATCTTTGTAAGTTCTCTCTTTCTTCGAGTTCTTTTTTAATCTTTCCGTAAGGGCTAGTGTGAATTTCAGTGATATGCGTGCATTTATTTTTCTGACTCATTTGAATGAACTACGGACACGAAAATGATCATTGAATTTTTTTTTCTTTTGTGAATTTAGCTGATATTCGGATGATACTGAGTTTTGTTCTTCTGGGTATGTTTGAATTTTGTATTTTGTTTTTCGGAAGAGTTGATTGATGATAGAGGTGGTTGAATTAGGGGTTTTGGAATCGTTTCTGAGTCAACTTATTGGTGGGATAGTTTGAAATAGTTGGACACATTTCTGGTAGCAACTAGCAAGCAAAAATGATGCCTTCAGCTGATTAAAAATGAGATTTCTAAGCTTAAAAATGGGTTTTTTTTGTTGGAAATGAAATTTTGTTCATTCTAGTGTTTCATGGACCTAACCATACCCCAAAAGGTCCTAGGGTGATTAAGGTGCGGAAAGCTAAGCACATAAACCACCGGGGATTGTAACATTTTCATTTCATACTTAATGAGGATGTTTTCTATACTGTAGTAATATTATGCTACCTCAATCACCATCATTTTGTCTAGGGTCTTGTTTTTGAACATTTGATCGTGATTGGGTCTTCTTGATATTGTTTCATTGACATTCAAAAGTTGGTTGATGCCGGTTGTGATCTTAGTGATTTTGATTTTTTTTTTTTTTAAGTTGCATATAAAATAAACTCAGGATCACTCTTGGAACAAGTCTCCAAGATGTTTAATGTTTCAGAATGAAGTTTTTGTGAAAACCCAACTCTGAAAAGTGTTAAACGTTTTTACCTCACGACTACCTACTTGCCATGCATCTATTTCTTAGTCTGGCAACTACATGCACTTCTTTGTATGGTGTCCTGTCAGGTAATATGGGACTAATAACAGCATTGATGATTGATAAGTTGTCGTAGTATATCTTCATATCTTGTGGTCCCAAGCTCATCTCCTTTGTCTTTTAACTGAGATATTATCTTCACTGTTGTCTCACATGTTCTCGATGCCATTTTCATGTCCTCTGCTAAAATATCGGACCAGGTCAGCAGTTTTTCTTCTCCTAGATTTTTCATTGCACTAGGTTGTCATTAAAACAAGTTTAGTCCCAAGTAGTGGACTTGCTAATGAGGTAGTAGGAGGATAGCTGTCTGGGGGACAGCTGGATGAGGACATGGTCGAGTGCTTCAATTTTCCTGTTATCTGTATTTCATGTTATTTAATTTTAATACATGGATTAGCTTACTAAAGCATGTCCAAGTTGAGCCAATGCTAAGATAGGGCTTCAGTTGTGTCTCTTAAATCAATAATTTATGAAGTTTCCCTTTTGGAAAATTCACAGCAGTACTTCCTTTAATGTGTAGCTTTAGGTAGTAATTTATATCTAGGGCCTATACATTGCATCATGGCAATAAAAATCACCGAAACCAATACGAAACAGGCGATACATATAGGTATTGGTAGTCCCTTGTACCATATTTATTCTGATATGAAACGGGCGATACGTATCGTTTACTAGTTATGTCTGTTTTAATTCAATATAGAATTGTAATTGTGTTTGCTACTTTGTCTTTGAGTCGCTTCTCATGACTTTATATTTGGTAAATTTGGTTCTTATAACTCGTTTGATTTTTAAAAAAATTTAATTAGATTTTTTTTTTGTTTTTTAAAGAAAAAGAAAAAATTATACGTATCATCTGAAACCGATACGTATAGGTTTCGGTTGGGACCGATACATCCCCTGAAACCGTATTTTTAATCCTTGCACTGCATCAGTATGTTGTGTGTGTTTTTTGACCAATGGAAAAAGTTCTATTTCCATGTGGGTGTAGCTTTGTGTTTGTATAGATTTACTACAATCCTCTTATGGATCTGCCTGTTGGGCTTGCTTAGGTTGCCATGTTTGCCACCATGCATTTTTACCAGCTACTGACACAACGCTTTTGTCTGCGTCAGAGAGGAAAATTTTTCTATCCTGCTTGCTCATTTTAGTGTCTGTCATGGGTTTGGCTGGAATGCATCTGATGCCGTTTGATGTTAAGATGTATTCCTCTTTCCTTTTAAGTTTGCTTGTTACTGCATAGTTTGTGCATATTTGTTTCTGGTGTGGCTGAGACATTGCTCATCCCTCTCATAACCTTGACAATGGTGTGGTGGATGTGTCCCCTGTTGGCCCAGAGCATGGTGTTTTGTTAGCCACCTAATCTGTACCAATTGTTTTTCAAGCATAACCTTTAGAAACCCTCTAGCTTGACTATATGATTGTGGGAAAATGATTCTACAGATCAAATTACCTGTTTTTCCTAAAGTAATCTGTTATGAAAAATAAAGGTGTTCAATTCTTTATTAATGAATTTCATTTTCTCATTTTTTTTATGAATGACATTTTCTATACATGAACGTTGGAAGAATAAATGTTTCTATATTAAGGCTTAATACTAAACTTTGCAACCTCTATCTCTAATGAGGGATTAATGAAAATCTAACCGCATCTCTAACTTTTGTCTCTTTAGTTAGGAATCAAGAAAATATGAGCAGAAGAAATAGTTTTCATGCATGATTGACCATCTTTCATAAAAAGCTCGGTACTGATAGATGGATATAGAGTTTTACAGTTTGTAGAATCTCAGCCACTGAACCAATTCTGTGTGAGGTTGCCTTCCTTCTGTTGAAGGGTTGAACCAAGTGAAGTCCCTACTGTGGAGACAAATGGATGAGTATCTCAATTACTTCTTCTCATCCTCGTCATGGTCAGATGCGAACGGGACAGAAAAATCGTCTTGGGTTGGCAGTGGGCCTGCTCAAACAAATGTGCTAATTCCTGATACAATTGGGATATACGAAGGAGATGAAAAAAACTTACCTATAAGCATGATTCCCTCAGGCCATCTAATGGAGAACTTAGCCCTTCAAGGTACTATACATGTTGGTGGAGTTTCAAACTGTGGTCTTGACCAGAGTTCACTTCAGGGAGAAGATCAATCACAACAAGCTGGTCCAGCCAGTGACAGCAAGCCCTCATTGAATGGAGTGGTGAATGATAGCTCAAAATCCGAATATTTGGGTATGCAATTTAATACAATTTTGTCAACCCTGGCAACACTAAATCATATTTCTCCAAAACTTCTTCCAGTAGTTGGTGATTCCACTAAGTCGTCTCGTTCATTACATGAGTCTGGTCCCCTTGGAAGCAATGACAGTGAACCATCTGAGTTCCACCAATCCCTTAGAGATTCTCAGTCCCTTCCATCAATTCCACAGTTGTGGCCTCCACCATGTTATTCTGATGTTTCTTCCCAGTCTCCTGGTATGCGGCAACATAAGTTACAAGGCTTTGGTTTGCAAGAAGAGTATGTGGATAGTAAAACTAATGTTTTGGAGAATGGATACCTTGGGGATGATAAATTTCTGCAACTGGATAACTTGTCTGCATCGGTCACCATAAATGTATGAATTTTATATACCCCTTGTGGTCAACTTTTACTTATAAGATCGAGGAAATATAGACTGGATCTGCACTGGATAGTGAGGGCACCTTACCTCGTGATGCACCAATTTTGACCGTGTGCTCATTGATCAGGATCATCTAATCAATTGGTCATAACAAATGTCATGCATAAACCTTATGATTCTAACCATTTTGGGCTAGTTTGGTTATTGGTACTGGTCATCTCAGAGAAGTGGTTCTATTTATTGAATGCTCTGAATCAATGATGCATCCTCCAAATCTTGTTTGAAAAGCAAAGCCCCACTATCCATGATGGGACCCTGTGCTATATTTCTTCTGTAAGGTTGGGCATCGCATCTTACGTTTGTTGTCCTTGTGTACTACTAAAGGGGCAAGATGAGCTGCAAAATCACCCTTTGTCCTCTTTCACTGCTGGGCCCCAGATATCAATGACGAGAACAGATGGATTACACTCTCAGACTCAGGTACTATGTATAGTTCAATTTTGTTTTAGGACTTCTGTGAAGGCTTTATCTGGTAACTACCTGTTTGTCATTTATTGAGTGTTGACCTCTTATATTCATTTGTACCAGTTGCTACAATTGACTGAAGGAAATCCGATCAATCATTGTATGATCCGGGGTCCTGTTTCTCAATTTCAGCCTGTACAAGCTACTGCTGGTAGTGGTTGTAATGGAGCCATAAAACCTCGTATGAGAGCACGTCGGGGCCAGGCCACTGACCCACACAGTATCGCTGAACGGGTTAGTTGTAGTTTCATATTATCATTCAAAATACAACTGCTTGCGTTCTTTGTATCCATGCCATGACTGGGATTCTCACCCTTAGAATTGAAAGTCATTGTACTCATCCAATTTTGAATCGGTGCAATTCTCATTATCTTTTTTGATAATATACAAATGCAGCTTCGGAGAGAGAAAATTGCTGAAAGGATGAAAAATTTGCAAGAACTTGTACCAAATTCTAACAAGGTAATGCTTTATTTGGATGTTTTATTGTAATAGTTATTATTATAGTTGTTAGTATTGCTATTCTTATCATTATCATTGTTGTTATTACTTATTTATTTGTTACCATGGTTATATGTTAATAGTTATTTATTTGTTACCAAGTATATAAACAGAGCTTCCTATTTAAGTAAAAGGTTTTGTATTGAGAAAAGGGCTGGTTATGTTTTACTTGTGGCCATGGGTGGAGCCAGGATTTTCTTGCAGGGGGGCTAACAATGGGGTGTGAAGGTGCATTTTTTTTTTGAGGGCGAAGTCCGTGGGCCATCTCATCTGTTTGTGTCTGTTTGTAAAGAATATATTGGTGTTTTTCCTTGATTGCCCCTATAGTTTGGCTTTGTTCTCAAAATACCCATCTCTTAAAAACCCTTCTCTGAATGCCCCCTACACATGTGAAAGAGTTCGCACATGCGAATTTTTTCCATTTTATCCAAACCATTTGAAGGAAAGACATTTGTTTCCCTTCCATTCTCATCAACCATGGAGAACTCCTTTCTTTCCTTATCAATAAGGGAGTCCCTTCGATGATCAAGAAGAGTCCTCAAACATTTCATCACCTATCATTTCCGACTGAGATTTCCACAAGAGAGATTCGTTCCCCTAAACTACTAACCATGACTATGAGAGAACACCATTAACGGAAGAAAAACACTCATTTTCAGGTTTCTTGTGTTTTTTTAAAAATAAATTAGTAAATAAAAAGGATTATAATCTTGGTATATATGATTTTAAACCTTAAATCCTATGTTAGATGGTTTTACATGTGTATTCTTTGTATTTTTTATGATTTACAGTGTGTGGTTGGTACTCAACAAGTCGGGTCGATACTGGTTGTCCTGACTCGTGCCCTAAAATCCCACCTAGTATAAAGTAAGACCTTGGCACGTGACTTACTTATCATACTGTCCTGTTAGAAGCATACAAGGCATACTAAAATATGAACCTAAAAATTTCTTCAATTAATATTGATCAAATCTATAACCAAAACTGAAATATAATAAATCATTTGTATCATTCATCATTATTCTTAACCATCAATTTAACCTAACCATCATCCATAATAAAATATGAATTACAAATCCCTTCTAACATGAAATTTAAAGTCTAACTAGCTGAAATCATTAATAGGGCCATCGATCTAAATCTCTTTCCTCTTCGGGGTGATCACCTTCAGGTTCCTCGATGTATTCCTCTTCAATCCAACTGCGCAAATGTCGAAACCTGAACTTACCGACAATAACAGTTTGACTTAGCAAAGAAAACACTCAATAAATATGAACTCCCAGCTAGCAATGTCATTACATTAATATCATACAATTATCATGGTTAAACTGAATAATCATGCATAAATTAATCCAAGTATATATACATAATTCAAAGTGCGGAAACATCTTTTCTTTTCAATTCTTACTTGTGTTCACTTGTGCTTACTTTTCTCACTTTTCTTACCTTTTTTTTACTTTTCTTGTGAGTGACAATGACTTACATACATCAACTTACATGTATTGTGCAATAAATTAAAATAACTCACACCATATATGGATAGAGATTAACTATATATTACCGAGTTACTGCTTACTTGGCACATTATCCGATGCGGCGGTGCCGGTGGGCTTACTTTAATACTTTTGATTCACTTATTTTGGCATTCATGCCTTGATCTTAGATTGTTGGTACTCGGGGCCATGCAAACACACTTGTGCAATACTTACTTGTGGTAGTGATCCTTTTAATGCTTGTGCGTACGCTATCAATGTGAGTGAACAGTGAGTGAAAAAGTGATAAACCCTCAATTAAATTATGCCCTAGATTATTAGTTAAGAGCCATCAGAAATTTATCATGACAACCCACATCGCCATGATAAAAATCCTAAGTAACTGGGACCAAAATCTGCAACCAAGACCATAATCCAAGGCTCCTTTAACCGAACATATATCATATCATGCAAATTGTACATCATACATCAAAATCACGGCATATAATTCTTTTCATGGTTGTAAATTAAAACATGCATAATATGATTCTTACAACATAATCACTAAATCAAATCGATCACCATGCTTCAATTTCGTTCATACAATTTCATATAATCAATTGGACTAAAAACCCCAATTGTACTAAACATCGAAATCTTGCATTACAATCATAAATCATTCAATCAACTCCAGCATACATCCCTTCTTCCATAATCAATCATACATACTGCAGAATAACATTCTCTCCCCCATAGGGAAAGAACTTCACTTCTCACTCCATCTCTATCAACCACGATCTTTCTCACCCCATCCCATGTCATCCGGACGTCCCACCTTATCTCTACACATGGTGGTGGAGGCCCTGGCTCTCGAATATCTCTTTCTCTCTTCTTCGAGGTTTGCAACTATGCTTAGTTCAAGCTTTCTTTGATTTTGGATGTACTCGCAATTATTTTTAGTTTAAAGTTTGTAAGTGGCCTTTTAGTTTTAATTAATAAATATTTTTTTTTATGTTTATTATTTCATGCTTCAATGCCTTTAATTATTCTAGTTCATGTTATTTAATTTATTTAGATCTAGATAATTTTTCAAACACAAAAAAAAAAAATTTTAAAATACTATTCCATCATTTTCATCCTTCCACCATCTTTTACATTTTTTCTTCTTTTTTGATTTCTTTATTGTACTAATCCCATAGTTCACGAGTGAGGATTCGACATCCTACACGATCCCTATACCATTCTCATGTGTTTGTAGGGTTTGGATTAATTAAAGACTTGATAATAGCGTGTTTTCAAGCGACGGAAAATACTCACTTTCAAATTTGTTAGATTATACATACTGGAATCACAATGAAATCTCATTAGAATCATGGAAACCTTACATAAGAGACAGTCATACAATGAAAACATGCTTCAATCTTATTCTTATTTCAAAACTTAAGTCTTATTCTTCTTATTAACATTAATGATCATGCTATTGATAGGAAGGGATCCACATTTACCTGACTTGATCGCTTCCCTACGATCACAAGCTTGCGAAAGACCTTCGATTTCAATCTCTAACCTTTTCTTCTTCTCCGATTGAAAATCCTTTTAAAAACCCTAGGTTTTCTCCTCTTGGATCTCTAAAAGCTCTTAGAATAATTGGAAACCCTAAAACCCATAAGTAAGAGCCTATTTATAATGTTTTAGAGTTCCCCTTTAATTATAATTCTCGGAATTCTGATTTTAGAAGGACATTCTAGGCAAACATTAAGTGGGTGGTCGACCGGTGGTGAGGGGCGGTTGACCGGTGCTGATGGGTGGTCGACCGGCCATCTGCACACTCTTTGTCCGATTTCCCCATGCATTTTTTGAACCTTGATTGCACTATGGGTTGACCCGTATTGAGAGGGGTCAACCGGTGGACCTTGTTCTATTAGTTTTCTTCATTTAAACAATTAGACAAATGCCATAAGATATTTACTAACATAGATAACCATTAATTGCAGTATTTTGATGCCAAAATCAATGTTATCATTCAATGTGCATGGATTACAAGACATGCAAGTTTTGGGTCTCTACACTGGTTGTGTTCCAAGGTTGAAGACGATCTGTATCGATATGTATCAATAATATCAATACAAGTCAATGAGTATCGATATGGGGCAATATGAGTATTGATATTATTGGTTCAAGTCAATATGAGTATCGATATTTATTGATATGAGTCTATATGAGTATCGATACATGTCAATATGAGTATGGATAGGGGTTAATATGAGTATCAATAGTGTAGGCAAAAATTACAAAAATGTCATTGGAACGGTAAAAGTGCCCAAAAAACCCTCTAAACGACCCCGCATTCGGATAGGTAGCCGAATGCCTTTCCATTTCGTCCCCTTTAACTGTGGTTAAGCTTAACAACTTAAGGTTAATAATTTTTTTTCTAAAAACTAAGTTTAATTGGATGAATCCTAGGGGTGACCGAGTGAGTGAATCTTAACCATAGTTAATTGGTGTTAAAAAGGGAGACGTGGACCAATGAAGACCGACATTCGGCCAAACACTTTCCTTTTTTCTTCCTCAAAAGTTCAGGGCTGGCTAGAACCCCCCGTCCTCTAGCTCTTCTTCTGCTCCGAAAGCTATGCCAACCCTGTTGATAGTTGATACTACCTTTTTTTTCACCAAAGTCGAGGGGAGGCTTTAGTCCTCCTGGGCCAATGTGGCTCCGCCTTTGCTTGTGGGGAAGTCTTTCTAAGCTTGTGTAGCCTATCCCTGGCGAGAGAAATCTGAGAGTACTAGATGACTTCTTCAATTTTAGGAGAGTTGAATAGACTTGTTGAGCACTTAACCATAGTCCTCATGCACCTAAGGCGGTCGCCTAGGCAACCAGGCGCTCTGCTGGGCTCAAGCGGGTCATTGTTAAAAATTTGATATATGTAATATTATTATTGTTTAAGGATATAAAAATTTATTTTATTTGACTATGATTGTTCGGTAAACAAATTTTTTATTTTATTTTATATACTTCTCATGTCTTTTACAATATAATATATTAGGATTTGTATATCCAACAAAAAAAGTTTGCAGATAGAAGAAAAATGAAGAAACGAACGATGTCAAGTATGTTTCTCTCATGCTAACTTGTTCTCTCTCTCAATGAGGGGATCAATTGGTCTATCTCCCTCCATTTATGGGTGGACTATATAGTCCCTATTTGTATTTTTTTCATGGTTGTTAAATTACAGCTAGATTAGGCAGCCCAATAACAAATTAAGAGCCTTTAAATGCCCCAAATTCTTTCTAGAACCCCCAAAACTCTCATAAACTCATATTTAAAGAAGTCTTTTATAATTTAAATAAGTGTATGCCCTATAGTTTTATATTTTACTTATCAATATTATTTTCTTACTTATCTTGAGTATAATCGATAAAAAGAAAGAAATGAGAGTAAGAGGTACGACATTTCCCTCTCCCCCCTCTTTTTTCTCCTCTATTCAACGTCATATTTGACTGTCGGGCTATTTTTCTACTTTCTATTCAGTCTTATATTCTCCCTCCTCTCCCCTTTCATTCCTCCCTCTCCTTCCTATTGGGTTGTCTATTTTTTACCCCTCCCCCCTCCCCCTCCCCCCTCCCCTCTTTTTCAGCAATCATTGTAGACTTAATTTTTATTCCATTTTTTTCCAAAAATTGAAATCCCCCTTTATTATTCTTGGAACTGTCTCTAATGATGGTTCTAATGTTCTATCAAAGTGCATATTGACAATGATGTAATTTATATGAATGTAGGGCCTCTTATAAAAGAAAATGCATTATACATAGATCTCATATTAGGGGAAATTTGTGCAACAAAAAGTTCATCAAGCGATGCCTCGAGCGCCTCAAGTTACCACCTCGGGCGTCCATGGGGTCTGTCGCCTTAACAACTATGCTCTTGACTCAAACGACAATTTCTCAATGGTCCTTATATCATGGCAATTTAATGTCGGGTAAAAGTGCTATCCAATTGTATTATCCACTTTTGAGATGAGTTAGACTTTTGACTATCCAAGTCAGCTCTGCTGCTCTAGTCAACATGATCAAATTAATTTCTCAAACTACAACTGTACAAGAACCCGTCCTAGTCGTTTATGACTGCTCCTGTTAGACTTTTAGTATTTGCTTGAGATCAGCTGGCTCCAATTCTATCTCTCATCCTTGTTCCCCGAGCTAAATCTATGGATAAAAGGATCAAGTCCCCAAGTACAGAGTTTTGATTCCTAAACAATCGCAATTGCTTGAAACTCTGTTGAATCCACTAAATATGATGTGGCTCTAGCCAAACAATGTTTTAAAATGCTAAGGCATGAGGTGAGGCGTTCCACTTGTCTAAGGTGTGAGGCGTAAGCCTTTTGGGATTTGATTTCCTGCTCTTTTTTTTCCCTAGTCACATAACAAAGGAATGTTAAAAAAAAAAAAGGGAGGGAGGGAGGGAGGGGACAGAGAGAGGGGGTTGAAGACGTACCTGATCGCAATTTCCCCCCCAACCCTGTTGGGTTTCAGACGTACTAGAGAAAGAAAGGGAGGGAGGGAGGGAGGGGGGCATTGAAGACGATGTGTTCATCTCTTCCTTTCCTTGTACGTTAACTGTCTTCTTCTCCTTGTAGAAGACAAATAAGTGAAAGTGGGCTTCAAGTTGCATTTGAATGGAAAGAAAGGAAAAATAATAATAATTAATTATTTTTTCAAAGCGTACAACAGTAAGGAAGAAACGTTCAGAGGCCTATGCCCAACATGAAGCATATGCCTTTCATACCGCCTCATATAAAAAAAATCTGCCTTTATTTCTTTTCCGCCTTTTTGTAATGCCTGGGGGCGTTTCATTAACGCCTCAAGGCGTACGCCCCTGACACTTTTTAATACATCAAGCCAGATGTTTATGAAAACTGGAATGACACAACATAAGGAAAGGTCAGCAATATTTTCATTAACTCTCATATTTGTACTTAGAAATGGAAATACTAATCTTCGAGTCAAGACCAAGGTTTTAAACATTGCTTTCAAGTAGCAACTAGCAAGACCTTAAAAGTATCTCTAAATATTTGATTCTTGTGTCCAAATGTTTTGGTCCCCATGATGCATTATGAACTCATTGGGTCTTGTATATTTATGCTTTTTAATTAATTATTTAAATGATTTCACATCTCCTTCTGAGAAGTGTGGCCCAAAATGGCCTTTGTGCATACTAAGAAAAGGTCGACAAAAGGGATAACTTCTTCATTCCTGTTTGTGCAGACGGATAAAGCATCGATGCTTGATGAAATCATTGATTATGTCAAGTTTCTTCAGCTTCAAGTAAAGGTGTAAAAAATATAAACTCTTAAGCTCCCAATTAATGTTTAAGAATTGGAATTTTCTTGGAACTTGGTTTATCTATTTCTGAGTTTGGGTTGGCTGAACAATGCAAGAAGCACCAATGTCGTTAAGTCTTCAGCCAAATCATTGACTCATTCGAAAGGAGCCGGCTTCAGAAAGTACCGAGTCAAACCAGTGAGATTTTATAAATTGCTTTCTACTCTAGTTTGGATAACTTGGTGCTCTTGCTATACTTCTCTGCAGGTTCTGAGCATGAGCAGGCTTGGGGCAGCAGGGGCAGTTGTTCCCCTCATCACAGATGGTCAAGCCGAGGTGCTATACTCTTCTTTTGTTTTGGCTTCCCTAATTTATCTACTGGAAATGAGCTCAAGTTGGTTTTTCTTTCTATTTGATGTTTTTGTATCTTTGATGAAACATTAGCTATTTTATTAAAACTAGAGAGATTTTATTTGAACTCTAACGTGCTATTTTTGGGTAAACTTAACATTTATTATTTATTATTTGTACACACACAGACTCGCAGGTTTCCAGTTCTGTATAAATGTCAAAACATATCCATTAACAGTAGTGTTATGGCTATGATCATCCAATTAGGATTTATCTTTCTATAGACGATCGCCAAGGTGTGCTCCATCGATTGGTAAATCCCGTGCATTTTGTAATCCATGTCCTCAATTTTTTGTTTGTCATTTTCATGCCATTGATTTATATTAAAAGCATGTAAATTATACATTGATAGTTGAAAATTAGTAAAACAATCATTAGGGGCCTTATATATGTGTGTGTATAGTTGGGGAATAATAGACCCAGCGGAAAAGATAAACAAGCACACACCAAAGGGAAAACAAGAGATATATGTGGTTTGACAATAATCTGCCTACGTCCACGGATCAAGATCCGATTGATTCTTCTTTATTCAAAGAAACCTTGAGAAACTAGTACAATATTGCTCCTCTCAGATGAAATTTCAACCCAAGCCACATTCTCAATGAACCCAAAGAATAATCCCTATTTATCCTCCTTTCAACCTCTTCCCAAGCCGTAGTATGCTTAAACCCTTAGTATGCTTAAACCCTTTATATTATCTCTCACTCTCCATTAGAACTACCAGGGTTCTCTCCGAGAGCAACTCGCTCTCCCTGGAAACCCTAAACACTCACATTCTCATTATTCCATAAAACTCTATACCTATAAGCACCTATTTATAAGTCTATACAAGAGTCCTAGACAAATAGAAACACTCCTTACCAAAATAGGAGTTGCCAAAGCTATTTCCGGACTCCAGCCTGCCTAACACCGCTCGAGCGGCACCTAGCACCGCCCGAGCGGAATGCTCTAGTGGAGTCCTTCTGTTGTAGCCGCGAAGCCTATCAAGCGGTGCCTCCAAAATTTCCAGGAATCGAGCCAATTCCTCACATGTATATGAAGAATATAATGTGTCAACTTATCTACCCAAAAAAAAAGTGTCAACTTGAAAATTCCACTGCCAAGGTGATTCCCTCATATCAAATTATTATATTTTAGGGCTCTAGTGGTATACTACTATCACCGACGTCCGATGAGGGAGTTGATCTTTCCGAATGCCCAGACAGCGCCGCCTTCGAGCAAGAAGTAGTGAAGCTAATGGAATCCAACTTGATGGTGGCCATGCAATTTCTTCAAAGCAAAGGTCTATGCCTCATGCCCACTGCTCTTGCAGCTGCTATCTCCAGTGTTAAGACATCTCTAGGCACTGTTTCTGGTGAGAGAAAGAAACCTGCCTTGACTCACGGCCTTGCTGCTTCCCACAACAATGGCTTGCTTAGCATTGGAACCCAGCAGATGTCTTCTAATAGAGATATTGTGACAAAGGAGAATGCAATTGGGAACCACAACAAAGAAGGCATCACAACCAATGGTTTTACCGGGTCTGTTGTTAGACAAGAAGAGAACACTTCATGCACTGCCAGAGAACTGTAACCCATTGCATAACTGAAATGATCTCTCTCTCTCTCTCTCTCTCTCATTTTTGTTGGGTTGGGTAATCTTAGGATTAGTAAAAAGTACCGGAACTGGATTTTTTATTATTATGGAGATTTAGTTATATGTTGTATATGTTGAGGAGATTTAAATTTGTTTTTAAATCATAAAACCAGCTTTGATGGAGGCTTTAATTTTCCGATAAAATAGGTGAAAACATAGAAAAGAAAAGAATTTTTTTGATTTCTAATACATTTCTTAGTTGAAATTTGTTCTATTTTCACTTCTCACTTCTTTTCTTGGCAGCCAAACATAGGGATAAGGTTTTTAAGAGAGTTGATAAAGGCTCTTTTTCCCATATCTTATAATAATGAGCACTAGTGCTTGGCACTCATTAGGGGTCACCGTTGATCGGGTCCCTATGGAATAGAAGTGTTGGTTGATCTCCATAAAGTGATGTAAGGATCTAATTTGAGCTGTCTGATCAAGAATTCCCCACCCCACACAATTTTCGCATTTTCAAGTAAGTTAAGTCTTTAAAAAAAAAAAAAACTTGTCATGCAATCCCATTTCAATTGAAAATAAAATAAAAATCAGCTATATATTTTGATGAAATAAAATTGGTTTTTTTATGCCCTGGCCGGCCCTTGAGGGTAGGGCTTGAGCCTAGCCATATAGGCCCTCCGATTGTTAGGGCCTCACTCTTACAAGTGAGGGACAGACAGACCCTGGCCTGGCCTGGCCTGGCCCATTGACAACCCTAGGTGATGCCGAGTTAGATGCATTGGGGATAGATGTCAAAGGGTACATGGGGTGGGGATGGTATAGATTCAATGGGTATAGTCTATACAGCATAGATGGGTTCAAGGATACAGAGAATGTGGGGAGGTTAAATGGTGGGGCTACACAATCAGATCGGGGCAGTTGCAGGTCCATTACGAGTTTGGATGGTTGTGGGTGTTGGTAGGGACATGGGTATGATTTTGGAAAGAAAGCAAATGGTAAGTGAGCCGAGTTCATGGGCCGGGCTCCACACATTTCTTTCATTTTTTCTTACAAAGCAACTCACAAGTCACAACAATGCAAGGTTCAGACTAATATTTTATTGGTACGAAACAAACACTAAAAACACACACGATTAGACCTAAGATAACCGCCAATGTACCATAAAAGATTACACCCATGCACTCACTCCAAAAGGGCCTGACTAATGGAGGAGTTGTGAATTCTTATACACCTTTGCCAAGTGTCAGACTATCTAATATGACAAGGTGCTTTGAAAGGTTCACCCTTCACTTGAAATTTTGACCTAATCCATTAGCTTACAATTACAAGCACATCAATTTCTTTAGAAAAAAAAAACCCCGAAAAAACTGTCATACTGCACAAGCAAGAACAAACACGCATATCTTCTACTTGAACAGATCAAGGGGAAGATAAATCTCCCTCATCAATCATAAACATATCAAAGTTGCAAAATATCGCATGCTTGTACACCCAGTGATAGTTACAAGTAACAGCACAAATTAAACCCAATGGCTCAAAAAAGTTATTGAGAGATGGAGGGACTTGCATATGGATCAGTCCTTGGCGTCGGTAACACCATCCGCAGAGATTTGAAACCGTGCTTCTGCTTCAGCTAAACAAGGAGAACTTATTATCTTACAGATGCGCTCTTCTCCCCTTCCCTTCCGGAGGGCGAGCCTGTCATAAAGATAGATGGAACGGTACATAAAGATCAATACAAAAAGAATATTAAAAGAAGGCATTTACTATAACATTCGGCAGATACCTTGTTGTAGAAGCGTGAGCCATGATGTTTCCACCAATAGGCTTGATTTGGGGCCCAGCAAAGATAGCAGAACCATCCACTTGCGCTACAACTTGGTTGGTGATCACAACTGCAACGCCAAACTACAATCACAGTAATACTGTTACATCTTATGAAAACCATAGATACACTGTTATATGAAAAATAAATTCAAGTTGATAATGATGACAATCAAACTTGTAATGTCCACTAAATGAAGTAAGTCCAATTGCAACATGTGTTCTTGAAATTGATGATAGAGTCTACCACATCTGCCAACTTCTGAAGGCTCCGTAGGAACTTTGCAAGATGCATTTGTCTGGCAGACAATTCCCCTCTTCCTGAAAAATCTGTTCTGTAAAGAGCTGTAGCACTGTCCACTATCATAAGAGCAAACCTATACAAGCAAAACCCACCAAACAATAAGTCACCAAGTTTGACTGAGGTGAAAAACAGCTGAATCTTTTACAGTTCAGGACCCAATCTCAATCTGAGCTCCACGTCATTAAAAAGAGATATATTGGTCCAGAATTTTTTGTTTGTAGGGAGGATAGAGGGTAAAATGTTATATTTAACACTAACTAATAATTGTTCTATTATGTGCTTCCCAATTAATGTCATAATACTAACAGATATTAATTGGTGGTATAAAATATCTAGCAATATGTATTATAAGGATTGTGTATATAATATTATTCTTTCCGATCATCGACACAAATAGATAAATGCTCATTGGCTAGGTTCAAGAAACTTGGTTTCACCAATCTCAATCAGCATTGCAAGTTATATTAAACCCCAGATAGATCAGCCAATGGATTTGCTTCTGCTTGCAATACGTGGACAGTTTTCTGGACTTGAGCTTACAGGTCCAATAGATTTTGCATCTGCTTGAAACTAAGAGCACGATTTGTCTATACTTAGTCTTACAGGTCCTATTTAGTATTTATCATTAATATCCTACTTCAAGGTAAAATACTTGATAACATTCTCTTTTTTTAATATAGAAATTATTGAATTTATCAAGCCAGTTCTACTATGAAGTTTGCACCTCCTTTGCAAAGGCAAATCGTGACTACCCCCAAGTATTGACAAAATTCAGTAAACTTCAGTTAAAAGAAGTATAAGAAAAAAAACAAAAAAAACAAGAAGCATCGCATTTTCTGATCTTCGGCTAATGCAAATACTTTGTGCGAAAGAAACATGGATCCAGCAAAAGAAGAACAATACCTGGTCTCCACCATCATCGAAGCTGCTTCTAGCAAAAGCCTTGACTGATGATCAGTATTATAGGCTCTAGCATATGCCACATTCTCCAAAACATCAGCACCATTCAATCCGAACCTACAAGCATCAGCAACATTAAACACTAGTTGCGTACGGCTATGCATTTGCTTAAGATAGCTGTGCAACACCTGTCTGCAATCTGTAAGAGTCTTTGTGGCCTGAAAGTGCCCTCAGCATCAATGTACATTGCTTTTCCTTCTCCGCCACCTTGATCTAATGGAAGCTGAAAATTAAAATGCACTATTAATCCCTTCAATGAACTGACATGAAAAGGTGAAAGAATCAATGTTTGGAACTAAGCAAGTATATTGAGACTCTGCCAAGTATATGGACTGGCCTCAAGTGACAAAATTTCAAAACTTGCTAAAACAATGCTAAATTTCGTGAGTTTTGAAATAAATAGAATGAGTAAAAGCAAGGCAAATTTATATCCTTCTATAAAGATATTTGGCTTGGATAAGAATTTTTTACTTGTTCAAGTGGACTTTCACAGGATTTGAAGGGGAGTTTCATTTACATGAACACAGGAAAAGATGCAATACAAGAAATAGAAGTTTGCAAATTTTCTAATGCAAACCACTTCCAAAATGGATATGGGGGAAAGGACAAACTCTTACTTGGCACGTGACGCAAAGTGTGTGGCACAACTGAGTCTTTCCAGAGCGGAACTCACCATATATCTCAGTTATAGACCCAGTCTCAATTCCTCCTGTCAAAGGCTAACCGTGTATAGTTAAAGAAATGCGGGGCAGCATTTAATTTCAGATAACTACCGGGTTATAAGTTGTTTTCAGTGTTAGAATAAATCTTTTTATCATCATATGACTGATACTTACCCTCTAAGATCTTGTCAAGTTCTCTCGACCCTGATGTTATCTGAATGATTTCTAGCCTCTGGGCATGGAGTTGGCTAGCACTAGTAAAACCCATAGGAACCAGCTTGGAGGCTGTCAATAAACAAGACAATCCAAAAAATGATAGTTCTTCTTTTGCTAACAATAGTCTATTCATGTATGAAACAACAATGAACCTGAATCAAAACAAGGTCAAAGAGAAATGGCATGCCTGCTTCAATGATCTTGTCAACTTTAGTCTCACTGATTCCTTTGATTTGTAGAAGATCTTTCCTAGGAGAGTATGCAACAGATTCGACCGTGCACAAACCCGCATCTTTAAGCTTCTTAACATCAAGGGAAGCTATGCCAGATGCCTTAAAGATAAAGAAGATAAAAAGTAGGTCAAAATTACAAAATCATTCTGAAAAAATACTGTAGAGACCTGTATTTTAATTCTTGATATTCGTGTCATACATGTGATGCCCTGTTCCTTTGATGATTTTAAGTTAATTTAAAAATAACCAAGTATAGGAATTGCAAGAATTGTAGGAAACAAGTGATTTGTAGCAAAAAAAATAAAGTGTTGAATTTTGAGATAATTTGTTTCGTTATTGATGTTTATGTGATATAAGAAAATATGTGATTTTATGGGATTTTAATATTATGTATAGAGTGGTTTTATCGACTATCTATGTTTGGACAATAGGCAAGATTTTCGTTTTTATGCTAAATCTGGAATATGAGATTTTGATTTACTAAGAATTTGCTTTTTAAAGTATTTTTATTAAATCCAAATGGGATGTATTTTCTTATTTTGATTAAAAACTTAAATTAAATGAAATGAAAAATTAAATGTTTGTAATGAAAATAAGTTGTTGTTGACTTGTTGTTGGTGTTGTGGAGAAAGGTATGTTGTTATTGTGTGTGTAGTAGAGAAAAAAAATGAGATTCAGGCTTGGGCGTTCGAACAGATGACTAGGGTGTTTGAACGACAAAGACAGAAGGTCAAGAGTTTGAATGGCCACATAAGGCATTTGAACAGTTGCGCGCAAAACCTGATAAAATCGCCTTGTTTTGTGAAATTTTGGGGAATCTCCTAGGCAAACACTATAAATAGACCGTAAAACATGGGATTAGGGTTTCTTATCTATTCTAAGAGCTTTAGAACTTCAAAGAAAGGAGAACCTAAGTTTTTGAAAGAGAACTCTAGACTTAAAGAGGAAGAAGAAGGAAAAGCTTGGGAGAAGTTTAGATCGTGATTCGAGGGAGCATCCTTCTAGTTAGATCTTTGTATTTTGTGGAGAAAGGATCCCTTCGCAAGCTTTTGATCATAGGGAATCGATCGAGAAAAGTTTGATATATCTTCCATAGTTAATGATTTCATAATTTGAAATATTTTTCTTAGTTAATAATTCATAATTATTGATAAGTATGATTTTAAGATAAGAATAAGATGATGTTTGATATACTTTCTTAAATTAATGATTTCATATTTAAGAATAAGGGATTAAGATTTTAAGTAAGAATAAGAATAAGCATGTGAATGTGTTTGATATGTTAATGATATTGTAATCATTGATTTGTGATTAAGAATAAGCCTAATTAAGATTAAGATTTTAAGTAGATGTATGAATTCTAAGAGTTAGAATGATTTAAGAGTAAAGATTTATACAAATAGGGATGTTTTAAGGGTCAATGGGTTTATTTAATTAAGAATAAGAGTTATGCAAGCATGTAGGGGTGTTTTAAATTAAGAATAAGGGTTTTGTAAGTATGTATGAATTTTATTAAGTAAGAACAAGATGCTTAAGCGTATAAAGGATTATTAGATCTATGATTCTTGTGTTATTGGGATGTAAATAATTATGTATGATGGATTGGTGAATAAAAATGGGTAAATTAGATAACCTATAAATTATGAGTAAGGTTGTGAATGTGTTGTCCATGTGTTCTATTATTGATTAATAAATTATGAACATGTTGTTTATATGCTTTGGGAATTTATGAATATATTATTGGGTTAAATGATTTAATTTGATAAATATGTGTTGATAGCTTGATTTATGATGTATGTAAGGTATGTGTGATTTATTTATAGATAGACAAGCCTTAAATTTACGGTCTTGTGTTTAAATTATTTATCATAGTGGTATGGGATACTATGATGGGTTTTCGATGACACTATATTTGTGATTTAGGGTGCAGTTTAACCGGAGGTTTATCATTTGTGATATGCTTATAAGTAAGATTAGCTCACTAGCACATAAGTATGAAAACTCACAAGATATCTCACAAGCTCATAAGTCTCACAAGCTCACAAATCTCACAAGTATGTATGTAAGTATAAATGCATGATTGAGTCTTCACAAGTAACGAGTACCAACACCAGTCTAAGATCTCAAGGTAGTTGCACCTAAAGCATCGAGGATACTAGCACCTGGTTGTCACGTAGATGCAAGTAGGAAACGATGGTACTAATATCTGGTTTATCAAAATCCTATAGATGCCAACGGGTGTCAAATCATTGGTACTCGACATATATGTGTCTCATAACCGATATAAGGGTTTTGAGTTATTTTAAGTTATCTCACAAGTATATGTGGTTTTCACAAAATAAGATCTCACACGCATGATAAGTTAAGTAAGCTAAGATGTTCACAAGATAAGATGTATGTGCTCACATGTTTCTACACTCTGATTATGTATGTGTATGCATGTTATGCCATGTTAAGTCAATGATGATATAAGTATGCATGTGCTATGTTTATGATATTGTTAGCTAGGAATTTATATCCACTAAGCGTTTCGTTGCTCAGCTGATATGTTTATGTCAGCAAGTTTAGATTTCGAAGTTGCAGATGAACCTTGGATAAAAGAGAAGTGCATTAAGGAACCAGAAGTGATTATGCAGAAGAGGAGAATCACTTGGAATGAAATCCGTATTATTGATTCATTAGTGATTTAACTTTGATTTTAAAGGGTTGTAATCAAATTATTTAAGTATGGATGTTTAGGGTTAAGTTTATTGATTTTGAAATCATGATGGATGATTCAGATTGTCAAGGTTCAATTTCCTATTAATTTTAACATTGATGTTAAGTTAAAGAAATTTTCAAGTTCATTTTTAGTATGCCTTATATGCTTGTTAAGATAAGATATCTCGAGATGAGATATCAACTCAATGCAGTGTTTCAAGTCAAAGTTCCATTTTAACCAAGATGAGATTTTGGGTCGTGACAAATACTAAGAAAAATGGGCATACAGAAGAAAATAACCGGAGTTTCTATGAAAAATCTATTATAGATGTTAAATCTAGACAGTGTATTTGCATGTGAAAAATTCAATTTAATGCAAAAGAAAACAACTAGTGTTTTTCATAAAAATTCATCATACATGTTTAAATCTCAATTTAGTGTGCAAGCATGTGACAAGGTCAATTTAGTGCAGAGGAAAACAACCAGAGTTTCTCAAATAACTCTATCATACATGTTAGATCTAGACTTAAGCGTCTGAGCATGTGAAAAGAAAAAATCAGTTTATGAGGGAATGGGATTATATCTATTATCAAGAAAGTAGCGTCTATGATTTATCAGATTGCAGAAGAAAACAACCGTAGTTTCTCAGAATAATCTATCATTGATGTTAGATCTAGGCAGTATATGAGCATGCAAAAAAAAAAATCAAATTTATAGGTGAGGGATTATATCTATTATCAAGAAAGTAGCATTGAATGCTATGATTTACCAGATTTGGAGTGATGGAGTACTAGAACATTCCAATCGAAATCAAAGATGGTGGACACGGTGATTATTAAGGCCATAGTTACCAAACACCCGTATTATACCCATATAGTACTCATATGATGCTTTTAGGAGGGGTCGCCGTTTAAAACTCCGTACTTTTGTTGTCTTATGCATAATACCCATATCGCCGTTTAATACACGAATTACATATTAAACATGTACAATACACGTATTTTTGTCGTTCTTTACCGTGTTAGACTCATATTCCGCATTAAATGATTTTTATTAGTTAATATCATGAATTTTATTTATTTATAATTATTAATTATTTTTTAATTTTGCCGTATAACACCTGTACTTCCCGAACGGATCATTGCCGTATTATACCTGTACCCGTACCCTTACCCTTACCCGTACTAGTAACTTTGATTGAGGCTATTGTTTGTGATACTTAAATGATATGCATTGACTTGAACTTGGTGATGGTTGATAATAAGGTTTTTCTCATTGTTTGGCCTTGAACCGGCAAAGTGATCGGTTCCCGGCTCCACCGGTTCGGTTCGACCATGTACTATTTTCCCCATTTTCCTCTTTTCCTGACCGGTTCTACCGGTTTTTAACCCCGGTTTTCCAATTGAACTTATCAGATCTAGCCTTTTTAAGACATTGTTGTTTGGGAGGGTTTCAGAACCGGCGACCAGGCCGGTTCCTGGTTTTACCGGTTCAACCGCCGGTTCAGTTTTAATAATACTGGTTTTTCTTGACAATCGGAGAGTCCCTTTGATAAGATCTTCTTTGACTCTATCAATTGTTCTTATCTGAAACCTGAGATTGGGATATGGATGTTGAATTCAATAATATTCCTTCCCCATACTATGATGTTGGGGGTCTTGTGAGAGATCATGAAGGGAAGGTGCCGTTTGCATAAGCGACAATAAGAAAACTTAGTAGCACTAAGGCTGCCTTGCTAGCTGTGGAAATATTGCTTCAAACTACTAGTGAACATCAAGTGGTAAAAATAGTGATGGATTCTATTTTCAGATTGGTCATTGCTCGAGTTGAGAACCATTCGACATGCTAAGGAAGAGCAAGGTTCTAAATGTCGATATCGCTCGACATGTCGGAGCCGCAGAAAAAAGATATATCGGAGATATATCGGAAGATATATCGTTTATCAGTGATTTTTGGAAAAAATGGTAAAAAAATGGGGCAAAATATGAAATTTTGCAGTGAAACTTCAGGAAATGTTAAAATAGATGTTAATACACTTTTTAAAATAAAAATATTAAAAAAAATAATAATGTACATAAGAGATGCAATGATAAGAGAGCAAAGATGTACACTGACGAGTGACGATAATGTATGATTAAATCATGCTTCATTCAATTTTTAATCAATTATAAATTCATAAATTATAAGATTCCTAATTATACAAATATACATAATTAACTCCTATCACCTTCATCTTTTTCTAATGATTATCCATGTTAATTGTTTTGAAAATCTGAAAAATTGATTAATGCACGTTAAAGTTGATAAATAATTGAAATTTATTTTATTTTTAAAACTTATTTCTATCTGCAACTGATGAGCTCAATGTTTTTACAGGATTGAATTAATACGAGACTGAAGGAGATAATTAAATTATCGAAGACCCTGCATCGATCAAGAGAAAAAGAAGAAAATTGTAATTTTATTTGATTATGAAGTGGATGTAATTATGTAAAAATAAGTAGATGTAATTTTCCTAAAAAACGTGCAGGACTCATATTCAAGTTTTGAGACTGGAGGAGATGGTTAAATTATCGGAGACCCTACATCGATCAAGAGAAAAAGAAGAAGACTGTAATTTTATTTGATTATGAAGTTGATGTAATTATGTAAAAATAAGTAAATGTAATTTTCCTGAAAAATGTGCAGGACCCATATTCAAGTTTTGGTAATATATATATATATATATATTGAGTATTGTTTAGGTGATTATAAGTTTCATGTAATCAAGCAAGACCTCTATTGCAAAATATCAAATACAAAGTTTTTTTTATCTATATTTTTTTAACATGTTAGAAAATATAATTTTAGTTTTTTTTACAAATTATAGAGCAATTTTTTAATAATATTTTATTAAATACATTGTTAATCCATTGTTTGGATTAATAATATTTTATATTTTTTAACAGCTTAATAATTTATAAATACATTATTATGTATAAACCTTTTGCAAATTAACTAATTGTTTTCCAACAGTTAGACAAATGCACTCAAAACAAATAAAAAATATAATGTGTCTCTTAATTCCTTTTAACCGTGAATCCGTGATTAAGGTTCATAAACCCTTAGAATTAAAGCATCTAACCTTGATTTTTTTTCAAATAAAAATTTAAGGTGTCCCTTTTTAACTCGTTTTAACTATAGTTAAGATTAACTAACTCTTAGGATTATCTAACCTTGGTTTTTTTTTTTTAAATTAAACCTATCTTTTAACTCTCTTTAATTGTGGTTAGGGTTTACTAAACCCTCAGGGTTAAAGAAACTAACCTTGGTGTTTAAAAAAAATTAATGTGTTCCCTTTTAACATTCTTTAACTATGGTTAAGATTTACTAACTCTTAGGATTATCTAACCTTGGTTTTTTTTAAAAAAAATTAAACCTATCTTTTAACTCCCTTTAATTGTGGTTTGGGTTTACTAAACCCTCAGGGTTAAAGAAACTAACCTTGGTGTTTAAAAAAAATTAATGTGTCCCCTTTTAACATTCTTTAACTGTGGTTAAGATTTACTAACTCTTAAGATTATCTAACCTTGGTTTTTTTAAAAAAAAATTAAACCTATCTTTTAACTCCCTTTAATTGTGGTTTGGGTTTACTAAACCCTCAGGGTTAAAGAAACTAACCTTGGTGTTTAAAAAAAATTAATGTGTCCCCTTTTAACTATGGTTAAGATTTACTAACCCTTAGGATTAAAGCATCTGAGCTTGGTTTTTAGAAAAAAAAATTAAAATTAACGTGTCATTTGATTAACCATAGTTCAAGAGCTGTTAAAGGGTCTTTGTAAGGCTATAAAATCTTGTAAGGGCATAATAGTCATTTGTTAACAGTGAGTTAATTGGCAAAACTGTTAAAGAAAACAGTGTCTTTGCAAAGTGGGGAGAGAATGTAGTAGCTGATATGCAAAATCCATTCTAACAAACAAAAGACAGAGTGAAGCTAGCATAACCCTTATGAGGGTTTAATATAATCTCATTCGACGATATCAGGAGCCCAAAAAAAAAAAGACACAGAGCATTGCAAAGCTCGAAAGGAGGAAGAGGGTGGGGAGGAACCTTGGCGTTTGGCGACGGCGACGGCGATGGCGAAGGCTACTGGAGACGGCCACGGCCACGGTACCCTCTTTTTCCTTCTTTTTTCTTCTCTCTCAAATTTCAACCCTTTTTTTTTCTTCTAAGACAAAATATTCAAGTCTCTACTCTCAAATCTCAAGAGTATTTGCAATTTTTCATGAAGATCTGTGGGATTTTTCAAATTTACGGACACTGAATGGGATTATGGGACACCACGGTCGATATTGGTGAGTTATCGCCGATATATCGCCGATATCGACAATATATCGGCGATAACTACCGACACAGTGTAAAAATTTGTCAACACCGTATAGATGTATCGGTCTTCACCGATACCGATAAATATCGGTGATATATCGCCGATATTATCGATATTGCGAACCTTGAGGAAGAGTGGGAAAAACAGTTTCAGATATTCAGCATATTTTGGCTAAATTACATTGTTGGGATCAAGGATTAAAAATACGGTTTTAGTGGATGTATCAGTGCTACAAAAACCTATATGTACTGGTTCCGATATCGGTTTTGGACGATACATATAATTTTTTTTTTTGTAAATAAAATGAACAAAAAAATCAAATGAGCTATGGGAATAAAATATAAAGTCATGGGAAACGACTAAAACACAAAGTAACAAACACAATTACACCATGAATGAACATATAAATAAATTAAATGATCTTGTTTCGTATCAATATAAATATTGTACATGGAGCTACTGAAACCTATACGTATCACCCGTTTCGTCATGATTGCGATTTGTGATTCAAATCTTAAGATTTGAATTGAATCTCAGGCAAAACGATTCAAATCACAGGTGAAAATCTTAATTGGGTAAATACCATTCAATTTGCATTTCAGATTACGATTCAAATCGTATGATTCATGCGCTTAATGCGATTCAAGCCGAAACCTCTATTAGGGACCGATACTTAAAAAATATATTTTTTAATTATTCTTTCAAATTTTTAAATGTACTTTATGTCTTTTAAGAAAAAAGAATAAATGGGAAAACTCCTGTTACGGACATGCCAAAACTCTTATTTGGATTTTCTCTCTGTTGCTATGAAATGGGAGAAAAAAGAAAAGAGAAGAAATGAGGAAGAAGAAAGAGAATGAAGTTAGAGAGTTGGATTATGGGAGAACTTGATAGTTTATTCTATTAATCTTTTTAATTGTACCAGTCTTTTGATACTTGATCTCATATAACATGACTAAATGAGTTTATTTTTGTTGATTTATTTTTGATGATATTGGGAGTTATGTTTCGTTTTATGGAGTTCATTCGCGTTTTGTATAATGTATGCAATGAAATATTCTTTACTTTCTTTTATCAAAAGATATGAATGAAATCTTTTGGATAAAGGATTCTTCAAAATTTCTGATTTATTAAGTATTTTTTAAACAATTCCGTTTTTAAATTGAATCTTACGTTTTATGATTTGAATCCCAATTTGAATCAAAATCTATCCTAAAACGATTTTACGATTCAATTACGAATTAACAACCTTGCGTTTCGTATCGATTTCGGTAATTTTTATTTCAATGGTTGGGATACTAAATGGTGCTGGAAAGAAACTAATTGAGCTGCTGAATTTTGTCATAAATTGTGTAAGGACGATCATGATATCATTTGGTACCCTATGGATTGATCATGCTTGCTCTTAAATTTCTATAAATGATTGCAATTATTTTGTTTAATATCATTGGTCAAGGCCTAACCTCATCTCCATCTTACCTACAAAGAGAAATAAAAAAAAATTTAATATCTGAGATCTAGTCTTTTTTCCCCTATAAATGAGGGTCATGTACGAGTTCAATAGATTTTGTTAACTATATTTTCTTTTGAAGAGGAAATGGGTCTTCAACGTGAAGGTATTAGACTATTACGTGTGTCTATGATGAGTGACAGGTAAATGAAAGTTTGGTTCATTATTTATTAAGTCTCTTGCACTACTTTTAACTTTCTCTCTCATTCTTCTTCCTTGGTTATTACGAATCATTGTTACACATATCCCAAGAAATACCTAATTTTTCACAAGAAATACCGAGAAAAACATCTAAAGTTTAATACTCGTTTTTATCACGACATTTTCTCACAAGAAATAAAAATTTCTCTTTTTAACATGTAAATATTGCGAGATTTAGCCAATATTTTAAAAATATCGCGAGAAATACCTAATATTGTTATAGTCACAAAAAAATGTGTTTTTTTAAATAAAAAAATCATTTAAAACGTGCATTAATGCCCTGCCGTAAAAAAATGGCGTTGAAAACCCGTTTTTTAAAAAAAAAACATGTATTATAGTTTAAAACACGTTTAAAACGAATAATACGAAAAAAAAATCATGTTTAAAACAAATAATACGAAGAAAAAAATGGATAATCTTGCAAAAAAATTGGGAATGAAGATTATGCAGATATTACTAACACTTTTGAGCGATTGATAAATAGGAATGAGTGATTTTTTTAATACGCGTATTATAGTCTTGTTTTCAATCTTGATAGTTGATGTTTTAATGAATTTTGATGTCTTGATAGAATGAATTGGATGTTAAAATGATGTATGAATTTATTATTGTTGATTATAGTTACTCTTTTTGTATATTATCTCACCAAATTGTTAAATGTATTAATTAGCATCGTTTTTAATTTTTATATTTACCGTGTTTTTTCCTAAATTTTTCAAATTTTCCCTTACTTGACTCTTGTCGAATTATTCTCGAACCCCGACTTTGTGACTGAATATTGTTGGTTTAATGAATTTATAAATTGGTGATATTTATTATTATTTTTATGGTTTTAATTAATTTCTTAATCATTGCTGAGATTTAGGCGAGAAATACCTTAAAACAACTTCAAATTTGAAAATCTCCAGAGAATAACTTCGGCCAATAAAAACCCGAGAACGAAATTTGTAACATTGCAATGCGAATAAACGATTCAAAAAATTCTTAGATTTGAGCTAAGCTCAAATAAGGAAGCTCACAAATAAAAAAATCTCCATTTGTCATCTTATATAATCTCACTCTGCTTTTTGGATGTGCACTTACTAAATACTTAATTTTTCCAAGTGTTCATGCTTTCCACAACATGATATCTCTAACAAGTGATATCAAGGCAGGGATGATTTTCAGGGATATAACATCCAGTTGGGATTTGATCGAGGATCTATTATTGCAAGAATAGATTGATCGAGCACATTTGAAGAAGATCCAAATGATGAAGAAGATAGCCAGTGATTTTCATTTCTATTTTAATGAAAACTTAAAACTTACAATTACAGACTACAAAAATCGTGTGCACACTTGACTCAACACTAACACACCACAAACACACCTATTGATTGTTGTTTCTTGAACAACTACTATCCATGCCTCTTTAGAATTAGCATAAGAAATTTGAGATATTATATGTCCATTATTTCATTTGCTTCAATTTATGTCTTATCTATATTGTTTAATGTATTGTGAAGTTGTAATACATGATACTTTTTTAAAAGAAAATTATTTATTGATTGAAAACCATTAAAATATTGCTTTTTTAGTGCTTGAAAAAACTGATCATGTAATAGAATAATCATTATAGCTATTTGTTGAACACTTTATATGTTTTATGTATGCCATTTGAATATAATATCTTGGCCATAGATATTTATCTATTTAGTACTGTTCACGATAATTTATGCTTTTGTTTTTAATATGTTCCCTTTGCAAATCACTCATAGAATTCTTCATATTTGACGCAGGAGCATCCGGTTCATTATTGATGGGTAAGACCAAAATTCGGCCCAAATCTATGGAGGGGGGCCCAAGCCTAGAGTAATTAAAGAGATTTCTTGCCCGAGTCCACATGGATACCTTTGGAGTAACGAGCTCTCTTAGTAGCTGATAGTTGATACTAAGAAGTTACACCCTTCTAGTTACTTCTAGAAGTATTTAATTCTTGCCTAGTTATTTGTAGAAGTCATTACCAAGATCTAGTTACCTGTAAAAGCTTTTAATTCTTACCTAGTTACTTGTAGAAGTGATTACCAAGGCTTATTCAAGCAACGATGATTTATCTCAAACTAATAGAAATCCAATTTTGGAAAGATGTTTGGTGTGGTCTTTCGCGGCTTAAGGGTGAATTTGGCAACATTTTCCTCCTTGCTCTTGACAAAAAGGCCATGGTAGCTGAGTGTGTCAAGAGCAGTGTTACTTAGGTACATAGCAATGGTGCCAAATGTCCAGAGGTGTCCGGCACAAAAAAGTTCATAAATTTCATTACAGAGGCGCGACTATATATATATATATATATATGGACAGACCAACAAAAAAATAAAAGAGAGAGAGAGAGAGGAGTCTGGGAAAGACGAGATATAATAAGGTCCTACACTCCTACCCTAACCTTTGTCTTTTAGCAAAAAATATTAAAAGAAGAATAAGAAACGTCACAGACCGACAGACCAAACAAAAAAAATAGAAAAATGACAATCGAGATTAGAGAAGGGAGAGAAGGAAAAGAGTGGGACCACTTGTATGTTCTCTTTTTACTTTACCTTTACAAAAAAAACACTCACACACAACAAAACAAAGGAGAAGGAAAAGAGGAAGGACCTCTTGTCTCCCCTTCTCTTTACCCTTTACTGACTGTCGACACAAAATTTTGCGGACGAAATAATGGGGATCAAATAACAATTTATTATTTTAAAATGGTACACTCTCAATAAACCCTCTGATTAACAATCAAAGTATCAAAGATTAAGGAAATTTGATGAAGAGAACAAGGGGCCGATAGACGTGTTCCTCGTCCTTGAAAAGCTGTGTGTGACTCTTTTCTCTCTGGCAAGGACCGGGCTTTGGCTTTTGCTCGATCTTCTTTAGAGGTTGTAATAGTTTTCTCCTTCCTTCCGTGCTTAGGGCGTTACCGGCTAGGGAGGTGTTTTTTCTCTTTGGAAGACTTGCTTTGGCTTTAGCTTTCTTCCTCTTTGGAGAGCTTTGAGTTTTTCTTCTCTTCTCGAATCCTTGTCTCTTCTTTGGTTTTTCTCTTGATGTCTTGATCTCTTTCTGTGATCCTTTGTGATTGATCCATTTTCCTTGACTTCAGAGTCTTATTTATGGACTTTTAAGATGGAGATCCTGTGGGTCCCACTCCATTAGTGGTTTTCAACCCATAAAGACTTTGATGTTGGCGGGCCAACCCATTCAGTGGGTTTATGGCTTCTTCATGGACGGACCCATTTTAGTGTGTTAGGCCCATTTTAACTTTGACTTTGAATTGTGGGTTTTTTTTTTCATACCCAAAACCCGGGCCATCGGAGGCCCATTTGGTCTTGATCTTGAAATTTGGGTTTTCTACTTCGTGCTCAAACCCGAGCCGCAGGAAGCCCATTTCTTGCCATTGGGCCCAATTTAATTGTATAGAGCCCTTTTCCTGGTCTTAGAAGTCCTTTTCCAACTTGACGGGCATGTACCTTTTCATAAAGTTCACAAATTTTAAAGTTCTAAACTGATATAATATAAAAGAAACAAAAGGAGAGAGAGAAGGGACAAGATAAACGATAGAGGGAGAGGGAGAGGGAGAGGGTGAGAGCATGGTTCAAAATATTGATACGTATCGGCCGATGCGTATCGGATTTTTGGGTATCCGATACCCAGATACAGGGTAGAAAAAAAAATTTCATATCGTTGCCGTATCGTGCGTATCGAGCCGATACGGCTCGATACAAGCCGATACACCTATTTCAGTAGTTTTTAAAAAAAAATTTGTTTAGGAGAGGATTAGATCTTGAAGAATCCCAACATAGCATGCCAAAATCCCAGACGAGATCGAGAACTAAGTGAAGTAGAAAAAGAAAAAAAAATCCAGAATTTTTTAGGAGAGGATTGGGGATTTAGGCCTTTAGGGTACATACCTTAGCCACTGCATTAGCTCACCATCATCTTCAATCACGTATTCACGTTGCGGTTGTTGCCTATCGGCCATCACAAAAACGAGGAGGAGTTCATAACCCTTGCAGCCTTGCTTCGCCCCTTTCCCTCTTTCAGCCCAAGGTAAGATCTCTGCTTTCGTTTTTTTTCTTTTTTTTGTGTTCAGTTGTTTGATCGAAGACTTTAAATGAAACTTGAAAGAGGATTGCTATCCTCACTCAGCCAATAACTTAATGTCCATATTAGAGGAGTGCTATCCTCACTCTGCAAATACTTATTATCTAATTGGAGGTGTGCTATCCTCACTCAACCACATACTTAATAACCTTATTAGAGGAGTGCTAGCCTCACTCAGCCACACACACACGATCAAACCTAGTGTCCCTTTTAGTGACTATTAATCACACCCTAAGGTAAATAATTTTTAACTCTAGTTAATTTTTTTATATTTTTTATTTTTAAAAACCAATATCAGAGTTAGATATGTGTCCCTTTTAGTGACTATTAATCACAACCTAAAGTTGAGAATTTTTAACTCTAGTTAATTTTTTTATATTTATTTTTAAAAACCAATGACTGTTAATCACACCCTTAAGGTTAAGAATTTTTAACTCTAGTTAATTTTTTTTATATTTATTTTTTAAAACCAATATTAGAGTTAGACATATGTCCCTTATAGTGACTATTAATAACGCCCTAAGGTTAAGAATTTGTGAATGCAAATGTCTATATATTTTCATACTTTTGATTTATGAATATAAGTGAACTTCTATCACTTGGTTAAGTAACTATGGTTTGTATTTTCATATATATTTATCGACGCGCACGCCATTTTTAATTTAGAAATGTTTTAACTCTCATATGTATGACTATAAATGTAGTTGGAGGCTTTCATTTAGTTTGTTTTTAACTTATATTTGCATTAAAAGAGGTTTTATGCAAAGTATCCAAGTTTTTCCTTGCGTATCCAAGCTTTTTTTAGCGTATCCTGAATTTTTACGTCGTATCCAACCGATACGCCAATACGTATCCTATTTTAGACTTACCGATACGGCGACTGATACCAATATTTTGAACCATGTGTGAGAGTGCGAGCAGAGCTCGCAGACCCACTTTTTTTTTCTTTTTCTCTAGTCACGCAGGCTGTTAATGAAGTAACAAGTTTTTTCCAAAATCTTTTGCCAAAGAGATCCACTGTTCTATGCTTTTATTCTATTCTTGGAGCCACTAACCTCTGCGAAAGAAACCCACTTTCTACAAAAGCCCTAAAAAACGAATTACTTTACTTTTTTTTTTGGACATGTATAATAGATGTGCCATCAAGCCTTATCGTCTAACGGATTCTTCATAACATGGCATGGGCACGTTCCTAGTCATGTCGTGCCGTATCCCGTGTCGTGTCCAAGTGTTGGCACTTTAGATTTCGCCATGCCTAGGTAACACTGGTCGAGAGGCTAGGGGAGTGAGTTAGTTTGGGGCCTTAGATTGAGATGAGACCTAAACAATTGGGAAGTAGGGGACTTACAAATTTAAAATGTCTTTTGACTCGATTGAGCTCCTCTCCCCCATGTCTACAAGTTAGTGACTGTAGGATCTGGTCTAAAAGCAATAATGGTCGATTTTAAGTGAGATCACTATTACAGTCCTTTGGCCCTGTACCTTTGTACTCATTTCCTTGCAAGACTATATGGTCACCACACGTGCTTTCAAAGGTATCCTCATTCCTCTGGTCTGCAGCCCTAAATAAAATTCTTATGACTAATCATTTAAAGAGCATAGGGTGTAGTATGTCTAATCGATGTTACTTGTGCCTACTTGAGGAAGAGAATGTTGATTACCTACTCTTGCATTGTCCGATTGTCTTTAGACTTTGGGTTTTTTTCTTGTCTCGGTTAGGTGTGGAGTGGGTCTTCTCATCTTCTTTATTGAGCTTCTTATCGAGTTGGCATTTGCCACCACTAGTGAGTGCACAGGAAGCAATCTGAACTATTCTGCCTCGAGCTATACCTTGGTCCATTTGGAAAGAGAAGAATACTAGTGTCTTTGACAATTCTTCCTCTCCAAATCCTTATATCTTAGCTCGCAGTAGGCGCCTTATTGTGGAATGGTGTTCCATACACCATTTAGGAGAGGAAGTGGGGGCTATTTTGTTATGAGTAGTCCATTAATGTATTTGCTGCATTTTCTTTCGATTCCCGCTTTCTAGCCTTTGGTTTACATCTCTGTAAACTTTTGTTCATCTTTTGATCTAATAATATATGTGTTACTTACCGATCAAAAAAAATTGGAGATTGAGTAATCCAAAATAGAGTAGGATTATCTCGATTAATTGATACAATTTCTACTTAATGCAAGGGTTATCTCAGGTCTAGTTTTTCTTTTCTATAAATAGGGGGCATACACATGGGTTCAAGGCAATTGTAGTATTAAAGTTCTTGTCAGTGAAATTTTCTTTTCAAGATAAAAAAATCTCTCCATTGTGAATGTGTTATGTATGAGAGTGCGATGCATGAGAGGAATGTGAGCTTTGGTTCATAATTTTAATTAGTATTTCTCATCTTCTCCTTCCTCTGTTATTCATACTATTCTTGGATTTGAGTAATCTTAAGCTGAAAGGCTCACAAATCGGAATCTCCTTTTAATGGTCTTATGCATACTGTTTTTGGCAGCCCATTGCATGCAATACTGAAGAAAACTGAAGAAATAAAGAACATGGTTACTCAAGAACGATCTGAAGGAAAAAGAAACAGATATTCACAATGCAATCCATAGCAATAGGAATGAAATAAAGAATCAAGCAGACCGGAGTTTAGCATAGAAAGAAACCCTGCTCGAGCCGAAACGTGATGAAAATTCATCACATAACTACAGTAAACAATGGTGAAAATTGAAGAAGGATGCAGAAATCGCCTAAAGATTAACCATTCTGTAGCAGCAATAGAAAGGCTTGAAAGCCATTTTTCAAAATAGGAATAAAAACCAAACCTTAACAATTTAGATGAATGAAACACAACAATTTATGGAGTGGAGAAGAACCCATCTACGTATATGAACAACCAAACACAGAAGATCCGAGAATCATTCAAATTTCTACAAGAAATAAAAAGTAGAGCAATAGGAATGCGAAGAAGAGGAAGAAAATCCAGGTTTAAAGATTGGCGGAGAAACACAACTGGAAAATGAAAAATTAGGAAAACCCATTAGCGTAAGCCATTAAATAGATATGGAACCCTGAGAAAGATTAGAGCTTATTCTACTTGGAGAGAGAGAAAGAGAGAACTCGAGGAACATAAAAGTAGGGAAGGTGGAGATGAAATCACCTGAAGCTGTTCGACAGGAAAAGGGCCGTGCTGCATCTCTTCCGATTCTTCGTGTTCTTCTGCCATATTTTGGTTCCTCTTCTGCTGCTCCATGGCTGCTGCTGGTCTCGATAGCTTGGTAAGAGGGAGGGAGATTTGTTTGCCCTTTTCTTCTCCAAACGCGAACAAAAAAATGGCGCCAGAAGAGGTGTCCCAGAAAACAAAAAAAAAGGCGCCAGAAGAGGTGTCCCAGAAAACAAAAAAATGGCGCCAAAAGAGCCCATCTTTAGGCTCTGTTTGGATATACTTCTTTACTGTTTGGTTAAACTCTCTCTTTTTTCTTTTTTTTTTTAAAGGATTTCAATGCGGAGGAAGAAGGTCACAGTGTTGGAGGAATGCCATTTGTGTAAGATGTACCCGGAAAATTACCCATCTCTTTTTGGAGTGTGAATGTGATAGGAGTATTTGGTTTGGATCTCAAAGTTCAATGAGGTTGGGAACCACTTCAGTTCATAATGTTATTCAATGGTGGAATTTTTGGATGAGGCATCCTAATGGTGGGGATTGTGGTTTCTTAGCTCAGAGACTGAGCGTAACACTTTGGTTTATTTGGAAGATGCGCAATGTAGTGGTGTTTAATGGGGCGCCAGATCTAGAATCGACTATTGGTAAGATTGAGCGTTATATTGAGGAACTCAACAGATACAGTGGCGGGCTCAAGGATCAAGAGGATAGTAACAGGTTAGCAAAAGGAGAAGCGTTACGGCGGGGACTTATCCTAGCTATGGAGCGTGGTTGGACTCAAGTGATTATTGAGTCAGATTTTAAGGAATTGATAGATTATCTCAATGGTTCAAACTCTTGCCCACATTGGGATAGCAGTCCAGTGTTGGAAGATATTCTTCGTCTGCGGGCAAGATGTGGTAGGGTGGTGTTTAAGTTCATACCCCAGAGCTGCAATTTTGAAGCTCATGAAGCATCTCAGAAGCCCTTATTCAAAGTATAGTGATGTTATCTCGTTTTTTATTCAAATCGGGGTCCCGATCCGATTCCTTTTCCATTCTTGTAAACAACGGGAATTTTCTCCCTGTCTTCAACTTAGGTTCTGTTGGCTGGAAATCTGGTCTGTACCGGGAATGACAGCGTCACATGGCGCAATCAGACAAAGACCTTTAGACCCTAGGTGTCGAGTCGGACAGAGTGACCGAGAGTACGTTCATTTCGGACGTCCGATCAGCCACTGCTGAAATGCACCAAATCGGGCGATTTAGAGGGGGGGTTCATCCTTCTATAATGAGTTCTATTGTCTTTAATAACTAAAGAGCTTTCCAAATTAACATAGCAAAATAGAATGTGATAATGTTAGGTGTGTGTTTGTGGAAGATGAAGAAGATGATTAAACAACAGTGACAGAACTGATAACTGGATTTGATTGAAAGTAATCGTAGAAGACAACTTACAAACTATCATGCGATCGAAGTGAGTCGTAGGGCTGTAAACGGATGCGGATATTATCCGTATCCGATTCGTATCTGAATCCATTTAGTCGGATAAGTTATCCAGATAGGTATCCGGAGGAGCGGATTTGGATAGTAAAATACTATCCGTTTATAATAGGAAATGGATTTGGATACTGTTATATCCAATCCGATAAATATCCGTCTGATTATATAATATATATATATATATATATAATATTTTAAATTTATAAAATTAATATAACCTTTAAAATATATATTTTTAATAAATTTTATATATTTTTACATTTTTTAAATATTAATTTATATTTATTTTAAAATTAATCGGATAATTCGGATTCTATCCGAATCTGGATATTTTAATCGGAGTCAAATACGGATATCATATTTCACTATCCGCCGGATATTTATTCGGATATCCGGATATATAATCGGATACGAATTTGGATATACCAATATCCGCTCCGTTTACAGCCCTAGTGAGTCGCAGAGGCAAATACAAAATCTCACCGAGGTGGATGATGCTGGAAATATAGTAATTAACTAGACTCTCCCGGATGAGGAAACTAAGTCAAGGTAAGTTCCCATGGGAATTGGTTACCGAGGACTGTAAACTGACTCTCCCTGAGGAGGAGTGTGCTTGTCGTGGGGCAGGTTGCTATGGAGCAATGTGTTGGATTCGTTGGTTGATTGTGCTAGAGCTTCTTCTCTGGGGATCTTGGCTATTTTATACATCCTCAAACGGTTATGATAATTGTTCCCTCTAAATTGATGCAATGCTTTGATCTCAACCATGTGTCCTTGAAAAGGCTCCTCTCCTTTGAAGCATATTATGTCTTTGGTATCATCGTGGTAGTTATTACAACTACCTTGCTTGATCTTTTTCTTTTCTTTTCCCGATGGTCTAACGGTCTAGCCATTTGTCCTTTCTCGAACATGTCTGGGTGAACACTGGCACATACTTGATGTTCTTTACGTTGAGTCCCAACACGTGTTTGGGTTGGACTGCTTACTATTCTCCGAAAATAAATCATCATCGGCCTTCAGCCTTTGGGCTTTGGCCAGGTTACAAGGGGCCAGGCTTTGATGGGCCTTATTCACGGCCTATTGAACTGTTTGTCCTTTTATATTGGGCCGCGGGTTTCTGGTGTAAATAATGCCCCCCGAGTCTCTGGTTTTTAATCAATGAAAGCCGAAGAGATGTAACCCCCGCGTTGGCAAAACTTTTTCCTCGGTCATCATGGTACACCTGTCAAAACTTTGTTGCTGCAGCTGTTTCTTGAGCTAATCTTCCCGAGATCCTTTATGATCTCCTCTAACATAACGTCACTTTGATAGTTGTCAAAATTTTGAATTTTGACAGTCTTTCAAACTGATGATATCTCTATAAATTCTTCTCTTCCGGCTCCTAATTCCATCCTAATTTGCATTCTTCTTCTTCCCTCTTCTTTCTTCATTCGGTTTCTATGGCAGAAAGTTCTCACCCTAACTTCTCGCAGCTTTTGGACAACTACAATGAACTTATTTCAAGTTTCTCTCTCTCAAACTCAGGTGAAGGCCCTACCCTCGGTCCCTTCTTCATTGATTTGGTCCCTTTTGTAGTTTCCCAGTCTTACCCTCTTCTTTCAGATGAATCCCTCGTCTTTTCGGCCGAATCTCTTAATTGGGAACCTTGGCTCAAGTATAACTCGGTTAAAACTTGGTTGAAGTCCAATTCTTTGTGGATCACATGGTTAGACTGAGTTCAGTCACAATATGAGGGTTTGTGGAGAGATCTGGGCATCTTTGAATGCCTTCAACTCTCCCATCATTCCATTCCCGTGGACCGTCACCTTCTGGCTTCGGCCGTCTGTTTTTGGGGTAAGTCAAGTAACGCTCTTCTTTTCGATTGTGGGCCCATGGCCCCTACCATATTTGATGTTTGTTCTTTAACTTCTCTCCCTGTCGATGGGGAAGAAGTCAATGCTCTTTTTTCATCCATTCTTACTTATGTCTCATTTGACAATACTTTGGCCATTGTGGCCTTCGGCAGCTATGCCAATCCATATTTTGACAAAAATGGAAAACCCAAATTCAAGGATGTTAGTGCCCAGGAGCATTGCTCATTCCTTCTCCAAATGGTCTATCATTTTATTTTTAGTACTTCTTCTGGTCAGATGACCAAAGAGTACTCCCAAATCGTCATTGCTTTGGCTTCTGGTCGGAGGTTTGCATTAGCTCTGGCTGTCCTCTGTCAGTTGTACCAAGGCCTTTATAATCTTTCTGAACATTGATTAGCTGTTCCTGGGGGGCCATTCTGGCCTCTTCAATTTTGGATGTATGCATATTTTCCAGACTTAGAAGTTTGTTCTCCTGTATCATCTGACTCTTTCTCCTCCTATGGCGAGAAATGGATTTCGGTCGTCCTTAACTTCTTGCCCTTTGAAGACAGTTTCAAAATTTTCTATTTGCTTGATCTGACTCATCCAGACCATCTTTTTGTCCTTTCTCAGCCTGGGACTTCGGCTGGCTTGGTATCAGTGTCCTTTTGTGGCCGATCGTCAACAAAAGAAGGTTTAGGGTAGCTATCTTATTCCTCGATCACTGTCTTTTCATGGCACTTTGAGAGTCTGAATTCTAAATTAGGTTTTGAGTATTACGCTCCCTCCCAATTAGCTCCTAAATTCGGTTTCCTTCAATCAGTTCATGTTCTACCCTGCTGGTTTTCCAATTAGCTGAATGCTCTCCTTTGGTCGGTCTTTAAATCTAAAATCCCTTTTGAGGAAGCTGAAGCACAATTTGCCTCTTTGGTCAATGAATTTCTAATGCTTGCTCCTCCCTAGAAACTGCAAATGTCCAGTGGTTTTCCTGTCTTTTGGTCAGATTTCATGACCAAATCAAGGACTAGCACCAATTTAGATGAACTTCTGTAACACCTCTCCCCACCTCTTGATCAAAGAAAAACCGTGATTGCTGGTGATGCTCCGTCAGCCCTTCGGTCTCTGTTCTTCGGCCTCCTCCACCACGTAAGAAAGGTATTTCCAATTTCATTACTATAAGAGATCACGTCCGATCAATTCAGGCTTATGAAAAGTTTTATAAAATCAAATATAACCCCCTTGACTCAGTCAATGTGATTGAATACAAAAGGAGGTAGGCATGGGGCTCTCTTGAAGAGGCCCATCGTTGGAAATGTACTGAAAAATGGTTTGATGACCGAATGAGGGACATGGAGAACATATCTGATGATGCTAACTCCTATGTTACTCCTTTCAAAAACAAACCCCCCAAATTGCCGAGCTCACCATTTGGGCTCGCTGATCTGGCTTTACTAGTAATGAAACTGAAAACCTATACTTCAGGGGTGACCGTAGCCTTTCTTGACCCATTGGAATGGACTCTGACCAATGAGATTCCCCCATGGTCGGTGTATACCACATCTTCTCCCTCCCGTCTGGATGAGAATGCTGAGCGATTTGGTAAGCTTTTACTTTCCTTTGGCTGCTTGTTGTTTAGAATTTTGGCTTAGCAATCTGTTTTTCTTTCTTATTTCAGGAACAGCAGTGCCTGCTTCACTCAAGTTGTTGAAAAAATCAGACCTCTCCGAGGGTCCTGAGGCTTTAAGTAGTTTGCCTATTAAGAATCTGATCACGCCTTCCAAGTCTGTCAAGGCCTTAGCAAGCAAATGTGCTACTCTTGGTGGTAAGAGATATTTGGCCAAGTAATCTTCATTTTAGACAGTTGGTGCAAGAACAAATTTTTTAATTGACGATGAAGAGGAAGCTTTGGTTGCTCCACCTAAGAAGCAAAAAGAAGAGATCCCCGTTTCAGTGAGCCGCAAACCCAATTCAGCTTCGGCCTCTAGCTCGCTGAAGGCAATTAACAAAATAGTGTCGCCAGTTTCACCGAAGGATAGTAAGGTTAAGTTTTCTTAGTCTCGGGATATGATGCCCGTAGTGTCTGTGATCGTTTAACCAGCTACATTGTCGTCTCAGAAATCAAGAAAGAGTATAGAAGAAAGGAAAGTTGAAAAGAGAATTTCTGCTAAGGATGAAAGTGGACTTCGATCATTGGATGATGACGATGAATTCTAGGAGAACCTTGAGGATGACCTGAATGGTCCTCATCTGATGATTGGGTTTCCTATGGTTTACTCCCCATCAGTTAATAAAGCGAAGAAACAGTTAAGGGAACTTCTCGCCCTGGAATTTGAACATGTCCTCCATCCTGGTCGTTAGACCAAATTTCATGAAGTTAGAGCCACTCTGCTTTCATCTCCAAGTATCTCTGAGTCTCTCCGATCTTTTCTCGATCAAGCCTCGTCAACCTTTGAAATGGGCAAGTCTATTGAAGAAGATAGCTGAAACTTGGCCTTGTTTAGCCAAGTAATTTCTCGTTACGAGACTTTGAGTGTAGAAGCCTTTTTCCTTAGGAATTCTCGTTCTGAACTAATCAACAAAATAAAACCAACTTATGATGAAATTAAACGAGTCGAGGTTGAGATTGATGATTTGACTCATCAATTGACTCTACTTTGGGAAAGGTTGGTGGATTTGGAAAAAGTTGTCGAAGAGAGGAAACAGAAGAAGACAGGACTCCTTGTGGAAAAAGCAATAGTAGAAGAAAGAAGAGGGATGGTTGATAAAGTTGTTGTGGCAGAAGAACAATGTAACACTCTCCACTTTAGGCGAGAAGAAACCTTAAAGCTATGGAAATACTACCAGGGCTCAGTCCCTGATGACATTTGATAACATTTCTTTTCTCCGGCCAGTGGCCAAAATCCTTCAGTTCACGAAAGGTCTTCGGTTAGAAATAATTGTTTTTACCGCCGACTCTTTTCTAACAAGTTCTTTTTAGTTCTGGCCCTAGACCATGTTTTAGTTTTTTGGGCCAAGGGCCATGTAAATGATTCTGAACTTGAATACATCATTTTTTGTACTTCGACAGTTTCAGTCAGTTTCTTCTTTCTATGAAATGACTACTCTTGGTTAATATTCTCTATGGCCTCTCAAATTATTGGGTAATAGTGTTTTAAAAATTGGCCATTGATTGCTGGATTTTTTATTTCCCCTTCTAATTCTTGTAGGACATATGCACCTCCACGGATAACCTTATGAATCTTAAATGGTCCTTCCCAAGTTGGGGACCATTTTCCATATTCGGGGCTCTTTGCCCCACTTGACAGAATGTGTTAGCCTCAGGATTACAACCATGGGTACACCATGAGTACCCCTAATAATTTTGATAATAACATAATAATGAAATGAACTATTTGGTACTAATAATCTTGTCTAAGTGCTTGAATATTTCAGAATACACAAGATTGATAACACTCCAATCATGAAAAATGATGGAAATTACCCAAGAGGAAGTTCAACCCATTGTATACAAGGTGAGGATTCAAGATAAGACCATAGTCCAAGTCGTGTCCATTGAAGATAAAAGGCAAAATCATAAGACCCAAGTCAAGCCAAGTTTATCTCTCAACAATTTAAATGTATTTATCTTTTATTTTTGAGAGTTCATAGGTCTTATGTAAAAAGTCCTCAAAAGAATGGTAAGTTAAAGAGCTCAAGAATCATAGATTGACCATAGGAGCCTAGGACACCTTTTGAAAATCATTCTAAGGCTCTAAATGATCATAAAATCATGATAAAAATATAGCTAATTGACCTAGGAAATCTATCACATCCCTTTGGTCTGATCCAAAACAGAATTCAAGATTTTTACTCTGAATTCATCGACGAATTCTCTGGGTAGATTGAATTCAGCGACGAAGTCATGACAAATTTTTTTAAAATTCAGTTCTATCTCTTGATTTCGGCGACGAACTCTTTGATTAGTTTGAATTCGGCGACGAAGTCATTACAGGGTTTTTCAGAATTCAATTCTATCTTTTGTATTCGGCTACGAATTCAAGTGGGAACTCCACTTCGTCGACGAAATCTTGTCTGACTCTGAAAAATCGTTGTAACTGCTATTTTTCAACGGGTCAAATTGCACTTAATGAGCCTATAATGGCTTTATTGGATCAAATGCTATAAAAGGAGTTCATTTATGAACAAACAACAACTCTTAATCACAGCAATAACTCGTATTGATCACTCATTCATTGTTATTGATTCTTACTCACTCTCATTCTTAGAAAATCTCCAAAATCTCTCTTGAGCTCATTCAACTCCTATTTCCTTTGAGAGACTTTATTAGAGTTTGTATTACACTCTTATCCAGCTCATTTAAGGAGCTTTCAATTTGGATTTTCAATCCAAAACTCATTTATTGAAGTCAGTCAAGAATCTAGAATTCTTGCACTAAAGCTGTTGCTTCAGTTTTATCAAGAGAGGGTTCTGCTCTTGAAAGGTTCCAGCTCGGCCTAAAGGAGAGCTTGTAAAGGTATCATCTCGACCTGTAAAAGAGATTGTAAGGGTTTAGAATCCACCTATAAAGGATATGTGCGATTAAGGAATCGTGGTGAATCCTCTAGTTGGAAGCTGAGGCGGGGAGTAGGCTAGTTTGCTAAACCTCGTGAACAAATCTTGAGTTTGCATTCTCCTTATCTCTTCTCCCTTTCTTTGATTCTATTGTTTAGCTTGTTGCATATTTAATTTTATTCCGCACTTTTGAACTTGTAGTTCATATTTTTAAAACTGCCACAGACCCTATTCACCCCCCTTTAGGGTCATTACCTGGCCAACATAATGGTCTTCCAAACCAATTCCCCTTGGTAAAATGATTTTCTTTGTACTCTTTTATTGTAAGCCCTAGCCACCCATTCCTTGTTTATCTGTAATGAATCAAGGGCCTTGGTCCTGACTTCATCTAAGTCTTCAAGCTCAATCATCATTGCTTCGATGAATTCAGCAAGAGACAGCTTTTCTTGGAATGAAACCCTAATAGATGGGATGAAAATCTCCTTTGGTAGGACGACATGATGCCCATAAGTTAATGTGAATGGGCTTGTACATGTACTAGTTCTACACGATGTATGATAAGCCCATAGTATCTGTGGCAGAAGCTTATGCCATGACCTGGGCTTGTCTTCCATCGTTTTCCAAATCAAATCCTTCAGGATTTTGTTCGAAGATTCAGCCTGGTCATTTGTCTGCATGTAATATGGAGTTGATTTAAGTAATCTAATCTCAAAGTCCTCGGCAAATTATTTTGTTTCTTGGCCAGTGAAAACCGTCCCCATATAAGCGGTAATGATTTCTGGTGAACCATACTGAAATATGATATTTTCTTTGATAAATGTAATAATATCGGCTTGAGTAACTTCTTTCATAGGCTTTGCCTCCACCCATTTGGTAAAGTAGTTGGTAGCTACGATCACAAAACCGTGCAATTTGGATGAAATGGGATTAATTTTTTCAATGAGATCTAGGGCCCTTCCCTTAAATGACCAAGGTTTAATGATAGGATGGAGGTCAATGGCCAGAGCTCTTTGCACTGGCCCATGTTTCTGCCAAGCTCTATATCTCTCGGCGTATTTGATGCATTCTGCCAAATTTTTTGGCCAATAATAATCCTGTCTTCTTAACAACCATCTTATCTTGGGTCCTAATTGATGTGAACCGCATATTCCATCAAGAACTTGAGTCATTACCTCTCTCTATTCTTCTGTTCCCAAACACCGAAGCATTAAACCATCAAACCCTTTTCTATATAACTCTCCTTCAATAATGGAAAAATTGATGGCCAACATCCTTATTTTTCAGTTTGCTTTGGCCCTCAGGTTGCTAAGATAACAAACCCCTTTCTTCGATTGAGGGTAAGTACCTACGCTGAACATGAATGATCTTTCGTGGCATCCTTCCGGTATCCACACACCGGATGCCAATTGTGTCATTTCATTGGCTTCTTGGTTTCTTCTCGCGGTACGAATTTTAGAATTACTTCATCGAATTCATCCAATAATTGTGCAACCGTTGAGAAATATGGGGTCAATGTCCAGCTAGTATGCTTATACTCCCCAACTAACTGTCGAATGACTAACTGGGAATTTTCAACCACTTCATTCGTTATTACTCCCATTTGTAATAAGATTTCTAAACAAATAATCAAGGCTTCATATTCGGTCTGATTGTTGGTGCAATCGAAGTTTAATTAGAAAGCATATTCCAGTTTTGAGCCAGAAGGAAATTTTATGATTATCCCGGCTCCTGAAGTATTTTCAGTGCTTGACCAGTCAAATGTGAACTTCCACGGAGCAGTGGCTACTTCAAACAAATCAATTGCATCTTTGAACAAAAAATCATCCCATTCCTGAGGGTAATCAACCAAGTAATCAGCCCTTTGAGGAATATACCCTAGATAGTATTCTAACAAGGCTAAAATCCACTTCCCTATTCTAACACTTAAAATGAGTCTTGATAACATATATTTTATGAAGTCAATTTTAGTAATGAGACAAACTGTATAGGATAAAAGATAATGTCTTAATTTAAAAGTAGAAAAGTACAAAGATAGACATAGTTTTTTGATCGACAAATATCTTTTTTCGGCCGCGTTAAGAGTTCTGCTTAGGTAATAGATAGCCTGTCTGTTCCCTCATCATTCTCCTGTGCTAGGAAATCTCCAACCGATTTTTCGACTGCTGAGATGTACAATTGTAACAGTTTATCTTTCTTTGGAGGAATCAACACAAGAGGCTTGGCTAGGTAATCCTTGATGGCCTCTGTCACGACCCAAAATACCCCCTAGGAGTTAGGATACTTTGGCGTCATGAACTCATTACCAAACCATCCTATATAACATGTAAATCCTGTATAACATATAAGACATATGATAGCGGAAGCCGAACAAAATTTTTCTTTCTATACATATCATAATCCAAGTTTATAAACAGAACCAAAATATCATAATCTAAGTTTATAAACAAAACCCCAAAATAAAGAGTGACCAACTTCACTCAAATAAATTTATATACAAGTCTCTCTCTCTCTCTCTCATCACTCATGATGAGGCCACCTAACAAAGGCCCTCTGCTCCTCAAGACTACCCCAAGTCTCCTCCTCCTCAACGTACCCTTCCTCGACCCATGGCTCCTGAGGACGCTCACCACAGATGTCGAAGGGACCTGCCGACATAAATATGTACGGTTGAGTATAGAATACTCCGTGTATACAAACCACTAGATAGTAATGTCATAAATAAGAATACAACATATATTCATCACAGTTTAATCCATTTCACATGCATTCCTGAAATCAAAGCGCGGAAAACAAAATCATATCATGTGCATATATCTCAGAAAAATACTATCGGAAAACATTTCTTATCATATTTTATCTTTGCATATACGGGTATTTAAAATACCTTGGTTTTCATCTTTTATTATCTTCTCATGTACGGGTATTTAAAATACCTTGGTATTCATCATTTGCTACCTCGGGAGTTGGACAACTAGTACCCATACCCACATAAGCTAGGTGGCCTAATATTATCCTCACCTTTGGCTACCTTTGGAGTAGACGACCAGTATCTATTTCCCTTCCGGGCGACCTGCTATCATTGGGGTCTGATGCCAGTATCCATTTCCCTTCCAGGAGGCCTGCTATTATGCCTCCCTGTTGGCTTTCAACATATACTTCTTGTAACATCTTTTGCCTCTTATACTTTGCATGTACATCTTTTGCTTCTTGTACTTTCCATATATGTATTTTGCTTCTTGTACTTTTCATATACATCTTTTGTTTTTTATACTTTCCTCTTCTTATTCTTGTATTTCATCGTATATACTTATACTTCTTCTTTTGGATACCCATAATTTAGAAAAACTCGATCATGGATAAGCATATGTGTCCGTGTAACAATTGTGAATAACATGGTAGACATAAAGGAAACACTTTACATATAGTCATGTAACCAATACTCAACATAATCCATCCATTGTAATAGTACATATACAATTAAATCACACCATTCCAATCATATCAAAAATAAGGTTTTTCTCCTTTGTTTTTCCCAAACTTATATCTTTTAACATGCTTTTCATCTTTGGATACTAACCTATAGAACATCTCACTATTTACCATCTTTTATTTGTTGGTTAAAAACATAGCATCATCACAAATTAACTCACATCACCATTCATAAGATTTTATCTTGCTATAGAAAAGGTTTCATGAAATCAGTAGCTAGAAGAGTGTATTTCCACCCATACGAGGCTATATATATCTATACTTATCAAAAACTCATGTTTATCATTTATGGTTTATGAAATTAGAACCTAGTAGAGTGTATCCATCTTATGAGAAAAAAATCCCTTTGATCCAAGGCTTGAAAAATCTTGAGGAAGCTTGTAGAAGAAAACCCAAGCTTGAGGATGACGATCCAAGCTCTGATTTGTGCTCTTCTTCTCCAATCCAAAACCCCCTCTTGAAAACTCCTCAAAACTTTTCCCTTCTCTTCTAAGGTCTCTCCTTAGGTTTAGGGTAACCCAAAGCGCCCCCAAAACATCTCCTATTTATAAGCCAAGGGGTGAAAACCCAAAAAATCACGCACTTAAGAAAGTTTGATTCGCGACTTACGATAGATCGTAGCATAACTACGATCGTTCGTAGGCTTCCTACGATCGATTGTAGATTTCCCAGAGCTTTAAGATCGATCATAGCAACTCTACAATCGTTCGTAGCGCCGCTACGATCGTTCGTAGGGTCATTACGATCGTTCGTAATTGTGATAGTGAATTTCCAAATTTTTGTACTTTTGTATTTTGGCCATAAATTTTGAATCCCTTATCGGATTTTGACGATTGAAATTGAGTTGGATTCATATTTCAAAGGAAAATTTTTTTGTATCGAATAGAAAAATCCTAATTTTGATTTTTTAATTACCTAAATGGGCTCTAAAGTCAACTGGTCCGAAAATGGATTTCAATAACCCTTGTTTTCAACAGATCAGACTTTGGAAATCGGACTTTTGACTCAACCCTGGCTCAAAATCTAGGAAAGTGATCAACATGAACCTCTAAGAGGGTTCCAATACCTTTCCAAAAATTCAAGAATCTCTCGATTCCGATCAGCGTTGAGAGAACTAGAGCTAAAATTGAGGGTGTGTGAAGACATAACCCTTTAACACTCGAAGCATTTCGAGTGCTTTCACACTCTTTTCCCTTGGGTCCAAAACCATACTTACACCTCATGACTCGTTACCCCATAGATTTGTAACCCACCTAGGTGATCATTGAATTCACACCCACATGCATGAGAGGCCTCGACCTCTTTATGCCTTGCACACTAGCACTATTCCCCACACTATTCACCTACAACCCATTAAACACTTAGGGTATTTTATACCGTTTCTTTTACCCACTTAGAGTATATTTATACTCTCTCTTTGAGACTTAACACATGCCCCAAAAATGCTCACTTGATTCACCATAATACCAAGAACACTATGGAATGCCTTAGGCCTTTACACGCACCATATAAGGGCATTGTTCACATGAATAGTGAACCCAAATTGCGGGGCTCTACATCCTCCCCCCCCCCTTTATAAGAATTTTTTCCGTGAAATTCAGACAAGGCACAATGAACCAGGGATGCTTGTCCAATGCTTTATTGAACTCCTACACTTTATCCTCCACGATCATCAAGCAATGCATCACAGCACATATAGCATATAATTTGCATGTTCTATCAACATATATCATATATTTTACACATCATATGTTTAAGCACTGAAATGGCGTACCTTGCACAACATCCTCGGATGGATGTGCGCCTTACTCGGTTAAGGCAAAGACCCTGCCCTGATTTGCCTGTCGAGGTGGTTGTATGGGTTGTGGGGGACCAGAGGCCTGAGGATACCTCTGTTGAGGAACCGATCTACCTAGGGGCCTAGGAGCCTGAGAAGACCCCTGCTATGTTGCATGTTGGGTCGGAGGCCTATTTCCTTACGACTGCAATGGAAACTGATGGCGTGGACAATCTCTAAACTGATGTCCCCGATCACCGTAGTGAAAACACGCACCTGTGAGTGTATGACAATCCTCCTTGTGATTCCTCCCACAGTGACTACAAATCTCAGAGGTAGTCGATCCGGAAGACCCATATCGTGTGGCCTGTGAAGTGGTAGGACGAGGAACCTGTGGTGCAAATGAAGGCCTCTGAACTGGTACAAACATAGCATTCTGGTATGGTGCAAGTCTGAACCTTCTCTCTAGTGGCATTGGCCCACTGGACTGGCCTCAAATCGTGCCTCTCACTCGGCCACTGTCACTTCTCAGGAGAGACTCCTCAAAATGTCTCTCAGTAATCTTCGCTTTGCCCACAATTTCCTTCAAGGTTTCCACCTGCAGTATAACAACTCACTCCCGAATGGAAGGTCTTAAGCCACCTTCAAAATTTCTGACACGCATGACCTCGGATGCAACCAGATGTGGAGCAAACCTCGTGAATCCGACGAACTTGGCCTCATACTCAACCACGCTCATCTCTCCCTGTTCCAAGAACATGAACTCCCTCTCCTTCTGATCCCTCATGAACCTGGAGAAATACTGCTCGTAAAAAGCATCAAGGAACTCTTCCCATGTCCATGGTGTCCTTGCCTTGGTGGCATCCCTCTGCCTCAGTGCAGACCTCCACCAATGCTCGGCTTCACCTTCCATCATGAAGGAAACCCTGTCGACTCTCTGCTCATCCATGCAGTGAAGAACTCGGAAGGTCTTCTCCAACTGCATGATCCAAGCCTCTACGACCATGGGGTTAGTAGTCCCATAGAAGGTAGGAGGCCTCAGTCTCCGGAACGCCTCAAGTCCTGTTGTGGGATGTGCAGGAGGAGGTGCGGGTGTAGGTACAACAGCAGCAGGAGTATCAACCCTGTCTGCAAGCCTAGTCATAGCCGCTGCCATAGCCCCAAGGATCTGAGTCAAGTCTGGCTGCTCATCTCCCATAGGAATACCTCCTCCGTTCCCTCGGGTTTGATACCCTCTACCTCAGGTGCCATGCCTCATGATCAAATCTTGATGACAATAGCAAGATGTGAGTCTAATGGAAAACCAAGCTCTTTGAACATAACAATTCAGCGAGCATATCTTGCCCATATAAGCATACCATATACAATCAAAATATCAAGATATACACATAATAGTATCGCATACACTTTGGTTTCCTAGCGAAGCTGCGTTCTAAAACTGGGTTAAAAACACTTACCAATTACATACTTAAGACATTAACCGGCTTAAGATTAAGACTAATGAGTTGTTTACAGCCTTGGGTTATTTAAGCAATTTCCTTTGAATCCTTGTGACATGTATGATGCTTCTAGAATCTATATGATGCATATGAGATGTGCATGATTGTTATTAGATGTATGAGGTGCATGCTATGTATGATGATCATGTCATGTATGATGCTCATGCCATGCTATATCGTGTATGAAGTGCATGCTATGTATGAAAGTGTATGAGATGCATGATTATCCTTAGGGTTATAATGTATTTATCATTTCGGACTGAGCACTGAGTCTAGAACATGTTGCAGAAAATGCGCATCTGTATCTAGAAACGTGCTTCAAACATCCATAAGCCTGTCCAAGGTTATACATAATATATATATTTATTATTATTATTATTTTCATTTATTATTATTAAAAAAAGAATTTTTTCTTCTAGGGTTCCTAACCATGATGTGATATAGTACATATAATATACACATAATAGGGATTCCTAAATAATTTAGCGAAGCTAGGAATCAAATCGGTTAAAGTATCCACTAGTTTAAGATGAAGAGTATTAAGTAGTCTAGACTTGGAATACCATTTCCTATACGGACCTAATACCCTCGCGGTATCATAAACGAGTTCATTTGAGTTCAAAATTCAACTCAAAGAACCACTTCTACTCATACCATTGTAATGCCTAGACTAGAACATACTCCAACTTGAAGAAGACATGTCAACCTTAAAACAACAACCCCAGCCCGAGGGAATCTAGAGCCTAAGCTTTGATACGAAACCTGTCGCAACCCAAAATACCCCCTAGGAGTTAGGATACTTTGGCGTCGTGAACTCATTACCAAACCATCCTATACAACATGTAAATCATGTACAACATGTAAGACATATGATAGCGGAAGCCGAACAAAATTTTTCTTTCTATACATATCAAATCCAAGTTTATAAACAAAACCAAAATATCGTAATCTAAGTTTATAAACAAAACCCCAAAATAAAGAGTGAACAACTTCACTCAACAAAATTTATATACAAGTCTCTCTCTCTCATCATTCATGATGGTGCCACCTAACAAAGGCCCTCTGCTCCTCCTGAGCCCTCTGCTCCTGAACACTACCCCAAGTCTCCTCCTCCTCAACGTACCCTTCCTCGACCCACGACCCCTGAGGACGCTCACCACAGATGTCAAAGGGATCGGCCTACATAAATATGTACGGTTGAGTACTGAATACTCCGCGTATACAAACCACTAGATAGTAATGTCATAAACAAGAATACAACATATATTCATCATAGTTTAATCCATTTCACATGCATTCCTAAAATCAAAATCATATCATGTGCATATACCTCAGAAAAATACTATCAGAAAACATCTTCTTATCATCTTTTATCTTTGCATATACAGGTATTTAAAATACCTTGGTTTTCATCTTTTATTATCTTCTCATGTACGGGTATTTAAAATACCTTGATATTCATCATTTGCTACCTCGGGAGTCGGATAACTAGTACCCATACCCACATAAATTGGGTGGCCTAATATTATCCTCACCTTTGGCTACCTTCGGAGTAGACGACCAGTATCTATTTCCCTTTCGGGCGGCCTGCTATCATCGGAGTCCGATGCCAGTATCCATTTCCCTTCCAGGCGGCCTGCTATCGTGCCTCCCCGTCGGCTTTCAACATATACTTCTTATAACATCTTTTGCCTCTTATAATTTCCATGTACATCTTTTGCTTCATGTACTTTCCATATACATATTTTGCTTCTTGTACTTTGCATATACATCTTTTGCTTCTTGTACTTTCCTCTTCTTATTTTTGTATTTCATCGTATATATTTATACTTCATCTTTTGGATACCCATAATTTAGAAAAACTCGATAATGGATAAGCATATGTGTCCGTGTAACAATTGTGAATAACATGGTAGACATAAAGGAAACACTTTACATATAGTCATGTAACCAATACTCAACATAATCCATCCATTGTAATAGTCCATATACAATTAAATCACACCATTCCAATCACATTGAAAATAAGGTTTTTATCCTTGGTTTTTCCCAAACTTATGTCTTTTAACATGCTTTTCATCTTTGGATACTAACCTATAGAACATCTCACTATTTACCATCTTTTATTTGTTGGTTAAAAACATAGCATCATCACAAATTAACTCACATCACCATTCATAAGATTTTATCTTGATATAGAAAAGGTTTCATGAAATCAGTAGCTAGAAGAGTGTATTTCCACACATACAAGGCTATATATATCTATACTTATCAAAAACTCATGTTTATCATTTATGGTTTATGAAATTAGAACCTAGTAGAGTGTATCTACCTTATGGGAAAAAAATCCCTTTGATCCAAGGCTTGAAAAATCTTGAGGAAGCTTCTAAAAGAAAACCCAAGCTTGAGGATGACGATCCAAGCTCTGATTTGTGCTCTTCTTCTCCAATCCAAAACCCCCTCTTGAAAACTCCTCAAAGCTTTTCCCTTCTCTTCTAAGGTCTCTCCTTAGGTTTAGGGTAACCCAAAAACCCCCAAAATTTCTCCTATTTATAGGCCAAGGGGTGAAAACCCCAAAACTCACGCACTTAAGAAAGTTTGATTCGCGACTTACAATCGATCATAGCATAACTACGATCGTTCGTAGGCTTCCTACGATCAATCGTAGGTTGCCCATTGAGTTTACAGCAATTCTGGAGCTTTATGATCGATCATAGCAACTCTACGATCGTTCGTAGCTTCGCTACGATCGTTCGTAGGGTCATCACGATCGTTCGTAATTGTGACAGTGAATTTCTAGATTTTGTACTTTTGTATTTTGGCCATTAATTTTGAATCCCTTATCAGATTTTGACGATTCAACTTAAGTTGGATTCGTCTTTCAAAGGAGAAAAAATTTGTGTCAAATAGAAAAATCTTAGTTTTGAGTTTTTAATTACCTAAATGGGCTCTAAATTCAACTGGTCCATAAATGGATTTCAGTAACCCCTATTTTCAACAGATCCGACTTTTGAAATTGGACTTTTGACTCAACCCCAGCTCAAAATTTAGTAAAGTGATCAACATGAACCTCGAAGAGGGTTCCGATACCTTTCCAAAAATTCAAGAATCACTCGATTCCGATCAGCGGTGAGAACTAGACCTACTTAAAGTTGAGGGTGTGTGAAGATATAACCCTTTAACACTCGGAACATTTCGGGTGCTTTCACACTCTTTTCCCTCGGGTCCAAAACCATACTCACACCTCATGACTCATTACCACATAGGTTTGTAACCCACCTAGGTGATCATTGAATTTACACCCACATGCATGAGAGGCCCCGGCCTCTTTATGCCTTGCGCACTAGCACTATTCACCACACTATTCACCTACAACCCATTAACCACCTAGGGTATTTTATACCCTTGCTTTTACCCACTTAGAGTATATTTATAATCTCTCTTTGAGACTTAACACATGCACCCAAAAGTGCTCACTTGACTCACCATAATACCAAGAACACTATGGAAGGCCTTAGACTTTTACACACACCATATAAGGGCACTGTTCACATGAATAGTGAACCTAAATTCCGGGACTCCACAGCCTCAAACACTTGCTATGTTCGTCTTTCTAGACAAAACTCTCCTCGGACTGAAGCTTGAGGAAAGGTGTAAAGACCTGGATTTTTCCTGTTGAATTGAAAATAAATCAGTGTAAAAAATTAACTTGGCAGAAAAACCTTTGTAATTCTCTTTGTCTTAGGTGAAGGAGCCAATTTTATGGCGTTCACCTTATTCTTATCCACCTCAATCCCCCTTTGGTGTAGAAACACCGAAGGCACATTTGAGGGGATTCATTTTTAAGCATTTAGCTCTCATTCACTCTAAGGCCTTTCTAAGATCGGTCAGATGGTCTCTCTTTCGTTTTGATTTAACAACGATATCATCGATGTAAATTTCCATGTTTCTACCGATCATGTCCTGAAAGATGACATTCATTGCTCTCTAGTATGTGGCACCGACATTTTTCAAGTTGAAAGGCATCACCACCCAAGCATAAATCCCAATGGCCCCTGGGCATCTAAATGCCATCTTAGCACATCATCTTCGTTGATGTAAATTTGGTTATAGCCTGAATGACCATCCATAAATGGCAAAATCTCATGTCTAGATACCCCATCTATGAGTAGGTCGGCTACCGGCATGGGATATTCATCCTTTGGGGAGGCCAGATTCAGGTTTCTAAAATCAATGCATACCCGTAACTTACCATTCTTTTAATCACGTGAATAGTATTGGAAAGCCATTCCGCGTACCTGATTGGCCGAATAAACCCAGCTTTGATCAAGCATTCCAACTCTTTTTTGACTTGCAAAGTGACTTCGTTTGACCTCCATCGTATTGGTTGTTTGAATGGCCTGAAACCATCTTTAATTGGCAGCCTGTGTTCAACCAGCTTCCTATCCAGGCTGGACATTTTATTATAATCTCAGGTGAAGCAATTCACAAATGTTTTGAGTAGTTCCACGAGTTCGGCCTTGATAGTCAGTTCCAGAAGTTGGCTTATGAAAGTAGGATGACTTTCACCCTCTTTTCCCAGATTTACTTCGGTCAGCAGGTCTTGGACATCGGCCTTTGAGTCGTCCATTTTGGCCGGTGCCGGTTTTAATTCTTCAGTTGTAATCTCTTTGGACCCATCGTCATCGGCCTCCATAATACATTAAGAGTTATGGATTGACCAATGGTTTTCTTTTGCTTTTCTTTCTGCAACGTACACCTTTAACTTCTCAATGTTCGTTTGTACGGCCTTCATTTTTTCTTGGGTTTGTGGGACCATCAAAGAACCTCTTCCACAAAGTATCGTGGTTTCGGCCAGTATTGTATTATGGCCGTACCATCGTTGTCTTGGTTCCCAATGCGGTAAATTTTGGCACCTTTATTTCATGCAGTGATTCCAGTTGGTCTTCCATATTTCCCTTGTCCAGTGAACAATATTGCCCCGATATCATCCGAGTACAAGCTTGCATCAGTCGCGTGTGAATCCATCACAAATGGTTTGTGATCCGCATGGACTACTTCGATGTCATCCCAATTCCAAAAAACTAATGATTGATGTAATGATGATGGCACGCACCAGTTAGAGTGAATCCAATCCCATCCCAATAGAGCATTATAATGGGATGTTGAATCTACTGCGAAAAATACAGCCAAAGTAGTCTTGTTACTGACCATCAATTCAACGGGGAGAACTCCTCGAGTTTCTGTATATCTCTTAAAAAAATACTGACTGTTACTTCAATATTTATGAGGTCTCCTTCTCCTTTTATAATCTTCCTTAGGGCTGTGAAAGGGAGAATGTTCATTGCCACCCCATTGTCAACCAACACCCTCTTTATTGGACATCCGTCCATGTAAACTGAAATGTATAACGACTTAAGGTGTCGTGTCATTCCTTCCATAGGCTTTTTAAACACGATCTTACCTGGATGGTCGACCATTGGTGTAGGAATAACCTTTTCCATCTGACTTGCCAGGACGTCTACCCCCCAAGCATCTCCACCATGTTCTTTCGGCAATGGTCCGGGTATAGTCTTTGCTTGGAAAAATTTTGGTAATATATGTACCATATTGCTATTCAATGTAATTTGTGGAATGGATCCAAATTGGATCTCTTTAAGGGCCTCATCAAAGTCACTGAAGTCAGACTATGATCCCCCTATTTCTTTCCCAGTTTCTATGATGTCACCGGTGGATTCCAACAACTCTTCGACTATGGAATAGGCTCTTCGGGCTGTGACTTCTCTAAAGTAGGAACAATCGGCCTAATATCCATCTTCCCATCTTTTCTTCTTTCAATTTTAAGGTCATGTTCAAAGCCTGTTGCCTTTTCCAATGCCTCTTCTGCGTTCATGACATGGGAATTGGAAATTTTAGGTGAACTATCCTGTTCCACAGGCCGATGGGCTTAATGGGTGGTCTGATCGTTCTTTCTTGTCTTGTTGGCCTCCATCCATCATCATACCTTTCCTGATAGATGTAAGGATTAATAGGGAGGCCATAATTCCATTCTTGGGACCACGGTTGTTAGCACCATGGCAGATTTTCCCCATAGCTTTGATGATTTCTTATAAACGACCGAAATTCCCCCCGAGCTCTTTGATCAAGGTAATCCCCGATCTTCCGAAGACATCTATGGCACATTAGACTTTCTATCATTGGGCCTTGAGAAGAATCACCCTTTTCAAATTTTCCCTTTTTCCTAGCCATATTTCCGGCTTTGGTCGGTCGTGGCTTAGTTGAGATGTGATCATCTATGTCCACTTTTCGCCGTGGTTTTGACAAATCTCGTACGTTTACCGATGTCATGTTAACACTAGCAATTGGTGGGAAAGGGTTAGAATCTACTCCCATTTCACCTTTGGTTTTCTCAGGAAATTTCAACAAACTTTTGTCTATATTTTCCTTGACGATATTTCGAAATACTACACAATTGATGGTTGAATGAGTTTTTGAACCATGCCATTTGCAATATTTCATCTTTCGTAATTCTTCGGCTGATGACATCTTTTGTCCTTCAGCCAACCAAATAAACTTTGATGCCAGCAGGTGATCAAAGATTCTGCTGGCCTTAAAAATGTCAAAGGAAAAGGTCTTAACAGCTTTGAAAGGAGTTCTTTTAAAATTTGTCAAATAGTGTTGTTACTAGCCTCCTTCCTTTGTAAGACTGAGCAGACGTGAGGATTTCTCGCAATTACTTCGGCTAGATCTAACTCATAATTTGGATCTTAGAAATATATTCCCATTGAAGAATTTATTCTTTAGCCTTCCTCCCGAAGAAGCCATTCATATCTTGTGGCTCTGGATGATAATTTGAAAAGGTCATCCAATTCCATCCCTTTGAATTTATTTCTTAACTCGATGTCCAGATCGTTTTGAGCCAATTTGACAAAATCTGGCTCTGGTAGCATGACTGAGCATCAGTTCCTAAGTTTCTTGAATCTGGCAATATACCTTTCAACAGACTCTGCTGATAGTTGCCACAACCGAGATAAGTCAACCATTGAGACTTCTGGTTCTGTTCGAAAGAATTGGGTATGTAATTTCTCTTCTATGTCATGCCAATTTAAAACTGAATTAGTCGGTAAACTAGTATACCAGGCGAAGGTTGTTCCTATCAATGAATTCCTAAACAATTGAAGTTTAAAACAATCGTAGGCCGAAGCTTCACCACTTTGCATGCATAGTAAAGTGATATATATACTCAATTGTGGATTGGTCATGTTCTCCGGGAAAAAAACTGGATTCCAGTATTTTACACCCCATCGGCATTTCAAATTGCTGATCTACCCAGTCAGGGTAAGGCTTCCTGTACACAGGCCTACTCATCCTCCTTGGTTGCATGCGACCAATGGCCTCATTTACCATGTTCATAACTTCATTCCTATCTAGAGCGGCTTGGTACGGTGGTTTAGCTAAAAGTTTTGGAGGTACAAATAACATTGGGCCACATGTGGCACGTGCTGGTTATGGGTCACGATCAAACGATCGTTGATAATTATGCCCTCCATGTGATGGGATCGGTGGTTGCCCCCGGGCCTTGCAGGTGGTATATTATTAGGTCCCCCTTTCGGCCATTTATTCGACTATTATAACTGTTTCTCCTTGCTTCGGCCTGGCCATTGTGGCTAAGGCCTTGGGAATCAATGGGACACAATTTCTACCCTTTCGAGTGGTTCTCGAGTTGGGTCCGACCTGTCAACACATGGTGGGGTTCTTGGTCTGTCAACATATGGTGGGATTCTTGGTCTGTCAACATATGGCGGGGTTCTTGGTCTAGAACCATGGTCCAACCTTTCAAACAATGACTCTATGGTCCTCTTGAAATCTTCCATATGGGCTTAGAACCTCTCAGTCAAGCTTTGTTTCATGTCAGAAAGTGCGCCTGCCACACTTTCCAACATTACAGGAGAGGATGAAGATGCCTCTCCCTGAGGAACTTCCTTGAAATTGGTCTTAGGAATCGATGGAAGTACTAGATTATCCTAGATGGGGGGATCCTCCCCTTGGTTAACATTATCTAAGGCATCATTACCTCTTCTACCTTAGCCTCTGGTATATTGACTACACAAGTAGTATGTGGTCCCATTGGGCGTGCCAAAAGAAAGGTGTTGCCTAGAAATCTGGTTTGTGCTAGGCGTGTCAACGCCACATGGCACAATCAAACAGAGACCTTGAGACCCCGAGCGTCGAGTCTGACAGAGTGACCGAGAGTACATTCACTTCGGTTGTTGGGTCAGCCACCACTGAAATGCACTGAATCGGGCAATTAAGAGAGGGGGGCTCGTCCTTCTATAGTGAGTTTTATTGCCTTCGATAACTGAAGGGCTTGTTAGCCTTTAGGTTTTCAACCTAAGGTAACATCATTAATTTTGATGATAACACAATAATGTAATGCCCGTTGTATTACTAATGTCTCATTTAAGTGTTTATGAAAAACAATATTCAAGAGCATTAGCAAAGTCATTCAAGCAAAATAAAAAAGCATGAAAATGACACCATCTTCAAAGAAGATTCATCATCAAGTCAAAGCAAGTTAAGCTAGATCATATTGAAGATCATACTTAAAGTCCAAGTCGGATCATGAAGACAGGGTTAAATCCAAGATGGTGATCAAGTTGAAGAATGGAATTCTCTTAAAAGGTTTAATGTTTTATGTTTTTAGAGTGAGAGTGTGTTAGGACTTATGTAAAACTCCTCAAAGTTTTGGTTGTTTGAATTGCTCAAAAGCCTAGAATTTCCATAGGAGCCTAAGACTAAATTGATTAATATTCTAAGCTTAAGACATCATTTGGAATGACAAAAAACATGATAAAGATGAGCCAAAAGACCAAAGAATTCATTCACATCATTAAGGTCTATTTAAGATGAGATTTCAGAATAAAACAGGAAATCTCGTCGACAAAATTAGCCGCAGTGCTACTGTTTTTTTTAATTATGTCTCAATCTCGTTGACGAATTCAGAATCCTTACCCAATCTCGTCGATGAATTTATGCGGGAACCAAAATACTCCGTAACGACTAGTTTTCAACTGCTAGTTTCGTTTTGGATGTTCCCCCAACGGTCATAAAATCTCTTAAGCTATAAAATGAGATGATTTAAGAACAAAAGATGAACTTGTAATACTTCCAACCATTCACTCCAAAGCTTAGATTTCAAAATCAATTGAGTAAACCATTGAATCCCAAAAAGAGTCCGAATTTGAGTTATTCAACTCCAATTGAGACTCTTAGAGAGCTTGAAAGTGATCTATCGGCCAGATTATTGTAGAAACAAAATTAGATTGTAAACATCACTCTTTGAAGTGTATGTGAAAATCAAGAATCGGTGAATTCTTGTCCTTGAAGCGGAGAGCTTTGTAAGGTTTGGTCTTCACCCGTAAGAAGATCGAGGAAGTCAAGAGAGGAGATTTTCTTGCATTGTAATGGTTTGGGCTTCACTCGGAAGAATTTTATACGATTGAATAAAGTGTGGGAAATCCTCTAGCGGGGGTATAGCTTGAGGTAGGGACGTAGGCGAGATTGCCGAACTTCGTGGACAAACTCTTTGTGTTTGCATCTCTGTAACTCTTTCCTTTATTTATTATTTTGATTGCTTATGTAGAATTGAATAAATTATATTTCCTTTTAATTTGTTAAAATTGAAATTTTGCTTAAGGAAATAGGATAAAATTTTAAATTGTCATAGACCCTATTCACCCCCCCTCAGGGTCCAAACCTTGGGCAACAAGTGGTATCAAAGCCTAGGTCTTTGTTTTTAGAAGATTTAATCATCTTAGAGAAAATATTTTAATTTGGAAAAAATGGAAAAAAATTTATGCAACTACCCTAGGAGAAGGTCAATCAACCTCTAGACCTCCCTTATTAGATGGACAAAACTATAATTATTGGAAAATGAAAATGATGTATTTCATTCAAGCTTTTGACTATCATTGTTGGAAATTAAATAATTGTAAATGGTATCAACATCCCCACTAAAATTGTTAATGATATTCAAATACCAAAGGATGAGGATGAATGGACTCAAGCTGACATTAAACTTGTTCAACTCAATGCTAAGGCTATAAGCAACCTATATTGCGCAGTAATTCCACAAGAGTTCAATAAAGTCTCAGCTTGTGACTCCGCTAAAAAAATTTGGGATAAACTTCAAATTACTTATGTAGGGACTAGCCAAGTTAAAGAACAAAAAATTAGTATGTTAGTTCATAAGTATGAATTGTTTAAAATGGAAAAAAATGAACCCATTTCCTTTATGTTTTCTAAATTCACTAACATTATTAATGAATTAAAATCTCTTGAAAATTTTTATTCTAAAGTAGGGAATGTAAGGAAAATCCCCTAATCTCTTCCAAAGAATTGGGCTCCAAAGGTGACTGTCATCCATGTGTCCTTGAAAAGGCTCCTCTCCTTTGAAGCATATTTAGTCGTGGGTATCATCCTCATAGTCATTACAACTGCCTTGCTTGATTTTTTTTTTCTGTTCCCGATGGTCTAATGGTCTAGCCATCTGTCCTTTCCCGAATGTGTCTGGGCGCACACTGTCACATGCTTGAAGTTCTTTAAGTTGAGTCCCAACACGTGTTTGGGTTGTGCTGCTTACTATTCTCTGAAAAGAAATCATCATCGGCCTTCAGCCTTTGGGCTTCGACCAGGTTGCAAGGGGCCAAGCTTTGATGTGCCTTACTCACAGCCCATTGGGTTGTTTGTCCTTTTAATTGGTCCACATGTTTTTGGTGTAAACATGTTCCATCCAAATCTTCCATCTTTCAGGACTAGTATCTTTATCTTTCCATTTATTTGGCACTAGAAGCTTTGTTCTTCCTCTTCAAGTGACTGTAACAACCTCAGAGAAAAAACATGAGACCTGCCTTACATGGAGGTGGTCCTCTTCACTAGGGGGTTTGAATAGGTAAAACTAATTTTCTTAAGGAATAATTTGTGGTGTTCAAGATACATGAATAGCTCGATCAAGTGTGTTGTAAGCAGCACCATTTGAAGTATGGATGAAACATTTGTCACATAAGCATCCTCAGTTAAAGGATGACGATGGGGCTATCTAGATGGACCCAATATCAAAATTCTGTTAAGGAATTGGTGCTCATTGTAATAAGGTGAATGAGATACACTGTATGATCACTACCGGTGTATCTCATCACAATGTTAGATTAGCTTAGTCTAGGATTTGATTAGATGAGGATTATCATTGAAAGTAAGATTTTTCTGTCGTTTAGAATCACCCTACTATCAAGTCTTTAAGTGTAATCCGAGACTTACAAAATATGATATGTATAGGGGTTGTGTCGGATGTTGAATCCTCACTCTTGAACTATGGGGTTAGTATAAAGAAGAAACCAAAAAGAAGAGAAAATTGTAAAACAATGGAGGGATGAGAGGTGATTATTTGGAATATTTAAAACAACTTTGGGAGAGATAATTAAGATCTACTAATTAAATGAAATGAAATTAAACTACTGAATTAAATAAAGAGACATGAAAACAATATGTAGACCCGGGATTTTAACCCCCACTCTCGATCAGGATTGAACCCGAGGAGGAATAGTGCTAAAAATGTAGAAAATAGGGAGTCGCCACCTATTTAGAATGTGAGGGTAAATAGGGTCCCTTAAAAAGTTGGATAAGGCTTTGGTCTGGAAATAGAGTTCAATGTAAGAATTCATTTAAGTTAGGGGAAGGTGTTAGGTACCCCTAAACTCTCATTTGAAGATGGTTACGTACTAATTAAAGTGGGGGAAACCATAAGAGAAGCTTGCATTTCATATATATGCTTTGACAAATGTTATATGAACAGTAATGTACATGTTAAAGTAAGCAAGGACAGGATAGGGGTTCTATCTTAGGTGAGCTGAACCCGATCAGAGTTGCCTATATATCCACAGTCAATGAAATCAAGCCACACGTAGTTCCAGAGGCTAGTTGACGGTTTGATTTGTTGAGTGTTTGGATTGTGGGTGTTTGAAATGCTAGGATTTGTCTTTGGATGTTAGGATATTTTTGAATGGTTTGGGCTCCTATTTAGGAGCGCTTGGGCCTTTTAAGCTCTTGCCAGGGAGTATCTGGACAGTTTTAACTCATGTCAAAGAGCATTTGGGTTGGGTAAGGGTTTGATCTAGGGTTTGAAAACGAGATTCAGACAGAGGTCTGACTAAGGCAAGTAGGATTTGATCCAGGGTTTGAACCGAGATTTGGACAGAGGTTCGACAGGGTAGGCTAAATTTGAACCGAAGTTTGGGCAGAGGTTCGACAGGGTAGGCTAAGTTTGAACCGAAGTTCGGACAGAGGTTCGACAAGGTAGGCTAAGTTTGAACCAAAGTTCGGGCAGAGGTTTGACAGGGTAGGCTAAGTTTGAACCAAAGTTCGGGTAGAGGTTTGACAGGGTAGGCTAGGTTTAAGTAAAACCCGGTAGGGGTTCGACATGGTAGGATAGCTTTAAGTAAAACCAGGTAGGGGTTCGACAGGGTAGGCTAGGTTAAAGTAAAATCGGGCATGGGGGGCAAGCAGTCTAAGTATTTAAAAAAAATAAAATAATTAAAACTAATAAAAGACTAAGCAAACGTTAGCGTTTGGTGATATTTTACCTTCCAAGAAACCCAAAAGGGTCTCTGAAAAAAGTGCTCCCGAGAATGATTCTTCGAAATCAAATTCCCGGGATCGCCAAATGCTAAAGAAGAATTTTTAAAAGAGGAGAGAGAAGAGAGTAAGTGGAATGGAATGAAAATGAAGGAGAGGGGGTGGGGTATTTACAGGGATCAAAAAATAGGGGGGCGCTACTTCTATTTGGATATTACCGAAATAGTAGGCGGTAATGAACAGTAGGGCGGCAAAACAGGGGCAAAATTGTACTTTATTGGGGGTGTTGTTTGAAGTAGCGCCCCTATTTAGGATATTTTTAAACTTGATGTCGACAGGGTTGATCCGTCTGATGAGAGGGGCAATTTTGTAAATATAGGGGCGCTGTTTGAAGTAGCGCTCCTATTCAGGGGTTTAAAAAATGCCACGTGGCACTCCCCGATTCGTCAATAAGCCATTTTTCCCTTTTTAGCCCGAAAATAGTCAAAATTGAATTGATAAAATCCAGAAAAATATTTTAGATAAAACATGAATTTTTCAGCACTTTTTAGGGGCATTTTGATCATTTTGCACTCAAGGGGCATTTCGATCATTTTCTACCGTTTTAAGCCTAATTTAATTCCAAAAATAGCCAAAATTCATCAAAAAAATTTTAAAATCATTTTGGACAAAATGATAAATTTTTGGCACTTTTTAGGGGTATTTTGGTCATTTTTCACCCTAGGAGTATTTTGGTCATTTTTTACCTGAGGGGCGTTTTTGGAAATCGAAGCACATCGAAAGAGGGTTTTTTAAAAGGGTTTTTAGAGGTGTGCAAAGATATTAGGGGATGCAAAATTGGGGTGTTTACAGTTGACCCGCTTTGTTGGAGGGTGCAGGCACGTGAACAACAATGGCTGATAACGCTTCAATTTTGCACGCATGTGTGTGGAAAACCTAGGAAAAGATAGAGGAGAAAGTGAATTTCTACTTAGACTGCTTGCCCTTGGTTGGATGATTGAAGGGTGACGACTGAAAGGGTGTGTTTGTGCCAAGTCGGTAATTGCTGGGGATTGGGAAGGGTTATAGTGTATGAAGCTGCCTGTTAATCGATCACACGACCAAATAGCGGGGTGCATGATGCAAGTGAATGATGATTATTACAAAACTGGCGTCACAAGAGGCTACAACTGATAGTTGATCAGACAACTATTTCAGTTACTCCTTGAAGAGTGAGCAAGTAGTGCAGTGCAGTGTGGTGAAGTGTGCAAGACTGGCTTCACAAGAGGCTACAACTGATGGTCGATCAGATAACCGTGTCAGTTACTCCTTTAAGAGTGAGCAAGTATTGCAGTGCAGTGTGTGAAGAGTGTAAAACTGGCTTCATAAGAGGCCGCAACTGATGGTCGATCAGACAACTGTGTCAGTTACTCCTTTAAGATCGAACAAGTATTATAGTGTAATGTATGAAGTATGCAAGACTTGTTTTACAAGAGGCCACAACTGATGGTCGATCAGACAACCGTATCAGTTACTCCTTTAAGAGTGAGTAAGTAATGCAGTGATGTGTGTGAAGTGTGCAAGACTTGTTTCACAAGAGGCCGTAACTGATGGTCGATCAGACAACTGTGTCAGTTACTCCTTTAAGAGTGAGCAAGTAATGCAATGATGTGAGGTGTACAAGACTGGCTTCACAAGAGGTCGTAACTGATGGTCGATCAAACAACCGTGTCAGTTACTCCTTTAAGAGTGAGCAAGTAATGCAGTGATGTGAGGTGTACAAGACTGGCTTCACAAGAGGTCGTAACTGATGATCGATCAAACAACCGTGTCAGTTACTCCTTTAAGAGTGAGCAAGTAATGCAGTGTTGTGTGTGAAAAATGCAATACGGGCTTCACAAGAGGCCGCAAGTGATGGTCGATCAGACAACCGTGTTAGTTACTCCTTTAAGAGTGAGCAAGTAGTGTAGTGATGTGCGGTGAAATGTGAACATGTGGTGAAAGATGCAAATGAGTGAAGGTTAGTTACATAACCAGCTTCACGAGGTATTACTCTTTCAAAAAATGGGTAAGATGCAATTAGTGCTGACAACCGCGTGGTTGCCCCACTGGGTATTATGCCATGGTGCTGACAACCGCGCGATTGCCCCACCGGGTACTATGCTATGGTACTGACAATCGTGCGGTTGCCCCATTGGGTACTATGCTATGGCGCTAAAAATCGCGCGGTTGCTCCATCGGGTACTATGCTATGGTGCTGACAACCGCGCGGTTGCCCCATTGGGTACTATGCCATGGTGCTGAAAACCGTGCGGTTGCCCCACCGGGTACTATGCAATGGTGTAGACAACTGCACGGTTGTCTCACCGGGTAAGATGCCAAGGTGCAGATAGCCACACGGTTGCCCCATCGGGTAAGATGCCAGCAAGATGAATGAAGCCAGATTTGAAGGGATTGCACGATCACTTCAGCACAAGTAAGCAAGCAGATGTATAAGTGTAGATAGCCACACAATTAGTCCACGAGCAAGTGTATAAGCAAGCAGAGTGTATAATGAATAGAGACAGCCACGCAGTTGTTCCATTTTACAAGCAAGACATATGAATGGGGAAAACCACACGGTTGACCCATGAGAAAGCAAAGTGTAAGGTTAGTGAGGATTGGTTACACAATCATCCTCATCGGGAATGAATGCAAAGCGAGAAAATGAATGCGAAATATGTATAAATGGAGATAGCCACACGGCTAGCTAATGAGCAAGCAAAATGTAAATGCATGAAAGAGGATAGCCATGTGGCTTACCTATAAGCAAGCAAATGAATGATGGGGTATGAGGAGTGAGAGAATGGAGCACGACCCTGAGCCTCTATCTGATATCTGCCCTCTGTCTAATGTATCAATACTGCACTGAGGTTATGCCTGGATTTGTCCAACTGAAATAATCTGCTAGGATAATCTACTTAAACCAGTCTCAAGTTCAGGAGATCCGATTGCACCACCGAAAGGATTAGCCAAGTTTGAGCTGACTTGCATGAGGACACGACTCTGATTGACTGACTTGACACAACAGACAGATGTCTTGGTGATAGACTAACAGACTGACAAATTGACATAAGTAACTTAAAAGATGTCTGATATTGCTTATTGATGGGAAGCCTAGCTAGGATTCTTTTGCCTTAGAAAGGAATTGAATAAGTCTGGGTTGATAGCTTCTGAAATAGACAGGTAAGTCTACTCTTGGATGTCCTCGCCAGATGCCTGATGCATAAGATAGTGCTTGACTGCATTAGCTATTTGCTGTTGGTGGCGCTTGATATGAAAGCTCGCACTTTAGGATTTTTCCTTTTTTGCCCCTGGCGCTTTATCCCTTTTTGCTCTTGGAATGACCAAGTCTTGGGGTCGCATAATTTTTGAGCAATGAGGCCGTTTCCGGTTTTCACTCATGCCTGCATAATTGACTAATTTGTTCCCTTTTTTTCCCCTGACAACAATGTCAAGGCTGGACGCACATAATTTTTGCGCCTCGATGTCATTTTTGATTTTCACTAGGCCTGTGATTTTCTGATAATTTGATCTGTCTTCTCCCATCATTGCCTAGTAAAATAGTAGAGATTAAGGCTTCTGACCACTGATGCTCAAGACCTTTCAAAGATTAAGGAGGGCTTAGTTACTAGAACGAAACGTAGTAGGGGTAGAAACGATTAAGGCTCAAAGTTTTCTTGTTGAGGCTAGGACACCCTAAAATGTTTATTTGTTGCTGTACGCAGAGACGGAACCAGTTAGCTTCTCTTCATCATTTTGGAGATTTGCCATTTTTGCTCTTCTCTTTCTTTTTATTTTTTTTCTTTGCTTTTTTTTGTCGACTCTTTGTGCTCTGTATAGAGATAGTTGTCTGGTATTGATAAAAAGTTGCTATAATGTGACCGAACCTATTTTAGGTTGCTTACGTATCCACGATCAATGGAATCAAGTCATGCCATAGTTCAAAATAAGCTTCACTTTTGATTGGTTGAATTCTGCTCTGTTGATTTGTCATTCATATGGGTGCTCCAATGTATAGGTTTAAAGGCTTGACCGGCTAACTAGTGTATGTTATTGTATGGGTACGAAAGAGATTTTAAGGTTTAACCAAGGATGGCCTCCTATCCTTTCTTTGATTGGTCAAGAGCATGTGGTCATTGCATTATCCTCGTTCAAATATGTTTAATGCTTGATAGCTTGGGGAGGTCTTCATTGCTCCTTTGCTTCTCGTCTTCTGATGGATTGGTAGCTCACCTTGAAATCTGTGGAAAGTAGAATAACTTTCTAGTTCGTAAGAGGGTCATGAGTTTTTAGATTACTCACCTGATTATCATGTAATTACCCTTTGCAGGCTTAGAATCTAGTCCAGTTTCCAAAATTAGGCATCTCGGAGTAATAAGCAAGATAGATTTTAGCAAAAGTGGGAGATTTCATTAAAGTATGAAAGGATGTACAGACTCAATTGCGGAAGATAAAGACAGGTGGCCACTGGCCAAATATGATAATTGACCAGGAGGACTTCAACTTGGGTCATCATGGCCATTTGCAAAAAAAAAAGAAATTAAAGAATAAACCAAAAGGACAAAAAACCTGGTGAGACTGCTCAAAGTCGACAATAGAGTGGCTCTGGCTGGTGTGCCTCCGTTTCCTACTACTGAATGATTAGGGAGAGGAGTCTGGTTGATGTCGGTGTTCCCTGGTACAAACTGAATCTTTCCTATTTTAAGCAGGTCTTGGATTGTATGCTTTAGATCAAAACACATATCAGTGGAATGCCTCGGGGCTTGATGATACCCACAATGCTGGTCAGCCCTGTATGACCTTGGCAGTGTGATTAGTGGCAGCTTGGGTTCCCTCAGTATGACCAATTTCTTATCTAGTAGATAAGGGAGGAGTTGCGTCATGGTATATGGCATGGGAGTGAAGACTTTTCTCTTTTTCAGCTCAAATGTCATCTGCTGTAAAGGAAGTTGTTGCCGAGTCAGCTCGGGTTGTCGGGGTTGCTGGGATAGATGGGGAATATGGATAGACATTGTTATCACCATTTGCACCTCATCCTCTCTTCTCTGTGTATCTTTTCGTGGTGGTTGAGGACGATTAGAGGATGACGCCTCTTTGGATCCTAAGAACATGTCAATTGCTCCCACATCTCCCATTGTAGCCTCAATCCTGACCCCACATTTAGCCATAGTGCTGAAATTAGAAATAGGTTGGGCTGTTAGCAGAGTCTTAAATGAATGCTTGAGTGTGCGGAGGAACGTGATCACCAACTCATCCTCGAGCAGAGGAGTGTTCATCTTTCTAGTATTTTTCCTCCATCAAACAAAATATTTGATAAAGGATTCATTCTCTCTTTGAGTCATTCTCTCTAGATCCGCTATTTGTGGGTCCATGTCAATGTTGTAGGAGTATTGAGCAACAAACACTCATAGAGGCCTTCCTATGTGCAGAACCTAGCTGGGTCAACTTTGGTGAACCACTGTAGGGCTGGTCCCTTCAAACTTCTCTGAAATAGCTGCACCAGTAGCTTATCACCGTGCTCTAACTGGAACAACTCTCCGTAGTAAACTTTCAGGTGTGTCTCTGGGCATCATTTTCCGTTGTGTTTTTCAAATTCGGGCATTTTGAAGTCTCGAGGCAATTGAATCCCCGGATGCAGATACACATCTCGGAAGTCAATGGATGCTAAGTTATAGGACCCCTGGGCCCTCTTCACCAATTGTTCTAACCTCTCAATCTTGTCCTTGTAGAAGTCTGGGGTGTGGGCTGAGCTGGTTGATATGTCTGGCTGCTCTGTATTTTGTGTAATCCTCGCCTCCTCCTCCTCCTACTGGTTAATGCGTGGTGGCAGGATGTTGAAAGATGATTGGTTCAACGGTAATGGATCGTGAGATGGTCGGTTTGAAGGTGATGGGTTGTGAGATAATGGATTTCGAGGTGGTGGGTTGTGAGATGGTGGATTTGGAGGTAATGGGTTGAAAGATGGTGGATTTGAAGGTGGTGGGTTGTGAGATGATGGGTTTGATCGGTTCAAGGCATGTGGTTCGGCGATCGGAATAGAAGAGGAGGATGGTTGTTCCCTATTCATGACATTCAAGATATCCCGCATGATGTTTTTCAGCTCTAGGATGCCAGTTCTAAATACCCTTGCCTCTAAATTAGGGATTTGCTGCAATACATGTTGAGGAGATACTGGGCTATCAAGGTTGGTTTCCAAACCTTCTACAACTGGCTTATCTCGATCAGTCAATCTTGTACTTACCGAAGTCATCTCAAAGATGGCAAATAGCTTAGTACCGCTTTTGCTCAGGGTTCAATGAACTGGGTGGTAATAAGAGGTATGTACAGATGGGTCAGATGACAGTCGAGATGCTAAATGAAGACTGAATTAAGACAATGATTAAAGCAGTGATGCTACACACATATGATCTAATGGATGACTTTTTGACATGGGACGTTGCCTCTTGTTTGATCATGAATATAAGTATGCACAAAATGATAGATGTGGAAAGTCTTAAGACTAATATATGATCTAAACAATGTGATGATGAGCAAAATGATTGAATGAAGTTTTTGAATTGACTTTAATAAAATAAAATGATTTTTTTTTGATGAATTGAGCAAGTATACTCAAAAAAAGATGCGTCAACTCAATGTGTGTGACCCAATGGGGTGAGTGGATAGAGATCCATTTCACTTATCTAGGTTGTAGGGAACCAAAACTCATTGGGTCAAGATCAAAATGAATCAATGGGTTAACCATGTGATTTGTTTAGAGTCTAGGGTTTTAACCCTCACAACATCTTGTTGACTTAGAAAAGAATAGGGTTAGACCTATCTAACAATCAAGGCTCACATAAGCTCTGAAAATGGTTTAAGTATAGGGATAAGATTGTCCCTATACCTGAACAAATGATGTAGGAGCGGATTAAATCAATAACAGAATAAGGATAAGGTAGTCCCTCCTGACTGGTGTTCTTGGTTTATGTCCAAACAAAGACCTATAATCTATATGTTTATGCTAGTGTATGCAAGGTTTTTGTCTAAAAGGTTGATGAGCACTTGACCGTATAGGCGATTCCCCGGTATAAAACATACTTGAAAATGGATGATTGGTGCAAACGGGAAAGACCAGTTGCGTTTACCGGAGATAACCATCCCTCGGTCTACAATTAGTACTTTCCACAGATCTTTGGGCTCCAGCATCGGGGATAACCATCCTTCGATTGTAAGCTTACCGGATCCAATCTAGATAGGTGAAGGATTTTTATTTTATTATGCAATGAATATGAATGCATATGCATCAATCAAAATTAAGCAATGAATAAAAAATAGAATCCTAGGCATGTTGCTAAGTTGGCAAACAAATGACCGAGATTCGATGAATGATAGCAAAGTAAGAATATGTACAGAATTAATAGCATATAGATGAAAGTAAAAGTTTCTGATGTGGTTTCCCTTATTCGGTTCAGACTTAGATTTTGGCTTGAATACTGGTCTGCGAAACCAGAGATTCTGGGTTCAATCCCCAGTAGAGTCGCCAAGCTGTAGACCCGAGATTTTAACCCACACTCCTGATCAGGATTGAACCTGAGGAGAAATAGTGCTAAAAATGTAGAAAAGAGAGAGTCGCCACCTATTTAGATTGTGAGGGTAAATAGGGTCCCTTAAAAAGTTGGATAAGGCTTTGGTCCGGAAATAGAGTTCAAGGTAAGAATTCATTTGAGTCAGGGGAAGGTGCTAGGCACACCTAAACTCCCATCTAAAGATGGTTACCTACTCCCTAAGTCTGAATTAAAGTGGGGGAAACCATAAGAGAATCTTGCATTTCATATATATGCTTTGACAAATGTTATATTAACAATAATGTACATGTTAAAGTAAGTAAGGACAGGACATGGGTTCTATCTTAGGTGAGCTGAACCCCGATCAGGGTTGCCTACGTATCCACAGTCAGTGGAATCAAGCCACACGTAGTTCCAGAGGGTAGTTGACGGTTTGATTTGTTGAGTGTTTGGATTGTGGGTGTTTGAAATGCTAGGATTTGTCTTTGGATGTTAGGATGTTTTTGAATGGTTTGGGCTCCTATTCAGGAGCGTTTGGGCTTTTTAAACTCTTGCCAGGGAGCATCTGGACAGTTTTAGCTCATGTCAAGGAGCATTTGGGTTGGGTAAGGGTTTGATCTAGGGTTTGAAATGAGATTCGGACAGAGGTCTGGCTAAGGCAAGTAGGATTTGAACCAGGGTTTGAACCGAGATTCGGACAGAGATTCGATAGGGTAGGATAAATTTGAACCAAAGTTCGGGCAGAGGTTCAACAAGGTAGGCTAAGTTTGAACCGAAGTTCGGGCAGAGGTTCGACAGGGTAGGCTAAGTTTGAACCGAAGTTCGGGCAGAGGTTTGACAAGGTAGGCTAAATTTGAACCAAGAGGTTCGACAGGGTAGGCTAGGTTTATGTAAAATCGGGTAGGGGTTTAACAGGGTAGGATAGGTTTAAGTAAAACCGAGTAGGGGTCGACAAGGTAGGATAGGTTTAAGTAAAATCGGGCAGGGGTTCGACAGGTCAAGCAGTCTAAGTATTTAAAAACAATACAATAATTAAAAATAATAAAAGACTAAGCAAACGTTAGAGTTTGACAATATTTTACCTTCTGGGAAATCCAAAAGGGTCTCTGAAATAAGTGTTCCCGAGAATGATTCTTCGAAATCAAATTTCTGGTATCACCAAACGCTAAAGAAGAATTTTTAAAAGAGGAGAGAGAAGAGAGGAAGTGGAATGGAATGAAAATGAAGGAGAGGGGGTGGGGTATTTATAGGGGTCAAAAAATAGTGGGGTGCTACTTGAAGTAGCGCCCCTATTTGGATATTACCGAAACAGTAGGCGACAATGAACAGTAGGGCGATAAAACAGGGGCAAAATCGTACTTTACTGGGGGTGCTGTTTGAAGTAGCGCCCCTATGTAGGATATTTTTAAACTTGATGTCGACGAGGTTGATCTGTCTGACGAGAGGAGAAATTTTGTATATATAGGGGTGCTGTTTGAAGTAGCGCCTCTATTCAGGGGTTAAAAAAATGCCATATGACACTCCCTAATTCGCTGATAAGCCGTTTTTCCGTTTTTAGCCCATGTTTAGACAGAAAATAGTCAAAATTGAACTAATAAAATCCAGAAAAATATTTTAAATAAAACATAAATTTTTCAGCACTTTTTAGGGGTACTTTGGTCATTTTGCACTCTAGGGGCATTTCGATCATTTTCTACCTTTTTAAGCCTAATTAATTCCAAAAACAGCCAAAATTTATAAAATAATTTGTAAATCATTTTGGACAATATGATAACTTTTTGGAACTTTAAGGGGTATTTCTGTCATTTTTCATCCTAGGGGCGTTTTAGTCATTTTTACCTGAGGGGCGTTTTTGGGAATCAAAGCACGTGTAAAGAGGGTTTTTAGAGGTGGGCAAAGAGACTAGGGGTGAAAAATTGGGGTGTTTACACATTAAATAAGAACATTCATTCATTGCATTAAATAAAAGTCACTTACAAAAATTAATCGAACTCGCAATATATCCATATAAGAAAAAATTCAGCAACTGGAAACTCGCACTAAGCATAGTTGCAAGTGTTTCGAGGGAGACTTTTGAGAAGGAGTTGAGAAAAGAAAAGGTTGAGAAATGAGAGAGAGATGTGTTCTTCCCCTAGGCGTAGGGGTGAGAACGTGAGAAAAAGGTGAGAAGAGAAGTTAGGGGGAGGGGGAACCATCTATAAGGGAAAGAGGGGTGAGTATTTATAGAGGGTGATTAGGGTCTTATAAAGATTAGGATTATAAAAGTGGGTTAGGATTTTTAGAAAGAGATGGGTGACTACTAGTAAGGTTTGGTGATAGAGAAGAGATGGATGATTAGGATTTTGTAGAGAAAAAGATTAAGGTTTTAACACAATGGGGAATTTAGAGAGAGCTAAAGAGGGAAAGAAAATATGGGAAGATATTGTGGGATTAGAGTTACCATGTAAGAGAGGGAAAGTATGGATTTGAAATAGATGGTTAGGATAGAAGAAGAATGAGTGGTTAGGATTAATTAGAGAGGAAATTATTTAGGGATTTAAAATTACAAAATAAAAACAAATAAAAAGAAGCAAAAGGTCTTGAACCCTGGTCTCTAACATGATCTCCCCAGCCTTTGCCAATTAGGCTTGCTTCTTTCTTTGTCTTGTAGGGAATATTTATCAATTGAGTCCCTTTCTCTTGGAAATGTTTTCTTTAGTTCTTTGGCCTTCTTCATTCACTAGCTCAGCCCATGCTTGACTCGTCTCTACATGATGTACCTTGTTGGCTCTTTAGCTTTCAATAATAGCACTTCGATGGTTGATTTTGGCTTCCTAGTTCATGAATTTCTTTTAATCTGGGGTCCTGAAACATTAAAGCGTATAATGAGAGTTCATAAAAACAACTTTGAATTTAGACTTTTAGAAAACATGTTAAATTCATGCAAATGTACCATTTTTACCAGAAATGTGTGTTATGCAATGGAGGGTACCCTTACATAGAAAAGTTTGTAAGAATGCAAGTTTTATGTAAAAGAATATGATAATGCTTCAAAATATGTTAGTGAAAATGAGTACTTTTAAGCGAATATCACCACCCCCAAACAACATATTATTGCCAGTCTTTGGCAATTAGTGCGAAAAATAGAGCTTGACACATGCTACACACTGTTTTTCATTTACTCAGAGATAACTCTGTTTGTCAAATTATTTCAAGGATGTAAACATTATTTACACATTAGAACTTAGTCAGTGAATTACAGTAAGAGTACAGATGGACTCTCAACATAAAGAAAAATTAGACTCAGCGTGTGTGTGTGCTCAACATCATCATTATCTGGCAGTAAAGACTTTCAGATCACCTCTAAGATTGTATGTCTTGACCTCAATTCTCATTGGTATACCACTCAAAAGTGAATCACACAGAAATGATCTTTTATCTTTTCTCTCAAGTTATATGTGAGGAGATATAGTGATGAAAACAGACAAATATCTCACATATCTTGTCTAGAAATAAGGACATTAGAAAATTAGAAGATCTCATGATAGGAATATCATGTCACTCGGAACCTTAGATCGAAATCTATAATTTCTCTTTCTCCATTCTATGATTTTGTTAACCTAGAATCAAGTAGGACTTTACTAGGTTGTATTGAGGCTTGGGATATGTTTAGGAAAATAAGTGGTCACAGGGATTCAAAGTTCTGAGAGGATATCTCGATATTCTTTGTAACTTTTCCTGAGGGTGTAACACCAAATCTTTTTCTTTCATTTTTTTTTCTAATCTCTTAATCTTTTTGAGGTAACTCAATTTGTTTTCAACTTTCTACCTTCTCTTTTCAAATCTTCTTTCAAAATTTTTTCTCAGCTTGAACCCACTTAATTTTTCTTTGCTTTCTCAATTTCTATCTTTCATGGTGTACCCATACCAATCACTCTTTTATTCTTCTCAGAAATAGGGCCGCGAGTCATACTTCTTATCTGGATTGGGTTTTCAGTTAATGAGTTAACAAGAAATGGTTTTCATTAAAGGCTTAAAAAAGGGTTTCTAAAGATGCAGAATTTAGGTCAGCTAAAAAATATAAAAGGTTACAAACATGGCCTAAATCACTTTCTAGGGTTACACTCTCATGTCCTATGTCTTGAATGGATACAGAGAAAGTTCTGTTTTAATAATCGAATATTTGATGTTGTTCCAGGTTTAATGATCAAATCAAGAATTAATGAGATCTCTCAAAGGAATAAGTATGGCTTAGAAGAAATTGTGAGTCAACTTGTGACTCGGAATTATTTTGTAACCCTCTGAAATGAAGAAATGCTCAAAAGCTCACTGGGTTAAGTCTCCACAAATATTCTTCTTGGATCATTAGAGAATCTGAACTTAGGATGACTCAGATGTTGATTTTGTACAATTTATGCTGAATTTGAATTTTCTAAGTGTTTAAATCCATAGTAGTATTACTGAACTAAGAGCTAACATGTATTTCAAAAGATGACATCTTTTTCAATAAGTAGACTAACAGTTAGTTTTGTCTCATCATTGTAAAGGTACTTGAAAAACATTATGAAAATACTAGAGGACTCTAAAAAGAAGAAAATAAACCTAGATATCTCACCTACAAAACCTAGAGTTCTACCTCCTAGCCGGCCTACGGGACATGCCGAAAGCTTTCACAATCTCTAAAGCTCCAAAGAGTTAGCAAAAGAAAACAATTTTTTTTAAAGAAAAAATTTCTAAAGGAAAACATGAGTTTTGGAAAATACCCACCCCCAAACAAAAGATAGCACCGTCCTCGGTGCTCATGACTCGGACAAAAAGATATGAATGTGGACTACAAGATGTAAAAATTGAGGAAGGGTATTACCAGTTTGGCAGAAATTGTACAGTGTTGATGATCTGCATAAGTGATGATATCTGTACAACCTGAAAATACTGTCATAAGATGTGCATAATAAGCATGTGACTCATGTGACTCTAGGAATCTCGTAATTACCTTTCTGAGAGCGCTAAGTTTAACGTCTTCAGGCAGACACAATGGGGGTACATAAAAGCACCCCCAAACAAAATGAAGCACATAGAGAGACTGAGTAGGTCATCAGTCTACAAAGAGAGGATCGATAAGATCGATTTCAACCAACACCAACCGGAGGCTTTGGAATGACCCCCATAGGTTGTATGTCCTTTAAGCCTAACGGCTGATAGACTGAAAAAGTCACGAGATTCACATTAGCTCCTAGGACCAGCAAAGTGGTGCAACTGAAATCGTTTCCTATGATGCACTGAATGGTAGAGATTCTAGGATCCTTTAATTTGAATGCAATGACTTTTTCAACTAGAAATGGATCCTTAGGAGCTTGTGTATGCAGCTTGACTGTGCATAAGTCTTTGAGGAACTTAGCATAGTTTGGAATTTGCCTGATAGCAGTACTGAACGGGATATTGATTGGTAAGTTTTTGAAAACTTCAATGATCTCTGAAAATTATTGGTCCCGGTTATTCAGGACAAGCCTTTCTGGGAAAAGTGGTTTTAACTGAAAAATGGGCTTATCCTCATCCTGAGGTATCTACACAAGAATATCGGATTTGGGAGCAAACATAGAAGCATCAAAGTTTGATGTGAAATTGAGATTCTCTGAGCTTGGGTTAGAAGGTGGTGCTTTTGGGGGCACCGATGATGGTGGTACTCCTATATCAACAGTTTTGCCTGAACAAAGGGCGGTATCAACTTGGATCAACCCCTTGAAAAGTCTGATTCTTTGACTGCAATTCGATTTCAGAAACTATCTCCTGTTCAGCCGGATTTTGAATAGTTTGGCATGGGAAGTTACCTATCTTGTTCTCAGCTTCTAATTGATCCAGACATTGTTCTAAATGTTGAAATGATCATTCTTGTCGGGTCATAAGTTGGGAGAGAAGGTCTTCTAGACTAGTTTTAGGAGTAGATTGTAGAGGCGCCGTGAAGGGAAGTTGAGGTACCGATTCACAATTAGAGTTCATCAGGGTATAATAATTGTAGGTCTGAGGAGTCGGGAGGGTGCTCTATTGGTCAAAATAAGGATTTTGGGAGAATTACTGGTACTGCTACTGCGAGTACTGTCCATCATACTGTATATCGGATTGGTTAAACCCAAAATGATATGTGCTATGGTATGGTTGCTGTTGTGGAACATACTCTTGCTCCCAAAAGAAACTGGAATGATAATTCCAAGTATCCGGATGATAAGTTTGGTAATAGGAATTTGGGTTATAGGAGTCATGGCAATATAAATTTTGGCTATAGAAATTTGTATAAGTCTCAATAAGAGGCCTTTCTGCTGCTATGGAGGGGATCAGGAAGGTGAAGAAGTTGGGGCTAATTCCCGAATTGGAATGACTCTCATATCGAATTGAAAGCTAATGAGGCCAAACCTAACTGGTCATCTGTTTGAATGAACACACCCAAAATTTGGAAAAAAGTTGCCAAAGGAGACACTAACCTAAGTGAATCTATATGATGCGTAAGAAGTCATAAAGATAATCCTAAGCCAATGTTAAACAACCAACAATTTTCTAGGCTTCATCTTTTTATCTTTGGTGGTAGACAAGTTATAACAGTGGGCGGAACCACTGATTTTATCTTTGATTAGTCCGCTGGACTGACTTGTACTCTTGGTTCTCACAAAGGTTTTACTCACAAGCTAACCTTCCAGTACTAACACGAGTTAACTACGAGAGAATCCGTAGCTTAGACAGATGTGTCGCACAATGGCAAGCTTAAATACGCCCCAAGCTAGCTGGATCAGTCAAGCAGTTTGACAAGTGTATTCCCGAAAGGATAACTTGGGCTAGATTATGTTCCTAAATTGACAAGCGCAGTTAACCAACAAGATTTTGAAGAGGCCACTTAAGAGCTCAGTATACTAAAGTAGTAGGGACCTATGAGTATGTTAGGAAACAGGGACCCGCGCTCATGGTCTTATTCGACTCAAAAATGAAGGATTCATTGATTTTGTGATGGTCCTGTGAACACTGAGCTAAATTTGGATCTAAATCTTGGTTCATTTTATTAAATGGCTTTTGGGTTCACACAGCTAGAGTGATGAGGTGGGTGATGAAATCCCACCAGTTTTCAAGTAGAGCTGGGTTTGCTATTTTAAATAATGTATTTTTTGGCCATCCACGCAGTTCGAAAAAGGGTACAAAATTAAATAAACAATCATCACAATCCAACCAACACCCGAGATCACCTTCAAGCGAGGTATAGGACACATACCTACCCATGGGCTATGCCACGGGGTCCTCCATGAGGTAGGGAGGGGTAATGGGCTTGGGCCTACTTCGAGCTTATACTCCCTATTCACACTCCTCTGTGGAAGAGTTAGTTCACAAAAAGAATAGGTCAAGTTAGGGAATTGATTTGAAATGTTGTTGCCTTTAGGGTTTGCACAAGTCAATCAAGGAAATTAAGGCAGATTTCAAATAGTTTCCAATTTGAATTTAGAAATTTCCTAAATAAGGGAACTACTATTTTTGAATTATTCCAAGGTTGGAAACCTTCCAAATAAGAATTAAGGCAGGTTTCAAATAGTTTCCAATTTGAATTTAGAAGTTTCCTAAATAAGGGAACTACTATTTTTGAATTATTCCAAGGTTGGAAACCTTCCAAATAAGAATTCCGGACACACTGGAAACTTTCCAAAAAAGAAAATTGCTGCTTTTGATAGACTTTTTCCAAAGAAGGAAATTGCCTAAATGAGCGAAAAATCTTTTGGGAAACTTCCCAATATGCACAATTCCCAAAATCTAGTCACCGAAAAATTTAGGAAGTAAATCTAACTTTTTTTTTTTGTATTCTTAATAAAACTACCCTAAAAGAATAAAAAGTTCAAAGTGCTGATTTTCTTTTTCACAACAAAGAAAACAACACACGTTTTTTTTTTTGTGCGATTGTGTTTTTGAAACAACAACTAACAAAGAAAAACATGAGCTATTATATGCTGTTTTTTTTTTAGCACTTAATCAAGGGTTGCTAAACCCTTGAACAACCATCTAAAAAGAAAAAGTCCATTAAAAAGTCTTACAACTTGCACTTGGCCATCCGAGGCTAAAAAAATAAAATAAAGTAGTAAAAAGAGAAGAAAAGAATGATGGAATCCGAAAATTCCTTGCTGTTTTTTTTTCTAATTTTTCTTTTGGTGGTTTTCTCCACGCTTTCTCTTCACATGAGCGGCAACGACACCATTTGAAAGTAAGGTTTTTCTGTCGTTTAGAATCACCCTACTATCAAGTCTTTAAGTGTAATCCGAGTGTAGAACCCCAGAACTTGGGTTCACTGTATGGTTTTAGTGCTGTGAATAGTGCCATAGACGCAAGTCTTGTGGAGGCCAAGGGCCATTTATGTAATTCGGTTTATCTTTACTATTATAATGGGAGAAGGTGTGATAGAGGAGTTGGTTGAAAATTTCTAAAGACTATTGGTAGTATCTTTAATAAGAGGTAAAGTTTTTTTTTTGGAAGGTTAATAAGAGGTAAAGTTGTTCGCAACTTTGCATTCAAAGATGGATAAGAAGTAAGGGAGGATTTTAAGGAGAGGAAAATGGCTTCGGATTGTCTCTGGTGAATCTAGAAAGGGCTCTCGGGGTTCCATATATTGTGCGACAATTGGCGTAAAAATGGGGAGAAGTCATTCCATTTTCTCCCCATAATTTTGACTTCTCCCCATTTGATATCCCTAAGTAGTCCTTGTTGCCCATTTTATCTTTGAATGAATGCAGCCCCAAACTGATTTTGTAGTACAGGCAAACAATCAAACATCTCACTAAAAAATGGAACCATCTCCCCCATGAGTGTTAATAATACCCAGCATGGATATACATTTATAAGGTGCTAGCAGCACATGTACTTTTCTTTTGCCCATTGATCTAAGCTTGGGGGAATGACCATGCCATGCTTCAAACTGATCTTATTCACCGTTTTGTGCTCAGTTTCAAACAATTTCCCTGATAATGCTTATATGGCATTTCCGTAAATAATAAAAAATGTAAAAATATCATTTTACTCTTAAATAGAACGCTCTTAAGTCTTATATAGAATGTTTTCTTATATTCAACGAACGTAATTAACAAGGTATAGCACAATAATACTAGAAAATATAGAACGCTCTTAAGTCTTATATAGAACGCTTTCTTATATTCAACGAACACCATTAACAAGGTATAACGCAATAATACTAAAAAATATAGAACACTCTTAATAGTTCAATAAAACGTTCTCTTATATATTTTTATTCTTAGGATATAAAAATATAAGAGAACGTTCTATTGAACTATTAAGAGCGTTCGTTGAATATAAGAAAACGTTTTATATAAGATTGACTTAAGAGCGTTATTATGGGTATAAATGACTTTTTACATTTTTTTTTCTAATTACGAGAATGTCATTTGAACCCTACATGGTAGATTATTTGAAATTACGACCGTTTTGGAGATTAAGATTGGGTCAAAGCATTCTGCGGTTTTTGACTCTAGATTTTCTTTTTGCGTCTACAACCTGGCCAAGCCCATGACCTTATACCTATTAGCTGTAGTCTCCCTCAGTACAAAATTGGAGGCTAATGGTATGACCCCTCCTTTGGAATCTTGCAAGCCTTTTGATTTGTGAGAGCCTTAATGCTCTCGTGGATGTATGAGATACGGGCCATCATTTAGGATGCCTAATTTGTGCTACTAGATTCTTGACTTCATATACTAGATATGATAGTAAGGCTAGGGATGCTATGTGAGCATGAATAACCAAAACAGCTACACCTATTTGGTTGCCTAGAAAATTGAAAAAATATGGAAAAGAAAAGAAAATGAACAGGACCTTTTCACTTTTGTTCGGTTGTTAAGAATGAAAAGAAAAAGTAAAAAACTCAAAAATGAAACTTGTGGTGGAGGCAACGCATGGTCTCATTAGAGGTCGTGATGGTTTCAGCGGTGAGGTGGTGGTGGCGGTGAGGTGGCAATGCCGGTGGCTGCAGTGAGGTGATGGTAGTGGAGGCAACAATGGTGGTGGTGGTAGGCGATGACGGTGTTGGTGCGGTGGTGGAGGTAGTGGGGGTTGTGGCGACAACTGCAATGGTGGTGAAAAAAATGGAAATGAAATGCTTATTTTGAGAGAAAATTATGGTTTTATTTTCTCTTTTCTTTTTGAAAACTCTTTGTAACCAAATAACAGGAAAAAACGGATTTTCTTCCACTTTTCTTTTCCTCAACCTATTTATCAATGAACTAAACAGGGGGTTAAGGAATAATATTTTTTAGGACTTGCATTCCTTGGTGGAGATTTCTAAATGGGATGATGTCACGCCCCAAAACTTATACACAATAATAATCATATTTTCACCGGTATCGAGGGGTGAACCGGAAACAAATTACAAGATATAATGAAAATTAAAACAATTAATAATTCATTAAACAAATGTAAATATCCAGTATAACTAATAACTCAATAAATGAGTTCTCCAAACTAAACCACCATTAGGTCCAACATAGTTTACCTCACTACAGTCCTGTCACTTTTTAATAGAAAAGTAAACACTAATCCTGTCCTGTAGGCTCAAGCAAGAAGAATCCTTATCCTCTTTAATCATCACCTAAAAAGAATAATCAATAAAAGTGAGCTCACAGCTCAACAAGAGAGTACAACTATAGCTTAGATGCATCAACAATTTATATAATAAAATGACTAACAAATTATGCATATTATTCTAGTAAATATTTACTTATGTTTTTGTCCTCCCAATAGGGGTCTTACACAACTCATCCTATTGACCACGAGAATCCTTGGGGTCTCACACAGCTTACCATATCCCTCGGGTCTCACACAGTTCACCCATAGGAGAATGAGTATCTTACACAACTCACCTCAATTCTCTATTCTTTGGTTAGTAATCTACACCACCTTGAAACCATTAGTGGGTTGCACACAACTTCACCGTAGGATCCATTCATAGAGGTCTTATACAACTCACTCTACGAATGACCTTTACACAAGGTCTACCATATTGATGATTACAACACCATTATATTAAAACATGAATTCCTTATCATAATGTCCCATAACATCATCATAAGGAAGATTAATCATACCAGTAGAATTATAAATTATAAGTTCATCACATGCATATTAGATCTCACAACATATCTACGAATTCAATCATTACAATCACATATTTAGCATGCTTGAGAATAAATTAGGAATTTAAGTTACAATTAAATTGTATGAAACATAAGGGGAACTCATACCACAATTCCCATTACTCATTTTGAACTCAGGTTCAATCTTTGCATATGGAAATTGATTCAAATAGTCATTAAAGTTCAATCAGATTCCAACTATTTGATCATTGAATCCTGGGGGTGTCCGCCATTAATCCTAAGAGCATCACGGGTCGAGGAGAACCTATAGGAGACAAATTTCACCTTAAGGACAGCGTGTTCAACACGTGCCTTAGTCTTCAAACTCTGATAAGTTTCGGCTTCTGTTTCCTTTCCTACAGATTTTTGCAAATTGGTATCATCAATTGGGTGTTGCGTTCTATCTATCTAGTACAATATAATTACAGATTTTGTTTGCATACAATATTTGAATACATGTAGTTCCTTTGCTCCTCTCCTGGTCAAACCAGTCAACTTGGTTGAGTTATGATCAAAAGGCCAATATATATATATATATATATATATTCTTGAGTATTCTGCAATGCATTAGAAAACCAATGTGAATTTGATTTGGCTGTTTCACAGAACATAACTCCTTTTTTCATTTGGTAATTTCAAGACCTAACTCTTCATGACAAAACAATAGCTCTTTCCATTTTAAAACAAATTATGGAAGAAAAGGTAAACTTTGAATTATGATCATTGTGGGGGGAAATACCTCGTCTTAGTTGTAATCCAAATGCTTCGAGCTAATTTAGGTAAATCATCAGAGTTTAGAGATAGTCATTGATTCATAATGTAAATCTTCAGTTCCTATCAGGTAAATAATCAGAGCTTAGTGTTTTTTATCGCATAGCCGTCGATCAGTTGGAAAAAAGTGATGACGTCGATCTATCGGATGGTGACGTTCATCGTAGATCAATCAGGTGTTTGGACGACATCATAGATCAATCAGGTAGTAGAGATGGCGAGTAATCATCCGATTCGTTTGTCCAGAGTCCAAAAACCAACCCTAGAAAACATGTAGAGAGAGAGAGAGAGAGACAGTAGAGAGCAAACATGTCCCGAGTCCCTCTGGCCCTCCTTTGGTTTCACACAAGCTTTGGAATTATTGACCTTCTCTTCTCGAGGTGGAATCACATTTTGAGTGACAAGGTAGGGGAAGCAAATCATCTGTTCAGGCAGGGGAAACCTCTCCTCCCCTTTGTTTCTCTAAGCTTTGTTATTTATAAGCAAAGGTAAGATATCAACATGGGCACACATCCTAATGCATGACACATGCAAGGGATACATTCATACATATTAATGATCATTGTTTTTCTTTTACTTGATTTGTGTTTGCCCATATCACATGCCGTTATGCCAACTTTTATACCTTACACTAACCATGGTCTCTTTCCTCTTTGCTAACTGTGGTTTTCTTCTAAATCTCTTGTTTTGTCTTTATGCACATAACTCACTTTTATCCCCTACACTTAGTCTGGTAGGGTTGACCTACTTGATCGATTTTGACCCTCACATTTAGCCCCCTCTCGGGACCTTGAACGTTGTTCGAGGTTTCGAGAATTCTAGATATGATGACCAAAGCATGTATTTTTCATGATAGAAATCATGAGTATGAAATACTGTTCTTGTTTATCAATCTAAATAGGTGTACTGATTGTTGTGTGGGTATGATTTGTTTGTGGAAGTAGCAAAAATAAACGATAAATTAATAACATTGACAAGGGCAGACTTATCTGAGATCAGAGTATAAAATGCTAGCATCATAGGTTATAATCGAGCTGATGTTCCATTGTTCTGGCTTGTAGTTCAATTAGGTAGCTATTTATCTTTCTATCTGGGGCTCCGCCTTGAAAAGACTAGTCAATTGCTTAGGTATGGGATCATGAGGTCAAGCCTCCTGGCATTCTTTGAGCAGACTATGACTTGCTTCAGAGCCGGAGGCATTCCCTTGAAAGGTTTGAGTGTCCGAGCTAGTAGTTGGTGACCAGAAAGGTAAGAGTAATGGAAAAAAAAAATAGTATTCGGTGACCAATTGTGTCTGTATGAGGATGCCCTAGCTATTCATTCATTGTGGTTGCAGTGCTCAGCTTCAGAGCAGATGGTACCTTGGATCATATGGCAGAGCTCGAATCTGGTGTTTGGATGAGTTGACATGGCTTGGAGGCAAGAGCGGGGAGTAAGAGGCATAGTACAGAGGCGAGACCTCGGATGCGGAGCTCATAGATCAAGTGTGGAGCTTGGATCAGCGTAACTTGTAAATGTAGCTTGCATTAGGTTGGAACTTTGCTAGGTTGAAAGGTCGGAAACTTTGGTAGGTCTATTAAGTTAGAGCTAATTTACTTGGATCATGCAAACATTCATAGTTATGGTCGGAGGTCATTTGTCTTTTACAAGAGCAAGTGTTCAAATTGTTCATAGATATGGTTAAAGGCATCTTGCCTGTAACAAGAGGAAGTACCTAGCATAGATCGTACAAAGATATGATTGGAAATTGCATTGGTAAAACACAGGTCGAACATAGATGTGGTCAGAGGCCATCTTTGTGAAAACATTCACAATTGCCTTACATCGGTCAAGCATAAACAAGTGCCTTGCATCAGTAGTCAAGCATAGGTCAAGCATAGATTTAAGGTCATCTTTGTGAAAGCATTCACATATGCCATATATCGGTCGAGCATAAACAAATACCTTGCATCGGTCAAGTGTGGGTCAAGCATGGATTTGAGGCCATCTTTGTGAAAGCATTCACATGTGCCTTACATCGGTCAAGCATTGGTCATGCATAGATAAGGTCAGTGGTCATCTTGTGAAAAAATGTGCCTTGCATTGTAAGTACGGGGACCTATCTCTACACGAGAGTTAGGTTATTGGCCTACCTTTCCCTTCACGGGAGCAAGGTGTTTCACTTTGGCCTATCCCTACACGGGAGTTAGGTCGTTGGCATACCTTTCCCTTCACGAGAAGAAGGTGTTTTGCTTTGGCCTATCCCTACATGGGGGTTAGGTCATTGGACAAGACTGTGCATTCGTAGACCACATACCAAAGAGGTGAATGATCGGATTTGTCCCTCTGTCCAGGGATGAGTTATCCAATTTTTCCTTCCGTCCAGGTATGAACGACTGGACAATAATCAAATGGGTACAAAGTACAGACCTTTATCGTTAGCCTCCAACTTTGTAGGGATGATCGTGTTGTGTATTAGTGGTGGCTATTATACGCAGTCATGTTGTCTCATGTTGAGTTCAAAACTAGGCCAGTAGTCGTCAAGTTTACAACTTCTCAAGTCAGAGCTTATTAGATTGGAACTTGTTAGGTCAGAAATTTTTAGGTCGAAACTTGTTTAGGTCGGAACTCGTTAGGCCGGAACTTATTAGATCAGAACTTGTTAGCTAGGAACTCTTGAGGTCGAAACTTGTTAGGTCAAAAATTTTGTAGGTCAGAACTCTTGAGGTTGAAACTTGTTAGGTCAGAACTTTTTAGCTTAGTAGTCGTCAAGTTTACGATTTCTCAAGTCGGGGCTCGTTAGATTGGAACTTGTTAGGTTGGAACTCTTGAGGTCGGAACTCTTGAGTTAGAAACTTGTTAGATCAAAACACGTTAGGTTAGAACTTTTTAGTTCGGAACTCTTGAGGACGAAACTTGTTAGGTCAAAACTCGTTAGGTCAGAACTCTTGAGGTTTAGGTCGGAACCTTTTAGGTCGAAACTCTTAAGGTCGAAAATTGTTTGGTCGGAATAAGTTAGGTAGGAACTTGTTAGGTCAGAATTCTCTTCGGTCGAAACTTGTTAGGTCAGAACTTTTTAGGTCAAAATACGTTAGGTCGAAACGTTTTAGGTCATAACTCTTGATTGATCAACTTTGGGTTGGTTGTTCATAGACATACTTCAATGAGTACCAGAATTAAAAGAGAAGGAAGATACCGTATGTCCGAAACAAAGGGAAGGATGCAAAAGCCAAGAGAGGGTTTCCCACAAACGGCACCAATTTTTGTGGGGGAAAATACATTGTCTTAGACGTAATCCAGATGCTTCGAACTAATTGGATGAAGAAGAAGATTTGTTGGAGTAAGGTCGTCCGACCTGCAAAGATACTCCGAAGTTTAAGTCATTATAGGACTGAGAGAGAGAAAGATCAGTCTTAGTTGATATGATTCTTAGTGTTTAGAAAAGTAAATCTTGCTATGTTTCTTAGAGTTTAAAAAAGTAAATCATCAGTATCACATATCAAGTAAATCATCAGAGTTTAGAGATAATCATTGATTCATAATGTAAATCGTCAGTTCCTATCAGGTAAATAATCAGAGTTTAGTGATTCTTATCATATGGCCGTCGATCAGTTGACAAAAGGCGATGATGTCGATCTATCGGATGGTGAAAATCATCGTAGATCAATTGGGTATTTGGACGACATCATAGATCAATTAGATAGTAGAGATGGGAAGTAATCCTCCGACTCGTTTGTCCAGAGTCCAAAAAAACAACCCTAGAAAACATGTAGAGAGAGAGAGAGAGAGAGAGCAAACATGTCCCGAGTACCTCTTGCTCTCCTTTGGTTTCACATAAGCTTTGGAATCATTGACCTTCTCTTAAGGAGGTGGAATCACATTTTGAGTGACAAGGTAGGGGAAGAAAATCGTCTGTTCAGGCAGGGGAAGACCCTCCTCCTCTTTGTTTCTTTAGGCTTTGTTATTTATAAGCAAAGGCAAGAGATCAACATCGGCACACATCCCAATGCATGACACATGCAAGGGATAAATATTAATGATCATTGTTTGTCTTTTACTTGATTTGTGTTTGCCCATATCACATGCCATCACTTGTCAACTTTTATCCCTTACACTAACCATGGTCTCTTTCCTCTTCGCTAACTGTGATTTCTTTCTCTTCTAAATCTCTTGTTTTGCCTCATAGTTTGTGTAAACAGCTCACTTTTATCCCCTACACTTAGTCTAATATGGTAGGGTTGATATGTTGGATAGATTTTGACCCCCCCCCCCAAATCATCTTTGACATCCACTGGGTTGGGTTAGTACGCATGTTGAATGTGTTACCATGTTACCTTCAAGCACTCTAATTGAGCTGTCCTCTTTGGTCTCATGTCACACACAAGTTCACAAACAATGTTGATATTGCAAATTTCTGGATCGAAGGTAGCTCCAACTTAACATTTCTACCCTCCTTCTGAGGTGGAGGCTGTCATTAGTAGCCTCTATATATATATATATATATATTTTGATAATCAGCTATATCATTTATCTATCTATGTCGGGGTCAAGGGATTAGGTGGGTTAGAACTCAAGGGTGGGCACTCAACGGCTACATTAGAACTCGAACAAGAGTTACTCCTCCCCAAAGGAAGATACACTATCACTGGGACAAACCCAGACCTGTCAGTCGCCAATATATGAAGCAAGCTTCGGATCGTATCTGGTGAAGCTAGAAAGGGCTCTCGGGCAACCATAGAATAAGGGACATGTGACATTAAAAAAGGGGAGAAGTCATTTCATTTTCTCTCTATGATTTTGACTTCTCCCCACTTGATATTTCTTTCCCTTTATCTTAACACCTTATAGTCATGTGTCATATTGTGTGTGGAGAAGTCAAAATCATGATCATATTATGTGAAGAGAAGTCAAAATCATGGGGTCCATGATTTTGACTTCTCCGCCACTTATCCCCTATTCTATGGTTGTCCGAGACAGGCGCTTTCTGGCTTCGCTAGTCTGAGGCCATGAAGTAGAGAACGTCTGTACGACCGTCTGGGATGAGTGGTGAGATTTCACCGCTTAAAACGTCCCCATCTCTAAATCATTTTTTTAAAAATTATTTCTTCATGTTTCCACGGGTGTTCATATTTCGTGTTAAGTGAGTTGGGGAGAAGGATTTTTCTTTGTTTCTGGTTGGGACATAAAGTTGGAAAATTATCTTGATTTTAGACATCAACGCCATTTTTAGAGAGAGAAAGCAGCTAACAAAACTCCTTTATTAAATGTAATACAAACGAAAACCCGTACAAGACAAACAGAGTCGATACTCAAGACAAACGGAGTCGATACTCAATACTCGGGCACAATAAAAAGGACGCCATTACGTAATATTACTAGAGGCCAAGGGAAAAGGGAAACCCAGTGGAGGCCAACCAACTACTCCCTGCAATGAAACTCCCAGCGGAAAACCCTTGAGCCTCAGTTGCACTTGTAATTACCTTGAATCCCTTCCACTTAACCCTGCCCGAGGTCCCAGCACCTGCCCCAGTGTTCTGGTATTCGGCGTAGTACAATGTGCTAAGCGCGAAATTTCCGTTCCACTCGTGCCACCCTGCAGCGTTAATGACATCACTAATCGATGATTGCATTATAACGGTCCTTGAGTATTCCTTCCATGGTCTCCCCAGATAGGTTGGGAAACTGCTCTGAACGGGTTTTAGATCTGAGGTTGCACCGATCCTGCATTTCTGAATTACTATTCCTGTGTTCTGGTTAGGGTCGTCTCGGCCTTGAGCCGTAACCATGTTCTTCTGGCCGGAGTTTGGGCGACGTGCATGGATGTCACAGTCTTGGAGCACGGCTGCTGCGTTTCCAAAGATAAAGTCAACGGTGCCTGCTATTATGCATTTCACGTAGAATTGGCGGAGCGAGTGTACATAAAGGGTGTCTTGATACGCTAGCATGTCGCATTGGTAGAATGCGGATAGGTCCGACCCCACACGGAGAGCCACGGCCTGGTGCTTTGAGGGGCCCGCCGTGTTCTGGAAGGTTATGTCCCGGGCTAAGAACCGTTCCCCAACCACAGCTGCATCAGATCAGGGAGATCTCATTATCATTATCTTGCTTGGGGCTCTATAGTCTATAATCTAGATTAGTGTCGGTGGCCGCCATTGAAAGGGCCACTACCCTTTTTTCAAAAACATCATATCATATGTGAGAAAAAGGGTGAAATTCAAACTACTAAGGGGTACATGATATGATTTGGGGGATTTACATCCCCGCTCTCGCCATTTGCACGCTCCAGTCCAGAGAGAAATTACGGAACAGAAATTGAATTTTATGAGTCCCCATAAAATATGATGTGACAACTATTTTGTCTTTTTTGAAACTTTTCTCTCGGAAAGTGATTGTACAGTGGAAAGCACATGCTATCGGAATGTGGGGTCATACGATCGATAATCCAACGGTGCCAACTGAAGCCCACCGTTCAATGCAGCTCAAGCCATCAATTTGCCCCGCTGGATTCTTATCTGCGCACTCCGGCGTATTATTTAAGAGAATCGGAATATAAAGAGCCCAACAATATCATTCAGAAAACCAAAAAAAAAGTGGTACCACTGCCCCCAGCTGTAAACCATCTTCTGCTCGAGAAAGGTACGTGGAGGAAGCAACAACCTTTGAAATTTGATAGTGTATTGGGAGGAAGCAGACAAGGAAGCTAATACACTGGTGATCGAATCACAGCCTATTTTGTTCCAAAAATATATTTTAAAAAAAATATTAATTCTAAGATTAAAAATTCTTAATAAAAAATGAATATATATATATATATATATTTAAAAAAAAAATCAATGTAAGAATATTGAATTACAAGGAATAATTAATTTTAATCATAATTTATAAAGGTTAAGAGAGACTTGTTCAAACTCTCCCCGAATTCAGAATTCAATCGGGATTGACTGTGATTTGATCTCAATAAATTGAAAGAGAAAGACGCCCACGATTAGTAAAATGGTTTTTATTTGACTTATGGCATAATAACCCCTCAAACAGCACATATTAAACAGATGCAGTATCTAAGAAACAGGACCATTGACATATTCTTAATGGCATGACAGTAGATAGATCGGATGACTGGTTTGTCCAGATTAGATCTCTCTAAGTGAGGCCACCCCCAATTGATTTAGTGTGTATTTATGGCCAACAAAACAAACAATAGCTGGCTCTTGTCGAAAACTACAAATTTCCCATGCGCTCTTACTAACTTGGCTGATAATAAGACACGTGGCCCATTTTTCTGTCTCTGTCAGAAATAAAGAATCCATTCAAAGCCCAAACATAGTAGGCAAGGAGTCAAATCATCTCCGGTGATAACCGGATTTGGCAAATCCGGTTATCACCCATAGAGGTCACCACGTGTCACCTTTGACACCCCTTAACCGTGGGTAAGGTTCATCCACCTATTTTTGTTTTTTTTCTTAAAATATTAATTCTTTTTCTAAAATTAAGAAAATGATTTTAGAGTTTTTTTAATATTAAAAACAGTTTTTTAATTTTAAAAAAGAATTAATATTAAAAAAAAATAAAAATAAGTGGGTGAACCCTAGAGCTGGGTGAACCTTACCCACGATTAAGGGATGTCAAAGGAGACACGTGGCGACCTCTAGGGGTGATAGGATTTGCCAAATCCAGTTATCACCGTAGAGGATTTGACTCTAGTAGGCAATCTACAAACTTTTTCTTTGGTATCGTACATGATCCCAAACATTTTTTTTGTTTTTAATCTACTCTACCTTATCTTAAACATGTTATGGGAAAAGATGAGCTCTGGTGGCTGCCCGAGCTACATGTTATCCCTGAAATAGAAATCTTGCTTGGGAATTGGTTAAAACATTTCTTGGCTTTCGTTGCGGTGAAACTTGAAAGGAGTTTCAAACTTGGAAAATGATTGTATATGGGGCAGAGAGCACATGCTTCTGGACCGTCCGATTGAGAATCCAACAGCATCAAATTTGATGACGTGGCATGCATAAAACGGTGAGCCATACTTAGTTTCGATCGGATCGGATCGGACGGCCCACGGACCGAGCATGTGCTCTCAAGCAGACTTTCCTTCAAATTTTGAACAAATGCATTGCAATTTGCACCGAAAGAAACATGCCCAAGAGATGCGTGTTTTCTACCATCAACTGCCGCCATTATTAATCGAGTGCATTATTTGCAAGCTCGTTAGCGTATGGTTCATTGAACCATGGATCTCTTGATCCACAATGGGTATTCCGATTCCCTTGGGATAGAAAATTTGTATTGTTTAGGGTAGCTCGCGTGTTACCTAATCAACACTCTTGAAAAAGAAAAAGAAAAGTAAAAACGAAAAAGATAAAGGAAAATTTACTCACCAACTGTTGCAGAGTTGAAGGTTGTACTCCCATCGACAACATTCCTACTCGCGGTGATGATGGTGTTCGTTCTCCCATCTCCCACAAACATTAAGTTAGTCTTCTTCTTGGGCACCTCCACATTTTCTCTGTAGACACCAGCTTTGATCCTAATAACGTATCTCGTACTACTCTTCTCTGGGGCAGCAGCCACGGCGGCCGACACTGTCCGATAGTCCCCGCTGCCGTCGGCTGCTACAACCACATTAGGTGTCACTGATCCTTGCAACAGCTTCCGATCACCGGCCGACAACCATTCAGGCCACCCACTTCCGTCCTCCTCAAGCCGCCGCTCCGACTTGTACTGCTCGTTGGCCATGTCGGTATCGGTCATGTTCTTGATCATGGCTAATGCGTTGCTACACATGCGGAACACATACCGTTGACCCTTTAGCAATGCTTTGCGTACTTCCTTATCGGCGCGATCGTGCGAGAATCCATCAATGCATGTGTCTTGATTTGTCATTGCAGCGCTCAGTAGTGTCTTTAGTTCGTCCGCGTGTTGAGAAATTGATTTCTTGTTCGGGTATTCCTCGAGATCGTCCTTAGTCTTCTCTAGCTCATCGAGAGTCTCATCGACCAGTTCCAGGCAGTCGTGGAGAGCAGTCTTCTCTCGTTTCGTGAGACTCTTTCTAGCAATGAGCTTCTCTATACTGAAGTAATTGTGTTGGACAGCGGTAATTGTAATGTTCAACGACATTTCAATTACGTCCTTTTGGCTCGATAATTTGTTGGTGGCATCCGGTACAGTGGCTATTTCCGAGTAGCACAAGTCGGGATATAATGTGCTGCTACATGACGATTTTAGGATGGTGTGAGCCACGAGGGTATCGACGTTGCCGGATTTCCTTCGTGATGCTACACCGGCGACGACGCCAATAATGGCACCGACTAGAAGGAAGGATGCTAGAAGAGCTAAGAAGAGCTTTTTATTCTTCTTGGAAATGGAAACGCGTTTGCCGGATACTGACATTCCGGCGAAGAATTCCTTAATGTGGGCCATTTTTGGGGGAAGGGGGACGAAGGAGACGGAGTGAGAAATTGTGAGGCTCTATGGGTTTTTATTTGACGAGGCCCGATATATCCATTCAGGAGTCAGATCCTCTACGGTCATAACCGTATTTTGGTAAATCTGATTATCACCCCTAGAGGTCGGCACGTGTCTCCTTTGACACCCCTTAACCGTGGGCAAAATTCACCCATCCCTAAGGTTTTTCTTTGGTAAAAGCCCTCGGGTTCACCTACTCTTTGGATTTTAAAAAAAAATATTAATTCTTTTTCTTTAATTTAAAAAACTGGTTTTATAGATTTTTTAATATTAAAAACAGTTTTTTCATTTTAAAAACATAATTAATAGTAAAAAAAAAAACAAGTATGGGTGGGTGAACCCTCGGGGTGGGTGAACCTTACCCACGGTTAAGGGGGTGTCAAAAGAGACACGTGCCGACCTCTAGGGGTGATAACCGGATTTGCCAAATCTGAATATCACCGGAGATGATTTGGCTCCATCTATCAAATATAGCTCTGGCGAAGCCAGAAAGGTTCCTCTCGGGCAACCACAAAATAGGGACATGTGGCTGGAGATGTCATTTCATGGGTTCCATGATTTGGCCTCGAATTGTCTCTGGCGAAGCTAGAAACCCCTCTCGAGCAACCATAGAATAGGGGACATGTGGCGATAAAAATAGAAGAAATCATTTCATTTTCTCCCCATGATTTTGACTTCTCCCTACTTGATATATCTCCCTCTTTATCTCAACACCTTATCGCCATGTGTCATTTAATGTGTGGAGAAGTCAAAATCATGGGGCCAATGATTTTGACTTCTCCACCACTTGTCCCCTATTCTATGGTTGCCCCAAACAAGGTGTTTCTGGCTTCGCCAGAGACAATCCGATGCCCCATGATTTTGACTTCTCCACACATTATTTGACATATGACGATAAAATGGTGAGATAAAGGGGGAGATATATCAAGTGAGGAGAAGTCAAAATCATGGGGAGAAAATGGAATTACTTCTCCCCTTTTTATCGCCACATGTCCCCTATTTTGTGGTTGCCCGAGACCACCTTTCTAGCTTCGCATGAGACAATCCGAGGTCTCATTTATAGTAGACCCTCTTATAATTAATATTTTATAACTTAATAATCTCTAATAATTAATAAATTTATAAGGAATCAACTTGGTTCTATAGTGTATAATTAATAATCTCTTATACTTGTTATTTAATAATTTTTTAAGAAAGTTCAAGTATATTATTAATTATAAGAGAGGTTTTTATATTATATTAATACATAGTTACATGAATCTTGTAGACTTAACCAAAAAAAAAAAATCTTATAAACACTTTATGATGGTTTAGGTACCAGGAAGGGAAAGAGATAAAGTTATTTTAGGTACTATTGGTTATGTATAATAAATTACCATATATAGTATAAATTTTTAGATATTTTAGAAAAAAAAAACTATTTTATGAGGACTTCAAAATAATTAACAAAAGTTAGAGGGAGAATCCCACAAAAAGTAGAGTTAAAAATAAATTTTGTCTCTTCCCAAAGTAAATGATATTTTTTCTTCTCTTTGAAAAATGGGTTAACTTTACTAAACTGAAAACAAAATTTTGATAGACCAATATAGTGATTTTTATATATAATATTCTCTTATAATTAATATAATTATTTTCCACCAAAGTTATTAATTACAAGAGAGTCTACTGTACAAGCCTCGGATTCTCTTTGGTAGATGCCAGAAAGGTGGTCTTGGGCCACCACACATTAAGTGTCATGTGGCTGGGGAAGTCATTTCATGGGCCCCATGATTTTGACTTCTCCCCACATTATTTGGCACATGACGATAAATTGGTGAGATAAAAGGGGGAGATATCAAGTGGGGAGAAATATTTAAAATAGGGGAGAAAATGAAATGACTTCTCCCCTTTTTACGCCACATGGTGCTTAATGTGTGGTTGCCCGAGACCACCTTTCTGGCATCAACTAGAGAGAATCTGAGGCCTCAAATATATATTTTGTGGATGCGATTGAACTCTCTGACTTCAATAGCAATTGGATGTATTTGAACTCTTAAATTTTAGGAGATCTCTGTTACAAAGAGCTATAATTAGTTGCTAGGTGGTATTTGCATCCAGTGGCTGCAAATGCCAACTCACGGCACCGCATATGAAAAAAGACTCGGGATCCTCCCTGGAAGTCCCCGGTAGTAGTTGGGGAGGGCACTACCAGCTTGACCGTGCACACTGGCTCGGCACTGCTCCCAATGTTGCGAAACAGAAAAAGAAAATTTTAATTTTAAGAATTAAAATGTGGAAAAGGTAAACAAATAAACAAACCACAATACTAAGATTTTTACGTGGAAACCCTTTCGGGGAAAAACCAAGAGATTTAGTTCAGATGAAAGAGATTTAACTAAGAGCAAAAATAACAAATACTTATAGATTCAGACTGTACCCAATCGGACTCGACGCAATGATCCTTGGTAACCAATCCTCAATGCCTCAATAAGCAAACACGCGTTTACAAGCAACGTGATCAACCAGCAGCAGATTGTGTTCCTCTTAGAACTTAGCAATCATGATCTCTCGATCGATCTTCGCCTACGACGGCTTCGAATTCTTCCCATCACAATAACCGCGATTCGTTATAGGGACCGATGTTTTTTTTCAAAGGATTTGGAACGTGTCAATCAAGTTTATACTCACAGGGGATGTTTGAGGGGTTTAATTTAGTTTAACCAATACATACAGTGATCTCATTAATGATGAGAATTAATAATGCAAGTTGATCGATATTTTATGGAAACTTGTAACTCTAGTCTAGAATATGAGAGATAGCTCAAAGGGATAAATCATCCACAATTAGGAAACCCTAGAAGTGATTTGGGAGCCTCTCTACTCAGTCTCAAAAGCCCTAATTCATAATAGGGAACAATACGTTATATATGCAAACCAAAGTAGGGAAAAAGGAAGTTTCTAAATCTCACAATTTGCACAGGTCGTTCGAACGCATAAGGGGGTCGTTCGATCTCCCTTAAGGCAAAGTTACAACTCAAGTCTTTAGATTTTCCCCATAAATTTTTTGCTTGGTTGTTCGAATGCTTTATCCGTGGTTCAAACCACCAACATGATTTTTGCCTAAAAAACGTTTTTTTTTTAAAAACAATTTTGGCTTGTTTCTAATCTCGTAGGGTATATTGGACATTATCTAAGTCAATTCCTCATAGTGTAGATGTCTTCTAAGTCACTTACCATTCGTAGGCACGTTTTGCGGCACATGATTAACAACTTGTCTTTGTCTTCACTTGGCTTTTGCACTTGAAATACCTTGGACTGAGACACACTTAACAATAATATGCCTTACGAAATTAGTCAGTTTAAAATTGGACTTTACAGATTCAATCTGTAAAGTCCAGTTTGGATTAGTTAATTCTATAAGACAAACCATAGTTAAAGGGTGTCTTAGTCCAAGAAGCTTCAAGCGCTACAAGTCAAGTGAAGACGAAGAAAAAGTTGTTCATGTGCTGCAAACGCGCCTAGGAATGGTAAGTGACTTAGACAACATCAACTGTAGGAGGAATTGACTTAAACAATGTCTGATATCCCCTAGGTGGTTAGAAATAGAACAGGTAATTAAAAACCAGTTTTTGGGCAAAATTCAGGTTGGTGGTTCAAACCATGACATGGGCGTTTGAATGCCCAAGTGGTGGTTCGAAACACCACCTTGGGGGTTCAAACCACCCTTCGGGAATTACACTTTTAGAAGGTTTCTTTTTCTTTGTTTTGGTTTTCCTATATATGCTGAAAAAATCCGGTGAATCCCAAAAATAATATTTTTGAGTTGAGAATTCACAAACCCAAGGGGGTGGGTAGGTCTTCCTACAAGTTTATTTACCCTTGTTAAGATTTAACAATTAAATTATTAACTAAGGGAAGATGAACAATAAAGTGCAGAAATAGGAAAACAAACAAACCACAACACAAGATATTTTTACGTGAAAACCCTTCCGGACTCGACACTACGATCCTTCGGTTCTCAGCCCTCCACGCTTCGAAAAGCAATCACAATCTTGTAAGACTCGTAATCTATCGCAGTTACCTTTTCTGCTCCTAAATCTCCACAATCATGATCTTCCAATCAATCTCTATCAATGACGGCTTCGGATTCCTCCGACCAAATAACGACGATCCTCCTCGGATCGATCTCTTTCGCAAAGGCTCCGGTTCACACCGGCCAACATTCTTAATAGAACGGGTTGATGGTTGTATAACAAAACAAACCTTAGATGTATTCCCAACAATGGAATAACAAGTAAGAATGATCAACAAAGTCTTGTAAACTCTAGGGTGGAAGAGGAGAGAAGAATGGGTTTGGGAAACCCTAAATTTCTCTAAAAAGCTCTTTCTAAACTCTCAAAACTTCTTGAGTTTGAATGAGGATCAAACCCTTTTTATATAAGGTAATATAGGAGTGTTATAATGCAATTATAAGTCCAAGTCCGTGAGGTCCAGTCGACTGGATGTTTGGCTCGGTCGACCGGTCAAATAACAGTCCACTAGAAATTTTTGTCATACAAAAATCTCAACCTTCGGTCGACAAAATGTTACAACTGGTCAACCGGTTGAATTTGGAATTTACCAAAAATTCCGTAATGAAAGTTGTAGCTCTTTTCGAGTCGGTGGATTTGATATATTATTGACCAAAATCGGAGCAACGGTCAATGACTTATGCCCTGAACACCGAACAAGAGTTGTTTTGCATTTATAACTCCTCGTATGCCACTCAAGGCTTGTATCTAGCCACCTAGGGTTTATAGAACATTATCTAAATCAATTCCACCTAAGGTATCTAGGTCACTTACTATCCTATGAGTGAGACGAAGGCGACGCTTTGAATATCTTAAATCGAACTTCTTCGGTCCTCATCATCACGGACTTGGATGCTTGTAGGTAATGACACAAACACTTTGTTTTGACACCGGATTATGCCAATATCGAAAGTATGGATTTACAATCTTCGCCTTTGAAAATTCCATGACAAAACTAAACTGAAGTACAGACTTGACACAAACTCACCCAAATACATCAAATGATGAATTAGGTCATTACATGACTCCAACTCAGTTACATGACACAAAATGAAATTCAACCTAAGTTGTAGACACTAAAGCTCTTGTCATGTAAGATCTGTCTACTGTAAACTTGCACTTGCACATGCTCATAAAGAAAACACCCAGTGAAGCATGTATGAAATATGAAAATTAAAATTAACAGGTATTGTAAGGAATGTACTGAACTACGAAAATAATACCCTAATATATACTATTGTTCCCTAATCCGAATTACGGATTTTGAGATTGAGAAGAGAGGCTCTGTCGCGACCCAAAATACCCCCTAGGAGTTAGGATACTCTGGCGTCGTGAACTCATTACCAAACCATCCTGTAAAAAAGATAAGGCATGCTATGACGGAAGCACAATAAAAAATCTTCTATACCTACTATATCCAAGTTTATACACAAAACCAAATGTAAAGAGCGAACATACTCGCTCATCAAATTTATATACAAGCACTCCCTCTCATCACTCAAACACAGGGTCACCACTTATCAAGTACCCTCTGATACTCCTGAAGCTCCTCTGGAGTTGGTACCTCCTCAACATATTCCTCCTCAACTCACGGCTCATGAGGACGCTCGCCACAGATGTCAAGAGGACCTATCGAAGTAACAATTCGGCTGAGTATGGAATATTCCGCGGATACAAACCATTAGATAGTAGTGTCATAAACATGAATTCAACATATATATCGCAGTTTAAATCATTTCACATGCATTACTTTAATCAGAGCGTGGAAAACATAATTTAAAACAATCATGTACATATACCTTGGAAAAACATCTTCTTTTGCTTTACCATCTTTACTTTACGTTCTTCTACATCTTTTCATTATGGGTATTGTAAAATACCTTAGTTTCCATTACTTTCTATCTACATGTATTTAAAATACTCTAGATCCACCTAAGGAGTCGGGCAACTAGTACCCATGTATCCACATAAACTGGGTGGGCTTACTATTATTCTCACCTTCGGCTACCTTCCGAGTAGACGATCAGTATCCATCTCCCTTCGGGGTGGTCTGCTATTCGTCGGAGTCTGACGACCAATATCCGTTTCCCTTCCAGGCGGCTTGTTATCATGCCTCCCCGTTGGTATTACTCAGTTGATTAGTACCCATGAACCCACAGTAGTTGGGCAGACCTTCTATCAACCTGAGATAGATGACTAGAATCATCTTGTACCATTGCTTTCCCATATACTTTCCTTTACCTCTTTACTTTCCGTATGTTTCCATTATATCTTGTACTTTACTTCTTCTTTTACTTTATTCTCTTCTTCTTTGGATACCCATACTTTAACAAATCTTGACCATACATATACATCTGTCAGTGTAGCAATTGTGAATAATATGGTAGACAGAAAGGAAAACCCTACATATAGTCAACACTTCACCTTTTCATTCATAACAATAGTCAATATATAATTTAAGTACTACACATTCAATCACACATAGAACATATGGTTTTCTCATTGGTTTTCCCCAAAACTTATGTCTTTTATCATGCTTTTCACAATCAAGTCATAATCTATGCTTTTCAATATTTGGTTTCAAGCATGAAAGCATCACAAGTTAACTAGTAGGATTTCCTACTAGTTCATAGCACAAATCAAAGGTTTTTTTAATCTTAATTTACAACATGGTTTATGCCATTAAAGCTAGTAGAGTGTATCTACCTTCCTTAAACCAAACCCCTTTGGTTTCGTGCTTTGGAAATACCAAGGAAGCAAGATCCAAGCTTGAGAAGGTGTGAAGAAAGCGAGATCTAGGCTTCAGAAGCTCAAGTAAGGCTTCACTTTCAATCTAGGTTCAAAACCTAGCTTCTCTCTCTTTAAAAACTCTTCTTAGGATGTGTAAACCCTCACCCACGAGTGTGGGGCCTTATATAGGCAAAGGGGTTGGTAAAAGACCCCTAAACCCTTCAAAAATATCTCCCCAAGGTTGGTTTCAGCATAAAATGGAAGGAGAGTCGACCAGAGGTGTCCACCGATCGACTGATTGATTTTGGGGGTTCTGGAATAAACCCCCATACAAAAAGTGCGAGCACCGGTTGACCCCTGGTCATGACCGGTCGACCGGTAGTGGAGGGGTCGACCCCTCTTGAGCACTAGTCGATCAATCGCTTTGGGTTTTTCTCGCCTCTGTTATTTCGGCTATAACTTTTGAATGGCTTATCAAATTTGGACGATTCAAATTGCGTTGGACTTTTCATTTAAAGGGGAAATTTTTTTATCTCTAATAGCTTAAGCCCAATTCTTCTTTATTTCTTGTCAAAATTGGCCTTAAATTTGACTGGTCCAAATAGACTGTTGATTTGCAGCAGACCCATCCTCAGAAAATCCACATTTCACCTATCTTCGACTCCCAATCGGGAAAAGTGATAAACATGAATATCGAAGAGGGTTTCGATATATTTCCAATGGTTCATGAATCACTTGATTCCGATAAGCGATGACGAAAATAGAGATCCACAAGTTGAGGGTTGTTAAGACCTTCCCCATCCTTAACACTTAGAACCCTTCCCCTTTTAATTTTTAACACCCATAAATATCAAAGAGTGTTCTTTAGTACCCTTACACACCATAAAACCTATAATAAACTTCTCACATCATTCACAAGCACTTAGGGAACCTTGGACCTCACATGCACTGTTTACAATACTATTCACAACACTATTCACACACTATTCACTCACAACCCTTTAAACACTTAGGGTATTTTATATACCCTTGCTTTTACCTACTTATAGTATATTTATACTCTCTGTTTAAGACTCAACACACGCATCTAAAACCCTTACTTGACTCACTATACTACCAAGAACAAAATGAAGGGCTTTAGTTTTTACACACACCATACAAGGGCGCTATTCACTAACACTGTTTATAACACATTGAACTCGGATTCCGGGGTTCTACAGGCTCCCAAAGTTGTTCTAGGGTTTCCCACATTGTGAATGATTTATCATCCATTTGAGCTTTCTCTCATGTTCTAGACTAGAGTGTAAGTTCCATCGAAATATCTTTCGACTTGCTTTGTTGATTCTCATTGTTCATGAGATCACTCTAAGTCTGTGTTTAAACTGAATTAAACCACTCAAATTCCTTGTGAGTATAAACTTAGTTGACACATGCCAAAGCCTTCGAAGAAGGAGATCGGTCCCTATAACGGATCGTGGTCAGAGAAATCTGAAGTCGCCTAAGCAGAGATTGATCGAGAGATTGTGGTTGTTGAGTTCTAAGAGGAGCACAATCAATTACCGGTTGATCACGTTAGCTTGTGAGCGCGTTGTTGCTTATTAAGGCGATGAGGACAGGTTGCCGATGATCGTTGTGTTGAGTCCGATTAGGTACAGTCCGAGTTTGTAAGTATTTGTTACTTTTGCTCTTAGTTAAATCGCTTTCATCTGGACGAGATCCTATGGTTTTTTCTGAGATGGTTTTCTACATAAAAATCTTGGTGTTGTTGTTTGTGTGCTTGATTGGTTGTTTATCATTTCCGCAACTTTAATTGATAAAATTAAAATTGATAGACAGACCTTAGAAAACCTATTCATTAGATCTCTAGGTCTTGTTGATACATAAATGGTAATTTCACTATCTTGAGATGATGTAATATCTATATAAACAGTTTTATGGGGTCATTGCAAATCATCTAAGACTTATCAATAAATCATTATTTTAACAATTTGTAATTTTGTACTTCTTAAGCATCTTCCCACCTTAACTTTAGATTGAAAAGATCTCTAATTTATTGAAAACTCTTATTCCTATTTTGCAAAAAATGTTAGAAAATTCCAATAGGGCATGTGTGAGTAGTGAAATCTCACCACCTACAAGGCGGGTGCATGGTACACCTGCCTACATAGGATCACCACCCATAAAATGGACGGTTAAGTTTCACGCATGCCAAAGACACGTGCACCACCTGGCCAAGGGTTGACTCACCGCCAACCCGCCTAGCATTAAATTCTGGCAGCAGGGCTATAATGCCCTGCAGACACCCCTTTGTGCCAGCCTTTAGGAGATTGACACGTGGTTAGGGTTTGCCCTTCCAGGCAGACCCCATTAAAGCTTTGCGGGCAAACTTTATGAATCCAGCCCAGTCCGTGACCATAAAAGGTCATATACTTAACTCAGACCAAGGGTTGGACCCATGATCCCACCTTCTATTGGTCTGCGAACTGACTAAGGTTAGACCATGATCCATAACCCAAATAAGCTTTGGAACGAGATTTTAGGTGAGGCCTACTATATGAACTTGGGCCCCACATGAAAACCCATCCATGCACGGTATTGGTTGTCTCGACCCTTTTGCAGTCTCCGTATCAAAATCATTTCTTTAATTGCCATTCTTTTTTCAAATTTCTTAATAAAAAATTGTATGATATTATTCCTATTATTTTTTAGAAGCATGAAATTAATCAGCCCCACGTGAAACAAGAATCTCTAGCATTTCCTTTTTCAGAAAGACATTTTTAAAAAGCAAAAAATTCATATAAAAAATTGCATGAAATTATACAGCTCGCGTGGAAGAGGAATCTCTAAGCACGTCCCTTGTAAAAAGCAAATTTCCCCCCAATTTTCAATAAAAAATTCCATGTTAATGATATAGCCCACGCGAATGAGGAATTTTCTTGTACCTTTTGTCCTTTCTTTCGTTTTTGGTTAAGTACCCAAGTTGCAAGTTGCATGTACACTAACCATGCTAATTGGGTTGAAGAAAAAAAATAAATAATTCTAACCGTATTTGACTAGGGATGATTGCTAGTTAACTGAATTAATGTCGGATCTTAGATTAGGTTTTTTTTTTTCATCTTTTGGTGTCGGCATACAACATCAGTACCAAGGAGAATAGATGGTAGACCTTCTTCCCCTTGGAAGGCCACACCCCTACCACTCACCCAAGAGGCAAGGGTGTTAATTAGATTAGTAGTTGGATATCTAACATTATTTTCTACTCTGCATTCTTTCCATAGGAATTTACTTAGTCGTAGACGAGAGGTCTTAAATGCCTCTTTCATTTGTTTTCTAGAATTAGGGCTATAAATGGAGCGGATTTGAAGCGGATAGTGATATATCCGAATTCGTATTCGCTTATATATTCGGATATCCGAATCTGAATAAATATCCGACGGATAGTGAAATATGATATCCGTATCTGACTCCGATTAAAATATTTGGATTCGGATAGAATCCGAATTATCCGATTTTTAAAAAAAATTAAAAAAAATAAATTAATATTAAAAAAATGTAAACATATATAAATTTTTATTTAAAAAATATATTTTAAAGGTAATATTAATTTATAAATTTAAAATATATTATTTATATATATATTATATAATCGGACAGATATTTATTGGATCGGATATACCAATATCCGAATCTGTATCCGATTATAGATGTATAGTATTTTATTATCCGAATCCGCTCCGTCGGATACCTATTCGGATAATTATTCGGCTAAACGGATTTGGATACGGATAATATCCGCATTTGTTTACAGCCCTACCTAGAATTCTAATTTAGAGGTTAGACTGAAGTACTCAGCCTTTAAAACTCTAATCATAGTTGCGACATGTGTAACTAATTGTCTATGTTACCCGTGGAACTTGAAAGACCATGTTTTTGTCCTCCCCTAAAATAAATATATATATATATATATATTATACTACTACTACTACTATAAAATGTAGTTAGAGTGTTTCTAATGATGCCACCTATGTCTTTCTCTTGATGCCACCTAAGCCTACTTTTCATTTGAGAGGCCAACTAAGCAAATGTGGGACCCACCTTTATTTTTATCATTACTTACTATGAAACCCAAGCAGTTGGGTTGACACATGGTAGCCTTAGAGATGGTTGTGGACACGTGTCAACTTCAAAGGGGGTCATCTTAAACTCTCCTCCCTCAATTTATACCTCTTAACCCCTCTTAAATAGTCTATTTATCTCTACGTCTATTTTTCTCTCTCAAATAAGCCTATTTATCTCTCTTAAATTCGTCACTCTAAAATGTCTCCCCACCTCTTAATCCTTCTCTCCCTCTCTTAAATACGCCTATTTATCTCTCATAAGAGCAAGTTGCCTCTTTGTGTAGGTTTATTATAGAGGTGTGATTAGAAGAAGATTAGTAAATCATTTTTATGGAGGGAGGGGAGACATAACTCCATAACACATTCTAACGCCCCCATATTCTCTCTTCTCAAATTTAATGAGATGCAATGTTCCCGAGTTATAAATCCTCCATAAAGCCTTGAATTGAGATTATAGGGCCGTGTTTGTGTTGTGTGTGTGTTTGTGTTTGATGTGTTATCAAAAAAAAAATCAAGGCTTCTTTTATAGAATCCACAAACCTGCATCTTCTTCACATCTCAAATCACAACTCTCTTTCTCTCTCACTTCTCTACGATGGGAACAATTATTGTGGAGATGAAAGGCCTCTTCCATCAAATCTGACATCAACAACCTCAGTCCCAATCTCATCCATTTTATGATTCTCAACAGTGAATTTGTCATATGTATCCATGTCTCTTGCAGGGTCCCGGTGAGTGAGCATCTAATTCTAATTCCTATTTAGCATCTAGCTATATGGTTTTTCCTAGATTGGTGCACATGCAATCCATGAATATCTTCAATAATGATTGAGATGGTGAATGAGAGGTTTGCTTGGAGAAGGCGTGTCAGGGTGTGGATTATATTTTGATGGTCCATTTTCTTGGGTCTACCACAACAAGTGGCGGACGATATTATAACCGGTTGATCAATAGAGTAAATTAATGTCAACAAAGAATTGGCCAAGTGACTCAAGTCCATGTCAATGGAGGCAATGTTGTTTATCATTTTGGCTTCATGAATCCTCCTTATAAATGGGCAATGTTGTGTCATGCACTTTGTAGCTCTTGCACCCACTTTTGACACTCCATGAATGGAATATTTAGATTTCAAGTGTTCTTATTTTCTTCTAATAATTTGTAATTTATACCCGAAACGCAATACATGATCATGAATTTTTCGCATTTTGTTTATGTAATTTATTTTAGAATTGTTTTTTTTCATTTGGTGGTTTAAATGAAGCCTTCAAGCCCTCCTATGAGACATAGGCCCATCACTTAGGGCTAGGAAGGCTTGCTATTTTTCCCTTCAGTTTTTATTGATAATTGGAATAGGCATTGGTTAGATATTTTTTTTGATAGTGTAGAGCATATAACTGTACAGACTAACATGCATAAAACATCATAAGATTATAGAAATTTGATATTTATACATTATTATTATTATCATTTTAATTTGCTATCACGGTCTCCTTACTAGTACTAATACTATATGCTAGTTGGTGCCATGTGGCATACCGCAAATCTCTCAATTCTCTCTTCTTTGATGCCACATGTCTGCTTACATGGCATCAAACTGTTGGGACCCACAATTTTTCACAATTCCATCTCCTCCTCCTTAATGAGATTTGGGATTGTATTCCCATGTGTCTTTCATTAATTGGTTTTTTTGATTTGATTTTCTATTATTTAATGACATTTGGGATTCTCCTCCCATCCCACTCTCCATTATTTCAAGAGACGTTTCTCCCCATTCTACACCATTTAATGAGATTTGGGATTGCATTTCATGTGTCCTTCATTTGATTGATTTTTTTAAATTTATTTGCATCTACATTTTTTCTCTCATCTACATTTTTCATATTTCTCTCTCTCTCTTAAAGTCTCTTTACCGATTTCTATCTCTTAATTTTTTTGTAATTAATTAGGTGAGGGGCATTTAAAATGGCTTGGGTGCATGTGCATTTACTCCAAATTTGTAATGTAACCCATGTACCTTTGGTTTTGATGTCTAAGATAGGAGAGAGGAAACGTGGTGGGCTCAAATTATTAATGTGTGTTCAGAGTAACTTGGATTGGGCATAGTGTTCATGACTGTTACTATAACATTTACACAAACTCTTCAATTTTGCAAAAAAATTCATAACGTACGCCTTCTAAGTTCTAACACCCCGTATTCTCTCTCTCAACTTTAACAAGTTGCAACATTTCCCAATTATAAAACCCCCCAAGCCTTCATATTCTTCTTCCCATCTGAAACCATCTCTTTCTCTCTCACGTCTCTACGACGGACAAAAAAACCATGGGTATCAAGCATCTCGGTACCAAACTCCCCCGTTTTATGATTTTCTGACAGTAAATCTGTCATGTGTAGCCGTGTCTCTTGCAAGGTCCTAGTGAGTTGGCATCTAAGTCTAATTCCCATTTAGCATCTAGCTTGATGGGTTTTCCTAGATTGGTGCACATGCACATGCAATTAATGGATATCTTCGATAGAGATATGGTGATCAAGGAGAGGTTTGCTTCAAGAAGACATGTTAGTGTGTAGACTATATTTTGACGGTCCATTTTCTTGGGTCAGCCACCACAAATGGTGGATGAAATTTAATGAGTTGAGCCGAGTAAAGATCACTAAGGTTGGTCAAGTCCATGTAATGGAGGCCCACCACATGGCCTTTGCTCCAAACTCATGATGGGCTTAGAATCTTAGTTCTATTATCCCAGCCCACTAGGATAACACCCATGATAGGGTACCGATTGATCGGTACATTTTGGCTTGATGGATCCTCCTTATAAATAGGCAATGTTGTGTCAAGCTAGCTCTGCACCCACTTCTGACACTCCATGAATGGAAGATTGGATTTCATGAGCTTTTTTTTTTTTTTTTTTGTTCTAATAATTTGTACTTTGTACCCGAAATGCATTATATGTTCAAGTGAATTTATATAATTTTTTATAATATAAAATTTTATTAAAAAGTTAATTATTCTTTCATAACTTTTTGATAGTTTGTGTATATTATCACTTGTGCATCGCATGGGGTGTTTGCTAGTATATATATATATTCTTAAGCAACCGGTAGGTGTGTCAACTAAAAAGTTTAAAAATATAATGAAATGTGCCTATAGAATTAGCGCTCCTATTTGCTTTTTCAATTTTCTTTTTGGCAAACTGATAAAAGATTAATCCATCTTAAACTAAGAAAAATAATCCTCACCCTTAGAGCGAGGGGAAAATGCGTCTCAGTCTCCTTTGTTTTTTTTTTTTTTTTTTTTGCCATGTTTATCCTATGAATTCCCTTTAATTGTACTTAAAATTTATTAATTAACCTTAACTATAAAAAAAAATTATTAACCTTTACAATTAAAGTATCTGCCATTGATTTTTTTAAAAAAATTAGTCACAAAAATTAAAACTTATTAACCATAATTCAATGGCAGTTAAAGGGCTTTGTGAGGGCAAGGAGTAATACTCTGCGAGAAAAGGATTATTGCTACTTGACGTACATGTCATTTTATAAAAGAAAGAAAGAAAGAAAGAAAGCGAAAGCGAAAGCGCATCTGCCTAAAATTTTGTAGTATTTTCATGTGTATAATATAAATGGACTATTCTTTAGGCGTCCATGTGTCCCATTTAACCCTAATTAAGATTTATTTATTTTTTCTTAAAAACCAATGGTAAATGTATAAGTCTTAGGGATGAGTGAATCTTAATCATAGTTAATGGGTATTAAAATAGACACGTGTCAAGTAGGGGAGGTGCGTACGTTCCACCCAGTGGAACACGCATGGAAAAAATAATCTTCATAATATAAAAATATAATTAAATTTATTTATATAATAAATTTATCAAAAGGAGAAACCTTATTTTTCTTTTTATTGACATTTTTTGAAAGGAAAATGCTAATGAGACTGTCCAGGGTGGAGACAACCCCGAGACCATCCCTAACAGCACGGGGAATCAATTTATTTTGAAACCTGTGTTTTTATTTTGTTTTTTTATTCACTGTACTGTTTGGAATGGTTTCAGAGTGGTTTGGTCTCCACTTTGGAGGTCTCAATAGCATTTCCCTTATTTGAATGCTATATTAACAAATATTATGGCCACGATGGACCCATTACCCAAAAATAAATTTTCTCGGGGACTACACCCCCAAACCCCCAACACTCCATACTATAACCCCGTTATGTTTCTTCATATATGTATTTTGGCTCCCAAGGGAAAATTCCAAGCTCCGCCCCTACATATAGAATTTTGTTTCAAGACGCATCAAGGTTGATTCTCCTTGTGCAATTTTCCTAATATGCAGATCATAACCCTATAGTTTTGTATCATAGCTATTTAATCTGTTGATCACTTTTTTTATTCTATTTTCTTAGAAAATTAATAGAGATTAGCAAAAAGTCTTTCAAAATATTAACCCTATTTTTTATATTCTTTATATGGGATGAAAAACCCTCTCCCTTTCTAAATGAGTGATTAATTAGTTCCATCAAATGATTCATTCCCACTATATATTATCTCATTAAATTCTTTGTTTTGTTTTATAAAATATGATCTATTTTTTTATAATATAAAAATAATTTTTATACAAATTAAATTTGATCTAAAATTAAGAATTTCATATTAGAAGATGTACGAGGAGCATCAATCTTGATACTCCGAAGAACATCATACATAGCCACTTTAATATAGTACCAGTGGGCGGCACGTGCGATGCACGTGAGAGAGAGGGGAAGGGGAGAGACACTGGGAAGAAGGACTCTAGTGTGAGTATTTTGGAAAAAAAATATTAAGGAATATTTTGGGAATAAACTTGATGTACATTTTGAATAAAAAAAATTATGAGACATACACGTTAGTTATAGAAATATGGCGTAAGTACATTTTGAGAACTAAAGATTTAGGGACATTTTGGATATAGAAAAGAAAAGAGACGAGCTGGCATTGGCGAGACCTTCTTTCATAACGTTTTATAAAGAGAGCGAGGAGTCCGGTTAGGCCACTGAGGTCGTTATGTGTCCCTTTTAACACTCTTTAAATGTGGTTAAGATTAACCCACTTATCCTTGGTATTTATAAAAAAAATATGAAAAAATATTAAAGCCCAGGATAAATAGGTGAACCTAGGGGTTGGTGAATCTTAACCACGGTTGGAGTCCGATTACACCCTTGAGGTTGTCATATGTCTCTTTTGACACCCTTTAACTATGGTTAAGATTCACCTACCCCTAGAGTTTACCCACCTATCCTTCTTTTTTAGGAAAAAAATATTAATTTTTTTCAAACCCTGGTTAAAATTCACTAACTCTTAAGGTTAATTTTTTTTTTCCATATTTTTTCCTAAAAATCAAGGATAAGTGGTTGAATCTTAGGGGTGGGTGACTCTTAACCATGGTTATGGACACATGATGACCTTAGTGGCGTAATCGGAGTCCATAGAGTCCGGTTATAACCATAGAGAATTTCAAGTCTACTATTTTATAGAAATCAATGATAGGTAGGTGAATCCTAGGGGCCAGTGAATCATAACCACAGTTAAAGAGTGTTAGAAGGGAAACATGACGACCTCAATGGCGTAACTAGACTTCAAGGAGTCCGGTTATAACGGTAGAGAATTTCAAGTCAAGGATAATATAGGAATTAAGCAAGATGAGTAAAAGGGTAGTATAGAAATTAAGTATAAAGCTTCCATATTAGTAATATATGTAAGGGGAAGTCGCCATGCAATGCTCGGAAACGATCTTATTGGCCATTTTGGGCCTGTTTTCAAATAATTTCCCTGATTATGCTTAAATGACATCTTCATAAAAAAATATGAAACATAAAAAGATTAAATTACCCTTTTCGATAAAATGACCATTTGATCCCATTTACCACTAGTAGATAACACACTTTTCATTGAACATTGTCATTTTTTCCTAACTTTAGAGTTGTGAGAGCTCTGGCGATTTTGATGACAATGAAGTCTCTTCCGACTCCGGCTACACATCGACAATCGGCCTTTGGATACCGGCGGCGACCTCCATTTCTCCAACCTCACTAGAACAAATCATTTTTATATCCCGGCTCTGTCGTCTTTCATATCCGGGAGCTCGTCTCTCTCCTCTATCTCTCGGTTCCTCCAGCAATTAGTTGAAGGATTTCAAATGTTAAACGAATCTCTGAGCTCCGGCAAGTTCCCACCAAGAGAATTTCACATTCTTAGTCTTTATTTGTAGTGTTTTTGCAAAGGGTTCACATTCTTGATTTTAAAAGCTGTTAAGGAAAAGGGGAAAGGATGGACAAGGCAACTATTCAGCAAGGTTACCCCTTTGCTCAACTACTTGTTATTGTTACTGTTTCAGTAGAATTACTTTCTGGTCTCATTCTCTTATTGCTATAACTTTAAGTGCTCTTTAGTTTAAATTACATGGTTCTACATAATTGTTTGGCATATCTGAAGACTGAAGCATTATTGTGTATAATTTTGTTAGTATTTCCACAAATCCCTCTCCACTAGGTTAGGGTTTTTTTTGAGTATTTTGGTTAAAATTGAAACAGATATTGCGTATTGGCTAACGGTAGATAATAGGAAGTAGATGAGCATTAGATTTTTTTTAGGTTTCTTGGTCAAGTCTCTCAGGGAGTTATGTGGTAGTGAGCCTACTAAGTGGTGCATGTTTCCTATCAGAGGTAGTACCCATGGACCTGGGGGTAATTTTACATATGGAATTTGTTCTCTTGCTCTTTTCCCTATTTTCACTACCATGAACTTGAAGATGAAGAAAGTGAAAAGGAGAGAAGAAAATCAGCACTCAGTGAGGGAAAGGAGAGGACTAATAAGATGTTTCTTACAAGGTTTAAGTTTTGTTAGTGTAAGCATATTATGTTGGTGTAATTGGGCTAAATTCCTGCACACATAGCCACTTAGCAAATACAGACAGATAATAATGTAGTTAAATAAACAATTAATTATTTAATTAATTAAGGTAGAGAATCGCTTCGCTGAGAGGCGCTACAAGTGAGTCTTTCTTGAAGATAGTCGAGGCCTCCCATGTGCAAGAGATATGGCAGCTCTATCTCCGGGATACAACTCAGCTCGGATTCTCTCTGGTCTTCCCAACGAGTTTGCACTACTCGGTAGAAGACGAAGTACTGATCTTCCTTTAGGATGCCCCTCAAAATAAATATATAAATATATGTATATCCATTTTAATTAGGGTTTGCCTAATTATCCAAGTGTCCTAAAGTCCCATCGGATTTACAGTAAGAGATAATCTAATTAATTAGACAATATCCAAAATTACCATTTTACCCCTTAAGGTTTAAGGGTCTATTTGGTTACAGGGTTAGGTTCACTCTAGTTTGGTCTAATCCTGGTTTAACCTATTCCAGTTTAGGTGTGCACCTATTCTGTTTGGTTACAGAATCTAGTTCTGTCCAGAATCAATTATGCACAGAATCTGATTCTGGTTTGGCCAGAATCAATTCTGCCTTAAGTCCCGTTTGGTTACAGTTTTTAAGTTAATTCATTTTAACTTAATCCGAGTCTGTTTGGTGACAAGATTATACTTAATCTGATTTTATCAGTTTGGGTTCTGTTTGGGTACAAGTTCAGGCTTGTCCAGATTAATTCATTCCACAAGATACCCCTGATTGGGTCCATCGTGTGGATATGGTAGGATCACCCGAGATCGGATGGTCACCAAGATGGTTCTGCCCATGTAGGATAGATCCACTGTTCTACTCGATCTGGAATCCCAGATCGGGCAACCGAACAGTATGGAGGGTTGAGAAGCCCGAAGGCATTCTGCAACCTCATTAGGAGCTGGACAAAGCTGTCCATTTCCTGGTATCCATGGACCTGGATCGATCCGGATAGCTTGTTGGGTCTGGTTCTGGGTTCTGGGCCTCTGGATCATGGGTCAGGGTCACCATCTTCTCCATCGAGCTCAAGGACCACCATTAATGGAGATCTCTAGGTTAGGGTCCTCCTAAGAGGTCCCTGGTACGGAGTCATCCTGATGGACCATAGTTACTCGGAGTAGACTGGACCAGGGTGCACCTACTCTGGTTTGGTGGCTCACTGGACTGGGTCCACGGATCAGGCTCACTGGCTCTAGGCTCCGTGGTCTGGGCTCACGGATCAGACTACACTCCACGGATCAGTCTTTGGTCTGAGTTCCAACAACCCTCAGGCCCTCTCTAAGCCCCTCTATTTTTAGAGGACCAGGTTCCCCTTGCATGCGCATGGGCTAAGCCACCTGGCTAGGCCCTCCTGCACCAGACAGGCCACATGGCACACAAGGTCAGGCCTTGGTAAGAGCAGCCCATCATGGGCTTGCACGAGCCTGCACCCACTGACCCCAAGGCACTCATGAGATCTGATCCACTTGACACACCCATGTGTCTCCTCGGATCTCACACTCCCAGATCCGACGGCTCAGAACAGTCCTAGCCTGAGACTTGATCAGACGGCTCTGATCAACCACTCTGATCATCCGATCAGCGTCAACCTAGATCTACGGTTGAGATTAGATCAACGGTCCTGATTTACTCAAAAGAAATAGCGACCCAAGCGACTCGCGACGATGTGCACGTGCGAAGTGCAAAGTGCGCCTCATAGCGCCCAAAGCCCTATGCCCGTACCGCACCCGCACCCCGAGCCCGAGCCCGTGCCCATGCGTGTGCGAGCGCAGCTCGCGCACCCTAGTTACCGTCTAAAGGAATTGGTTGGTCAAAGTCTCCACCTCACTCTTAGTTGTTGACAACTAAGCAACCAAGGGGGTAAATAAACTCATTAGATTTTCTTTACTTTTCCGATGCGGGACTAAAAAACTAAGGGAAATGCACTAAAAGTGTGTTTTTTCTCTTTCAAGAGATTAAACACCCAACCTAAACAAAGATTATATTAATGGGGGGGGGGGGGGGGTTTTGTCCATAATTAAAATCAAAACCCCGGATCCTAATGATCCGGTTTTTATTAATTTAAAACAATTTTAAATCAAAATCAAAAATCCCCACTTGATTTAAAATTAGTGAAGTAATTAAGAATTAAGTAAAACAAATTCGGGCATCCAAGAATATCCTGTGCGTAGATGTAGGTGCCTTTCGACTTGAACCTACACTTAGTGCAAATAAATCAAAAAAGGCCAGAGAACCCATTGGACTATGCCTTGAACTGCAGAACTCGTATTGACCAATCGGATTCGTCACACACATATTCTTTTCAGAAGATATGTGTACTCATTCAACTTAGCACTTTAACGTCCATGCCTTAACCCCGGTCTTACTGAGAGCTCTAGAGATTTAGCCAGAATCTCATAGAAGGTGACGAGCCTTCGACACTCAGAAAGGTGAGTCCATCAAGAGTGCTTTTGCAACACTCTAGCCTATTATAGGCCTATAGTTACTCATTAAGAGAATCCATTTAAATTCTCAACCTTATCGCAGAATTATCTATAGATCTACTGTCTATAGACTGCACTATTGACATCATCCTTAGGAAGGGACACAACTTGAAATGGCATTTCATTATAGTGCATGTGCGGTTTCTTACAAGGTTCGTTATTTCCATTGAACCTGAGAGACTCATCAGGTTGGGTTTCCACCTAGTTCAACTGCTCAACTGGCTTCAGTCCCATTCCTCTTGATGTCTCCATCACAAGGTCCGTGCCGAGGCCCTTGGACAAGGGGTTAGCCAAATTATCTTTGGACTTCACATACTGGATTGCAATTTTTCCATTAGCAATCAGACCCCTAACATGGTTGTGCTTCAGACGGATCTGTCTGGACTTGCCATTGTAATTCTCACTGTATGCTTTAAGCATAGCTGCCTGGTTATCACAGTAGATTGTGACTGCTGGCATTAGTGTCTCCGAGATTGGCACATCCACCAAAATACTGTTGAGCCATTCAGATTCTTCTTTAGCCGACGAAAGTGCAATGAACTCCGATTCCATGGTGGAATGAGTTATGCAAGTCTGCTTCTTGGACTTCTAGGAGATGGCTCATCCTCCCATCGAGAAGATCCATGCAATGACCGACTTTGATTCGGTTAGGCAAGAGTTCCATGTCGCGTCACTAAATCTTTCAAGCACGGCGGGTGATCTTCCGTAGTGCAGAGCATAGGACAATGTACCCTTCAGGTACCTCAAAATTCTGATCAATGCTACCCAGTGCAATCGACCAGGGTTACTGGTATATCTGCATAACATCCCCACTGCTTGAGCTATGTCCGGCTTAGTGCAATGCATCGCATACATTAAATTGCCGATTATCTGCGAGTACTCTAGTTGAGAAACACCTCTGCCTTCATTCTTTGTTAGTTTAATACTTGAATCAACTGGCGTAGGAGCTGGAGTACAATCAAACTAATCGAACCTTCTAAAAATCTTCTCAATGTAGCTTGACTGAGAAAGCGCAATTCCTTCGTTGCTTCTAATAATCTTGATTCCAAGTATAACGTCTGCTTCGCCCATATCTTTCATATCAAAGTTAGACGATAGGAACTCCTTTGTGTTAGCAACACTTTGATCATCCGTTCCGAATATAAGCATGTCGTCAACATATAAGCAAATTATCACCCCAGAGTTGTCTCTGAATTTGCTATATACATAGATATCACCACTGTTGACTTGATATCCATCAGCTAGAAGGACACTTCTGAATTTATCATGCCACTGTTTTGGAGCTTGCTTCAATCCATATAATGATTTCAAAAGTTTGCAGACTTTCTTCTCGTTCTTTGGCAAAACATATCCTTCAGGCTGATCCATGTATATTTCTTCTTCAAGATCACCATTCAAGAATGCAGTTTTGGTGTCCATCTAATGAATGATCAGATCCTTGATTGAGGCCAGTGCAATCAACATCCTAATGGTGGTCAACCTAGCCACAGGGGCATAGGTGTCAAAGTAATCAAAACCCATTCGCTGTCTAAAGCCCTTCGCAACCAGTCTAGCCTTGAACTTTTCTATGGATCCATCTTGTTTCAATTTCTTCTTGAAGATCCACTTGCACCCTACTGTCTTGTTTCCAGGAGGTAGGTCCACCAAGATCCAAGTATTGTTAGAATTGATAGAGTGCATCTCATCATCCATTGCCTCTTTCCAAAGATCTGTGTCTTTAGACATCATTGCTTCAGTGTAGCTTGTTGGATCCTTCTCGATTAAACAAATATACTCAAGGCCAAAATCCTTTGGAATTCTTGGTCAAGTACTTCTTCTTGGTTCAGAAGGAACTGGGTCTTCAGGTTCTTTCCGCTTGGAACTAGATTCCAGCTGGTCCCCCACTACTTCTTGACTTCTCTTGTATGAAAACACAGTTTCAAAGAATTCAGCACCAATAGCTTCCACAACCGAGTGTGGTGCTAGAGTTTCCAGATTTAGAAATCTATACGCTTTGCTTGACATTGAGTAGCCAATGAAGACGCAGTCAGTACCTCTGGTTCCTACCTTGGGGTTATTCAAGTTAGGCAATCTTACTTGGGCTAGACAACCCCAAACCTTAAGGTACTATAAATTGGGTTTTCTTCCCTTCCACAATTCATATGGAATTGATTCTGCTTTTCATTAAGGAACTCTGTTGAGAATGTGACAGCCTGATAGAAGTGCTTCACCCCAAAGATTTGGTGGAACACCGGAGCTGGTTAGCATGGTATTAACCATTTCTGTCAGAGTTCTGTTCTTTCTTTCTGCAACGCCATTTTGCTATGGTGTGTACGGTGCAGTTGTCTCGTGACGGATCCCATTATCTTCACAAAAATTAACGAACTTTGAATCAAGATATTCACCACCTCTGTCAGTTCTAAGTATCTTGATTCTAGTTTCCTGAAAATTCTCAACTTCTGACTTGAAAACCTTGAATTTCTCAAATGCTTCATCTTTAGTTCGGATGAGGAAAACATGCGTGTATCGAGAGGCATCGTCGATGAATGTGATAAAATATCTTTTCCCTCCTCTTGACTGTACACCAGTCATTTCACATATATCACTGTGAATAAGCTCAAGTAGCTTCGATTCTCTCTCTACACCCTTGAATGGAGGTCTCACAATTTTACACTTACTGCAGGCAATACATTTTTTATGCTTATCACTGGATGCGTTAGCTATTAGTCCTTGATTGGTTATAGATTTTATTTTCTTAAAATTATATGACCTAGTCTACCATGCCATAGTTCAAAGGACTCAGTGATATAAGCAGAAATAACAGGAGTTTCATTCATGATATTGAGCTTGAACATTCCAGACACCAGATACCCTTTCCCCACAAAAATCCCATTCTTGGTGAAAACAAACTTGTCAGACTCGAACACCATCTTGTATCTGAGCTTGCCGAGTAGAGCTACCGACACAAGGTTCTTACGGATATCAGGCACATACAGAACATCCTTCAGTTCAACGACATTCCCAGAGGTGAACTTCAGTTTTACTACTCCATTTCCTGCGACCCTTGAAGATGAAGAGTTGCCCATGAACATGTTCATTCCTTCCCCCACTAGTACATAGGAATCGAACATGTTCTTGTCACTGCAGACATGACGGGTGGCTCTAGTGTCAATCCACCATTCAGACTCTTCGCCAATCATATTGGCCTCAGTCACGACTGCGACCATGTGGACATGGTTTTTCTTCTCTTCCTTCTTCACAAACTTCCTCTTCTTCTGAAAATTCCCACTCTTGTTAATCTTGCAGTTCTTGGCATAGTGTCCCATCTTACCACAAGAGTAACACTCCACATCCTTCTTGAAATTACATGTGTTATTGTTATTACTACTGTTGTTGTTGTTGCTGTTGTTGTTGTATGAACCCTTCTTCTTTTCAAACTTCCCTGTCCTCTTAAACTCTTTCTTTCTCGGTTAAAACTTTTTCGATTGATGTGAATCAACCATATGAGCCTTAGCAATCGGCTCCTCCTTCTTGTCACGCTTCCTGCTCTCTTCTTCTATCTTGACATGGTGCAACAGGGTTTCAAGATTCAAGTCTTCCTTCTTGTGAATCAGCTTCGAGCGATACTCCTTCCAGGATGAAGGAAGCTTGGCAATGATAGCGTTGACATGGAAGGTTTCATCCAGAACCATTCTAGCCGAGGTAACCGCATCTGCTATCTTCTTTAGCTCTTGTATCTGCTCCATTATGGTCTTTCCATCAACCATTTTAAATTCCAAGTAGTTTGCAACATGGGATTTCTTTGTTCTAGACTCCTCTGCTAGATAGACTAGCCTCAACACCTCCCACAAGTCTTTGGCTTGCTTGGTCTTCCTTGAGTGTTGTTTATATAGTTGGTCCGATAGTGAGTTGAGGATGTGATTTCGGGCTGTATCATCATCATCAATCCACCTTTGCACTTTTGCAGTAGCGTAATCCAAATCTATTTCAATGATGTTGGGATCTTCTGGAATTTTTCGACACTCCTCCGTGAGGATATAATCAACCTTCGATTGCTTCAAGAAAAACTTCATCCTCTGCTCGCAGCGGTAGAAGTTTTTTCCATTGAATCGGGGCATCGGCTCCGTCTGGTTCAGTCCTCGCATTTGCAGAGCAACCATGGAGATAGACTATATCTTCAAATTGTTGGTGTAATTGGGCTAAATTCCTGCACACATAGCCACTTAGCAAATACAGACAGATAATAATGTAGTTAAATAAACAATTAATTATTTAATTAATTAAGGTAGAGAATCGCTTCGCTGAGAGGCGCTACAAGTGAGTCTTTCTTGAAGATAGTCGAGGCCTCCCATGTGCAAGGGATATGGCAGCTCTATCTCCGGGATACAACTCAGCTCGGATTCTCTCCGGTCTTCCCAACGAGTTTGCACTACTCGGTAGAAGATGGAGTACTGATCTTCCTTTAGGATGCCCCTCAAAATAAATATATAAATATATGTATATCCATTTTAATTAGGGTTTGCCTAATTATCCAAGTGTCCTAAAGTCTCATCGGATTTACAGTAAGAGATAATCTAATTAATTAGACAATATCCAAAATTACCATTTTACCCCTTAAGGTTTAAGGGTCTGTTTGGTTACAGGGTTAGGTTCACTCTAGTTTGGTCTAATCCTGGTTTAACCTATTCCAGTTTAGGTGTGCACCTATTCTGTTTGGTTACAGAATCTAGTTCTGTCCAGAATCAATTCTACACAGAATCTGATTATGGTTTGGCCAGAATCAATTCTGCCTTAAGTCCCGTTTGGTTACAGTTTTTAAGTTAATTCATTTTAACTTAATCCGAGTCTGTTTGGTGACAAGATTATACTTAATCTGATTTTATCAGTTTGGGTTCTGTTTGGGTACAAGTTCAGGCTTGTCCAGATTAATTCATTCCACAAGATACCCCTGATTGGGTCCATCATGTGGATATGGTAGGATCACCCGAGATCGGATGGTCACCAAGATGGTTCTGCCCATGTAGGACAGATCCACTGTTCTACTCGATCTGGAATCCCAGATCGGGCAACCGAACAGTATGGACGGTTGAGAAGCCCGAAGGCATTCTGCAACCTCATCAGGAGTTGGACAAAGCTGTCCATTTCCTGGTATCAATGGATCTGAATTGGTCCGGATAGCCTGTTGGGTCTGGTTCTGGGTTCTGGGCCTCTGGATCATGGGTCAGGGTCACCATCTTCTCCATCGAGCTCAAGGACCACCATTAATGGAGATCTCTAGGTTAGGGTCCTCCTAAGAGGTCCCTGGTACGGAGTCATCCTGATGGGTCATGGCTACTCGGAGTAGACTGGACCAGGGTGCACCTACTCTGGTCTGGTGGCTCACTGCACTGGGTCCACAGATCAGGCTCACTGGTCTCTAGGTTCCGTGGTTTGGGCTCACGGATCAGGCTCACTGGTCTCTAGGCTCCGTGGTCTGGGCTCACGGATCAGGCTACACTCCACGGATCAGTCTTTGGTCTAAGTTCCAACAACCCTCAGGCCCTCCCCAAGCCCCTCTATTTATAGAGGACCAGGGTCCCCTTGCATGCGCATGGGCTAAGCCACCTGGCTAGGCCCTCCTGCACCAGACAAGCCACATGGCACACAAGGTCAGGCCTTGGTTAGAGCAGCCCATCATGGGCCTGCACCCACTGACCCAAGGCACTCATAAGATCTGATCCATCTGACACACCCATGTGTCTCCTCGGATCTCACACACCCAGATCCGACGGCTCAGAACAGTCCTAGCCTGAGAGTTGATCAGACGGCTCTGATCAACCACTTTGATCATCCGATCAGTGTCAACCTAGATCTACGGTTAAGATTAGATCAACGGTCCTGATTTACTCAAAAGAAATAGCGACCCAAGCGACAATGCGAAGTGCAAAGTGCGCCTTATAGCGCCCAAAGCCCTATGCCCGCACCGCACCCGAGCCCGAGCCCGTGCCCGTGCCCGTGCGTGTGCGTGTGCGTGTGCGTGTGCGTGTGCACTCGCGCTCGCTGCGAGCGCAGCTCGCGCACCCTAGTTACCGTCTAAAGGAATTGGTGGGTCAAAGTCTCCACCTCACTCTTAGTTGTTGACAACTAAGCAACCAAGGGGGTAAATAAACTCATTAGATTTTCTTTACTTTTCCGATGTGGGACTAAAGAACTAAGGGAAATGCACTAAAAGTGTGTTTTCTCTCTTTCAAGAGATTAAACACCCAACCTAAACAAAGATTAAATTAATGGGGGTTTTAGTCCATGATTGAAATCAAAACCCCCTGATCCTAATGATCCGGTTTTTATTAATTTAAAACAATTTTAAATCAAAATCAACATATTATCACCTGTATATCTATGTTGGTGTTTGGAATTTTGCTAATGCAAAGAAGCTCTTTGGATTTTCATTTTATGTGAGCGATCTATTGTATATAGATATGTCTTGTTGTTCCCATAGAGGTAAATTACCTGTAATTGCAATCCAAAAATGCTCCAGAAATTCTCGCACTTGAAAAATAGTTAGAAAATTGGTAGTTCGTGTGAAGTGAGGCGCGGATCACATCATTTTCTTTAAGACATTTCACGCCCCCCACAAATGCACTGGGTTGTTAGACACGATGCCTCCAAGATACAACAACTTCACACAGATCTATCCCTGACTATAAGCATTTATAACTTATAATCTCACACCTCTCTCAAAAGAAATATTCTCAAACATAATAGTAGAGAAAACATTTTCTAATCTTTTCTCCTTTGTCATATAAGGGAAAATACATAGTATATATAGAAAACTAATTAGGTTTTTTGGAATTCTAAAACTGTCACATTAGTGACAATAAACTTTTGAAATGTTTCCCACCATTAAAGCCTTAAATGGCTATAATAAAATTAAATAAATTAATATTTATTTTCTTTTATTTAATTAATTTTGAATCATAATCACCCAAAGGTACAACAATCCCCCACTTGATTCAAAAATAATAAAACCACGAATAAAAAATAAAGTTGCTGGGTAAAATTAGATTTAATGCATAAACAAAGGTGTTACATAGATATGAACATTTGCATAGTTTAAGTAAAATTCTCACCAGAAACTCAGTTACCATAGATCATAGATCTTGGTATTCAAAACTGAGCTCTTATGAGTCTTTATACCTTAAACACACTAACTCTTATAGAGTCTACAAGTGTCTAAGCCAGCACTTTTTGGACTTGTGCTTTTATCCCGGGTTAATAAATGCTCTAGAGAAATAGCCAATTTCCCATAGGAAACGACTCCACTTCTACACTTATATAGGTGAGTTGATCAAGGATGCCTATATGACTCTACATCCTACTCAAAAGAGCTATAGATCTCATTAAGAGGAAACCCTCAACTTCTAAATGTCACATACTTTATACACTATTCACACCATAGGAAGGGACTTGAAGAATAATAACATTATTCTCCTATTATAATGTCTCACCTCAAACTACTCAGTAACTTGTTTTTCCCATTAAACCTGTTCTTGGGATTTCCAGTCTTTAGATTGGGTTACCATTACCGGTGATTTATTTATCAATTGACTTAAGTCTCATTCCCCTCGATGTACTCTTCCCTTACTAGGCCTTCAGCAAAAGGGATTTGCAAATTTTATGGCCATTTGATTTCATTTTTAGATATAACTCCATCTCATAGGAGTTCTCAAATATAATTCCATCTTGTAGGAATTCTCTCGAATATAATTTTGGAAATCTCTCAAATATAATTCGAGACTTACCATTATACTGAGTGTTATTAGCTCTACCTATTGCAGCATTGCAATCACAATTAATTTTAATTGCAGAGATAATTTTATTCAAAAAGGAATATCGAACAAAAAGTTCTGAAGCCACTCAGCTTCTTCTTCTACTAAGCTAGGGAGCTATTAGTGCCGATTTCATAGTAGAAATAGACCAAATTGTTTCTTAGAATATTAAGAAACATCACCACTACCAATTATGAATATATAATCACTTGTTATTTTATATTCATTAGAAATAGAATTCTAATTAGCATTACTATACCTTTCAATTTAAGAAGGGTATCTTCCATAATGAAAATCAGAATTTATGATTTTCTTTAAATATTTAAATACTTTAAATATTTAATCACTCTGCTAATTGCATCCTAATGCTCTCTAATAAGATTACTAGTGTATCTACTTAATTTCCCAACTGCATATGAGTACAGTTCATAACATATATCAAGCTTCCAATTACATAAGCATATTCATTTTAGTTTATACTATCCCATTCATTAGGTGATAGATGAACACTAGGATCATTTGGAGTACAAATATTACTACAATTGTAATGATTGTATTTTAATAATAATTTTAATGCAATGATATTGAGATAAGCTTATCTCATCATCCGTTCTAATTATTTTAATTCAAAGAATTAAATTTGTCTCTTCAAGATCCTTCATGTCAAATTGGAATGACAAAAATTCTTTTGTCCCATTTATGATTTTTTGATTTGTTCTAAAAATCAATAAATCATCTACATATACACAAATGATTACTCCACAGTCACTATTATACAAATGATTACTCCACTATCATCATTATATTTGTAATATATACATATCACTTTCATTTGTACTATATTCATGAGTTATTATCAATCCATATAAATTTTTTCATCCAAATCACCATTTAAGAATGCTATTTTAACATCAATTTGGTGAATTATTAAATTATAAATGGATTTTATAGCAAAAAATACTCGAATAGATGTAATTCTTGATACAGGTGAATGTGTATCAAAATAATATATTCCTTCTCTTTACTTAAATCCCTTAGCTACTAATCTAGCCTTATATTTTTCTATAAATCCATCAACTTTATGTTTTGATGTAGCGGAAGTATGGATAAGAAGAAGATCACCATCTTCTGCTTATAGCTCTAGAATCCACTTGGAGAAATCCTTGAATTCACAAGGAGAATTGATAAAATAAAAAAAAAAAAACTCAGAATATTATTAATGATCTCTTCTCCTTCGTAAATTAATGTCTATATTTATAGATAAGCTCCACCCCAATCCTACTAAAACTAGAATTACTAAAAGAACAAAATTACTAAAATAATTAATTTCCTAAATCAATCCAACTTTCTACTTCTATCTTAAAGCAACCCAAAATAGCATCCTAAGCTCTTCAGGAAACATAGAGTTAGTGGATGGTTCGTTTGGATTTTGGATGGTCCAAACGCCCCATATTTTTGTTTGCAATCCGTTCTACATCAGTCTCCTCCACTTGGAAAGAACTCACCCTCAAGTTAACCACTGGGTATAAAAGCACATCGGGAGAGTGGTACTCATACAAATTTGCCACATTGAATGTAGGAGAAATTGCCAAGTCTTTAGGAAGATCAACCATATAAGCATTATCATTTATCTTCTTAAGAATTTGACATGGCCCAACCTTCATTTTCCTCAGCTTATTATATGTACCCATTGGAAAATATTCTTTGCGTAGGTACACCATCACCATATCCCCTTCCTCGAACACCTTAAGTCGCCTATGTTTATCTGCAGCCTCTTTATATTTTGCGTTTGACTCCTTGAGCTGCCGTTTCACCTCTGCTTGAATTGTGTGGATTTGTTCTGCCATATTCTCTGCAGCCTTGTTCCATCCTTGAATCTTTGGCAAAGGGACCAAATCGAGCGTATGCTTTGGAGCCTTTCCATACACCGTACAAATGGTGATGACCCTGATGACTTATTCACCATGTTGTTATAAGAAAACTCGGCTTGAGCAAGGAAAGTATCCCATTGCTTAGGCTTATCCCCACAAATGCATCAAATTATATTGCCAAGGGTGCGGTTCACTACTTCTGTCTGGCCATCTGTTTGGGGATGGAATGAACTGTTGTACTGTAACTCCATCCTAAAAAGTCTCCATAGGGTCATCCAAAAATGGCTAAGAAACTTTGTGTCACGATCTAAGGTAATGGATGTAGGAACTCCATGCAAGCGAACTACCTCCCAAAAGAATATGCTAGCTACATGCGATGCATCAAAGCTCTTCTTGCAAGGAATGAAATGGGCCATTTTGGAAAATCTGTCAACCACAACAAACACAGAATCCATACCTCATTGAGTCCACGGAAGACCCAACACAAAGTCCATAGACAAGTCCTCCCATGCGGCTGTTGGTACTGGCAAAGGAGCATATAAACCGGTATTTTGGGATTGGCCCTTAGCTTCTTGGCATACTGGACACTTCCTAACAAAATTTCCCACATCACGTTTTAATTGTGGCCAATAGAATCTGTTTTCTAAAAGTGAAAGTCTTGTCACGTCCCAAGTGTCCACCCAAACCTCCACCATGCAGTTCTTTAATAATTTGCTCCCGTAAAGATCCTCGCAGTATGCATAAGCGGTTACCATGGAACAGGTAACCATCCTGCAAAAGAATGTCTCTAGCGGGTTGTCTCGCTTGACACTTTGCCCAAGCATTTTTAAAGTCATCATCTTCTGCATATAGTTCCTTTAAGCAGTCAAAACCCACAACCTCATGGCTCATTGTCACCAACAAGGTTGCTCTCTTACTTAAAGCATCAGCAACTCTATTTTGCTGCCCAGTTTTGTGCTTTAGTACAAAGGTAAATCCCTGCAAATATGCAACCCACCTGGCATGCATCCGATTAAGGTTACTCTGACTATTTATATACTTTAAGGCTTGGTGATCAGAATATAGTACAAACTCTCGTTGTACCAAGTAAGGATGCCAATGTCTTACTGCCTACACTAAAGCATACAACTCTAACTCATAGCTTGACCACTTCTTACGGGCGTCGCTAAGTTTCTCATTGTAGAAAGCAATTGGCCTGCCCTCCTGTGAAAATACAGCACCAACACCCACTATGGATGCATCACACTCCACTTCAAACAACTTGTCAAAGTTGGGTAGCGCAAGGACTGGAGCTGTAGAAAGCTTTTCTTTGATTAAGGCAAAGCTTTTTTCAGCTTCTTCTCCCTAATGGAATTTGCCTTTCTTCAAGCACTCTATCATAGGTGCAACAATAGTGCTAAAATTTCTAACAAATCTTTGATAAAAGGTCGTCAGTCCATGAAAACTGCGCACAACACTAACGTTTTTGGGGGTAGGCCATTCCCGTATGGCCTGTACCTTCTCTTCATCAATGCGTATGCCATCAGCACCAACGACATAACCCAAAAACAGCAATTGATTTGTCATAAAACTGCACTTCTTCAAGTTAATATATAGTTGATTCTCCCGTAGTGCAGTTAAAACCTCCCTCACATGTTGCACATGCTCAATCTCACTACGACTATAAATCAAAATATCGTCGAAATAAACAACCAGAAATTGACCAATAAAGGGTTTCAATACCTGATTCATTAGTCTCATAAAGGTGCTAGGGGCATTTGATAAGCCAAATGACATCACAAACCACTCATACAGGCCCTCCTTTGTTTTGAAGGCAGTCTTTCATTCATCACCAGGCCTAATACGAATTTGATGATAGCCCCTTTTCAGATCTATTTTAGTAAACACTGTTGATTGCCCCAACTGGTCCAACATGTCGTCTAAACGCGGAATGGGAAATCTGTACTTCACTGTTATCTTGTTTATGGCTCTACTGTCTACGCACATGCGCCAACTGCCATCCTTCTTTGGTGTTAGTAACACTGATACGGCACAAGGGCTCATGCTCTCTTGAATAAGCCCCTTTCGAAAAAGTTCTTCTACCTGAGATTGCAGAATCTCACTCTCTTTGGGGCTCATGCGATAGTGTGGGAGGTTCGGCAAACGTGCTCCGGGTGGTAACTCATCTGGTAGATCTTCTGGTACCAACTCTTTAAACTCATCCAACAAAGGTTGCAACTTGGCTGAAATTTGTGTTGGCGAAACTCCTTCGCTCTTAGCTACTAAAGCAAAGATCTCCTTTGTCTCCTTAGCTTCAGCGACAAAATCAGAGCTGGTAATCGTAAGGAAAAACTTCCCCTCCACTTTAGAAGCCTTGAAGGAGCTCTCCTCGTTCATAGGGTCAAGGATAAATTTCTTCCCATCTTTTTTAAAAACATAAATATTCTCCTTACCCCTATGAGTAGCATCTCTATCAAACTGCCATGGCGTCCATAACAACATGTGACAAGCATCCATGTCGACCACATCACAAACAACCTCATCTTTATATTTTTTGCCTATTGAAAAAGGAACATGAAATCATTATGTTACCTTAACCTTACCCATAGATTTGATCTAGTCAATCTTGTAGGGTGTAGGATGTTTCTCTGTTAGCAATTGTAGCTTCTTCACCAAATCCTGAGAGATAATGTTTTCACTACTTCCGCTATCGATGATAACATCATAAACATCTTGGTTGATTGTGCATCTAGTTCGAAATATGTTGTGTTGCTGCGAACCAATCTCTTGTTTTGGGGAAAACATTAGTCTGTGAACCACAAAAGAATAAGACTCGTGCTTTGGTTCTTCTTTATTGTCTGGTCCGAGTCTGCAATCATCGTCTCCATCCTGTTCCCCTACTTCATCTTCTTCGAATTTTGGTTCTTCTTGTTCGGTTACATTCACAAAACCTCGTTGAGGACACTGATTAGATCGATGCCCAGGTTGTCTACACCTGTAACACTTTTCTGGTACTGGGGCAACATATGGGTTCTTTGATGCAAATCTATTTTACGTAGAAACTCCTGTTGTTTGCTTATTTTGCCCAATATTAATATCCAAATCTTGGTTTGGGGTAATGGGAGCTCTAGATGGTGAGAGCACATGCCGTTTTCCCTTATTAATCATAAAACGTGATGATTCAGAGGAGGTTCTATTCAACACTTGAGATCTGATGGGTGGTCTCTCGACTTGTGCCTCAACTTTCAAGGCTAGGTTGATTGCATCTTCTACCATCCATACAGTATGTAACAATACACAATCTTGGATCGTCATTCGTAGTCCACCAATAAATCTCGCCACCTTCTGCGACTCGGTCTCATTCAAATCATTACGTGCCTCAAGTCGATGGAACTCGGACGCGTATTCGTTGATAGATTGACTGCCCTGCTTGCAATTCTGGTACTGTCAAAAGAGAATCTGGTCATAGTCTGCTGGAAAGAATCTTGCCCTCATTACTTTCCTCATCTTTACCCATGTTGCTACCAGATGCTTACGTTGCCGCATCCTGTGATGTTGCAATTGTTCCCACCATACCGCAGCACCTCCTGTAAACTTATATGCCACAAGCTTGCTCTGTTTTTCTATAGGAATATCATAGAATTGAAAAAACATATCAACCTTATACATGTAATCAAGGAAGTCCTCTATGTGCATATGACTGTTGAAATTGGGAATGTCGTTCTTAAGACGGTGTTCCTGAAATTGATCACGTTCTCCATGGTCCTGTCGTCTTATGCCCGCATGAACACCATTCACGTCCTCAAGAAACTCATTGTCACTTGAATTGTCCACATAGGCAGTAGGCTCATGTGGGGGTGGAGTGCGCCTATGATCCGCCTGATTGCGCATCCTTACATCGATACAAGGCATCTCATTTTCATGATTCTTGTTGGGTTCCATCGTTAACCAATTTCCTTTTGCATGTTTTGGAACATTAACTGGGTCTCACGCAAAGAGTCTTGGGTTTCGCGCCTAAATTCTTCAAACACAGCCATCGAAACAGCTCCCTCTCTACGCTCACCATCGTTGGAGGGGTGGCTTCCGTTTCCTCCAGATGCCATCGGACCAGGATATTTCAAGGCTCTGATACCAACTGACGTAGCGGAAGTGTGGACAAGAAGAAGATCACCGTCTTCTACTTGTAGCTCTAGAATCCACTAGGAGAAATCCTTGAATTCACAAGGAGAATTGATAAAAAAAAAAAACTCAGAATATTATTAATGATCTCTTCTCCTTCGTAAATACATGTCTATATTTATAGATAAGCTCCACTCCAATCCTACTAAAACTAGAATTACTAAAAGAAAAAAATTACTAAAATAATTGATTTCCTAAATCAATCCAACTTCCTACTTCTATTTTAAAGCAACCCAAAATAGCATCCTAAGCTCTTCAGGAAACATAGAGTTAGTGGATGGTTCGTTTGGATTTTGGATGGTCCAAACGCCCCATATATTTGTCTGTAATCCATTCTACATCAAGTTTCTTTTTAAATATTCACTTACAGCCTATAGTTTTAGTTCCAACAGGAGGAACAACTAATATTCAAGTGTGATTAGACATTATTGAAACAATTTCATTTTTTCACAGCTTCTCTCCAAAAGAAGACTCATGTGACTCAAATATCTCCTTTAAAGAAATAGGATCATTCTCTACAATATAGAGATAAAAGTCAGACCCAAAATCTTACTCTTTTTAACTCTTTCAAAGTTTAATTTCAGTCTCATATGAATTAATTATTCAAGAGTTTTAGAACTAAGATCATTAGTTTCATTAAAATTTTGGTTTATTAAACCCCCACTATTTGCAGAACTAAAAGGAAAATAATTTTCAAAGAAATCAACTTCCATTGATACAATTATAACATTATTTTCAATGTCTAAAAGTTTATATGTTTTATTGTTAATCACATAACTAATAAAAGAACATCTCTTAGATTTAGGTCCTAATTTAATTATTTTATGACAATTATCTAACGATTGCTTAACATCCCCAAGTTTTGAAATAATTTAAATTTAGATATTTCCATATTTCATATTCTGTCTTGCACTATCTCTTTCATTTCGAGATAAAAGTACACTAGTATTAAAAATACTCGTTTCAATTAGACCTTGAATATTATAACCCCCACTGTTTTTAGAATTAAAATGAAAGATTTTTTTTTAAATAAAAAAAATCAGCCTTTTCATAATTCTAATTTTCATTTTATAAATCATAATATAAATTCTATATACCTTATTATTTATATTAAAAACAATAAAGGCACATCTCATTTAGTCATATCCTAATATAATTATTTTAAGATTATTTAGTCTTATGATTACTAGACAATCACATATCTTAAAATAATTTAAATTAAGATTTCACTTGTCCAATTTTTTATATTTTCAGTTAATTTTATTTTTTTACTTGTGTTCAATATTTATAGCTATTTATCAATTCATATAATTATATATGAAAATAGCATTTACACAAGTAATTAACTGATAAAAATGAATTTTAGATATCTAAAATCAAATTCATAACAAACTCAATATCACAATAAATGCACAAACAGTACACATAAATTTTAAGTATGTGCTATACACCACAACCAATACACTATTAGACTTAGTTTTATTAGTGTTTTGGGTCGACTAGAATATAGCTAATGTTTTGGCTCTATTATTAAAGTTAAGCTTCTTTACTTGTACAATATTGCAAATATGCTAAATCATATATAAACTTATACACTAAATCTATGTATGAGCCAAACACTAATATTAAGGTAGTTTCACACAAAAAGATATGGTTGTACGATTTGTATTTCTTTATAATTACATTTTAAAGAGCACAAACTTATGTTTTTAAAAGAGGAAACATAGCAGGCATTATGAATGCACCATATGAAGAACTGCTCACATTTTTTAAGACTCTTATTATGCTCGTAAATTATCCAAAGAGTCAGGACACTCATAAAATCTCATAAAATTTGCAAATTGGGAGGATTCGACGAGATAAACATATTTTTAAATCTCCATCTATTGGGGCATCAAGGAGTTATAAACTGAGATAAAATGTTCTTAAATTTCTAGCATGCCACCTTGTGGCCAGATCTGGAAACTCAATCTCATTACCAAATCCACTCCATAAAAATAATTAATTTCTTATTTTAGATCCTCCAAGCATCAAATTTGGATATAGCTTTCAAGCTAATATGGAGTACATGCCTAACACTTTAACAAAACTCATATTCATATTAATGTCATTCAATTGCTCTCAGGTGTCTTAAAGACCAATCAACTCCTTTTTTATTCCTGTAATTTAACATATACACTCAAACACATTAAAAAGAAAAAATTATAGTTTGTTTTTTCTTTTTTCTCAAGTCTTGGTTTGATCCTCATAACTGTATGAATCCAATTTATAATAAAATAAAAATATCATATTAGATTGTCACAGGATAAATATTATAATAATTATTTTTAGGATAAATATTATTTTTATCACAAAAATACTACCCATGCATCACTAAGAGCTCATCTCTTAATTAATTTATGAAGAACACCAAGAAAAGCAACCACACATAATACACCAAAAAATTATACGGGACTCACACCTTGTATGTAATGAATTTTAATAAAAGTCACAACCTCTAAAATTTAGACTGGTAATTATTCTCAATAGATTTGCATACTTCAAATCCTAATTATCACCTTTACACTAGAAAATCTGCATATTCTCATTTTTTTCCAATTTTGAGATCTACCCGATATTTTTCTTCATCATTGGGTACTTCAATTAACAAATACTAATTTAAGCAAGGTGAGCAGAAAAAAAATACTTTCTATCATAATCATAGAATTATTCAAACTCACATTCATCGCGAAATTTTTCTTAAAATTGTTGTTCCCATAGGGGTAAATTACCTGTAATCGCAATCCAAAAATGCTCCAGAAATTCCTACACTTGAAAAACAGTTAGAAAATTGGTAGTTCGTGTGAAGTGGGCCGCGGATCATGTCACTCTCTTTAAGACATTTTGTGCTCCCTATAGATGCACTGGGTTGCTAGACATGATGCTTCCAGGATACAACAGCTTCACACAAATCTATCCCTGATTATAAGCGTGCATAACTTATAATCGCACACCCTACTCTGTTTCTTAGAAAAATTCTCAAACATAAGATAACATAATAGTAGAGAAAACATTTTCTAATCTTTTCTCATTCTTCATAGAAGGGAAAATACATAGTATATATAGAAAACTAATTAGGTTTTTTGGAATTCTAAAACTGTCACATTAGTGACTAATAATTGTGACAGTAAACTTTTAAAACGTTTCCCACCATTAAAGCCTTAAATGGCTATAATTAAATTAAATAAATTAATATTTAATTTCTTTTATTTAATTAATTTTGAATCATAATCACCCAAAGGTACAACATGTCTTTCATACCCAATTAAAGAAGAAAAAATATTGCACAAATTAAAACAAGCAAGAGTCTTAGGCAATTAATGATGATATATAATATCTATTTAAGTAATCCCCATATGGATGATTGGAGGAGCACCCTCGGTATAATCGACACACTTGATACTTCATGTTATTAGAATCTTCTAATATGTGAATAAATCTAGTGAAAGCCATATCAAGTGAAAGCCACACCAACTGAAACTTCGACTAAAAATTGTTAGTTGGTGAAAGTAAGACAATAGGAAGCAGTATTTTTACGATCTCGTATTTATGCTCTTAAAGTTGAATAGAAATGACTACAAAATTAGGTAAGAAAGGATAAAGAATGGGATGAAAGAATAAAAAATAAAGTAAGGTACTCCACTATGAGGTGATCTAGAAAGTCCAAAGTGAATTAAAACCCTTCTCCATAACATATGTATCATTACTAAAAGTGGGGTAATAATATTGCTAAATATGATTTACATTCTTAATTAGGAATGGGTACTTTCCAGGAAGAATTTCGCTAGTGGGAAATAATGGAATTTGAATCAATGTGTTTATGATTTTCTTTTCTCTCATTTTTGTTTCGCTTGGCTGACTAACATGACTTATATTATTGGCACTGCAGCAAGCTTTTACTCTAGGTTTTGCGGAGACGAAGAGAGGAACAGATGCATTAGAGCTCTAGTTGTCCATGAATGGTTTTCCTTCAATGACAAGGCATGGTGTAGAAAGAGAAAGCTACTTTAGGTCTCATTTTTTTACTGTATACATATGGAAAGATAAATCTTGTTGAGTTCATGTGCCCACTATGTTTCACTTGTTTTTGTTGCCATAAGATTCTATGCCCTTTATCATTT